>JAUPFT010000003.1:37231661-38431661 GCA_036936625.1 Parnassius smintheus behrii | reverse complement strand
AGTTGAACATGATGCTGTTCTATCAGTTCATTGCCAGCAATTATGATATACACGGCATGACAACTGAAATATTGTAAAATACAAAAAATGAAGTCAAAGTGAAAAAATAAAAATAAAATAGATTTATTTCAAACTCAAATATAAATAAAATATTTATCAAGTTAAATGTTACTGCACAAGGACGGATTTAATGCCCTATATTATTTAATAATTAAAGACTGACAGACTACCAGCAGTCCAAAAACAATGAAAAATCAACTGTCTCCTTTCTTGGTAGTTGATAAAACTGGTTAATCTCATAAATAAGCTAGTATGTTTGTCAGATATAGCTAGGGCAGATGTGAAAAAATAAAACAAGTTCTTGAGTTGATATACAATCAGTGTAAAAACATGTATAATTATCAGATATATGGATCACATTTAATAAATTGAAATGTTAAACATGTTAAACACTTACCTCACGTAGCGCAAATAATTCCTCACGTGGAAAATCGAAGACAAACAATGTGTGTGATCTTATTCTCATAAGTGTCAGTGCCACAGCTGATGTATAGATGTTCAAGACGAACTATTGGTGCATTTTGCGAGTGCCACACTACACGTTCACTGTACTCGAAACTTGTACCTAATAAAGAAGCTACAATTATTATATTGATATTATTCAAGTAAACTCAGTTATAAAGCATTTCTTAGAGGAAGACATACCACATCGTGATATGTACCAACTATTTACCTGCTGTGTTCGAACCAATTGTTGAGAGATCAACAATTGCATTTTACTTTTACAACAAAACAATAACACTATAACAACACGTAATTTAATTCTTGTGACATAACAGTGACAGCGGCCTACCTGTCGGATACGATGTTGCCACTTAACGGTCATAAAATCTATGGAATGATATCGATTTTTATTCGATTAATAATATCATAAAAAGAATAATCTTTGACGCGTTTTAAGTTCTGCACGCTTTTTAAAATATAATTTCCTTTATTTATTGAAACTCTATTTCAAATGTATTTTTAAGAACAGTTAGCTTGTGCTGTATTGTTTTGTTATGCTTTAGAGAATTCGTGGTAAATCAGCTGGAAATTAACTTCTTGAATTATCATAACATGATTCCATTTTAAATGTTATGTTAAAAACAGATAAGAATAACAGTTAACTTGTGCAGTAGCGTTTTGTTATACTCTAAAGAATTCTTGGTAAATCAGCTAGTAATTCGCTTGTTTAATTATCATAACTATAAATGTGAAGGTTGTCAATGAATTCAACCGAGCCTATAACAACGGTTGTTTTAGTTTTTAATGGTTGACTGCCGCTTTTGATGACTTGAAATTAATAAAAACCTATTTTGCGCAATAAGTTTTTTCTCTTTGGTAATGAATAAACCACAGAAACCCCTTTAATGTATAATAGTCTTTTTTTTGATACAAGTAGCACATTTTAAGGAACCGCAAAAACA
Source organism: Parnassius smintheus behrii (assembly GCA_036936625.1). NCBI lineage: Eukaryota > Metazoa > Arthropoda > Insecta > Lepidoptera > Papilionidae > Parnassius > Parnassius smintheus. Next base: position 38,430,195 of record JAUPFT010000003.1, on the reverse strand, counting down.
ACTTTGTTATTTATACAAACACTATGAAAAACAAAATAATTTGTTGCTGGCGATAATGATAGTGGTATTTTGACTCGATTTAAAATATATGCTTGTTACTACTGAACTCTTCATGGGCCTGCGAGTCCGACTCGCACTGAACCACTTTTTTTCAACATTTAGTTTTATTCTAATAAATAGTTTTTTCGTTTAAGCGGAGCTCTTTTACTTTAGGTTTATTACCTCTTTATCTACAATAATCAATCTGAGTAAGTAAAGTGTGTAAATACGATTCTTAAATTGTAAAAATAATAATTGGATTTGAACATCTTAGGTAGGTATTTAGTTTTATTTATTTAGAAAATATTAATCTCACAATTATTTATTGTAATAATATAATTTATCACACAGCTAACGCCCTCATTAGCAATCTAATGGTGAAAGAATTTTCAAAATCGGTCTAGTAATTTTTGAGATTAGCCAAAAAACGTATTCATTGAAAGTAGCGCCCTCTATAATAAAATTAACCCTATATTAGATATCTTAAATTATACATAACAATCTAGTGGTGAAAGAATTCTTAAAATTGGTAAGTTTCTTACGTGGTAGAGCCATGCTGCAGTTATATTAGTAGTATAGTTGTAGCACGAATGGGTCGGCTCGACCGGGGAAGGACCACGCTCTCACAGAATACCAGCGTGAAATAGTAGCTTAATGCTGCTGTATTTCGTATGGTGAGTGTAGAGAACCTTTTACTGGAACTTTTTACTGGAAATGAGGCATTCCATCTCAGTCCTCATGGGTGACAACGCATCTGCATTTTGATTTGCAATGGAAGATAGATGTAGATGTCTATGGGCCGCAGCAACCACTTACCATCAGGTGGACTGTGTGCTCGTTTGTCACCCTATTCTATAAAAAAAAAAAGTACTTTACGAGTTAAGCGAATAAAATATTCTTTGATAGTAGCTCCCTCAATAATAAAATGCATCCTACGTTTTAAGCACCATAGCAAAAAACGATTCAACATAGCCTAATCCGCACACACAGTAAAAACATAACCATCCTTTTTCGTCTGTAGTCGGTAAACATTTGGTTAATAACGGTTGCGTATCGACTGCTTTGGATAAATATCCATTGTCAACGGTTATTTTAAACCTATATCATAACATCGTAATAATTATCGAAAGATCATATAAGCATTGTAATAATGACACCATAAGTAATCGATCGAAAAGGGGAATCGATTTTTTAATGATTTTTGTGATTGGCAACATTTTTTATTTTATTCACAGACTAATGAATTACGTATTTACCTAATTTTATTTTTATCTTTTCGGTACTTTTAATTTGTGCAAAAATATTCCCATTGTTTTAGGATAAATGAATACCGCGATTAATAACCATAAATAAAGATATATTTTTTTAACAAATGCACATTGTTGGGCGTTCCATGGCCTAATATGGGCATCCCACTTTCAGTGAAGAAGCCTGTATTTTCTTTATTATTGTAAAACCATTACATTACCATTACTATAGGTAAACTATTAAGCTTCTTAAAAAAATAACAAAAAGCTTGCCATCAGTAATGATATAGTGCACAAGCTTCATTGTGTAGAACGCGAAATACTTGTCAACCTACCCCATGCCCGAGGTTGGTTGACTTTTCACCAGGGGTAAATTGACCTATGAGAGAATTAGTGCACATTATAGAAATAAATACGATAAAAATATAAAAAGTATTTGTATTTTTTTAATCATGACAATTAACACAACAATATAATATATATATATATATATATATATATATATATATATATATATATATATATATATATACATAATAAACTTTAAATATGAATAAATAATCATACATTTTAACATATTTGTCAACAAAATTCTTAAAACTTAACTTGCATGTAGTGCACTGAATCCGTTTCTCTTTAAAAATACTCAAACTACGAGTATAAAATGTTGTGTACTCAAAACAAAATGTAACGATCATCCTCGTCACCTTTGCCTTCCTCGTCATTATTTCTTTTTTCCTTTTATTTCTCTCTTGGACAGCTTTTTTCCTTTTCCTTTTCCCTTATCCTTGCCCCTGTAAATTTTCCTTCTATTAACTTTGGTTTCTTTGTTTTCTTATTTAGCGTTTACTTTTTCAGGTTTATCTCTATAAATAGTGCAAACTTTCTTGTTTCATAAGGAGTGTAAATCCGTAATAAATAACTGCTACCGTCTTATGCTAATTTTCCGATGCAAGTTCATTCTCTTCAACAAATATTTGTCTATTTTTAGTGTAGCCAGCGCTCTCCAAAGTCAAAATTTAGATCCCGTAATTTCCGATTTATTTTCTAATATTTTTTCATTTTTACCACGTTGTATTAGAGTGTTTTATACGGTATATCATATTCTCTTGCTGTAGAATTAATGGTCTATGTAAGACATCTTTGGGTGTTACTCCTTAGTTTTTGTACGCTCTCATAGTTCTGTAACAACAAACATGTAATAACCTGAAAAAAGACTGGTTTTATTCCATGTTAAGTATATCAACACTAGGGTCGATGCGCCGGTAAGCCGGCCGGGTCTAGATTTCGGCCTTTGGCACGAGCTGATGTAGTAAATTTGATTTAATAACAATTTTAATAAATATTATCGTACGAAATACAGTTTAATGCATTTTTAAATAGTTTCACTATATCTGGTAGCATTAATTAATCAGGTAAACACAACACGCGATTTATAATAAATATTTAGTTTGACGCCGACACTGAAGCTATCAAAACGGGTAAGAGAGAGAAAAAATAGTGGCGAGCGTTCCATTCAAAAGTAAGTTTCGTGCTGTATTTAATATAATTACTTAATATTGTGCTTATATTTCACTGTATAAATAACCTAATATTTGACACTGATTATTATAATAATTTATTGATAAAGTTAATAAATTAAGTGGCCGAAAACTGACACATAAAATTGTCCCATTATTTGGTTGTCGGCCATGCGGCCGAAAAGTAGCCTGAGTTTAGCCTAAATACTTTCTCTCTTTCGTTTATTTGGTTACGTACTATACCTCATCTTCCTTACTTATATTGAATCGTAGCGTGCGTAGACACTAACTTTCAGTTTTCGGCCACCAAGTACTGCAATTTGAACAGTTAATGATGAAACAAAATACCCATTTCAGTCGTGGCCGAAAACTGGATTGACTCTAAAATAATTACAATTTAGTTTTCGGCCAACTTAAAATTGTATGAAAGAATACGGCGGCGGAAAATGGAATGCTGTCTTAGTTTACGTTTACGGCCATTTCATCTTATCATATCAAATATTTTATTCACATTGCGTTTTAGGAAGAAGATTCAATAAGGAATTTTTTTCTTCAGATGGCTCCTCTTGGTTAGAGATGAGAATGGTTAGATATGGTAACAGATTTTGTTAAACTAAAATACTTATGAGGAAGTACAAAATACTCGTAAATGAGAATATTTGATTGCTATATTTAAAAGATTTTGTTATTGGATTGTGATTCAAAGAGAAATAATTAATCATGGTTATTATTTTATATCAAAAACACACCCAAAAAGAAAAAAATAACGTCACGGTTAAAAAATCGCAATCACCGATTGAGAAAACTAAATACACCGATTTCCCAAACCATTTTGCCATTTTCTGATTTTACAAAAACACTTTTAAGTTTATAGTACCTCTTCTAATACAGTGGCCGAAAACTAAAATTCTTGTAGGCCGAAATCTAAAATTTGGGGCCGAAAACTAGCGTTTTGCATATTTTTCACATCAAAATTTATTATAAAAAATAGATTTCTTTTGTAGCATCAATGAGTTATCAAAATGAAAACTACATTATATAAGCTATAAATTAACATTAACAACACCAGGTCAACATAATCGCTATTATTTTTTATAGTACCTTAAAGTTGACAACTCCACTAAAAGGCCGAAAACCAGCGCAACGACCCTACTATGGGGTAGGTTGATTAGGTGGTCAATCAGCTCCGAAACAAGTTGGTCTACCAGCCCCGGGTCGCTTTTTAATTTTTAACCACATGGTAAAGCTGGGGCGAATTAACAAATAATTACTCGTAAGAAAAGATTAATAATCAAACTTCTAAATATTTTAAATTGCTTGAAAGTAAATAACAACGAGTATTTTTAGGCGTTACTACAAAAAATATTACGAGAAAAATAATTACTTACACGATTTGTTTTTCGATAATAAGCTCATTCTCCCCAACGCCTTGCGTTTGCGATACCACGCTCCCGGTACCTGAGCGGGGGAATAAAACGATTTTTCGTGTCCAGTTGGATGCGGCAACACTTTCAAGGAAATCGAGTTATTGACAGTAAGTCAAATTGGCCCTATAGTCAACTATCCCCGGTCTCTCCTACTGTAGTAACCTATAAATATTGTACATGTGTTATATTTAAAGCTGCACGACTGAGCAAAACTTGTAAAGTAAAACATGATCTAAGTACAAAATGTCATCCTAATTACAGCTGTTTCCGAGAAATATTATATTATACATATTTTTTCCTTTAATTGTTTAAAATAATATTAAATAGGTTTGATTGTATATCGATAATAAAATGTTTTTCTGTAAAAATACTGAAACAAACATATTTCGACGAAAGATTTTAGAACCTATAGCGCCATAAAATGTCCGTAACTCCAACAAACAAAGCATTTTATCGGTTTAATTTATGTTTTCTCAGGTGTAGGTTGTGTAATTATCTAAGTGCGGTTTTCTCTCTAAGGTACGTCTACTCTAACAGTTGTCTGTGACAGCCGTGACTACTCTTCTCGAACTATTTTATTCGCTCGCTGTGCAACTTTGAGCTTGTGGAATCGTCATACCGTTAATGTTCACTCTTCGGCACCATATGTTAGTAAAGACAGGGCGCATTGCGAAGACCTTATTCAGACTTTGGGGTATAGACAACGAGAAAACCTGTCATAGCTTTTCTAATGCTGCCTAACAAATGCTATCGGCGTCTATATTCTCGAAATTTTTTCTGCCTAACTGCGCTATCTGCCCGGGGCTTATACATATACACTCATTAAGAATTTCACACTTGGCCAAAATCGTATCTGGTATGATATGGCCATTAAACATGACTCCGACAAGGACATAACGTCCCCCTATATCACTTCACGATGCCACGGACTGGAACTTGCATATAGAAATATTTTGCCAGTTAAACTGTCATTGCAAGGAAATCATAACAGTCCCAAGTTTCGATTGGGTTAAGAGGCTTTCTCATAATCTATTAAAGGCACGACACTGAGGCAAATCATATTTAGTAGTCAGTCAAATTATACAGAAATAATTTGATGTATAATTTATATTTGGATGTGCTCAAAGGTGAAATAGCCTCTCGAAACTTAGCCTCCTCGGGAGGTTGAAAGCCGTTGAGTCTCCGCGTGAGTCAAATAGTGATTACCCTTGAAAACAACATACAGGCGTGGTCAGAAGCGAAATGGACCGATAAGGTTTTATCATTATCTTATCTCCTTTCGTGTAAAACAAGACTAACTACATAACATGCTCCACACCATTGGAGTTCTCCCATCTTGTAAGAAGTTGAGTTTTTTTTTAACAATGGTTATACCTTTTATGGTTATTCTTTTAACAATGGTTCCTCCATTTTAAATAGATATGCTGTAACTACGTTCTCTCTTAAGAGTTTTCTATTTTTTAGTTTATTGGGGGCCATCTTGTTTTCTCCTCTGGATCTGATATCAAGCAGCCGGCGTGGAATTGAAATTGTCGCATTTAGGCCCAGATTGCTAATTTTATGAGACATACAGTCTATTGTAGTCTTCGGTCTCGGCAAGATTGCAAGGCTTAGGCGTTAGAGTATTGCTATCACATGTCTTCATTTTTGTAATGTGACTTCTCTCAAGCTTCTGAGCAAAGGCTTTGGGACCCATGTTTTGCTCTACTGCCTGTTGCAATAGAATCAAATCAAATCAAATAATTTATTTGTAAAATATAGGTGAAAATTACAAACTTGGTGGAAAAGGTATGATTAGTAACACTATGTTTCGCCTGAAAAGGCATACAAATATTTGTTTATCACTATCACCTCCCACTATGAAGATTTATTTTTAATAAAATAACAATTTCAATTATAATTCGTATGTTTAGAAATTACATAATTCTTCATAACATACATATAAACACTCACGCCTGTCACCCAGAGGGGTAGGCAGAGACTACAGACTTCCATTTGGCACGATCCTGACACACCTCTCTCGCCTCCTTCACATCCATACACCTACGCATGCATGCTCGTCGGTTAAGGGTACTCCTAATTTGGCCCGTTTTCAATAAATCGCCAATTTGGTCGATAAATTTTCGCCTAGGACGCCCCTTTCCGACTCTGCCATTCAATTATGCAACATAAATGTTCTTTGTCACTCTTTCCTCATCCATTCTTTCCACATGACCAAACCACCGAAGCATTCCTTTCTTAATCCTGGTCACAACATCATCTTGCAAACCACACTCTTCTCTTATCACACAATTTTTCACCCTGTCATTCAGATTCAGCCCTAACATACTCCTTAACGACCGCATTTCTACTGCATTTATTCTACTCTCGTGCTTCTTCTGCCATACCCAACTTTCACTACCATACGTTAAAGTAGGGACCAACACAGCATTGTGAATTGCCATACGTGCCTTTTTTGACACATTTGGACTCTTCACAATAGAGTGCAGGGCCCCATTTACTCTGTTTCCTGCGTTCACTCGTCGTTCTATATCCTTGTCATATCTCCCATCCCTGCTAAATAATTCTTAACATAATTCTTAACACCAAAAAGTTTAAAAAATAAATAAATCTGACATTAATTATTGTAGATACTAAAGACCATTCATCTTAGAGCACCAAAAGTCTCACTCTACATCTCTCCTCACACATCTGCCACAACATGGCGTGGGAGTCGTAAGAGGCGATAGAAGGAAATAAAACGCGAGATGGGCAGCAGCTTGTTTCATATAACTTAAAATAATTAAATAATGCGGCTGCCAAGCATTGCGACTATGGCAAATATCCCACTTATGAACAATGGATTTAAATATACATAAACTAGCTTGCCAGGCAGACGTTGTTCTGCCCTTTTCGACGATCCTTTGTCATTTCCTATTAAAATACCTTAAATTCACAAAAGAAAAATTGTGGTTCAATCATAGGCAAAAAAACTATCCTTTCTCTCAAGTTGAACGGAACACGGTGTGCAAATTTGATTAAAATCGGTTGAGTAGTTTAGGAGTCCATCGCGTACAAACAACGTGACGCGTAATTTATATATATTAAGATTATATTACTTCAGATGATCTTGTGATGAGTTGTATAAAGTAACTTCTCGTTACAAAAAGCAAAGTAATATCGATCTTTCACTAGCAAAACCTTAATGCGCGACGCAGTTGCATGGAATTTATTTCAGCCCCTGAAGCTTAAAACTTAAAAGCTCCAAGCCATATACGGAAGTAACTAATTAAACTTATTCAGTATTTTTGTTCGCTAATGCGCGTACATTCTGGTAGTCTGCATTAATTTTAGCATATTTATTAACTACCTAATTTGTTTGTAAGGTAATTTTAGGTATTGCATAAAAAAACTTGCTATCTACGTTTATATATTATAACGTTTTATAGAATTACATAGCTACATTTATTGATAGCCCTCACTAGAAGGAGTGACGAGTTGGTAAGATATGCAGAATGTCAGAAAGTCGATGGATGCCAGTGGTATATTATAGCATTCTTTGGAGGAAGCCTATGTTCCGCAGCGAAATTGCCTGCCACACCTTTTATGACACACTTTTTCACCCTAACAGAGTTACAATAAACTAACAGAGTTACAATAAATAATATACCGACTTACTAACTTGCAACTATTTCTAACAAATTAGCAAGAAATAGCGATCCCTATTTACTGAGGAGACGGTGTTTGTCATGTCTTTTCTTACTTGGAAATTCAGATAGCTTGTCGTCGACATAATACAACACGTCTTTTTTTCTTCAAATAATAGTACCCGGATGACCGAGCTTTGCTCGGTTTTTTTTAAGTTACATTTAGATACAAATTTCATGAATAATATTTTTTGATCTTATTGACATAATAGAAAAAACTGAACTGGTTATTTGAATAAAAAATCATGAGTGCAATTAGTTTAATTAAAATATTTCTTATTTTTAAAAATTACTAAAAAAAAGGGCTCGAAATAATAGATTTTCTCACAAAAGAAGGGAATTTGAAAAAAAAAAGGAAAAAAAGTCGGACCCAAGACGGGACGCGAACCACGGAACTCCGATATCACGCCCGACCGACATCCCACCTGAGCTATTACGATCGCTAGTAATCTGTCAAAATTTACCTTCTTATATTGTAGCAGTTTTTTTATTGCCTGAAAACACGGACAAAAGGACATTTTCTAAAAATAAATCCTAGCTAGATCGATTTATTGCCCCCGAAACTCCCTGGATACTAAACTTATGAAAATCGTTGGAGCCGTTTCCGAGATTCCGATTATATATATATATATATATATATATATATATATATATATATATATATATATATATATATATATATATATATATATATATATACAAGAATTGTTCGTTTAAAGGTATAGGCTATTGGGGTCATTGTAGAAGTGTGCTCGTCGCGACCCCTGCCAGCCCTTTTCAGGGCTGCAATTCTACACAGCTGCGCACCCATGCAAACGAGGGTTAGGGCGTCCCCCCAAGGCGACGCACACCAGCTCGTCCCCGTTGGTGTGGAATGCAGCGCGCAAAGCGGCGATGGGGACCGCCACCCGTCACGCACAGCCCGACAAGGCGGAAGGTGGAGGACGGAGTGCAGAGTTGGTACGTGGAATGTTAGAGGGGGCATGAGAGATAAGACGAATGAGTTGATCGAAATAATGTAAGAAAGAGAATTAGATGTCGTGTGTATGTCGGAGACCAAACGGAAAGGCAGTGGTACTGAAGATCTCCCTGGCGGGACGTTAGCTATATGGTCCGGAGTCCCGGAAAGCGAGAACGCCTGCCAGGGAGTGGGAGTGCTGTTGTCGTCCCGGTTGGTCGATCTTATTACTGAATACAAGGTTGTGAACTCAAGACTTCTCTGGGTTCGCTTCAAAATGGGCCTGACGAAGTTATTCCTTTTGGCTGTTTATGCGCCGGTAGCTTCGTCGTCGAGGGCTTAGCTGGAGGAGTTTTGGGAGAATGTAAGAGAAGTTCTAGATTTGGTGAAGGAAAACGAAAGAACTGTTGTATGTGGTGATTTGAATGGATGGATAGGTATCGCTCGACCAGGATACGAGTCGGTGCTTGGAAAGTTTGGCGATAAAAGGGTTAATGATGCTGGCAAGCTTATACTGGCTGTATGCAAGGAAAAGGGTCTTCTTGTGACAAACACTATGTTTAATCACAGGAAAATCCATATGTACACTAGAGAAAGAAAGAATGAGAGAAGTATGATTGATTTGTTCCTGGTGGATGACCGACTGCGAAAACAGGTGATGGATACACGAGTGTTCAGGGGTGCTGACCTGGGAACGGATCATTATCTAGTAATTACTAGATTTAGGGGTTTGTTCGCGGGTTGGCGCTACCGGACGACAGTAACAGAACCACAGTCGGTCTGCCGCATCCGAAGCTGGAAGCTTCAGGAAGCGGATACTAGGGACAAATATCACACGAAGGTAGCCGAAAAGCTTGACACCATCAATGGCAGGAAAGAATGTGTGGAGAGAACATGGCAGAACCTTAGGGATGGAATGGTAAGTGCAGCGGCAGAAGTATGTGGAACGACAAAAAGAGGTAGTAGTAAAAGAAGAGATGCATGGTGGAATGATGAAGTGAGAGAAGCTGTAAAAAAGAAGAAAAAAGCGTGGTTAGACTACTTGGCCTCTAGTAACGATGAGCATATGAGAGAGAAGATGAAAGAAAGATATAAGCTGCAGAAAGTTCATGCGAAAACATTGATAGAGGAAGTACGTGAAAGGTGTAGAAGCGGACGAGAGGTTGTCGCACAACTTTAGGGAAAACTCCAAACTCTTCTGGAAAGAGGTTGGAAGGTCCCGGAGTGGTGTGACAGCCTTAAGAATGAACAAAGTGCTTTCGAGAACCAATGACGACCTCTCAGAAAAATCGGACGTCATGCAGCGATGGAGTGAATTTTATAGAGAAATGTATGCGTGTCATGATCTTATTGAAGGATCCGGGGGTGACGCCGTGACTGGCACGCCAGACACGGACCTCGATGACACTGAGGTCATCAGCATGAAAGAGATTGAACGTGCGATTCGAAGTTTGAAATGTGGTAAGGCTGCGGGACTAGACAGAGTTACTGCTGAAATGATCAAGTACGGTGGGCCTCGCGTCTGGGACAGCTTTCATCTGTTGTGCAATTTGTGTTGGCGGACGGGAGATGTCCCGGATGATTGGCGATCCGCGGTCATTGCGCCTTTATATAAAGGTAAAGGTTCACATTTTGACTGCGGGTGCTATCGGGCGATCAGCTTGACCAGTTTAGCAAGTAAAGTTTACTCGAAGGTTTTGACACGTAGGATGCGAGAGAAATCGGAAATATTCTTATGGGAGGCACAATGCGGATTTAGACCTGGAAGAGGATGCACGGATCAAATGTTTTCTCACCGCATGATCACGGAGAAGCTTCTGAGTGTTAACCAGAGGATTTTCTGTGCTTTTGTGGATCTGGAGTTATAAGGAAGAAAATGTGGGAACGGTTGCCGGGATATGGTGTGGACCATCCACACGATTGTTAAGGGCTGTGCAGTCACTTTACTATGACTGTAAAGCCTGTGTGCGGGTAGGGCATGACCTGTCACCCATGTTTAGCGTCCAGGCGGGCGTAAAACAGGGTTGTGTCATGTCTTCCTGGCTGTTCATACTGTATCTCGACAGCTGTTTACAGAAGCTGAAAAATAGCTGTTTGGGTGTGAAATTGGGTGACATAAAAGTTAATTGTCTGCTGTATGCTGATGATGCAGTGCTTATTGCACCATCAGAAGCAGAACTGCAGGCATTAGTCACGTGTATGAAAGAGGAATTTAAAATCAAGGTCTCCGTTTGAATGCTAATAAAACTAAGGTATCGAAGGAAAGGGAGAACGAAATGTGAAATATGGGTAAATCAGGAATGTCTAGAACAGGTAAATGAAATTGTATACTTGGGGAGTGCTTTCAGCCGGGATGGAAGATGTGATTTAGATGTGGATAGGCGTGTCGCTGCCGGAAACAAAGTCAATGGTGCCCTGAATGCATTAGTAAAAAAGCAAGGCGTGGTGAAGAGTGCACGCCTTGCAATACATAACGCAGTGTTGGTACCGACTTTGTTATATGGCAGCGAAACCTGGGTATGCCAGAAGAAGCATAAAAGCAAGTTGAATGCAGTGGAGATGCGATCTCTTCGTAAAATGTGTGGCGTTAGCATAGCCGACCGAAAGCGAAACGAAGAGATTCGCAATATGGCAGGATTGAAAGATGACCTTATCACAAAAATTGATGGGGGCGTACTCCAATTGTTTGGGCACGTTGAACGAATGCGTGAAGACCGAATGGTGAAGAAAATATATAGAGCGAAAGTAAATATTAAAAGGTGTCGAGGTAGACCGAGACTAACTTTCGAAGACCATGTGAGCAAATTGCTCGAAGAGGGGAGGGTCAAGAGTACTCGGATACCTAGACGTGCATGTATGAAGAAGTTAATGAACCTGAAAGAAGCGAAAGAGGTATGTAAGGATCGTGACACTTGGCGATCTGTTCTCTATGGCTTCCCCGTTAGGGATTGTGCGTGAAGATAAGTAAGTAAATGATATTGAACATAATTTGTACGAGTGTAGTACTATAGCCGTATTTATACTAAGGGCAGCGCACGAGCCAAGAGCTTCAGCTCAACAAGTGAGCCCAAAACTCCTTAATGCATGGTCATAAGTTCTTATACAAACAAGTTTTATGTGTAAAGTTAGGGCCCTAACCCCTAGGAACTTAGCAATGTCTGGACCGCCATGTGTAGTATAGTAAATTTAGTAATGCCGCAAGCAACTTCAAAGCTAATTAAGTACACATTTTGGTGTTTTTCCCACAACCAATTCAATTTACGTTTCATGAATTCAATTGAATAAATTCAAGCAGTCAGCAATTAACCCCTATATTTTGTCTACACAATACTTGAATGTCGAATCCCACGCATAACACCTGAGTCGTTTCATAGATGAATCGTAACACCCATCCCCCATGTCGACTACGAATTCTACTGTATTGTAAACTATGACTATCGGTTTGGCGATCCAGCGATTTGTAATCTTCGCGAGCGATTCGAAATCTGGTAGTACATTGGACCCCTCTAATTTTAGACCTATTTCTGTACTGCCAACACTTAGTAAAATTTTTGAAAAAATTATTCTTGATCAATTGTTAATTTTTTTTAATGTAAATAAATTACTTCATAAAAATCAATTTGGTTTCACAAGGGGTCGCTCGACAACTGATGCTGGTGTTGAGCTGATTAAATATATATTTAATGCATGGGAGAATTCACAGGATGCTTTGGGTTTGTTCTGTGACCTATCCAAGGCCTTTGATTGTGTTCACCATGAAACATTAATCAGGAAACTTCAACACTACGGTGTAAGAAATGATGCTCTTAAATTAATTATTTCATATTTAAGTGACAGAACACAAAAAGTTGTTATTAATAGTATGAGTTCTTCCGGGTCGATTGTACAAATGGGCGTTCCTCAGGGCTCAATTCTTGGCCCCTTTCTGTTTCTTGTATATATTAATGACTTACCTTACATAGTAGGGGATAACCATGATATAGTATTATTTGCTGATGATACTTCATTAATTTTCAAATTAAAACGACAGTTATTAAATTACGACGAAGTAAATAATGCTATAGCTAAGTTAGTCAATTGGTTTAATGTTAATAATTTGCATTTGAATGGAACTAAAACTAAATGTATGAAATTCGTAACTCCTAATGTTAAACATGTCAATACTAATGTAATTTTAAATGGGGAGGAGCTGAGTCTTGTCGATACCACCATTTTTCTTGGAATCACACTGGACGCAAAGCTTCAATGGCTCCCCCATATATCAAAACTAGCTAGCAGACTTAGTTCTGCAGCATATGCTGTAAAAAAGATTAGAACTCTTACCAGTGTTGAAACAGCTAGAATAGTTTACTTCAGTTATTTCCATAGCATTATGTCGTATGGTATTTTGCTATGGGGACACGCGACTGACACTGAAATTATATTTATTTTACAGAAGAGGGCCATTCGAGCAATATATAATTTAAAACCAAAAGAGTCACTGAGACAAAAATTTAAAGAAATTAATATATTAACTCTGGCCTCTCAATACATTTATGAAAATGTAATGTACGTACACAAAAATAAAAGTAGTTTTGCGAAAATAAGTGATATTCATTCTGTAAATACTAGGAACAGACACAAGCTGGTAGTACCTGTTACTCGACTCCACCGAGTCAGTAATTCATTCTTGGGGCGATGTATACGCTTTTACAACAAAATCCCAGAAAATATACAAAATTTGTCATACACAAAGTTCAAAAATGTTATTAAACTAAGTTTGTATAAAAAGGGTTATTATAATATTAAGGAATTTATAGATGATAATAACCCCTGGGAAGGGTGATCGCTACCAAGCTATTTCTAATTTATCTTGTGTTGTTGATTGTAAACATGATTGTAAGCTATTATTAAAAAAAAAGTCCCGCTGGGTTTCTTGCTGGTTCTTCCCAGGACAGAGGTTTTTTTTTGCGAACCAGTGGTAAATTAAAAAAGTGACGTTCAATAAGTATTTTTATAGTCTAAATTGAATAAAAAAGTTTCTATTTCTATTTCTATTTCTATTTCTGTATTCATTTCGGTTTGGCAATCCAGCGATTTGTCTTCGTGACTATCTTTCCGACGAATAATAATACAGTTCGATAGATTCTATACATTTTAAAACATAATCTATATACACTACGCAAATATAAATTTTCTACTAAAGAGAAATACGGACCTTTTCCTGTGTAGGTACTAGGTAACTGCTTGTTAAAATTTTAAACACGACAATCTTTATAGAACTTTGTCCAAGTTTCTGATAGCCGGTCGTTATGTTTCCGCCTGAGTATAAAATACGATACTTTTTAAGTAGACATACTTTGTATTTGTACGTTGTTGACTTTACTTTGTAAGTAGACATCGGTATTATTATAGCAAAGATGTCATTAAAATAGAGTGTTTACGTTTTGATTTGAATTATTTTTATGTTGATAAAATTTTAGTTTTTACATCCTTCATAATTATATCCTACCACTTTATTATGTACATGGCCTCTTGGCCGTTTAAGATGTCTACTGCGCACGATATTTTATAACTTCTCGATATTAATGAAAATAAAGAAAAAGTGACAGAAGGAAAAAAAAGCAGGAGATCAGCACCAGCATCTTTCTGAAAAGTAAAGTAAAGTTACAGCCTATATACGTCCCACAGCTGGGCACAGGCCTCCCCTCATATCTGAGAGGGTTTTCAGGGCAAGGAAGTGGTCGCCTTCACTTCACATGTCTTCGAAATATTTTTGTTGTTATTCCTCAGACATGCCGGTTTCCTCACGATGTTTTCTAGCACTTAAAATTACAATTAACAATTTCATCGGTGCCGGTCATTGGGATCGAACCCGGGTTACTCGCGTTCTTTTATATTTACAGCGAGCGTTAACCATCTGAGCTACCACGGGTAACTTTCTGAAAACATCTTAAAATTAAACTAACATTTTTTTTACTTTTCATAATAAGCAATTTAAACTGAACTGAATATCACCAATAATGTTTTAAGTTTCCATCTTGTTCTACGTTGTAAATGAAACTAGAACTAGAAGTTATTCTACGATGTATAACGTTCAAGCCAGGTTCCGTCTGTATCTTTAACCGGCAACCTTTGTATCTGTTCGAGTGATATCTATGCGGTATGTAACAGTTACCAATTCGAGTACATAATAATCAATTGCTCACTTAAGGGGAAATATAATCTCAAATGGCTTAGCAAGATCCTTCGTTATGCCGAAAATATTGCAGCATTAATTTTGAAATAAATATATGGTAAAGTTGAGGATTAATGTTAAGGATTATGTTAGACGAAAACACGATTTCGTAAAATTTTCTCGATAGAAAAAAAAACCAAAGTTACCTCCAAAATAAACAATAAACCGCTGTTATTCATAAAATACTTTAAATAAGATCATGAAACTTTGCATACTAACTGAACTAACTATAAAGCAGTCCTTATGTTATTTACTTTTTTTAAAATATCATTATTTTCACTTTAAAAAGTAATTACCTAAACTATCGGCCTTTTGAGCGTGATTCCTACCGCACGGTCGCTTCGCTTCGGCCTTTGAACGGGGAGGTAGTGTCGCTTACGATCAGAATATACATTACGCAACAGGACGACGTAAAAATAAAATGGGAAATAACCGTAATAAAAATAAGAAGCGACTGGCTTGGCGTTAAGAAACAGGCATAAATATGATAAACCTAATGAAATAAGTGTCTAACGACCTTTCTACTTACAGTATTAGTGATTACAAACATGTCGGTACATAGCATACGACGCGCGGACAAGTGGGGACGAAATTAGAATTTGAGCTGACTTACTCTATCCCCTTAAGTATTATAAAATTCAGGGGAGGATTCCGACTTGAAGGACGCGCTCAAACATAGCTAAACTTTTACTTACCATCTGCTTATTTATTCCGCTGTCAGACTTGCGGTAAATTCGGCGGTAGGTTAAAATAATATACCTTAGTAATATTTCGTTTTTGACTTTCAATTAAATATTATATTTAACTTTTAAACCTTTGACTAAAGAACACACAATATTTAGTATTGAACGTTGAGTAATTTCCGAAAAACTTAAAATCGTGGAAGTTATTCAAAATAAATAATCCGTAAATTATTTACTTCTTCGTAAAATTTTCCAATACCACGTATGATTAACCTAAGTTTTATTCGAAGTTTTCTGTATAGCGCCTGAAAGAAACATATAGCAATTAAATTGCTTTGTAAAATATTCACCTACTAAACTTTATCAGGCAACTGTTTTAAATTTCAGAGTAATTAATATTACAATTATAATTTGAGGAGCTAAAAACAAAACTTACGTGCTCTTGATGGTTTGCCACTCGCAAAATAATTGAAACAATTATAATCGTTCTCAAACTTACGTAAATTTTCCGCCGTCGCGATCGAAAAAGTTTTTACATAGACCTTTACAGTTTACAGTGAGAATAATTGTTGAAGAATTAATTTTATTTCGTATTGTGTGAACGATATATAATTATGGCGGACGTTTTTTTTTTCTCTTGGAGGATGTATGTAGCCGCTAAGACATTAATAATACTAGGTGACTGCTATTATAACGCCTGTGTTCAACAAGAGCTCGTGCATATTTCAGTCCGTTGTTAACCTCGATGTCAGGCAATTTAAGGATAGACATAATCTTTTCCAAGAAAGTATTCAAGTCTTAGTGTAACTTGCGTTGTATAAATCTAAGGTCTACCATCACTATTTAATAAAAATTATAACAATGGGTGACAAACGAGCACACAGCCCACCTGATGGTAACTGGTTGCTGTGGCCCCTAGAAATACACATTTATTCTCAATTAAGAATCAAAATGCAAATGCGTTTTCTTCCCTGAGGACTAAGATGGAATGCCTCGATTCCAGGAAAAAGGGTCTCCGGTTCTCTATACTCACCATACGAAACACTGCAGCATTTCTGTGAGTGCGTGGTCCCGCCCCGGTCGAGCCGACCCATTCGTGCTACAACTATAATATAGCTGCAGAGTGGCCCTACCACGTCATCCTATCCCTTGTATTAGAGGATGCTTTGCTGAGGCCTCCATGCCGAAAATCCAATAAATTCTAGTCCGTGAAACCTAGTTACAAAATACACGCGTTAAATTTCACTTAACACTAAGTCGGTAACTTAAATTCCACTTACTGCTCCATAAATGTCACCATAAAATTATATTAAAACGAAACATCTTCATGTTTTTTCGCTTTTAATTTAATACTTTTAATTATTAACAATTAAATGGCTATTTCACAATTCCATAATACTAACACGAACTATCGAAACCTTGATCAAATTACGAAACATAAACAAATAGGTAATAAAGATAGCTATAATAACCAGAACTTTGATAAGACAGATGCTTAGCTCCGACCACTTGGACAATTTTCACGAGTTTGTCATTCATATGGCCCACTGTATTACTATTTACAATCTTCTAGGACTAAACTGAAAACAGTTTTGTGATTCGAGCTGAAAGTTTTCGAGGTTTCGGATTAGAGCACGAGGAGGCGGAGTGTTGACTTCATTAGACGTGACCGTTCCAAATCAATATTAAGGTTTATTGTGTGACACACTTACCATTCGGTGACCGCTACCAGTTTTCATCCTCGCTTCACTGAGACATCACTGAACAGTTACCGGTCGTTCGTCATTATGAAGTACAGATAGACAACACAATAACTTCAAGACTATGACTTAGTATTTTCATTAGAATCATCTCATATCACATTCAATATCTGTTGTTTAAGTATTCTTACCCTCATGTTATGTATAATATTACATATTTAAATTATAAATTTATGTTGCATAACAACTTTACTGCAGGATAAATATACACGAGTAGACTCATTTAATAGGCTACACGTGCTTTCGTACGTCAGTAACAGTGGAAGAAAGGATTCTCGAATGTTTTGTAAACATTTGTGGTTTTCCCATTTCATCGGGCAATAATTAAATAGGGCAGGGTATTATAAACGTCAGCGCAATGGTGTATTTATAGATTCAGCCCGCCTTAGAGTGGATTTGCCGCCTTATGAGTTGAGACAGGATGTTTCTGCCGTATTGTAAAATTTTTTCAATGCTGATGATTTTTTCACAGTATATATCTTTACAGTCTATCAAAAGTCCACTGCTGAACATAGGCCTCTCCCACAGATTGCCTCACAGTTGGGCTATTTACCATACTTTTGAACCTACCTACCTAACCCTAAACCTAACCTAGAATATGGTAAGAGGTTGGCAACCGTAGTAATTTTTTTACTCTGCTGTTATCAGGAAAATGCTGCTGCAGATCTTCTGTTTTAGTTTCCCTACCCTGCCCTACGTCCCTGCGGGACGATATAGGGTAGTGGATATTCTTACACCGTCACTACACAATCTTACTTAAAACCACCCTTAAGGTATATAATAATATAATACATATATCTAAAAAAAAAATTATAGGATAGGGTGACAAACGAGCACACAGTCCACCTGATGGTAAGTGGTTGCTGTGGCCCATCTACATCTGTCCTCGATTACGAAACAAAATGCAGATACGTTGTCACCCGTGAGGACTTTGGTAGAATGCCTCGTTTCCAGTAAAAAGGGTCTCCGGTTCTCTACACTCACCATACGAAACACAGCAGCATTAAGCTACTATTTGACGCTGGTATTCTGTGAGAGCGTGGTCTTTTCCTACGTCGGTATTATCGGGTTGGCCAAGCATTTTGTTACGACTGCAAACTCAGTTATTAGACTCACAGTAAAATATACTTAATCCATAATTGAAGAGGCGTCCACTTGGTGACTACCACAAAGCATGGCAGAAAGTCACCTGCATTCGACAACTTCCCTCATGACTTATCACGTCGCTTATTGATATTGTAAAATATACCGAACTAACGCCATCCATTCAATTTGGAGTTTTTTTTTTTTTTTTTTCAATTAATGGTTCAGTCAGTCGGCTCGGTCGGGGAAGGACCACGCTCTCGCAGAATACCAGCGTAAATTAGAAGCTGGCTGTGTTTCGTACGATGAGTGTAGAGAACCGGAGATCCTTTTTACTGGATACGAGGCATTCCATCTTAGTCCTCACTGGTGATAACGCATTTTAATTCATAATCGAGGAAAGATATGGATGTCTATGGGCCGTAGCAACCACTTACCATCAGGTGGAATGTGTGCTCGTTTGTCACCCTTAACTTATAAAAAAAGTATCCTTAAAAACTGCATACTATGGTGTTTCCAACAACTACCCGAATTATGACTGTTTAAAAGTAGTCGTAACTCAAGGGCTGAGCGCTGCAATTGACAAAAGGCTAATACCATAGAGAATATATAGTCTTTGGCTAATACGCATCGGGGATTGGAGTAGCTTAACCTACTAAACTCTTTAAACTGAGACCCTGCTCTAAAATCCTTTTCATAAATGAAACAAGGCCTGTGCGAGCAGTGGAATGGTTGGCTATTGTATTTATTGGCACTTTACTCATTGCGAGTGAGTTAGTGGTAAATTCGTATGCTGATTCCACCATATAATACCGTCTTCTTAACGTCGAAAGCGGCTTTAAAAAATAATTTGAATAATGATTTCTTATATTTACGCAAACACTATACATTGATTAAAACTACTTTTACGGATTTTATCGCGTTTTATTTATTTTATTTTTAATACTGCTTTCCAGCACCCATGTCCCCCGTGACCATGGGTGTTGGAAAGCTCCCGAAACGTGGGGTATTAAAAAGAAAATAAATAATTTGAACATAAAAATATCAGAAAAGAATTATTTTATACGCTCGTTTTGAATTATCAATTGTTTTGTTATTTAATTTTTGCGGTACATAACTCTAAAATTAAAATATTTTTCCTCATAATATGTTTTTATAGTCTATCCAATGAAGGTAATCTGAAGAATGAGAAAAAGATTTAGATACGGACGATAAATATAAACTCTACAGCGATTGTGTTGCACAACTCTTTAGGTCGGTTGTCCATGTGACAAGTTTTGGCACCAGTTGGCAACCACTAGCCGTAAGTCTGGAAGCTGATTTTTAAATCGGAGCACGTTTTAAGACTATTGCGTGTAATATAAAAAATATGTTCAGCGTATTAAATATTTTACGCGTTTAAAATTTAAGCTTTCTTGGTGTTGTGCATAAGTTGTTGTGTTGTACATAAAAGCGTATCAGTTAAGACTTATAACCTAAAGCACATGTAAATAGAGTGACTGTAATAGAAAAATTTGTTTTTCCTTCCCGAAGTAGGATCGTCTATCGCTGTCAAGTTCAGGTCGTGTTTTGTATTTTATTTTAGAACGTATAACAAAGTTTTACTGCAGAAGTGCTCAACTGCATTACAACAAGAATTAGAAAAATTATTTAACTTGGATTTCTAGTTTTTGCTGCAGCCCTTTTGTAAGTTAGGTACTTGCGCTTTTGTTACAGTCTAATTTAAATTCGAAGAGATAACATAAAAGTGTTTATTGTTCTTTAGTCGTATGACTATGAGTGTCCAAAGGATTTCTACAAGTTATAATTTTCTGCATTATTTTAAAATTATTTTACAATATTCTTGTAAAGAACTCGACACAATTTTACTGTTGTAGTAAATATAATTTCTATTATTCGACAAGCAATTAAAAAATTGAATCATTTATTAAAATGCATGGATCTAATAACTTCGGAAATTTACAACTTTAATATGCGTTGGCCTGAAAAAAAAATTACGGTTGAATTTAATGACGAAGAGTTTTATAACTATGTATCTACATAGGTTTGCAATAAACGGAAGGTTTTTATGTGAAATGACGTAGAAAAGGTTAATTATTGTCTGCTTTCACCGAATTAATCAAAATTTAAAAAAATACAGCAAATGATTATGTCCACTGAGTGACACAAATTATGAGTTTTAGATGGGGTACCAGAAAGTTTAGGTATTATCAAGTAATTAGTTTATAATATGACATATATTTTTATTTATTATTATAATATGAGTAACCTACATTTAGATATTCATATATTGACACACTGCTAGTTGAAAATCATCTAAATTTGTCGTAATTATAATTTTAAAAAAAACGTGTAATAAATACGAATAATTCACAAACAGGCCATAAATTAAATATATCGACAATAATATACTACGGTTTTCGAAAGTTGGGGCACTCCGTAGCCAAAGTTCAAAAGCAAAAACTTACACTAATTGCTTTTTATGTATTATATGAATTTAATGTAATTTCATAATTTTAAATTTTTATTCACTGAAATAAATAACTAATCTAAACAATAATATTATGAAATTTTGCAGACGTATTATTTACCGATGACAATACAATAACTTCATGACCATTACTTAGTATTCTCTCTACGATCTTCAGAGCTCATGAACAATGCGTGTTGGTTT
This sequence comes from Parnassius smintheus behrii, assembly GCA_036936625.1. Taxonomy (NCBI): domain Eukaryota; kingdom Metazoa; phylum Arthropoda; class Insecta; order Lepidoptera; family Papilionidae; genus Parnassius; species Parnassius smintheus. Next base: position 38,408,901 of record JAUPFT010000003.1, on the reverse strand, counting down.
GCAAACCATATTAATATTATTTTATGATAACGCAAAACCTCCGCGCCATTTTTCGAAATTATACGTCATGTTGTATAAAGTCGCGCGTTCACTTGTTGATGATTATTACGTTTTATTATTATACCATATTCACAAAAAATGTCTTCGTACTTTTTATTTATGTACTTTTTTTGTTTCATGTGTGCAGTTAGGTATCAATATTTTTTTACATTGAGTTTGAAAAAGTAAAATATTATAGCGTTAATCTCTGGAAACACGATAGTTCGTTGACGGAACATTATTATGGCGCTTTTATCGGAAGCTCCAGCGGGACAGCTGTCGTTACTATTTCCGAGACGAGGGGAGAATTCTTTCATCCCGGGGACCCTTTAGATTCATGTCGTGAGCGTATTCGCGACAAGTAATAAACAGGGTGTATATCGATAGGTACATTGGGATACCATGTACATCTCGAACAGACAATACGAGCAATTCTTTGTTTGTTTAAGGTGAATTGTGATTGGAGTTTGGATGGAATGGAAGAAATCAAACAGAATACAAATTAATTACTTTATATTTTAGAATCCTTCATTACTTATCAGCAGTGTGTATATATATTTACACACATATACATAAGTATACATAAACATGTATAGGAATAAACGAGATATAGTTATAAAATACTGCCCTAAGGTTGACTGTCAAAGATATTATATTATATATACACACAATAATGAAATATAAACATTTGTGTTTGTTTGTTCGTATTTTATGATGCCAAACAAACCGTTCATCAGTTTGCGGCAAAACTTTGTCAACTTATTGCTTGCAATTACGAATTACTAATTAATAATTACAATTATTAATTAGTTAACTAAGACAAATTTAAAACGATATTTCGACAATTTTTTTCTTTTGCGACAACAATGCACCGTGTACCAGCTAGTATAATATAAAAAGAAATGTGTGCTTACCTAGGCTGCACTAAAAGTATCGGGAATGGAATATTTCCACTGTTCCTGTCATATGAAAATCTTTTTAATTGAAAACTCCTTGGTTTTAAAAATCGAATACTATTATTTATTAAAAAAAAAAGATTCTCGGTCTTGTCACAAGGTTTTGTCAAACTTGTTTAGTCGTTGCGAAAATGGAATTGACGCGAGTAAATTCAAGAGCGATGATTTATTATGACTTTCGAAGTGGTTTAACATAAAAACAGTGTGTTGACCGGATGATTTCTGCATTTGGTGATGAAGCCCCATCCAAAACCACAATTTATCGCTAGTTTGCTGAATTTCAACGTGGACGTGTCAAGCTCAGTGATGGTCCCCGTCAAGGTCGTCCAAAAACTGCAGTCACCCAAGAAAACGTTGATGCTGTGCGTAAGCTGTTTGAGGAAGATCGACATGTGACATACCGCGAAATTCAGGCAACTTTAGACATTGGCATGAGTCAAATACAAATAATCTTTCATGAACAATTAGGTGTAAAAAAGTTGTTTTCCCGATGGCATTCACTCTGTGAAGAGCAAAAAGCGGCTCGCGTTACTTGGTGCCTCAGAACTCTCGAAAGATTCCACGCAGGATCCTCAAATGCTGTATACAACATCGTATCAGGGGACGAATCCTGGATATACGCGTACGAACCCGAAACAAAAAACAAGTCCCGAGTTTGGGTGTTCGAAAATGAGTTAAAGCCAACAAAAATAGTTCGTTCACGGAGTGTTGCAAAAAAAATGGTGGCCACGTTTATCTCCAAAACCGGCCATGTTACGACTATTCCTCTTGAGGGACAAAGAACGGTTAATGCAGAATGGTATGCTAGCATTTGTTTGCCACAGGTCGTTTCTGAACTCCGTAAAGAGAACTGCAACTGCCGCATCATCCTTCATCACGACAATGCGAGTTCTCACACCGCACACAGAGCAAAAGAGTTTTTAGAGCAAGAAAACATAGAATTATTAGACCATCCGCCCTACAGCCCCGACCTAAGCCCTAATGATTTCTATACTTTCCCTAAAATAAGGAATAAATTGCGTGGACAGAGATCTTCATCACCTGAAGAAGCTGTGGACGCCTACAAAATGGCCATTTTGGAGACCTCAACTTCCGAATGGAATGGTTGCTTCAATGATTGGTTCCATCGTATGGAAAAATGTGTCATATTTCGTAATGTTGTGTCACTTCCTTGATTCCCGAAATTTTCAGTGCCGCCCTCGTAACTCCCATTTGAAGTTTATCTGCGCTTCTACTTTTTTACTTATTATGCATGCTTGATACAATCCCACCTGATGGTAAGTGGTCATGAAGTCCTACATTGTATATCGCACTGTGTTGCGATTTAATATCGACAAAATAGGGGTGAAGATCCGCCGACCGCTTGATAGTCCGATGATGGTCTCGTAGTATTGTACTGTATAAAAACGAAAAAAACCTTTAAGCTCACTCAATATTCAATAAATCTGTTCGTCTAAATATTTACGAAACGTTACTTTTAGTTGCCATAATTTATAGATCCGAGAAAAGTCATGAATTGTTTAAGTGCCCGTAATGGGGGAACTGAAGTGCATATTGAAGAACCAAGTGCTCCCCCTTATTATCCTCTGCAGCCACCGTATAATCCCGAATTTGTCTATGAACATTTTGAACATTCAAGAAGCCTTCAAACGTGGGGTGTATATCAAATAGAATCACATACAATAAGCGCTTACGAAGACATTAGTAAATGCGATGACAGAAGGCGTCGCTCTCTATACGAAGGAGTCAACTGTTTACCGGTGAGTGCACCAAGTAAAACGACTTGTGTATTATAGCACGCCGTACGTCTTATATTGAGCTTAAGCATTACTATTCTCGTGTGTATTACCGAGGTATGCGTAGTGTGTTTAACAAGATCCGATCTAATCCATTCATACCGCGCAAATAACATTTCGTGTATTTACATTTACGTATTTATTCTAATAATAATATTACTAAGCCTGTTTCTGTTTCTGCCTCAATAAAAGAAGGATCAAAGCGGGAAGGGTGTCCGAAATGCATCAGACGCACGAACCGAGATCTATTTCCGGGCGCGGACGTTGGCCGTATTCGTGTGGCGTAGCTCATTTTGGACTAAAACATGCGCGAGCTCGGCCGTGGGGGCTCATTCGTGGCGGCCACCATAGCGGCGCTACACAATCGCTCTGCCGCTGACGATAAATTACAAACCATCAAATCGCTTTCGACCGTCACGGAGTCAAGAAACGTTTTAAGAATCTCAAACGAAGGTATATTTTCTGACGACTATTCGCGAAGAACATCCGGTGCCAGTGAACGTCCCCGATCTACGGCCTCGGAAGCTTCGGGACACGACTCCGCATCGGTTCAATCCAGCGAGGGACCGCATCCTCACGAAAGTACGTAATTCACAATACGAGGACGAGTCATTGACGTAGCGTAACTCTGGAACTCGGCCAAACTTTAAAATAGCGATATGTCGGTGACTCGTTCAGAGTGCTTGTCGCGCGGTGTCGTTTTAAGGAGCCTCATGTCTGATCGCGAGTTTCTCACAGAACCTTTTGAGGGGGAGGAGGAGCATGCGGCAGTGGGTTTTGTACACCCTGCCGTGCGCTCCTACATGTACTCTCCAATGGGTGAGTTCCCATACCTAATGAGGCTCCTTGTAAACAAACGTGATTCTAACATATTATCTGGTGACAGGCGGTGACTCGGATAGCCCTGATGAGGCAACAGTGAAATGCAGAACTTGGACGGATGGTACGCTGGCGCCACCTCAGGCAGACTCTTCCGATACTGATTCCAGCACCACAAGCGATGAAGATTCGGAGGAGCGCGAGTATGAAACAGGCGGTGGCGATGCTGATTATCGCACCCTCACGCCGAATAAACGTCTAGACAATTCAACTCGCTGCGATAATGATTTCAAGTGGATGCCTAACGGCGATATAATGGAAGAAGAAACTGAGGCCGCTTCATTGGGGACGCGCCCAGATGAATACAATTCAACCAGCTTAGATAGGAGACGCCGTATACCGGGAGATCGTAACGAACGTGATAGAAAATCTAGGTCGTCGCTAACAGCAAAGCCCCCACATCACCCGTCTAGTGTCCGTGCCTCTCCACGTCCACGTCGCACGAGGAACGAAGAAACTCCTCCCGACTTGCAACGGCGATGGAACTCTTATGAACATTTTCGCTGGCCCGAGGGCGGTTGGTGGCCTCCGATGTGCTGGTGTCACGGGCCGTCCGCACTACCGCCCTGCTGTATGCACGACCGCGCTTGGCCCTCACACCCCTCGCTTCCGCCGATGCCGCCACGAACTTGTAAGGTAAATAAATTCGGCCCCGTTTCAATGAAGCATTAATTGCTAATAATGTGAGCGAAACACGAATGTTTCGGTCTTATGTAACTCGGTGCGTATTGATTGATATTTATCTTTATGATTATTTTGTTTACGAAAATGAACATTTAGAATTAAAATAATAATTTATAAGCCTATTTACAGCTTTTTGCTAATATTTTAAATGTTAATCAATAACATAGTATATATAATATAACATAAAATGTGTAATTTATAAGATTTCAGTAACAAACTAAAACCAGCAAAACATAAATGTGTATATTTTGAAATATTAATAGGCTTAAAGACAAACTATTTTATACCAAATACACGAACATTATACAAATTTCTTTGGGTGACAGACTTGTATTTCTTACTTTTTATCATAAATATCTAAGTGGTAGAGCCACGCCGCAGCTATATTATGTTTGTATCACGAATGGGTCGGCTCGACCGGGGAAGGACCACGCTCTCACAGAATACCAGCGTGAAATACTGCTGTGTTTCGTATAATGAGTACAGAGAAACGGAGACCCTTTTTTTACTGGAAATGAGGCATTCCATTTCAGATGTGTGCTCATTAGTCACCCTCCCGTCTCAACGTCTGCTTTTTTTCGACTTTTTTTTGATTTAAATAGCTTGACTATTTAAATAAATTCAACAGGCAGGCGCATTTGTAAAAATCTCATTTTTTTGTCATCTCTTCAACACACAATCACACTCTTTGATATATTATTAATTTAAACGCAACAAAAACACTGCGGTATTTGCTCAATGCAAAATAAATCTTTAAATTGATCATCATCTGTCAAACGATAAGATCATTTAAAAGTTTCTGCTACAAGCGTCCTAAGGTGATTTTATATTTAAGAAGTTTATTTTTGCATTTTATTTCAAATAAAAAACTGCGGTATATAAAAAAAAGGTTTTTGCTTGTATTAAAAGAAATTATAAAAGCTAACATAAAGTATGAAGCATATTACTAGTTGTGGGTGAAAACCTCGCATCTTTTGTATCTATTCCAGTTGTTCTTAGTGTCGAATGTGAAATATTATCCCTTCATGTTTAGTCTTTTTTTATTAAAAATTCATCTCTATCTGATTTGCGATCAACACTTCTGTAAATATGGTTGATAGTAATGGATGCTAATATTATAATTAATTAAAACTATGTGCTTTCTGTGTTAGCAAATTATACATATTGAGTTTGACTCGTAAACCAACCGAACTATGGGTTGATAGTAACGACAGTTACTGTCTTAACATTGTATGATGTTGTTTTTTTTAATATTGCATGTTTCACGAATAAAATATGTCGCTTTTATAAACTTTTTGCTAATTTGTATCCATGCAATTTAAATAAGCAAGATTTTCATGTGAACAAATAGTTTTTATTTTATTTAAAATAATAATATGAAGCTTAAGTTTGTGAACCAAAGTTTTATACATATTGAAAATTTCAGAACGATGCAGAGGATCGTGTGCGAAGGTTGGAGGCAGACAAGGAAAGTCTGCAGCTACAAGTGCAGGTTCTGTCTGAACAAATTGCAGCACAGACCGAGAAGATGGCGGACTTAGAACGATCACTCCACGACACGCGACAGAAACTGGACGATACAGAGCAAAGGTTACAGAAGGTAAGGCGTTCAATTTTAGTTTTCAGCACGTATAAAGTGAACATTGGTAAAAATTTAAATGGAACTAAATAGAATAGGCTTTAATACTCTCACTTCGGCAATGATTACCATTTTTGACAGGTAGAGTCTCAATCGCAAATCTTTCACACGTAGACGTAGCCCTTTGATTATATAGTCAGGTATATAATCAAAGACGCAGCCCAACTTTACTGATCTTGCTATTTAGTGGCAAAGAATTCTAGCATTTTTAGATTCACCCATTAAATTAACCGGTGTTTCCTGCCATAAACTTTTGCGATACCCACGGGTTAAAGTTGGTGAGTACTCTGGCGGCATCAATGAGTTGATTGATAAATACTTTATTGTCATTTATGAAATTCATGAAACGAGGTACCGTGATCTGAATCTGTAATTTCTTTTGCAGTCAAAGGCTATGATGATAAGGAACACAATTTTATTTTTTTATTTTCATCGCTTAGATAATTTATTGGACAGGCCGTCTTATCGTTTCCGGTTTCTTGAACTTCATTTGTTTATATCTTTAACCTAACCTCATGTTATGCATACTGTATATTTATCTACATTTGACAGCGTATGTTTTAAAAACTGATATTAATTAATATATTATATAATTTAATGAAACAGATACAAATTTCTTGTCTGTCTAGACATAACTAAATAATCTAAAAATCACTAGAATAATTGGATGGATGTTTGATTGGTAACCGTATCACTATTGGTTGTTTTTACTTGTAATAATTGTAATACTAAGTTGTTTATTATCTATGTTATTATATATTATCTGGTCTAGTTAGTTGTGTGTCGGTTTCCGAGACTGCATTTTTCTATATCGTAATTTGATCTTGTCTCATAAGCGTTTCATTAGCCAAAGAGCATATTGTATAATAATTACTATAGCACATGAGGATAATATTGTCATCCTATTAAAATGGTCACTTTCTTGTAACTCTAAAACTACAGCCTTGTTTGCATAGTTGGGCTTGTGATACGATAGCTTAGGGCCTAAGGGTATTAGGGCTCTGCTCTGCTCTGCGATAGCTCTTCATTGATCAACTAAATCATTGATTTATATGTTACACTAGATAAGTAATTTCCGCGCCAAAGCGTTGTCACTTCACATAAGGCCACAGCCTTATACTCAGCGAACGTCGGTTCAGTGTTCAAGGTGACGCCGTCCGAGTTAAGCCGAACGATTCACAACAAAAAATGGGTAAATGCGTAGTGAAAGAATGCGTTTCAAGGTCACAAAAACATAATAAATCAAGCGGAATCACTTTCCATACGTAAGTTTTAATTTATATATTCATATTAACGTTTAAAACACTAAAAAATTAAATAAAATATCGAATATTGCCATTTAGGTTCAATGTTGCCACTTTTCCGCATTTGTGATTATCCTACATTAATGGGAGACTATATAATTAATGGAGTAAGTTAATTTGTTACCTCCGATTTTAAATATTTTGGAAATTATAATAAAAACTACGTTTTAACTTTCATACAATATAATTAATTATTCTTATTTTAGTTTATTCTTGAATTATCTTTTAAATATATTTTATTACCTATTTTATATTAATAATTTTATATTATTTATAATTTCGTATACATTTTATATTAATTATATTTTATTAGATACCTATTTTTATTGTTTGATTTATTAGAACCATAAAAATACGTTTTATTTCATCATTATGTTTACTTCTATTTATCTGATAAGCTTTGTATCCCTTTTTTTCTAAGGGGACGTAATAAAGATTTTAAAATAAAATATACTTTTTTAATATAAAAACAATTAACTGCGGCTTAAAAAAAACTCATTTTTATTGCGTATTTTAGGTAAAATTTCATATAGTAAGCCACACCAACCCGCCATTGCATGTTTGTGTGTCTATCTTTTTCTAATCTTACGACGACGATATTGTTTTCGCAACTTGTGTAAGTGAGATAGATATATGTTTACTTAAAATTGTTATTAGTTTTTAAAGCTACGTCGTCGCGTTTGGATGGTGGTTACACTTTTTTCGACGCGCGGTAATGTGGTTTGCTCCTCTAGTCTTGTATAACTCAATGAACTAAATAGTCAAAAAGGCACTGTTGTATCGACGCCATTTTGACAGTTGACAATTGCCATTATAGTAAATATTTTAGTAGATTTTGGTATGGCGTAATGTAGCTACGTTTTTTTAAATTGATTTTTCAAGTGTTCATAATTATTGCCAAAGCTTGTTTGTTTTTTTTTTTTCTCTTAAATATATTAGTTATACTCGTAGTATACGAATTTGTGTAGTCTCTTTCCTCCTAGTTTTGGTTTTATGGGGCGGCAAAACTTAAGCCGACCATATTACCCTCACGTAACTTATTGTATGTTTATTCGGCACATGTGTGTTAGCAGGAACACTTGTGGCACAATACTAAGTACTAACTTATGAGGAGTTGATAGCTTCGGAGTTTTAAAGCTGTCCCCATAGTCAAGATCGACCTCGAGAACATCAATGCATTCTTCACTGGATTTTACCGGAGTCACAAGCACTCACTTGCATACATAATATTTTTCTTATGAAAGTTTATTAGTTACAACGAATAATCAAATGTTGTTAAAATTTTATTCACTCTTTTTATTTATATTGACGACTCCGTGGCGTAGTGGCTTAGCAATGCGTGGCTGCGCTGGGAGTTGCGTTGGGCGTGCGTAAGTATTTGTATAGCCTACAAATAATTGTTCCGGGTCTGGATGTTTGTCCTTGTGCAATTTATGTTTGTAAACTGCCCCCGCGATACAGGAGAAAATCCTAGTGTAGGGGTAACGTTTTTAAAAAAAAAAAAAAATATTTAGCAAAGTAGCATCGAACGCCTATGGTTTTGTTGGTCATAAATTATGAACAAAACTAACATACCTTATAAATTAATAAATTATTATTCATAATTTATTAATTTATAAGGTACGTTAGTTTAAAATTATGTATAATTACAAATTCATACTTGCAGAATATGGCACACTGAGGCTAGAAAGGTTTCGTATGCCAAATAATATAGCCTGTTTCTGCGGATGTTTTAAAAGCGAAACACTTAATATTTATCAGCCATGGTGGTCAATGTGTATTGAGATTAGAGAAGTGTCAGCGCACCTAGTTTAATTTTGCAAAAGAATAATTAATTAATGCTATTTGGAATTACAACTTTTTATTTTTATTTTTTATTTATTTAAAAGGACACCAGCAAGACGGACACTAATACATGGAATTTAAAGTAACAAAAATGGAATTTAAAGTAAAAATGGAATTTAAAGTTAAAAAAATCAAACTAAAGCTAAGTGTCATTTTAATAGTAATAATAAGCTGCCACGGCATGCGACTGTGGACTATACAAATAAAACTTAAATAGGTTAGTTAATAATAAGCAAATAAAAACTTTAAACATTTTAATCCTAACAATCATATTAACTTATTACATTAAATATGTACCTGAAGCAAAACAAGCTATTATGTAAGTCCAACCTCGACCATCTAACTTCCGTTCGGTAAGTTATGACATGTCTTCTTGTCCGATAAACTTCAGCATGTTAAAAGTAAAGTATGCAACCAGTTTGTGTTGCCGGTTATAACTTATGGAACTATGGTAAGGAAATTCAAAGTCAATCGGCTAAAAATGGATCGGCATATTTTTGAGAATCTTCGTAATCCTTACTATCCCATGGATCAGCTGAACTGGAAGTGGAGTGTCTATAGTATAGCTCGAAGATTCGACATTATGAGGTAATCTATGACTGCCTCGTTGATCTAGTAGTCGTAGTAGTGCGACTGCTGATCATGAGGTCCTGGGTTCGAATCCCGCGTCGGGCCAAAAAATCAATTATTGAGATTTTCTGTCCAGAAATTTTCAGTAGCTGCCCGGAGTCAGGAAGTTGGCGGTGTCTCACCCCCGTGCCTCGGAAAACACGTAAAGCCGCTGGTCCTGCGCCTAATCTCTCTCCGTTCGTGTCGGTTTACCGTCCCATTGGATTATGAGAGTGGGGGAATAGAGAGTGCACCTGTGCTTGCGCATGCACTGGGGCACTATAATCCTGTCCTGCGCCGATGGCTAGCCTCCGTTGAGGCAGGCCGCCGTGGCCGAAATTCGGTCTGGAGGACCTTATTAATCTATGGGAGGCCTATATACAGCAGTAAAATTTGATAGACTGTGATAATGACGGTGATGATCAATATATAAATAATTCATATTGTACTAATCAGTAATTCACTGTCAAATATTTCTTTTGTGTACGGTAAATACCGTAAGAAATTGATCTCGTGAATAGAGTTCCGTTAACCTCGTCAATTTGACTACATAAAGCGTTAACTCCTTACGCATTCAACGCGGACTACATCCTAACGGCACGGTCATTGAATAAATACGATCGGCGTGGGCCTCACAATTTCTAACGCGTCTCTGCTTTGGCTCGTTTAAACTTAGACGTAGGACAAGGAAATCGCACAAAACACATGAGACACCATAAAATATAATAACATCTTATGTTACAATTTCGTACTAAATAAGAAGACATTTTTTCTTGCGCCATCTACTATATAGGTAAACTGGATGATTGTTTTTACCGTCTGGAAAAAAATAGGGTGTAACAGGCTAACAGGTGAACGGAATAGATATATTTTATAAATTTTTTATTGCTTTGCATTAACGTATTATGAAATTGAATTTTATTTATGTTCATATGTTAATGTAAAGCAATTTTTTTTTAATATTTATACTGCTAAATACCATTAATTTGAACAAAACTTTCGGTAATAAAAAATAAAAATCAAAAAAATTTACTAAATAAATTAATTGATTAAAAACTGTCGAAATTAAAATAATACGCACCCAATGACCAATTTCATAATATGTTAATGTAAAAAAACAATTGTAAAATATTAGGCTTCTATTCTGTTCAAATCTGTTCACTGTTACATCCTATTTTATCCAGACGGTAAAGAAAATCACTCAGTATATATACCCAATATACATAATTTTAAAGGAATGGATTTAAATGAATATGAAACATTTTCGCCGACGACGTAGGAGTAGGTATCCACTACCCTATATCATCCCGAGGGTGTCGTGTGACATCGATGGAAATTCCTCCTATAAGGGTAATCTATGGGAAAGCCAGTGGATTTTGATAAGTAATGGATTTGTGATTATATAAAGAAAGAGCTGATTTTTTTGTCAGCGAGGTTGTTCAAATGTTTGTTTCCCAGTGTACGGGTAACGGGACTGGTAAGAGATATTAAGATTTCTCAAATAGATTGCACAGTCAGCACAGCACAGCACCTTCAATGATGCTTAATGTATAGAATATCTTCTTATATATAAAAATCAATTGCTGTGCGTTAGGCTCAATAAAACTAAAACGTCTCAAACGATTTTTTGTGTTTATTTGAATGGATCCTTGGATAGTTTAAAAACCCGGACCCGGCAGGTGGCGATGTAGTCAAAATCCAGAAATCACCCGTGCAAAGCAAAAATCGTCGGCTAGCTAGAATTCAAATAAAAATGCATGAATTTTAATTTTATCTGTTCATGTTTACATATAATAGTAATTATTTATACTCAAACAAATATTTCAACGCATTTTCAACATATTTTATGAAAATTCAAGGTCAAGTCAAGAATATCCTTTGCCATGCACCACCAACACGAAAGAAGCGGGAGAAGTGTGTCAGGATAGTGCCAAATAGAATACCCCTCTGGGTGGTATTTATCACGTTTTATAATACAATATTATGCACAATATATTATAATACAATTAATATTTGAGTTAAGGAGGGTGACGTTCTCTTTATCTTCTGGATCATACAATGCGCGACAGTGCAATGTTTAACATGTTTTGCACAACAATGTTAAGGGGAAATATAATGTCAAATGGCTTAACAAGATCCTTCGTTATGCCGAAAATATTGCAGCATTAATTTTGAAATAAATATATGGTAAAGTTGAGGATTAATGTTAGTGATTATGTTAGACGAAAACACGATTTCGTAAAATTTTCTCGATAGAAAAAAAATCCAAAGTTACCTCCAAAATAAACAATAAACCGCTGTTATTCATAAAATACTTTAAATAAGATCATGAAACTTTGCATACTAACTGAACTAACTATAAAGCAGTGCTTATGTTATTTACTTTTTTTAAAACACCATTATTTTCACTGTAAAAAGAAATTCCTCTAAACGTAGATTCGCGTTGTCATCCCTGTGGACTACGATGTAGTCGTTACCAGTAGGTAAAAACGGGTCTCCGGATCTCTACGCTCACCATACGAAACACAGCAGCATTAAGCTGCTATGTTACGCTGGTATTCCGTGAGAGCGTGGTCCTTCCCCGGTCGAGGCGACCCATACGTGCTACAATCATAATATAGTTGCACCTTGGCTCTACCACATATAGCATAAATAATAAATGAATTGGAAAAAACAAAATACAATTATACAAATATTCACTTGAATTTTTTTTTACTTAAAATATTTTTCAAACCTCAAAAAAAAACTATAAACGTTTCCTCCTCTCACTAAAATCTCAGTGCTATATTTGTAATTTAGGCAAAACACTTATTTTTTAATTAGTTATTTTTTAGCAATTTTAAAATATCTGTCGAACGTCCAATTAAAATTTTGGGTCTCTGAATATTTATTTTGTAATCTAATTACACACTAAGAAGCTCTGTAGCAGGGCTTGCATGAGCGAAATATTATGTGTTATAGCAGTCAAAGGTATGACGTTATCTTTTTATTGCAATATCTTAAAATAACGATACACAAATTTTTCGGTACTGGAAAATAACGGTAGAATTATATTTTTGTTACTAATTATCAACTTATAGGTTTTCTTCTTGTTTTTTAAAATTACCTTAGTTTTCAATTAGTTTCTTAGAATTTCTTAATTGTCAGCGTCAAAACAACAAATGCTTTTTGGTTACACAAACAGATATTTTTGGTTACTAATGTAATTTTGGTTATGTAAAGGTTATAGAAACTTATAACGATATCTTTATTTTATACCGGTGCAATGGCGTATCGGTGAATTTTAACCGCTACCGATCTACGTTTAAACAATAGCGATATCAATATTTTATACCGGTAGCGTAACATCATACCAAGCCCTGCTTTGTAGCTATGCCGTCGATTCTACGTATTGAGTCGACCTCTAATTAGTTAGTTCTAATAATGGTGATAATAATTTTCTTAACGTAGTGCATGCCTGCTCTTATGTTAAAACAGGGTAGCAGTAGAGGGTATTAGTATATACAATATAAACCAATTTTCTCCCGCTGTCTTATTTTTATTCTTTATTATTTTGAAGTTGTTCTTGCCACTCGGTACCTAACAAATGTTTGAGAGAATGATAATCAAATGTTTGTTGCGAACGTAAATGATGTGTGCATGGGCGTTCTGATTGCTCCTAGCTCCAACATTATATTCATCATACAGGTCATGGCCCACTATTCGTTGTTGATTATATATGGCTGCTTCACACAACATGTATTGTCGGATATGAAGCAGACAAAAATATTGGCTTTAGCATATGCAACTTAAATTTATACAACAATTATTATGTATCATTTTTGATATCAGCAAATTTAGATTCCTTTTACCTCTTGTATTTTCTGCCTTCTGTTATTTTTCCATTTATTCTTCATAACTAAAAACAACAATAGAGCAAACTTATACTCAGGTGCTGCTTTCTTATTTTAATAATACATACTGCTTTAATCTTAAATGTGATTAAAAGGGGAATATTTATATTTCTCTTATAATCACAACTAAGATTATAGTATAGTGATTCAAATCGTGTAAAATGTAACCAAACACCTATATATAGCGATGGATACGACTTCTTAGGTCTTAGTCTATGGTAAGCACAGATTAACCCCTTAGGGCTAATCTGTGCTTACCATCTACTATGACCTAAGAAATACCATGAATATTACCAATAATAAAATATACCATGAACCTTACCATGGTATATTTTCTTAGTGGTAATTTCATCATTTCATTCTTCTAAAGTTTTAAATTCATAAAACGACATCGTCCAAATAATAGTAAATAGTAGAATAGTTTTGTGGAGTTATTCATTAAGATTCATTCTGTTATTCGCCCTTTCATTTTCACATAATCTACTTTTCCTGCACCACGATGGCTTTAAAGAATAGAATACTGTTTTTCCGATTCTATTATTGCAACAACCCACAGTGGGGTAGTATGGAGGATTACGCTCCTTTTTGCTCGTGCTTTACAGTGCTTTACTGTTTGTTGATAGGGGCTGAAATATTTCTCATTTTTACTAATGTAAGCGTATTTTTATGCTCTGTGATCATTTAGATATTCGAGCATACACATTGTTGTTTAGCCAACGAAAATACGACATTGTTAAAAAAAATCTAGTCCAAATTTTTGCTAACTAGTAAAAGTAAAAGCCCATGTTGTCTATTAATTACTTTGTGGCATTTCTGTGCAATGATTTTAATCTAATATTAATTAATTATATTCAGCATGTAAGTGAAATATGTATGCGAATGCGATATACGTATAATAAATATTTGATATTTATTTTTTGTGTTTGATATATATATATATATATATATATATATATATATATATATATATATATATATGTATATATATATATATATATCTTTCGTATCATTACGCTTTCGATTTGCCAATTGTTACTAGCTTTATTAAATTATAATACTAATAGTATTATTATAATACTATAGTATTATAGTGTAATTGTATAGTATTCCCCCATGTGAAGTGATCTATGGGGAAGACCATGTCATATGTACAGCAGTGGACTCTTTCCTGTAATGAATGAATAATATTCTTTTTGAAGTTTTAAATTAGTTAACAGTAGGTGACAGTCAAACGTTCAAATCCTTATCCGCTTGGCTAAGCTTCAAATCACATTCAAAATCTTAATATAATATGAATTCAAAATTCAAAAAGAATGTTTGTAGGTACCTAACTTTTAAGCAATACAATAATTTTAAAATGTAACATTGGGTTTGTGTAATTAGCTGTATTACATATCATTTTTGCATGCCAATTATGGCAATCAGTTCCACGTCATTGATCATCTTATGTACCATGTCTTTAAGCAAATAAATTTTTTATCTACTTTCTTTTGAACTTGATATCTTTTTAAATTATTAACATAGTTTTGAAATGCAAGAAGACACAGCGCGGACGCTGTAATTATTTCGACGTCTGCGGTAGTTGAAAGCCGAAAGTGATGTGGTGGTAGGGCAGAGTGTAAATACACACTTCCCGCGATCCTGCTACGGCAGTATTTAGCGAAGTATTGCCGGCAGCGCGAGGAGCAGTGGCAGGGGCTGAATGTAATGAGGCTTATGAGAAAGTCACTTCTGAATGAATGGAAATTGTGTGTCCGAGGATGCTGTCTCCCCAGACGTAGACTCTAAGGTAGTATACTACCTTGCTGTTATGAGTTTGAACTAGTAACTAGTTTTCACGTCATAACAGAGTTACATTTTCCCTTAGCGTCGTTTTCGATCATGTTATTGAAACAGGCAATGTCGAGAATAGAACTGGCAAGGCCAGTTTGTGAGTCATTCCAGACCAGACCGATTATTGATTTATTGGGTTTAGTTACTAGTTTTTCGAACAGTACACTGAGATGATAGTTTAAATTAAAATTAAAACCTAAATCCATTTGTCTTCCAAATTTATTAAGTGCAATAAAAGACAGAATAGTGATATTAAAAACCTTTAAATAACAAAAAAACACACTTTTATATGGCAAGATTTTTTTTAAATACATACCTACGATGTTTCTTTTACGGAAACTGCATAACACATTCAAAGATATTGTCGTAGATTTAATAATCCAAAAGAATCCTATATACATCGAAGGTAATAAAAGTAAACAAAATGTAGTTGATCTCATTCCTAAACCTATTTACGCCTCGCCTGTCCGTCAATCGCGGCACCTACACGTTTACCAGGCGCGTTTATTATTAACCGCGATAAGAGCATATACAGCTGGACGCTTAAAGTGTGATAATATATTCAAACGAAAGGCTACTTGTTTACGTATAAATGTTTAAAACTCTTTCTTGTTTATATTTTATTTAAACACGTAACCAGTTCCTATGTTTGTATTAAACTCGTAGCCATCGTTAGATAACGTAAACGTTACTTTACTTTTTTAGTTTTTCGAAGCCAAACAATATTATGACTAGACAATGTTTTAACTTTCAAATTGCCTATAAAGTTTGGACTTTATGTCCATTTTGGCTGTTTGCCGAGCAGAATACGTCCTTCTGCCTTATTTATTATGGTATGTCCTATATTATCGGCCAAACTTTGTTATTTTTATTTTATTAACCTGAATAATATTATGTTCGACACACTATAGTATGTATGATCACAGTATATAAATCCATACAGTAGGTCGACGCCTTTGTAAAGTAAAAAAGTAAAGTTACAGCCTATATACGTCCCACTGCCGGGCACAGGCCTCCTCTCATTTCTGAGAGGGTTTTAGGCCAAGGAAGTGTCCGCCGCGCTGCCTCAATGCGTGTTGGCGAACTTCGCATGTCTTCGAAATATTTTTTTTTCTAATTCCTCAGACATGCAGGTTTCCTCACGATGTTTTTCTTTACCTCCGAGCATGTGGTAAATCAGCACTTGCATTTCACAATTTCATTGATGCCGGCGGGGATCGAAGTCGGAACCGGGTTACACGCGTTCTTTTATATCTACAGCGAACGTTAACCAACTGAGCTACCACGGCTCCCTTTGATCTCTTGGTAAATGCTGACAACGTCTGGACGACGCATGGAGGCTAGGGTTGTCACAAATCAACAACTTTTACTAATTTAATTATTTATTTTAAATCTACATCGTCGTCAATAGTCGATGGTTGGTAAAAGTAACGTTGGTATAGCTGTTTTCTTCAGTGCATACTCTTTTCGAATTGCAAACTGCAAATGTACGAGTATGTATTCTTTAGACTTTCGAAAGTTCTTCCAACTAAATCAGGTCTTCTAATAGCTTCCATCTATAATTTGATAAATTAAACCTATTAATAAATTTTCGTAACTGTCACCCCGAGAAATCTCAAAGTTGACATCGATAATATTAAAAAAATTATGTCCACCATCTTGCATATGTCATTTTAGTAATCAACACCCTAAAAAACCTCAAAATTTATGTTAAAAAATGACCGCCGTCTTGCATTTAAAAATAAATGCTATTTTCGACCCGACAATTTTTATAATTGACCCCTAAACCTTAATATTTTATAAAAACTTAGAAAGACCGAAGACGAGGCACTATAGTATGGTCTAACACTAAGACCTTAACCTGTCCAACCACACGATTTGGATGAAGAAGAAAAAATCAAAATTCGAAACACATGACATAACAGAATATACAGAATGTAAAATAATAATAATAATATTTATTAACTTTTCTTCCGTGGTGAAATCGCAGATCCTTATTTATGCGAGATGATGACTTGCAATCTCTCAAAGCACACGTCTTATGCACCATTTTAATTATAAGTAACTACACTAAATTTAACAATAATAAAAGCAAATACGTGTTAACCCTGAAAGTCGTGTCCCGAGTTACTAACAAGATTGGCATGAGCAACTTGGGCTCGTCCTTCCCGCTTCTCGTCCCGCACGCCCCGCATGATTGCCCCATCTAGACGTCCTCGTCGGACTACTGTATGGATTTATATACTGTGATATGATGTTTGAAATATGCATTGCTGGATATAATATTATGTACATACATATATGATTAACAGTATACTTATAGATGTATAACAAACAAATAACTTCAAGCGGATGAACTTGTAATCGTGATAAGCGAGCACACACTTGATGGTAAGAAGGTACTGCAGTCTATAGGCACCTATGTCTATTAGAACAAGTTAGGTATGTTATAGAAAATAAAGGTTGGTTACCATCCCTGAAGACTAAGATGAATCTTGGAAAAAGGTTCTCCACTCTCCAGTATCCGTCCATCCGTTCCATCATAGTAAAAACAGAATAGTAGGATTCTAAGAAATGTACTGAACGGTGTTAATATGTGTGCGTGCTTGCACGTGCCAGTACGGACTCATACATACATATACATAACATAAACACTCACGCCTGTCACCCAGAGGGGTAGGCAGAGACTACGGACTTCCATTTGGCACGATTCTGACATACCTCTTTCGCCTCCTTTACATCCATATATCTACGCATACATGCTCGTCGGTTAAGGGTACTTCTAACGTGGCCCATTTTCAAAATATCGCCAATTTGGTCGATAAACTTTTTTCTAGGGCGTCCCTTTCCGACTCGGCCATTCACATCTGCCATATAAATTTGCTTTGTCACTCTTTCCTCATTCATGCTTTCTACGTGACCAAACCACCGAAGCATTCCTTTCTTAATCCTGGTCACAACATCATCTTGCATACCACATTTATCTCTTATCACGCAATTTCTCACCCTGTCATTCAGATTAAACCCTAGCATATTCCTTAAAGACCGCATTTCTACAGCATTTATTCTACTTTCGTGCTTCTTCTGCCACACCCAGCTTTCACTACCTTACATTAAAGTAGGGACTAACACAGCATTATGAATTACCATACGTGCCTGTTTTGACACATTCTGGTTCTTCATAATAGAGTGTAGTGCCCCATTCACTCTATTCCCTGCATTTACTCGTCGTTCTATTTCCCTATCATATCTACCATCCCTGCTAAATACACATCCCAAATACACAAACTCATCCACTTGCTCAATTAACTCTCCTTCTATTCTTATTTCACATACCGTTTTGCTTTCTTCTCTTTCAAAAACCATCACTTTCGTCTTACTTGCGTTCACTTTCATTCCCCTTTCTTTCAATTCCCAGTTCATTAATGTAACCATCATTTGTAACTCTGCCGCCGATGACGCAAGTATGACTTGATCATCGGCATACAAAAGGCATTTGACGGTTAACTCGCCCATTCTTAACCCACATTCTTCATCTTTCAAAGTTTGCAAACACCGGTCCATAAATAGGTTGAACAGCCAAGGGGAAGCTACACAGCCCTGTCTGACACCTTTTTGGATGCCAAACCAGTCCGAGTAGACCCCATTGATCCTGACACAAGCACTAGAGTCCCTATAAAGAGACCTTAATGCCTGTATCAAACCAGCGCTCAACCCATATGAGTTCAGTGTTTGCCATAACACATTCCTGTCCACTCTGTCATAAGCCTTTTCCAAGTCCACGAACGCACAAAAAACTTTCTGGTTTTTGGCCAAAAACTTCTCCGCAATCATGCGCATGGAAAAGACTTGATCTGTACACCCCATTCCCTTTCTAAAACCCGCTTGCACATCCCAAATTTTTCCATCAGTTTCTTTCATAACTCTTTCAATTAACACCTTAGCATACAGTTTACCCACAATACTAAGCAAGCTGATACCGCGGTAGTTTTTGCAGTCCTGCTGTGACCCTTTTCCTTTATATATTGGTACTATAACTGCTTTACACCAGTCATCCGGTACCCGTTTTAATTCCCAACATAAATTAAACAAGGTGTACAGCAGGCCTGCCACCACTCCCTCTCCAGCCCTTAGCATCTCGAGTGATACTCTATCATATCCAGCTGCCTTACCTGCTTTCATGCTTTTTATTGCTTTCATTATTTCATCTACACTTATCTCCATACCCCTTTCCACTTCTTTCGGAATTTCTAGTTCATTTAATTCATACGACTCTTCACTCATAAACAGGCTTTCAAAGTATTCCTTCCATCTGTTTAAATTCGAAACTTCATCATTCAGAATACATCCATTCTCGTCTCTTATAGCATTTATTATAGGCTGTTTTGTATTTCCCCTGGCAGTTCTTACGAGTTTCCAGAACATTTTTATGTTAGCCTGGAAATTATCAGATATCCTTCTATCATTCTTATCCGTTCTTTCTTTCTTTTTCCTTTCAACAACTTCTTTTACTCTCTTATTTAGACGTCTAAATTCTGCCTTTTTTCTTTCAATCTCATCATTCATACCAGAAGAATTACCAGCTTTGGTTGCTAGTAAATCTAACCATGCTTTCTTCTTTGATTCAACTTCCACCCGTACCTCATCATCCCACCATAACGTATTACTTTTCCTTTCATTTGTTCTCTTACTTACACCACATACTTCGGTGGCGGTATCCACCAAACCTTTCTTAATATTATCCCACACAGTGTTCAAGTCTAAATCATTCATACACAACTCATTCAAACATCTAATATTTTCTCTCAGTCTACATTTATACTTCTCTATCACATCTTCATCTTGTAACTTCTCTATTCTTATACGCTGTAACGCGGTGGTAGATACAGATGTCCGATGCCGCCAACGCTTGAAAAGACCATTAATTCGACATAAGACCAAGTAATGATCCGTCCCTACGTTGGACCCCCGGTAAACCCTTGTATCTACGACTGCGCTCCTCATTCTTTCATCCACAATTACGAAATCTATCATGCTTCTATCATCACCTCTTTCCCATGTATACATGTGAATCTTCTTATGACGAAAAAAAGTATTCGTCACAAAAAGATTCTTTTCCGCACATACGGTGAGGAGGTCTTCACCATTCTCATTTATACTTTCATCACCAAACGTTCCCAATATCCTTTCATAACCAGACCTCTTCACCCCAACCCTTCCATTAAAGTCTCCTAACATAATAATATTTTCATTTTCCTTACATTTTGTCAACACCATCCTTACCATATCCCAAAACTGCTCTCGGATGTAAGTGGGCTTATACATGTCTGGGGCGTATACCCCTAGTAGGAACAGCTTCTTTAAGCCCACTTTCATTCGTATCCATAGCAGTCTCGGGCTTACACATTCATACTCTTTCACACATCGTCCCATTCTTTCTGAAAGGATGAAACCGACTCCCTGGCATGCCCGTTCGGTCTCGCCCACACTAGACCAATACGCGGTATACGTGCCATGTGCAGTGGCATCCTTTCCCTTTCGTTTCGTCTCATTCACACATAACACATCTATTCCTCTGTCATTCATCATTTCGCATACTTCATCCATCTTATCATTCATTCCTCCACATACATTCAGCGTAGCCAGACGGGTTTCCGCAATCCACTTTTCGCCCCTCCGGGAGACAGAACGTGACGGGTGGCGAACCTCGTCGCCGGTTTTTCTCCCGGAGATTTTACGGACTCATATGTGTGCATATGATATTCGTGTGCGTGCGTGTGTGCGAGTGCGTGCGATAGTCACAGTACGCACACAACTTGCTAACACTTGCTAAGTCGGGAAGATCGGGCCGGGTCGGGGAAGCCCACCGCCGCGCTCCGCAATCACTTTTGTTTGAGACTTTGTTGACTTTTAATAAAATTTTGCTAGCAGTCTCTTTTTCGTTTTATAATCTCTTTTTGTAAAATAAGTTAATATATGCGTTGGTTATATTACTATATAAATATCGAATAGAACCGACAACCGACAGGGAAGAAAAGTTCTTGATTGGAGCCTCGTACATTTACCAGTAAGCGGAGGGTAGGACGCGTTTTTTTAAATGGGGAAATACCTAAGCATAGCCGCCTCGCGGGGGCAAGGACGGGTTATTTCATATATATATAGTACCCGGTTGACCGAGCTTTGCTCGGTATTTTTCGCTCGTTTTTTTTTAATTCGTGTGTTTTGGAAATTATATTTAGATACAAATTACATACTGATGAAATACGAATAATATTTTTTGATCTTAGCGACATTAGAAAAATCTGAACTGGTTATTTGAATAAAAAATCATGAGTGCAATTAGTTTAATTTTAATTTTCGTGTTTTTAAAAAAAAATACTAAAAAAAAGGGCTCGAAAAAATAGATTTTCTCAAAAAAGAAAGGAACTTGAAAAAAAAATTAAAAAAAGTCGATTGATCGGTCTGGGCTCGAACCATGTTATTGCGACCGCCTAATATACCAATTAAGCTATTTGTAATCATTATCAAACTGTCAAAATTTACCTTCTTATTCTAACGATATTGTAGCAATTTTTCATTGCCTAAAAACACGGACAAAAAGACATTTTCTAAAAATAAATCCTAGCTAGATCGATTTATTGCCCCCGAAACTCCCCGCACACGAAATATTATATATATATATATATATATATATATATATATATATATATATATATGAAATAACCCGTACCAGTGTAAAATAGCAGCTTAATGCTGCTTCGTTGTGTATGGTGAGTGTAGAGAACCGGAAACCTTTTTTACTGGAAACGAGGCGTTCCATCTTAGTCCTCAGTGGTGACAACGCATCTGCATTTTGGTTCTAAATTGAATATAAATATGGATGTATATGGGCCACGACATCCACTTACCACCAGGTGGACTGCGTGTTCGTTTGTCACCCTTATTTCATATGCAATAAGGGTGACGATCATACGATATATCTACGCATATATATATATATATATATATATATATATATATATATATATATATATATGTATATATATATATACATATATATATATTAAAATTTTGTTGTAAATATTAAAAAACACAATAAAATGTTTACAGGAAATGCTGCAACGTTCATCACTGGAGACGCAGAAGTTAGAACTATTGTCAAAACTTAGCGAAGTCCGACTTCGAGTAGTGGAGCGTGGTGTACTAGAACGGTCGCCACCACCGGACGCAATGCCATTGTCACGCCCAGCACCGCCAAGGGTAAACATTTTGTTTAACAATCATTTTGATCTCTATTACTACACAAGTACTTGATGAAGGAAAATTAAGATATCTAATAGTGACTTTTTTATTAGGTTTAACTAATAAACCACTAAATTATAAAAACATAACTCTTATTACTTGTACCGTTTTAGTCGGGAATCGGGATAGCAGCTAAACTACGAAGTGGCATTGTTTTGAAAGTTCTATCTTTATTTATACGTTACATGTTTTTTTTACTGCCTAGCTTTTATAATAAATAGCTTGGTCTTTTAATAACACTGTAGAAATACGCCAATTTTATATCTGTAATATTAAATGTAATGTATATTTTTTGTAGTATAGTGATCTCAATAAAAATCAAAAATATATTCAGTGTAGAGAAATAATCCTTGAACTTATTGAAGTAGTATTTTAATGTATGTAATATTTTGGACTTGTTGGTGGGTACCGTTTTTAATATTATCAGCCAGTACTTGTCCAATAACCCTCCTAATGGTAAGTGGTGATGCTGCCGAAGATGGCAAGCCACTGACTTAGCTCAACAAAAACCCATTTATTCTTTACATTCTTTCCTTGAAAATACTTATACATTGCAGTCGGATGGAAAGACAGAGGCAAATTATTCCACTCGCTGTACGCAAGGGGAACGGAAGTGTTTCGTTCAAATGTATGATATGTAGACAAGAAAGGGGTGGAGGGTAGCCAAGTTTACATCTCCGTTCCTTCATCGGACAACTGCGATAATGGAACGGAGAGGTTAGAATTAAGTCATTCAAACCCTGCGCACATTCTCCGTAATGTACCCTGAAAAACACTAAAAGGCGTCTGTACTCAAGACTGTTAAGATTGGGTTTAACCATATTGTGGTTACGAATAAGGTAGGTCCAGAACTGGTAGGTGAGTGTTTGCTGTACCAGTCCATATTTGGCAACAACACTCCATTCGCGACTGGACTTGCACTTAATAGTATGCAGCTATCATGGCGTGAATACCGCCTCACCTTTGCAGCTGCTTTGTCCCTGGACTCGATGAAATGCGCAAGGTTAGATTCGAGGAAATCTCATCTCCTAACTATTTGCGGTAAAAAGACACGCTTATGTTTTAAAGTTGTTGAATTTGATAGTAAATAATAAGAAAGATGACTTACGGAATCAAAACGTGGCCCTTCACTGTAGAACAAGAAGGATGCTCAAAGTCACTCAGCGTACGATGGGTAGGGAATTTCTACTTTACTCGGAATTCCTTTACAGTATAAAATAGTCACGAAGATATCCGCATAAAAACAAGTATAACTGACATCGCCCAGCGGATCAGTAAGCTGAAGAGACAGGGAGCCGGCCGTATGGCTTAGGGAATCGACAACCGATGGGGAAGAAAGGTTCTCGTGTGGCACTGGAAAGCGCTATTTCTGGCGACCCTCCACTAAATTAATAGAAGACCTGATAAAACACGCTGGTAGTCGATATATGCGGGTGGCTCAGGACCGTTTTGTGGCAATCTTGGGAGGCCTATGTGCACTTGTGATGAATGAAATTGTGAGGCTGTAATGGAAGTGATCTTGTGAAGCGGCGATAGATAGCAGCGTCAAAGTTGCAAAACATTTGGTACTCCAAGCAGAGTGCATTTAAGGCTATTTTCCCTGTAATAAGAGAAGCCTACTATTTACGAATAAATGAGTTTGAGAAGGCATATTTTTCGCCAAATATCAACCTCACGAACGAGACGTGAAATCGACGGATGGCGTAATGTCATGTCGGTATAGACTGAAATGTTTGTCTAGCGGAAATACTACACAATCTTATTTAGTAAAAAATTGGCCAATTTTGTATGATAATCTTTGAAATATAAGTAATATACTTCAAAATACCATGCTAAATGCCACAAACAAAGGGCAGAAATTTTACCAGAATCCGCACTATGCTTGCCAAACTGCTTACTAAGCATCTTGAGAAGGGGCAGATCTCAAGTTATGTAAGTTAATTTTACTTAGAAAGGTCTCTGTTTCTTCGGATTTTAAAATGTACATAAAATATGCTTCGTATAGATAACCAGCGCGGTTACGCCAAATGTAAAATATTCAGATCGGCGTAGGGGAGCACCGTCAAAGATGTAAGACGTTTGGTATTGCGATCGTCTGTCCGCCTGTCTGTGACAATTATGACAAATTCTCCTCCTGCATAGAATATTCCATGTCCATTAGTAAGAATTAGCAAGTTAATGAAGAAGATGTCGAATATTACGAACTATTATACTATTTTTCAGACACCGCCAGCGAACTACGGGCGTCAGATCGAACGCAACACACACCTTTACTCGTCTCTGCCGCGCTCCTCGGTGGTGACGTCAGAGGCGCGCGTCGCGTTTGGTAAACAGAACAACATGGTGGTGGCGCGCGGCCGCGGACACTCGGTGCCCAATCTAGGTCCGGGCCCATATCAACAAGCATGCAATAAATAACGATCATTACTGCCTATTACGCAAGGCCTTTTCTTGCGTAACGTCCCATTTTGAACATGTGATGGACACATATTTGGGAAATTAATAATTTCAGCCTCTTAATTTTAGTTTAAGTTTAAAAATTCAGTTAAAAATGTTCCAGTTTTTTTTTGCCTTAAATACGACAGAGTGACCTGAACCGGCACCTTACACTGTTCTTTATATATTTTATTAAGTAATAAGTATTTTGTTATTTTAATATGTTTATATTTCTTTAAATATAAATTCTCATTTTATTTAAAGTAGCAATTCATAAAGTCTTAGTGTACCTTATGTCCGCGTCCTCGCATGTTTTTTTTTCTTTTGTAATATTTAATCTGAAAATGCTAACCGTTTCTGCTTTCTGTCTAATTTCAAAGTTCTGCACGCTTCTTCTAAGGTATTCTTGCCGCATGCTTCTTGCTTAAATGTTGTAAGTATTATGATGATGTAATTTTATAGTATTAAGAGTCTAATATGTGTTCCACTTTATTTTTTTCGCTCCATGATTAAAGAACTTGACTGTTGAGTTGAGCGAAAATGCAGATTATTAGTTTTCTGATCTGAATATTTTGTAACCATAACTGTGTTTCTGACACTCTTTAGGTCTATTTCCGGTCTTATAACTTGAACGTTACATCGGATATATTTGACTGGCCCGAATGAATGCCTCTGTTTATTAAGCGTTTATTACCGGTGACTGTGACAGAACCATAAGTAAACAAAATAAATTATATTTATATTAAATCAACATCATGATACAGGATTATTAACTAAATTTGTTATTAATGGCTAAGATAAGGAAAGTCAAACAATATTGCAGAAAATATCAGTATTTTAAAATAACTACAATTCAGTATTTTACAATAACGAACTCAACTATCACAACTAACTTCTTTTAATTTAGCAAACTGTGGAAATACATAACTGAGTTTAAGAGGTTTTTCACACTGGAAATGTATCTTGGAGGTGTTTAATATAATGTACATAAATTGCATAAAGACAAAAATCCCCACGGCACAACTAATTGTAGACTGTACAAACAGTTGTTCCCTGTTTGAAAACTAAAGCTCTGAATATATTTGCAATATAATTTCTCTGTATATCAAAACTAGGGGGTCAAACTTAAGAAAACATTGCAAAATTTATCTTTATACAATCTGCCAAAATGAAACAACGAATATAGAAAATAATATTCGTTTAGACCTAGGTAATAGACAAAATCAAAGGAATAAACCCAAACAAGTTCAATTACTTTAAAATATTATCTTATGAAGGGTATGAGGGTGTTCCCAAGTTCTCTTACCAAATAATTCGACATGAAGTCATACGTGTTTAAGCTAAATTTCGATTCTAAGTGCCCTTTCATTCTGTTGCGTGAGACCGGTCGCGTCATCATCATCATCATTACAGCCCTTCACAAGTCCACTGCTGAACATAGGCCTCCCCCAAGTAATGCCACAAAACACGGTCCTGACCTACCCGCATCCATCGACTTCCTGCATGCCTTACCGGCTTACCAACGCCTACCAGTACGAAGCTGCCGCTTAAGAATCTTTTTCGCCATCGATTATCGGTTCTTCGAGCCATATGGCCGGCCTATTGCCACTTCAGCTTACTAATCCATTGGGCTATGTCGGTCACTCTGGTTCTACTGCGGATATCCTCATTTCTAAGTTTATCACGCAGAAAAACATAGCCCTCTCCATAGCTTGCTGAGCGAACTTAAGCGTCCTCATACAGCCAGCAGTGAAGGACGACGTCTCAGTTCCATAGGTCATCACTGCCTACACGCACTGGTTATACAATCCGGTTTTCAGAGTTTGAGGTATACCTGACGAGAAGATGTCTCGTAATTTTCCGAACGCTGCCCAGCCGAGTTGAATCCGTCGATTGACCTCTCGGTCGAAATTGGACTTACCTAGTCGGACTATTTGTCCCAGGTAAACGTACTCGTCAACAACTTCGAGTATAATGCTCCCAACAACTACCGCCATAGGTGTGACATGGACATTAAACATGATCTTAGTTTTGTCCATGTTCATCCTAAGACCGATCCTTTAGGAGATACAATTGAGGTCATTGAACATAGTGCTTAGGTCCTCCAGCGATTCTGCATTAAGGACTATATCGTCGGCAAATCGAAGGTGAGTAGATGTACTCGCCATTGATGTTAATACCATATTCTTTCCAGTCCAGTAGCTTGAAAACGTCTTCCAATGCAGTGTTGAAGATTTTCAGGGATATAACGTTACCCTGTCTTACACCTCTCTGCAGTTGAATAGGTTACGAACTCTGGTTCTGTACTGGCATAGCCATCGTAGCCCTACTGTACAAACACTTCAGCACTTCGATATACCTACCGCCCAAATTTCGACGGAATCAAAGGCTTTCTCATAGTCCACATACGTCAGGCAAAGTGGCAGATTGTACTCTTCGGTTTTCTGTACAATCTGCCACAGGGTATGTATGTGGTCTATGATACTGAAGCCTTTTCGGAAACCGGCTTGTTCGGCTGGAAGTCGTCGAGTCTTCGTGAGTAATTACTCTCGAAAACAGCACGTAGACGGGACTCAGAAGGGGAATCGGTCTGTAGTTCTTCAAGAGAGCGTTGTCGCCTTTCTTAAAGAACAAGACCACCGCACTTCTGCTCTACGCCTCCGGAGTAGTGCCACCATGGAGGACGAAATTGAAGAGCTTCTGAAGGACTTTAAGTACCGTTGTTCCACCCGCTTTCAGAAGCTCCGCTGTAATTCCATCCTCGCCTGGGGCCTTGCAATTTTGAAGGTGTTGGAGAGCCATTCTAATCTCGCTCAGACTGACGTCCGGGATGTCATCGGAATAGTGTCGGGTAAGACTTGCTCTTGGATCGTTACTCACACTTGCGTGTGGCTCCTACGATGATGTGTACAGCTGCTCATAGAAACTCTCAATCTCACTCAAAATGTCAGGTGTTCCGGAAACGATGCTGCCACACTCAGTCTTCAGCTTTGATAGTCGGCTCTTTCTGGCAGATCTCTGGCAAAGACTTCGGGAGCCCTGGTTCCGCTCGATTGCTTCTTCAATACGAACCGTACTAAAGTTGCATAAGTCGCGCCGCATGCATTTAGAGATCTGTCTGTTCAGTTGCCTGTATGCTGTCAAATCAGGTGACGATTGCAGCTTCATCTCCCGTCTAACAGCGATGAGATAAAGAGTGTGATCGGAGAGTTTTTGTATTCTTCTGCGGCGTGTCTGCAGAACTTAGCTCCGACCGCATGGACAGTTTCCACGAGCTTGTCATTCATATCGTCCACTGCATTGCAATCTTCTAGGCACTGAAAGCGGTTTTGTAACTCGAGCTGAAAGGTTTCGGGATTTTGGATTAGAGCACGAGGGAGACGGGGCGTTGACTTCATTCGACAAGACCTCTTTGACTCAACGTTTAGGTTTAGTCTGCCGCTCACCATTCGGTAATCGCTGCCAGTTTTCACCCTTGCGATCACTGAGACATCACTGAACAGTTGTCGTCTAGTCGTCATAATGAAGTCAATTTCATTTTTTGTCGAACCGTCGGGGCTCGACCGGGTCCACTTTCTGTGGGGCCGCTTCTGGAAGAAAGAGTTCATCATAAAGAGTCCCACTTTCTCCATGAAGTCGGCCAGCTGTTGGCCCCTTGGGTTCCGTTGCCCTATTTCAAATTTCCCTACCTTCAGCTCACCGTTCTTTCTTGTGCCAAGTTTTGCGTTGAAGTCTCTCATTAACACCTTGTAGTGCGTTTTGGAGGAATGCATGGCTTTAGAAATATCCTCATACATTTTCTCCACCTTCTCATCGGAATGTTCCGACGTTGGTGTGTAAACCTATATGACCTTCAGCGAATACCGTTTGGTGATTCTGAGTATAAGATACGCAACCCTCGTCGATACATTCCCAATTTTTACAACGTTGTTAACGAGAGATTTGTGGACGATAAATCCAAAACCTCCTTGGGACAGATGGTCGCCCTCCCGGTGATAGAACAAGTTGCCAGATTGCTCCGTTCACCGTGTCCTCCCCCTCTCTTCGGACCTCGGATAATCCAATAATATTCCAGTGCAACTTGTTTATTTCTTCTTCCAGCTCCAGGATCTTCTCGCCAGTCCTCAGGGTGCGTGCGTTGTATGTTGCCAGGTCGAGGCGTCGTAGGTGGCAACCGAACCTCCTCCAGAGATTCTTAGCACCCCTGCCCCGCCTTTACCATGATCACCACCGTAGCCAGGAATAGCGGGGCCGCCGGGGAATGAAAGCCGTTTCTTCGTAACTATCATGGTGGTTATATTGCTATAGTTGCCACGCTTGGCGAGCGGGTTGGCAAACGCAGTTTTTTGTACAGTTGCTGCTATCAGGAAGATGCTGCTGCGCATCTCCTGCCTGTTTCCCTCTTTCGCCTTCTACGACACCTACGGGAAGATATGGGGAAAGGAAGATAGACCGATGCGCGCGTCAATTTGTATAAAGTCAAAAGTCAAAGCAAAAAGCCTATGGGCGTCCTTCACTATATCATGTGCAGCTAGTTGCGATTTCGACACGCCCGACCGGTCGGTCGGCACGTGGGCCAATGATGCAATGCGATATTTCACAGATGGACTTGCGCGTGGGCGTTTTATGTACAGTTAAATACAGAGCAATTAATACTGAAAATTCTACCACCTAGAAAAGATTATTATTTTATTATTATCGTTTAGCAGTGCAAGAAAGTATCCACCCCGCAGCGCCATTGCGTGTTGATAGATTTCACAGGTCTACGAAATACTTCATGACTTCCTGAAGTAATTGAAAAATTTATTTGCATCTTCTCGTAGTTGTGAATACAATATTACGAATGCACCACTCAACATAAGCGCTAAATTTATAGGATGCATGAATAATTTTCCATTTTAATACAGAAATCAAAATAAAGACAAATATCCACCACACGCCACACCACGCTACAGAATGAAACGAGCCTAAAAGTTCCCACCGATGATACGTCCATTTAGTAGACTCCAAAATGGATGCACTCAAAATGAAAATTTATCCAGATACGGTACCATTAACAATACTTCCGATTGGACGCATAGCGTCACTTTGAACTACGAATATCTCGCGACTCGCGCGCATGCGCACACACACACACACACACACACACACACACACACACACACACACACACACACACACATACGCAGACGCGCAGACGCACAGACACACTGACGCACAGACAGAGAGAGAGAGAGAGAGAGAGAGAGAGACCAACACACAACATATTCAAATAAATAGTTTTATGAAAAATATGCGTTAAATTTGATATTGCATAACGGCATATCTTATCGTTCAGTAAATTTTTACGCAGTTGGGTCTTTTTAAATTACTGTATTTAACCATTGGGTTTGTTACGAATTCTTTTCAGCCTGTAATTATATTGGCTCTCTATGCTCTATAAACCCGAGTAAACCGTGCATACACTGATATTTAGCGGTAGAAATAATTAAATTGGGTCATTTGTTTATATTGTAGTTTATGTTTGACAAACAGAGCACATGTACCAAGATAAACACCAAAACATAAACTGACACAATAGCCTTCAAAAAATGGGCGCCGCTTCGCCCATTCATTGATAATTCGGACTGCTTCCATTTGGCGTGACGCACGTTTTTGACATTGACGAACGGCTGCGGATGACGTCCATTTAAACTAGACGCATGGATTTCAATCCGTTTTGAAATCCAGAGCTGGATGAAGTCCATCCAAACGGAATATTTTTTTATCATTCACGGTACGATTTTGGGCGATTACCACACCATTTGGATTAATTGACGTATCGTCAGGGGGTACTTTAAGAGCTGCACACAAATCCGAAATAGGCTATGTAGTTTACTGTTTAAAAAAAGTGTGTGCATATCACCTGTGTTAGAAGTGAAACCTTCAGAAAAGTAAACTTCGAGAGAATCAGACGAATGCTGAGTATCAGAAATAGGATAATTGTAAGGCTTATGTAACATAAAAATATAAATAATTTATAATAATTAATAATTCTAAATACTCTATTTCATTCTCTCGCAGGATAAGTCTTATAGACATATGTATGGAGTGTAGATTCAAGGAGTACCAACTCCCATAGTAGAATAGTTGAAAAAGTGGCCATCTGTAGGCAGTAAATAACAGCTCAAACACTCTCCACAATAGCGCTGGGTAGCTACTGGGATGAAATGAACTTACGAGTAGCAGTTGTCGGCCGTTTAAGTGTGCTGCTAAAGTGCTCAGTAGCTCTAAAATCTAAAATAATTTTATTTAGTAAATATAACCTCGAAAATGTCGTCTATCCCACTAATATTTTTCGGCACATTCTTTAAAATTTAACCCGTAGCTATAGTGGCGCCACCCTTATTTAACGGTTTTCTATGGACACTTTTTAATACACAGTCTGTACTCCTTACTTCTACACTCCATAGACGTATGTATATGTGTGTCTCTTTATGGTGTCGCTTTTTTGTTTTATCGAGTTTTAATTCAAAAACAGCTGAAAGCTGAGATGCGAGAGTTTAATCTGTTATTATTTAATAACGTCAACAGCGGAGAAAGAGGAGGTGATTCCGCGCGGCAGTCCGTCGCCGTCGTTACGCGAGGTGCGGGCGCGGCTGGGCAGCGGCTCCGTGCGCCTGGAGGGCGGCGAGCTGCGCGCCTCGCTGCGAGCCGCGCCGCGCGCCCGTGCACACCACATGCCCTGGTGAGTGCAGCCCGCCGCCACCTCACCACCCACACCGCCACACCACAGCACCACACAGTCCACAGCCCCGTCGTGTGTCTGGAGGGCGGCGAGCTGCGCGCCTCGCTGCGAGCCGCGCCGCGCGCCCGTGCACACCACATGCCCTGGTGAGTGCAGCCCGCCGCCACCTCACCACCCACACCGCCACACCACAGCACCACACAGTCCACAGCCCCGTCGTGTGTCTGGAGGGCGGCGAGCTGCGCGCCTCGCTGCGAGCCGCGCCGCGCGCCCGTGCACACCACATGCCCTGGTGAGTGCAGCCCGCCGCCACCTCACCACCCACACCGCCACACCACAGCACCACACAGTCCACAGCCCCGTCGTGTGTATGGAGGGCGGCGAGCTGCGCATCTCGCTGCGAGCCGCGCCGCGCGCCCGTGCACACCACATGCCCTGGTGAGTGCAGCCCGCCGCCACCTCACCACCCACACCGCCACACCACAGCACCACACAGTCCACAGCCCCGTCGTGTGTCTGGAGGGCGGCGAGCTGCGCGCCTCGCTGCGAGCCGCGCCGCGCGCCCGTGCACACCACATGCCCTGGTGAGTGCAGCCCGCCGCCACCTCACCACCCACACCGCCACACCACAGCACCACACAGTCCACAGCCCCGTCGTGTGTCTGGAGGGCGGCGAGCTGCGCGCCTCACTGCGAGCCGCGCCGCGCGCCCGTGCACACCACATGCCCTGGTGAGTGCAGCCCGCCGCCACCTCACCACCCACACCGCCACACCACAGCACCACACAGTCCACAGCCCCGTCGTGTGTCTGGAGGGCGGCGAGCTGCGCGCCTCGCTGCGAGCCGCGCCGCGCGCCCGTGCACACCACATGCCTTGGTGAGTGCAGCCCGCCGCCACCTCACCACCCACACCGCCACACCACAGCACCACACAGTCCACAGCACCACACAGTCCACAGCACCACACAGTCCACAGCCCCGTCGTGTGTATGGAGGGCGGCGAGCTGCGCATCTCGCTGCGAGCCGCGCCGCGCACACGCGCGCACCACATGCCCTGGTGAGTGCAGCCCGCCGCCACCTCACCACCCACACCGCTACACCACCGCACCACACAGTCTACAGCCCCGTCGTGTGTCTGGAGGGCGGTGAGCTGCTAACTGCGCCGCGCGTTTGCGCGGACCACATACCTAGCTGAGTGCAGCGCGCCGCCATCTCACCACCCACACTGCCTTAGCCACACCTCAGCACCACACAGTCCACAGCAACGCCGTGTGCCTGGAGAGCAGCGAGCAGCGCGCCTCGCTGCGAGCCGCGCCGCGCGTTGCAGACTGGCAAGCCTTACGAGCTGGCGTTGCAGGCTGGCAACTGCGAAATAAAATAAAAAACGAAGCATTCCAACTTAGTTCTCGGAATTTGAGTAAAGTTGTAAAGGTCTGTGGGCCCCACAGCATTTACTTAACATCAGGTGGAATGTTTGTTCGATTATCACCTTATTATATAAAAAAGCTGCAGCTATTTTACAATTTTGAATTCCCACAAAGAAGGTTCTGCTGCCAATCTCCTGTTTCAGTTTTCCTCTGTCGCCTGTTACGGCACCGACGGGATAGTGTAAGATAGATACATGGTATAGGGAATTCTCGTAGGCCGCAACTACACGAAGACAGTTCTTTTAATTCAGATAACCTGTCAAAATGGGATTCCCTCTCTTTTTCTGTGGTGGGGTGGAGCATTTATAAGATGTCGTGTCTAACCTCCAAGTACCAGGTCGTGTCGACACGTTTCGTGTCAGCGCTTTTTGCCATTTCCATCCATCCATCCATTCAT
The DNA here is from genome assembly GCA_036936625.1 of Parnassius smintheus behrii. Classification (NCBI taxonomy): domain Eukaryota; kingdom Metazoa; phylum Arthropoda; class Insecta; order Lepidoptera; family Papilionidae; genus Parnassius; species Parnassius smintheus. The sequence goes on along the minus strand of JAUPFT010000003.1, from coordinate 38,375,136 downwards.
GACAGTCTATAAAGGCCTACTGCTGAAACGAACTGAGCCTCCCTCATAGAATTTCTCATTTGGAAAGGTCACCACAGTTGCAAAACTTGGCAAGCGGGTTGGCAAAAGCAGTTTTTATTATTTTAATTTGTTCAGAAAAATGCTTCTGCCCATCTCTTGTTTTTTTTTATAGGATAATGGTGACAAACGAGCACAAACTCCACCTGATTGTAAGTGGATGCTGTGGCCTATAGACATCTACATTTAACCTCGCTAAGAATCAAGATGCGTTGTCACCCATGAGGACTAATATGGAATGCTTCGATTCCACTCTCCGGTTCTCTATACTCACCATACGAAACACAGCAGCATTAAATCAGCTATTTCACGCTGGTATTCTGTGAGAGCGCGGTCCTTCCCCGGTCGAACCGACCCATTCTTGCTACAACCATAATATAGCTGTAGTGTGGCTCTACCACGTGTAAAAGTTTCTTTTTCGCCTCTCACGACACCCTCGGGGTGACATGGGGGAGTGGATATTCTTACACCCCCACTACACGGTTAGCTCTGCTACGCACTAGAAGACAACCACGGGGACGGCTAACTGCGTGGGGTTAGCCGCTTTTCCAGCTTAATGTGCAACCGCTTGTGATCGTACGCACTTAACCGCCATAAAATTCAACCGCGGTGGTTGAACGAAGAGCCGTCGCCCGCTTGGTGGCTGGCTGTTATTTTGTTTACACGCACTGGTCGTTTAGTTTGCGGCGAGCCGCTGATCTCTTTGTACGCGTTTCGAGTTTGAGTTGTACATCCAAGAACTTGGACACAGTAAAGAAGCTATTTGGACTTTTTAAGTAGCATCATATAGAAATAGAAATTAAAAAGGTAAAAAATGAATCCAGTATCTTTTTTTACTTTTTTCTTTCGTTGTTTTCGGTATTAAAAATAGATGACACAATCTACTACGAAATGAGTACGTTTATGGCCCAACAAGCCTATTATTGAACGATATAACCGCTTATCGCAGTTTCGACGCGGTTTCCACGCGGTTGGCCGCCATAGCGGTCAGCCGCTATTCCAACTGCGTCAGGCGGCTGCCCGCCCATACGAACCGCCTAGGCGGCCAACCGCTAGTGCTTAAAGGGGCTTACGCCATTTGAAGTTAAATATTTCCCACAAATCACAGAATACCTTGTAATTTTGGCTACGTTTTTCATACTTATAGGCAAACAACAGACGTGCGCGAGTGGGACTGCGAGACGACTTGCGGATGGCTAGAAAGCCTTGGACTGGAAACATACGTAGCAGCCGCTCGAACCTGGCTTGGTGCTACACCCGACGCCAAAGGAGTTATAGCGAGCGCCTCTCACAATACCATCGAAAAGGAATTGGCTATAAAACATCCGATGCACAAGAAGAAAATCTTACTCGCTATTACAGATTTACTAGTAAGTGGTAATTTTTTAAAAGCTTTATGCCTAGGGCTGATTTTCCAATCGTTAGATAAAATTTATCCATTAGATAAATTATTACCTGATCAGAAACTGAAATAAAAGAAACTGAAATGTGACTATTTTATCACACAGTTGAACTATTTTATTCATACAACTAATTTTGATTGTGTTTATGTTGTATCGCACGATCAGAGAATGCGATCCTGACAGGTTAATATCGAACGTACGATGCAACTGTGAAGTAGCGTAGCATTTCCGATTAAAAATATATATATATTTTAATTCATCATTCCAATTAGACAATTAGACCATAATGTTAAGTGCATTATTGTATATTACTTTTGCAATGATTAAAAAGTTAAATAATGAAGAAACCGATGTTATTTACAATGTTTAATGTTTATATTTCTAATCTATATTACCCTGTTACAAGGATAATTGAACCGTACGTTTTTTTTATATTTCTAAATGACGCACCAATAATGACGGGCAATAGTAATGTTGCCTGACATGTTTTAATACATATTAGTTTTTATTTCTAATAATTTGAAAATATATCATCAGAAGATAAATGAAAAAAAAATCTCGGTTTAATTTTTTTGATAGGGGTTGGCAACACTGGTGATGGGCCGGCATTTTGTAATGCTAATAGTTCTCTGGTTCTCATCTCAGTCGTCTATTGTGGTTTCGTGCGCATAGTCTACGATCTTCAGTGCTTCTCGATTTGTTTTTTTTTTTGTAACCCGGCTTTCGTTTTATTGACTGTTCCTGCTACTTATATTGACATCGGCGCTAAATTGGACCATGATTTTGTTTTGTGCTGTTGACCTGGTTTTCGTTTAACTGACTGTTCCTGCTAATAAATTGACATTGGCGCTGAATTGGACTTTACGATATGTCTTGTGCTTTTTGTGCATAGCAATGCCGAAACGTGGAAAAACCATTAAAGTGAAAGCCGTGAGCTAATAATCAACTTACAAGATTAGTTTCAGCGAGAAAAGCAAAATTGCGGACCCTTGCTTTCTCGAACAAGTACAAGAGCACGTCTCTCAGGCGCTTGGAGTCAGCTAAGGGATATTAATGACAATTAATAAAGAAAAGTTCGGCCCAACTGGCATGGAAGAAAATGTTTTACGAACACCGAAGAAAAAACGCAGAACAAAACCTGAGATAAATATCGATACCTTTGACGCCGATGCAATAAGGAATCATATACAGGGTGTCCCGGAACGTAACGATCAAACGAAAGGGGGTTGTAGAGGAAGAACTGTTCGAAAAAAAAATTAAGTCCTATACCCAAATTTCTTGGTTTAAAAGATAAAGGCTGATTTATAAATTTTCCGGAAAATCAGCCTTTGCGTCAATATTTTTGATGCTGCATCTGCAAATGAGGACCGATTTTAAATTTTTTTCTGTTTTGTATAGCCCAATGATATGCCTACCATACCCTACTATTTTATTTTTCAGTACCTTTTACGGTTTGTTAGAAATGAATACATAAAAGTTCGTAAAAGTGTAAAAATGTAACATTAAAGTTCTATCGAGCAAGTTGGACCCTTCATGCTGTAAAAAAATGTACCCACATGAGCCTGGTATTCAAAAATTGCCGCAATTCATGTAGATTTCAAAATGGTATAATACTAGGTACTTTTACTTCAACTTTTTGTGGTATAGTTTTTTTGTGGCTGAGGGAAGATTTTGTGCAAATTACTCAATTAGATATTTTAAAAAAGGATTCGTCCGTTCCATTAATTTTAAGAAAAATAATTCGTTTTCACGCTGATTTGGCTGATTTTAAACCTAATATCCATAGAAAGTAGTACCTGTACGTCGTAGAGAAGACTTTGATATTGAAGACGAAATTTTGGAGAAGGTTCGAAAGGATTCGCGAACTTCTGTTTGTAACATTGCTAAAAGCAGCAAATATGCTAAAAGCAGAATTAATGAAATTAGTTAAAGAAAATAAGCCTCAAAAAGTAAGATAAGAAATCGACGAACTGGTCTGGTCATCTGATCATCTGAGAATACCTTCGTACCACAGCCAGTTGAGCTGATCTGGGCTCAAATCAAAGGGTATGCAGCTCGCCACAACACTGCACCACCATTCGGCACAAAAAAGATGATGGGCATTTTCGTGATGTAGTTTTTGTTAGTGCACTAAGTTTGTAGTACAGTTAGTTAAGTAGCTGCCCCGTAGTTTACGGTGACGCTCGAAGACATTCGTTTCGTCGACATCGGTTTTACTCGAAAGACCATAAAATGTATGGTTTGTAAGGCCATACTCTTTCAAGAAGAAGAGTTGTAGTTTGTTGAAGAACATTTCAAAAGGAAAAGATCACCAAAGTTAAAAGTTTAATTAAAAAGTAAAATAATTATAAAGTTAGAGTGGTAAATCTAATGGCTAATGAGTAGTTGGTGTTTAGAAGGACGGTTGTTGACGTACTGCCGATTGTAAGTTTGCAATTAATTAAGTAAATTTAAATACACGTGACGCGCGGCTAAAAGTAAGTTGCAGCGTTTATTAAATAAAAATGTGTGGTGTAACCATACACATTAATAATTTAATAGTACGTGTACTGAGAATCTATGAATTGAGTTACCTGTATTCTCTTGACCACTTGATCCGACATAACCACTGTTGACAGAATATGACGCATAGTCACGCTTATAAACTTTTACTTACAAAAAATTTTGGATACATTTTTAGGGTTCCGTACTCCAAGGGTATAACGACCCTAGCACTACGGCCGCGTTTTGGTATAAAAAGTAAAATACATACATAAGCTGACCATAGATCAGATAATATTTACTAACTTTATTGGTTTTTTTTAAACCGTACCTTCAGACTAGGATACTCACCTATATCGTGGGGGCAGTTTACATACATAAATTGCGTAAGGACAAACATCCAGACCCGGAACAAATATTTGTGAAACTCGCAACTAATGATCACGGTAATTTCATAGGGCGGCCACGGAGATCCATTGCTGACGGCGGCGGGACGTTTGGACACCGCATGGGCGCTGCGCTGGCTCGAAGATGTGGGCGTGTGCGGGGCGCGCGGCGCGGCGGCCGACGCAGCGCTAGACGGCCGGCTGCTGCACCGCCTTGCGCACGTCGAGTTGCACGCGCACCTGCGCGTGTCGCACGCACTGCACGCGCTCTCCATCAGACGAGGTGCGTGCCGCCTGCTGCAGTGCTGAACCGCTGCACCGCCTGGCGCAAGCCGAGCTGCACGCGCTCCATCAGACGAGGTGCGTGCCGCCCGCTGCAGTGCTGAACCGCTGCACCGCCTGGCGCACGCCGAGCTGCACGCGCTCCATCAGACGAGGTGCGTGCTGCCCGCTACAGCACTGAACCGCTACACCGACTGGCGCACGCCGAGCTGCACGCGTTCTCCATCAGACGAGGTTCATGCCGCCCGCTGCAGTGCTGCAGCACTGCACCGCTGCCCCGACTGGCGCACGCCGAGCTGCAGGCGCACACACAATTAGTGGAATAATCAGGATTTGGTAAAACGAAAGTCAGTTGTCACTTTGTTGCATGTCCTGTGTCCAGCAGTTTAATAAAATAAAAACTAAAGACGAGATGACATTAGTCTACATTAATGTAGACCTATAATAGACGAACCTAAAAATACTGATTTTCAAGTATAATAAAGTTAATATTCTCGACAATTTTCTGCAATATTTTTTCAATTAATGCTTAAAAAATGAACTTGTTTTCAGGCATCCAAGTACTTCGAGACAACCAGTTCAACCCTGAAACGATGATCAGACGCGCGGTTGAAGTGGACTCGAGGCAGACAAGCGGCGACGTGGAGGCGGAAGGCGAGGGCGCCGGCGTGGCGGAGCTGGCGCGCTGGTCGTCGCACCGCGTCATGCAGTGGCTGCAGGAGATCGATCTCGCGGAGTACGCGCCCAACCTGCGCGGAGCCGGTACCTACATCTCACCCCCTTCCTCCGCACACTGCACAAGCTGGTGCGTTGCTCGTCACACCGCGTCATGCAGTGGCTGCAGGAGATCGACCTCGCGGAGTACACGCCCAACCTGCGCGGAACCGGTACTTACATCCTATCCGTCCCCCACACACTGCACAAGCTGGTGCGCTGCTCGTCGCACCGCGTCATACGGTGGCTGCAGGAGATCGACCTCGCGGAGTACACGCCCAATCTGCGCGGAACCGGTACCTACATCCCATCCCTCCCCCCACACACTGCACAAGCTGGTGCGCTGCTCGTCGCACCGCGTCATACGGTGGCTGCAGGAGATCGACCTCGCGGAGTACACACCTAACCTGCGCGGAACCGGTACCTACATCCCATCCCTCCCCCCACACACTGCACAAGCTGGTGCGCTGCTCGTCGCACCGCGTCATACGGTGGCTGCAGGAGATCGACCTCGCGGAGTACACGCCCAACCTGCGCGGAACCGGTACCTACATCCCATCCCTCCCCCCACACACTGCACAAGCTGGTGCGCTGCTCGTCGCACCGCGTCATACGGTGGCTGCAGGAGATCGACCTCGCGGAGTACACACCTAACCTGCGCGGAACCGGTACCTACATCCCATCCCTCCCCCCACACACTGCACAAGCTGGTGCGCTGCTCGTCGCACCGCGTCATACGGTGGCTGCAGGAGATCGACCTCGCGGAGTACACGCCCAACCTGCGCGGAACCGGTACCTACATCCCATCCCTCCCCCCACACACTGCACAAGCTGGTGCGTTGCTCGTCGCACCGCGTCATACGGTGGCTGCAGGAGATCGACCTCGCGGAGTACGCGCCCAACCTGCGCGGAGCCGGTACCTTCACCCCCCCCCCACACACACACATTGTACAAGCTGGCGCGCTGCTCATCGCACCGCATCGTGAAGTGGTTGCAGGAGATCGACCTCGCGGAGTACGCGCCCAACTCTCTCCCACTCCCTCACCCTTTTCTCCACTCACGTTGCGCAAACGTTAGAGGAACCCCGGTTTTTACGATGGGAATTACTCCGCAACGGCGTTATGTTTGTTTTATTTTATAGAAGGGTAGGCAAGGGCAGAGGGCAGTCGCTAGTGGCAAACGATCTCACAAAAAAGTCGAGCGAGGAAGAAAACTCCTAGTAAAATGCACATTGGTGGACCGCAAAGTATCCAAATGGTGTGCATGGTATCGAGAATTTTATCGCGATTTGCGTTGGTAGACTTTTTCGGTTGGAATTAATCCGGATCCGAATTATTCGGAGCACTCATCGTGGTAGAAATCGCAAAAAGATGCAACATTTCTTCGCGGCGCCCGTGAATCGTGTTGATCAGACAAGGTCCCTGTCCAGAGATGAGAATAGTATTGAGTTTACGTGTGGAAGAACCTGCGCCGCAGCTCTACAAACGACGCCAAGCTTTTTAGAGGTCAATTTGTCCTCTCTTTTCAAGTGACCCCGGAACTGAACGTCATTTTATATGTCGACGCCGAGGATTCCGATGCTGGTGAGACAACGAGTGAAATTAAAGAGATACCGACAAGTGGGTTATTATTAGCGGTAAATGTGCAAACTTGTGTCTTCTGGGGATTAAACTGAACTAGATTTAGTTTTCCCCAATCCAAGAGTTTCTGTAACAAAGACTTGACTTCAAACACAAGTTAGTTCCGGTGCTCAATGACATGTTCTCAACAATATGAGTGTAAAAAGCATCACCAGTGCTGTCGCCCGCACAGCGGACATCGGTGTTCAAACCAGTAACAGTAACATCATTGATCTACAAAAGAAACAGCGTTGGTGATAGCACGCAGCCTTGTGGAACACTAGCATTAATAGGCTTGTAGTCTGAGTATGCACCGTCTACTACGACCTTAATACTCATATCTGCAAAAAAACTGCTGATCCAATAGCAAAATTTCTCGAGGAATGCAACGTTTGAAAGAAGCGCTTTGTGTTAAACTTGATCGAAGGCCTTCGCTATGTCCAAACTAACCGCCAAGGCCTCCCTCTTGGGCTCGACCGTCTGAGCCCATCGGTGTGTTAGGTAAACAAGCCGATCACCAGCTCAGCGACTCCGACGGAAACCGTACTGGCGGTCACTAATCAGCTGGTGGTTATCAAGGCACCTCACTCATGAGCTGGTAGTTTACAATGGTTTCCACACTTTTAGAGAACAAGGAAGTGATGGCAATAGGCCTGAGTTTAACGGTCGCCTTTTTTAGGAATCGGGTGCACCTAAGTGGTATTCTATGAAAGGGACTACGCGTACGCGTCGGCGCCATATATATTTAATTTTATGATGCATGGATATATAAATTCGTATGCTGTAAAGCATTTCACGGAGGTACTACTAGGCTGCACTCAAAGTATCGGGAATGGAATATTCCCACTGTTCCTGTCATATTAAAATCTTTTTAATTGAAAACTCCTTGGTTTTAAAAACCGAATACCATTTATTTATTTAAAAAAGATTCTCGGTCTTGTCACATGGTTTTGTCAAACATGTTTAGTCGTTGAGAAAATGGAATTGACTCGAGAAAATTCAAGAGCGATGATTTATTATGACTTCCGAAATGGTTTAACACAAAAACAGTGTGTTGACCGGATGATTTCTGCATTTGGTGATGAAGCCCCATCCAAAACTACAATTTATCGCTGGTTTGCTGAATTTCAACGTGGACGTGTCAAGCTCAGTGATGATCCCCGTCAAGGTCGTCCAAAAACTGCAGTCACCCAAGAAAACGTTGATGCTATGCGTAAGCTAATTGAGGAAGATCGACATGTGACATACCGCGAAATTCAGGCAACTTTAGACATTGGCATGAGTCAAATACAAATAATCTTGCATGAACAATTAGGTGTATAAAAAGTTGTTTTCCCGATGGCATTCGCTCTGTAAAGAGCAAAAAGCGGCTCGCGTTACTTGGTGCGTCAGATCTCTCGAAAGATTCCACGCAGGATCCTCAAATGTTGTATACAACATCGTATCAGGTGATGAATCCCGGATATACGCGTACGAACCCGAAACAAAAATCAGTCACGAGTTTGGGTGTTCGAAAATGAGTTAAAGCCAACAAAAATTGTTCGTTCACGAAGTGTTGCAAAAAAATGGTGGCCACGTTTGTCTCCAAAATCGGCCATGTTACGACTATTCCTCCTGAGGAACAAAGAACGGTTAATGCAGAATGGTATGCTAGCATTTGTTTGCCACAGGTCGTTTCTGAACTCCGTAAAGAGAACTGCAACCACCGCATCATCCTCCATCACGACAATGCGAGTTCTCACACCGCACACAGAACAAAAGAGTTTTTAGAGCAAGAAAACATTTAAGAATTATTAGACCATCCGCCGTACAGCCCCGACCTAAGCCCTAATGATTTCTATACTTTCCCTAAAATAAAGAATAAATTGCGTGGACAGAGATTTTCATCACCCGAAGAATCGTCCACAGACGCCTACAAAACGGCCATTTTGGAGACCCCAACTTCCGAATGGAGTGGTTGCTTCAATGATTGGTTCCATCGAATGGAAAAATGTGTCAAATTTCGCGAAGAATACTTCGAAAAGCAATAAATACATTTTTAAATATGTGTCACTTCCTTGATTCCCGAAATTTTCAGTGCCGCCCTCGTATAAAGTATAACATAGTCAACCTTGTTATTTGTGAAAACGAATAAATAAATTGATTGATTGATTGATCATTTGTGCAGGACATGATTAATGAAATAGATTACGTATTGGAGCATCGGTTGGGTAACGCTCTTAGTTTTCAGGGGTGACATCGATTGCATTATGATACCTAATCAAAGATAAAAATAGGCGTCTTTTCCAAAGACGCGTTAAATCGGTGCCAACTCCGGAGCACTAGACTTCAGCACTGTGGGACTCCGACAGGCCCACTAAACGTTTTGAAATCCAGGAAGAGGAGTGTTTGCGCGCTAAGCGCTGTGTAAACCGCACAGTCAGTTATTTTGGTTTTACTATCAAGAAATTCTCAGTAGCAGATGGCAGCCTGGAGTCAGAATGTTGGCGATGATTTATACCATTGTCTTCGAAAGCATGTAAAGTCATTCGTTTAGCGCTTGATCTTTCTACGTTCAGGTACGATTGTGTCGGATTTCCGTACCATCAGACTATGAATGTGAGGAAATAGAGAGTGCACCTGTGCTTGCGCATATACTTGTGCAGGTACCTGTACCATGTCAAGATACCTGTACTATGTCAAGAAACCTTGTAGTTTTCGTTTTTAAAGATCTTCTATTTTAAAAAATACACTTTCCATAAGTATTATGTAATAATAGATTATTATTATATTAAATAAAAATATTATAACATTCTAATGTATAACGTTATAGGAGTACACGGTGGACTAATGTTACTGGAGCCGCGATTCACGGCAGAACTTTTGGCGGCGTTGCTCAACATACCGGCGAATAAGACTCTATTGCGGCGGCATCTTACACAAAGGTAACATAATAACTGGATATAAATCTAATGACAAACTTTTAATGGCCTATAGAAAAAGTCGATGGATGCAGATTGCTTAGGACCGTGCTTTGTAACAGTTGAAGGTGGTAATGATGATGATCACCATTACAGCTAATGGTACAGATACAGTTACTCACAAATCCACCTTTGTAGTCTCCGCTGTTATTATTTATAACTGAATCATTACAATCAAAGATCTTCAAATTAAAACTTTCCCTTATAAATGCACTTACAAACCCTTTCCACGATTTCTTTGCAATTGTAGTAAACGATAGTAAGAAAAAAAGAAAATGATATTATTATTATACTATTGTGCCATCAGCCATGTGTAAAGATCACAAACCTTTTGTACTATTATTGTTTTATAAAAAAAATCCTTTAAGTAGGTACAGCTAAATCAAAAATCCTTGTTTTTATGAAATTAAATGTTCACCTAATAATAACGTTTTTAAATATTCAGTAAAAAGAGTACCGTCTACAAGTTAAGAAAGTTTGTTAACCCCTTAAAATTTCATATTCTTAAAATATCCAGAAACGATGCTGCAGGCATGAACTACTTGCAAAATAATGAATATCGTGTTCTCGATAAATCTTCCAAAAACGCAATTTGAGCGAGTTATAACGATGAACATGATGAACAAGATGAACAGCCATTAAGGAAAATGAAAAAAGTTTAAAGCAGTGGCTAATAAATACTGCCTTTTATAATATCATAGAATTCTTTAACCATAAATTTTGAATAAAACTATTATTTACGGATTTTATCGCGTTTAATTACTTTTAATTTATTTTTATTATTATCCCGACGTTTCGGGTGCTTTACAGCGCCCATGGTCACGGGGGGGACTGAGATGTTTGACGTCCCAATGTCATAGTTAGTCCGGCTACCTTCAGTTTTTTAATATTAATTTTTGGTCCGATTTACGCAAAACGAGCTTATAGTATCATGAAGTCTTGCAGTGGTATGCTTGGGTTTGGGTTTAATTTTGTTAATTATAGGATCCCAAGCAGATGGTAGCACCCAACCATCTTCTCTATTGAAATTTGGATGTTTTTTAATTTCAATAGCCTCGCGTATCATCCTTGGTAGGAATCGGTGTTCTTTTGCGAGAATTTGTGGTTTATCAAATCTAATGTAATGGTGGGGACGATCTTGAACATGTTCGCAGACTGCAGACTTCCCAGAGCGTCGGTGCTTCACATCAGCTATATGTTCCTTCACGCGGGTTTTTATAGATCTCTTTGTTTGACCTATGTAAGAGAGACCACATTCACAATCTAGCTTATACACACCTGCATCTTGTAGAGGAATATTACATTTGATGGATGGTAAAAATTGACTAATCTTCTTCAGCGGCTTGTAGTATGTCTTAATGGACGCTCGCTTCAAGATGTAGCCAATCTTGTCCGAGACTCCTCTAACATATGGTAGTAGAGCAGGCGCGCGCTCGACTGTGGCCGGCTTCACTCGTTCACTGTGACGTAGGCGCGGGACCCGAAGCTTGTTGTCTTGCAATACTTGCTCGACGTGCTGAAGCTCCGCGGCCAGATGTTTTCTGTCACAGATCCCTCGTGCTCTCTGAAACAAAGATTTACCCACGGTAGCTAACTGTGAAGGATGATGGTGAGATTCACCATTTAGATATCGGTTGGTATGGGTCTTTTTCCTATACACAGTGTGACCAATAGTGTTATCAGGATTTCACGAAATTTCACGAAATCCTGATAACACTATTGGTCACACTGTGTATAGGAAAAAGACCCATACCAACCGATATCTAAATGGTGAATCTCACCATCATCCTTCACAGTTAGCTACCGTGGGTAAATCTTTGTTTCAGAGAGCACGAGGGATCTGTGACAGAAAACATCTGGCCGCGGAGCTTCAGCACGTCGAGCAAGTATTGCAAGACAACAAGCTTCGGGTCCCGCGCCTACGTCACAGTGAACGAGTGAAGCCGGCCACAGTCGAGCGCGCGCCTGCTCTACTACCATATGTTAGAGGAGTCTCGGACAAGATTGGCTACATCTTGAAGCGAGCGTCCATTAAGACATACTACAAGCCGCTGAAGAAGATTAGTCAATTTTTACCATCCATCAAATGTAATATTCCTCTACAAGATGCAGGTGTGTATAAGCTAGATTGTGAATGTGGTCTCTCTTACATAGGTCAAACAAAGAGATCTATAAAAACCCGCGTGAAGGAACATATAGCTGATGTGAAGCACCGACGCTCTGGGAAGTCTGCAGTCTGCGAACATGTTCAAGATCGTCCCCACCATTACATTAGATTTGATAAACCACAAATTCTCGCAAAAGAACACCGATTCCTACCAAGGATGATACGCGAGGCTATTGAAATTAAAAAACATCCAAATTTCAATAGAGAAGATGGTTGGGTGCTACCATCTGCTTGGGATCCTATAATTAACAAAATTAAACCCAAACCCAAGCATACCACTGCAAGACTTCATGATACTATAAGCTCGTTTTGCGTAAATCGGACAAAAATTAATATTAAAAAACTGAAGGTAGCCGGACTAACTATGACATTGGGACGTCAAACATCTCAGTCCCCCCCGTGACCATGGGCGCTGTAAAGCACCCGAAACGTCGGGATAATAATAAAAATAAATTAAAAGTAATTAAACGCGATAAAATCCGTAAATAATAGTTTTATTCAATGTGTAGTGTTCGCGTAAATTTAAGAAATCATTACATAAATTTTGATTTTATTTTTATTGATTTTGCTTAACTAAGTAAATTACTATAGATAGATCCAGGATTTTGCGTGATACTTCTCAAATAAACAAAAATTAATTTTTCTATTTTTGTTATGTTTTCCTAAAAACATGAATATCAATTGTTTATGAAAGAAAAAGAAAATTTATAAAAGTGATTATTTCTAATTTTATTTTTTTTTAATTATAATTTGTTTTTTAACATATTTATTGTAAACAATTTTTACGCATGCCACAAAAGGCAAAACATGTGGAAACAAACATTGACTCTGTATCCATCCGTCTGTAGCCGTGTTTTAGCGAAATAAATGATTTGATTGATTGATTTAAAATGACGTGACTCGCGTGTCATACGCCACACAGAAAAATAATCGATGGTTAGCCTGGCGTGCTATCCATACTGAATCGGTTTATATTGAGATGCAATAGCAATATGGTCCTCGACTTACATAAGCTATAGTAATTTTGCTACAGCATTGTTGTTCTGTCGGTACCTGGAACAATACTCACGATTCAAAAATGGCAACTATTCCCAAATCCCACCTGTGTTCAGCAGTGGACTATTGATAGGCTGTAATGAATTAATGGATGAAAAATGTGTATGAATGAACGCATTAAAAACAATGTGAAAATTGATGCACATTGATAATTTCATAATGACTTGATAGCAGTTTTCAATCGTTATAAAAAAGGATTATGGTATGTAACAAGATGTTATTTCCGAGATTATGTTACCGATTAAGCTGTTTTTCATGTATTTATAGAGTATACTTTTACAGCGGTCTCATATACATTTCATTCAAAGTCAATAATTATTACACATTTTGGCGGTTTTAATATTTTCTAACACAAATTACAGATTCAATGATTTGCTCGGGAGGGAAGTTATACAGCAAAAACGGAACGCCGAACAAACACTTGGCTACCAGCCTCTCACAGCTACTACCAAATATAAAGTGAGTACTTGAAGTATTTGAATATTGGACAAATCTCATTCGGGCGCCTAATTATACAGTCAACCAAATCTAAGAAATATATTTTGACAGCTGTCAAACTTATTGCACTAAGCATGCCAACTAAAAAACGGGAAGGTACTATAATCGATTCTTAAAAATATCGATATCGATTATTTAGAGTTGGGAATCATTTACAGTTTGGTTTGAATAATACCAGAATAAATTAGAAAAGGATAATTTAAAATACAAGATTAAAAATAAATTTACTCAATCACTTTCAGTACAACTAGTTGAGCTGTCGTTGTTTAGATTAATTATTATTTGATTTTCAATGATGCAGTCAAAATTAACGTCTTTTCCAAAGTCATCCATTATCATTTTTTTTTGTTTTATTCTACTACTTTTGCCCAATCATCCTTTGTGGCATGGGCACATGATTCAACGAATATAGAAGAGACTGTCCAAAAAGTTAAAGGCGAGTTACAAAATAAGAAGATAAACACAAAATCACAAAATTACGCACAGTAATCTCCGGAAATGGCGGGTGATTGAAATTACGTAGTGGTTTTTTTTCAGCACGGCCTTGTATATGAGTTTTTGTTTTGAACAAATATACGTCGCCAAAGTAAAAAAAAAACTTGTTTTATTCATGACTCATGTAATTTAAAAATGAAAATTTTATTAAACAAATGATACATTAAAAAAATAATGATTCGATTATTTGAATATGTTTACCGATTATTTGAATATTTTTGTCGATTATTCGCATAACAATGAATTTTAATCATCCAAACATTACGGTAAGGTACATAGCGACATATCATTGAAACGACGTCAAGTAAAAAAGTTTATACTGGTTACTTTTTTAATATTTTGCTTTGTTTGAAAAAAAAATGAAGAAATGTTTAATGTGAAACGTCAAAAGGTATTTTTTAGATTTGGTTGACTATAGTTAAGTAACGTAAACACGCCACTGCGGGGTTCAGGTTTAATTCCAGAGGTTTTAAGCATTGAGGTATATTGTACTAGAGAAACGCACCTTAAAGCAAAGTTTGTCGCTGTGCGTTGCGGTCCACTAGACCTCAGTTGGTTTTCGACATTTTAAATTTTAAAAATGCCTTCTTGCGTTGTAAAAGATTGTTCCAATCATTCTCGGAAACCCGAAAAAAGTCTAAGTGTGTCGTTTCACCGGTAAAGTACATGAAAAACAACTCTTTTTATGCTTTGAAATAATACTAGTTTTTACGGATTTTATCGCGTATATTTAACTATAAATACCCGACGTTTTGTGCGCTTTACAGCAAATTAACGCGGGTTTTTATTGATCTTTTAGTTTGTCCTATGTAGGAGAGACCACACTCACAATCAAGCTTGTACACTCCTGCATCTTGCAGAAGGACGTTACACTTGACTGATGGTAAAAAATCTTCTTCGGCGGCTTGAAGTATGTTTTGATGGAAGCGCGCTTCAAGATGTAGCCAATCTTGTCAGTGACTCCTCTAACATACGGCAGTACAGCAGGTACACTCTCGACTGTGGCCGGCTTCGCTCGTTCACTGTGACGTAGGCGCGGGACCCGAAGCTTTTCATGCAAAACTTGCTCGAAATGGTGGAGCTCGGCAGCCAGGTGTTTACTGTCACAGATCCCTCGTGCTCTCTGAAACAAAGATTTACCCACAGTAGCTAACTGTGAAGGATGGTGGTGAGAATCACCGTTTAAATATCTATCGGTATGGGTCTTTTTTCTATACACAGTATGGCTCAAGGTGTTATCAGGATTCCGAATTACTAACACATCTAGAAAAGCTATAGAATTGTTTGCCTCTAACTCCATTCTCCAAACGTCGGGTATTTATAGTTAAATATACGGGATAAAATCCGTAAAAACTAGTATTATTTCAATGTGTAGTGTTCGCGTAAATATAAGAAATCGTTTTATGCTCTTTTGCATTATTTTTCAATGACAGTACGCCTTTCTATTACCGAGCCATATTTGACGTATGTTAGTGTTCGCGCATTTTGTGACTCGGCCGCCTCCTCTCGCGCGCCTCGCTTTGCCTCACGCGGCACACACAGTTTGTTCGCGTCGTCCGATCTAGTACGTAGTACATTATACTTCAATGGTTTTAAGAGTAGACAAAAGACTGACACACTACTCCAGTGCTTTTGTATGGACCTCAAAAGTGCGCATTTTTTTAATTCTTACTTAAATGGGCCTCTCCCATCGTAGGGATACGCCTTCATCGTCATGCTTAACTGGGCAGGTCGGCAGGTTGGCATTACACATGATAAGAAGCACAATTTTTTCTTTAATTAAACCGGGTTTCAATTGTCCTTCTATTCATTAGGTTATACAATTCCACTGCTGTACGTGAGTTTCTCATGCAGTAGGGAACGTTCGTCGTTATCACCGCGCATGGTATCAGGTGTTATACGCACATTGGCAAATACACTATATCCTGTCGCCTGTCTCGTTTTCTTCATCTAGTATATACGAGATAGTTATACTGTCATCTATCAGAAGTCATTACCTTTCGAAACCCACAATAAAGTAGAGCAGTGGATTCAGTTATGTCGCCACTTTAAGGCACTAACTTTTATAAATTGTAGAGCGATAATGCAGCTATATTATGGTTGTAGCATGAATGGGTCGGCACGACCGGAGTAGGACCATGATCTCACGGAATACCAGCGTAAAGTAGCAGGTTAATGCTGCTGTGTTTCGTATGGTGAGTGTAGAGAACCGGGGAAACCCTTTACTGGAAAGGAGGCATTCCACAGTAGTCCTCACGGGTGACAACGCATATGCATTTTGATTTTTTACATTTATACATATCTCTGGACCACAGCATCCACTTACTATCAGATGGACACTGTGTGCTCGTTTGCCATGACATATTGTATAAAAAAGGTACCAAAGAAGAGCCAGTTCTCGCTGAAGCGCAAGAAGAGCCGCGAGGAGCTGGAGATGGGCGAGCTGGTGTGCCCGCTGCAGGAGGACGCCTCAGGTGACTCAGGCGACGCGCCGCACGTGAGTCACTAACGCACTAACCGCATGACCCAACACGCTCTCGTACATCTCGTTATACGATCGTACACGTAGCTCTCCTTAATGTTTCGTACTGTATTTGTCGTGTTTTTTTTTTTTTAGTGAAAACTGATTTAAATCTTGATGAAACGAAGAAGCGACACTAAAAAAGATTAACATATATATTTATATTGTTCAGCCTGCGAGAGAGTAGAGCACGCTGTTACAACGCAATTTTACTCGATAGAAAATATACTTTTGATTTACTTTACCACTGATAATAAACTAAAATTTAAGCTCTTAATGTCTAAAAATGATGGTTATAAAGTTTATTTGCTATAAAATTAAACTTTTGTCTTAAACTAGCTGGCCAGACAGACGTTGTTCTGCCCTCTCCGCCGACCCTTAGGTCCTAAAAAAATCCTCAAATTCGTAGTAAAACTTATTGGATTAAAAACGATCCTAGTTCTCAAGTTGGACCAAACTGCACATAGTGTACAAAATTTTATTGAAATCGGTTTGGTAGCTTAGGAGCTCATCGCGGACAAACAACGTAACACGTAATTTTTATAAAGATTTTGTGCCGCGCTTATGGTTAAATAAATCATTTGCCATGAAATATTATTTTATTTCATTTAAAGGCTTCACCTCTACCGTATGTGAACTGCACGCATGCTTTTTTTTAAACGTTACTCTTAAATATTTATCAGTATCGTAGTGACACATTACAATAGTTTCACAAGAACAAACATCCAAACCAGAACAATTATTTGTAAATCATACAAATACTTGTTCCGTGCGAAATTCGAACACGCAGCCCTCGACGTCGCAGCTCTCTAGAGTTACTTTGTAACCAAATTCTCGATTGAAGTCCCAGTATTCAGAATTTCTTACTATTATCAATTTTAGCTAACAAACATAGGAGACCATATTTTCGTACATTATGAAGAGAGAACGACAAAGATTGAGAAAAAAAAGGAAAGAAATA
The DNA here is from genome assembly GCA_036936625.1 of Parnassius smintheus behrii. Classification (NCBI taxonomy): domain Eukaryota; kingdom Metazoa; phylum Arthropoda; class Insecta; order Lepidoptera; family Papilionidae; genus Parnassius; species Parnassius smintheus. The sequence continues at coordinate 38,357,536 of JAUPFT010000003.1, read as the reverse complement.
TTACGCAAAAATGCTTACTCAAGTGTTTGGACGTTTCTTATATAATCTGCGCATAAACAGCTAAAAGAATTTGTATAAAATTAGCCACACAGGTAAAAGATTTTGCAATTAGAACATAACGTATTTTTCACCAGGCTAAAATGAGCTCTGGCGAAAAAATGGATATGAAGTTGATTCTGGTACAACGTGCGCGGAACTACGGATAGAAGCTGGTAGAAAATAGGAGATTTAAGAATAGACTAATACAAGCAAACAAACTTTCCATTGCAAAAGATGCAACACTTGCGAAGAAAATTGGGCAAGCACATCATGAAAAGAAATAATTGTTATGACAGTTTCGTTTCGGATACATTAATGAATTACTAGAAGAATATACCATAGTAGCCAAATTTTATATTTAAGTTCCAATATATACATAATGATATACAGATATTACAGTTTTTGAAAATACCAGTAAATAAGGCTTCACTTTTATTTGAAATTATTCCAAATTTAATGTGATTTATGGGCAACAACTACACGTACGCGCGCTTCTGTGTGTGTGAGTCGATTCACGTTTTCATTTCTCAAGTTTTTGGTAAAGTACTTGGCTAATAACTACACGACGCGAATTATGATTCCAATATCCCCTTAACACTTTTAAAGGGCTTAGAATCGTCATAATAATTAAAATAAAATAAAATGTTATTGCATGTCAACGACGTAACCGACTATCATTATTATTGCGTATTTAAAAAGACGACGAATGACATTATTATGGCGTCTTTAAAATGACGACGACTGACATTATTATGGCGTATTTAAAAAGTTGGAATAAACTATTTACAATCCTATTAACTAATATTGGTACCTTAAAATGGAATCCGTTGCTCTCTATACATAGACGAGCACGTTTTTTTAAATTAATTTTTCACTTACTACCTGTGCTTGAACAATTTTAACAACCGTGAACGTAGCAATAATTTTAACGTGGCAGTCTTCAACATTCGACCTATTTGACCAAAACAAGACTCTTTCCAACTCAAACATTTATTACTAAACCATAATGTACAGTTGTTAGTAGTAAGTTGTTTTAAAATAATGTGAAACCAGTGTAATTTCATCCATGAAATAGATTTCATCCTAGAGATAGAAGTCTACGATGAAAGTTCCTGCGAGCTTGCAGATCATAGTATTATATAGCCTCCGTGTTCAATCCGCCTTCATATTCACTATTTACATTATCGCTAATTGTACTTGAATACTTTGGTTAGCTGTCAATTGTTCTTCGATTGGTACACGTACGTTAATTTCTTGCCGCGGTAAAGACTCACTATAATCTATGTGCACCACGTAAACTTTCATTGTTTAAAATGTAAAACCGAGTATTAGCTGTTTGAATATTTTCTATTCTCTTTCTACAAAAATTTAAAATAGCACGCAATCAGGTCACTGTCGACACTGTCGGAAGACGTGAGGCAAAGATGCTAAATATGTAACATAATGACCCTTACAAAAGTGTTTATTCAGGTTGGACTAAGTGCCCGTTTGTTACCCTTATTCTATAAAAAAAATGAAATCTGTACTCTGCCTATCCTTCTGGGTGACAGGCGTGAATGTTTTATTACATTTATGTTAGGTACATTGTATATGATTTTTCCACTCTCAGTCTCAATAATTATCATTACAATTTAAGAACAAAGTGTAACGAGCTGTACGAAACCGTAATATACCTTCTGTGTACTAAATATCGGGAATTTGTCAATAAAACAAAAAATACAAATTATTCATCTAAATTTATTTTATCGCCTTCAAAGTAGGCCCCATCGCTTGCAATACAACATCTCCAACGCTTCACCCAGTCTTCCATACATTTTTCATAGGCTATTTGCGGTATGGCCTTTAGCTCATTCAGCGAATTTTTTGTTATGGCTTCTATCGACTCAAAACGTTTTCCTCAATGTGGTAATTTTAACTTGGGAAATAAAAAAAAGTCAGACGGAGCCATATCAGGTGAATACGGTGCTTGGTCGAGAACTTTTGTTGAATTTTTCGCTAAAAACTCTTTCACTATAATGGCTGTGTGTGATGGTGCATTATCATGGTGCAGCATCCATGAGTTGTGTTGCCACAAATCTGGACGTTTTCGGCGGATACTCTCACGCAAACGCTTCATGACGCCTAAATAATATTCTTTATTCACTGTTTCTCCCTTTGGAAGGAATTCGGAGTGAACCACACCACGGTAGTCAAAAAAAACTGTCAGCATCACCTTGATTTTGGAGCGACTTTGCCGCGATTTTTTGGGTTTCGGCTCGTTTTCGAGACGCCATTCTGAAGACTGTTGGCTTGTTTGCATGTCGTACTCATAAACTCATGTTTCATCGCCAGTTATTATACGTTTCATAAAGGTCGGATCCGTAGAAGCTCGGGAAACCATGTCTTCAGCGACATGCTTTCGCTGCGCTCTTTGAACAAAATTGAGCTCTTTTGGAACTAGTCGAGCGGCGACGCGTTTCATGCCTAAAATGTCAATGAGAATGTTGTAGACGGACTTAAAAGATATGTTCACCTCACTACCCAACTCTCTCTAGTCACTAGTCAACTTCGAGCACTAGCTTCTTGATTTTGTCGATGTTTTCTTTGGTCGTAGCGGTTGAAGGTCTACCAGAACGAGGCAAGTCTACTACTACTTCTCGGCCTTCTTTAAAAGCCTTATACCATTCATAAGCCCTTGTTTTTAATATACACGATTCGCCGTAGGTATTTCGCAACATTTTTAGTGATTCACCACATGAAATATCATTCGAAACACAAAATTTAAGGCACACTCTTTGTTCAACAATATTTTCCATTGTAAAAATCGCCGAGAACTCAAAACTATGACCCACAAAAAGTGTAGTTTAAAACAAATTAAATGACAGATCCCGCTCAAACTTTGCGCGCTAAATCAGTACAGTGCTACCAATATGCAGTAAAAAAATTAGAACGACCTCTTTTACGCGGGTCTTTTTATTGACATATTCCCGATACTTTTTACACAGAGTAGTATGTGGAAAAAAATAAAGATTTTATATATTTTTAGTTTGTTTTCGGCCCGAATTCGTAAATATCCGATGTTAATTTTTTGGTAAACATTATTTTTATTACTTCTATATTGCACTGTAACGTAATTTATGTTTGCTATAAACTTCTGCACTGTTAGAAGTATCTTTTGGTGTTTGTTTTCAATAACAATTTTAACAAGAACTACTTTGGTTTTATGGGCACAATATAATAGCTTTTTGGTGGTTTTGGGTTTAAAATCTCAATTTTATTACGCTTTTTTCATGTTTTTACAATTTCAGCCTGCGAATTTTTTTGTTTAATCATACGTTTTATACATAGGTGGGATGATTTGGATTTGGAATGCTGTTACAAGAAAAAAAAATTATTCAGTATATATTCATAGGGCGTTTATCTGGAATATCGATTTAATATATCTAGTAGGGACAAAACCCAACTTTTTATGGATACAAAAATATGCAAGTTGATAATGAACTCTGCATCAATCTTGAAATTCCTTACGGACTGACCAAGCTTGACGATTACGGCAAATAGCTCAACAATGAAAGACACCCATGTCTAGCAGTCGGATGTAACTTGGGTTGAAGTAAAAGAAAAGTGTTTTATAATATGAGTCCTTTAATAATTTTATTGTAAAATTAAAAACTAACCTGTTTCGTTTAGCATGCATTACGAGTACATATTATACTTATTAAGATTAACTATTGTGGTTTTTTCTTAAATTTCGATTGATAAGAAATTGGAAAAACATTTGCAGACGCATGTAGCGTTTAATAGACTTTCCTATAGAGTATTTATAAACGTAAACAAAAGATTATAACCAAAAGTTTCACTTGCAAAATGGTTTTATTAAACTCCACCTAACTTTTGATCCTTAGTAAAAATACAATTATAATGTCATTAAAAATATACTTAAAAATACTTTTTTGTTAGTTTGGTGAAATATATTTCTACAAATTTAAACTGAGTTACGCTGAGTATTGGCGATGTAAAACTATCTACTGCTCCATATCATTCCAGGGGTGTCGTAAGAGACGACAAATGGAAACCGAGACAGTATATCCTATATTCATAGGCACCATCTTATTTATTTTATTTATTTAACAGTTTATGTACACACATACTTTGATAGGAAAATTGTAAAAACAAAATTATGTACAAAGGCACTGCTCATTCCATAAAGAAATTTCTTCCAGCAGGCCTATTGAAGGATAGTTGAAGGAAATAGAGGTAGTCAAAGTGTGCACTTTATTAAAGTATACAATACAATACAAATATATAAACCTCTATATATATATATATATATATATACATATACATACATACATACACACACACACACATATATATATATATATATATATATATATATAAAATAGAAATGTAATATATTATATGAAAAAATATACAATATATTATTCAATATATTATTACATCTTCTTAAGAAGGCAATAACAAAAACTGCTATCGCCTGCGGAGCGTGGCAACTATGGCAAATATAGCGCTTCTGAGCAGCAGTATACGGAGTAGGGCTATGTTCAGCAGTGGAGTTTTGACGGACGTTAAAATACGAACGTATGTGTGCAGACGACGAGGGCAAAGTGAGCGGCGGGCGGCGAGTCGGCTGTCTGTCTCCCGCGTGACGAGCGCTGAGTTCGCACACGCACCGCACGCAACGTCCACCACTAATTATTTTCATATATTTTTATTCGTTACATTCGTATTGAATGCTGATCGGAGTAGTAACATAATTTTTACGTATTTATTTATCCTTATTTGTTACAATAATTTTAATTTGATCAGTATTGATTCTGGCAACTTCATGTACTGTTACGAAAGAATCGCAGCTGAATGTATACCATAGGACCGGCGCACACTTGACGAAGCACGGCGCAGAGCGTACTCGCATTGGTTACACCATATGGCAAACAAAATACGTGAATATTTACGTGATTACTTGCTAAAATTCACGAGTTTTTTTTTAACTAAACTTCATCTGAATGTATATAGATTATCATAATTTTTCGACAGTGAAAACTGCTTCCTACTCGTATTTTACACTAAGTAACTAAAATAATTAACTCTTTATCCTGAAACTCTTTATCGATATTTACAAACATAGGTGCTAGTATATGTAAAAGTAAAATTTTTTCTCATTTCGGGTTAATCAAAAACCTTTATTCTTAAGTGGTATCAAATTGTTGTCATTAATTTTCTTTTCTTGAATATAGTGAGTTCTACAAAGGTATGCTATATAGTATAAATTTTCTTGTGATAGTACACAACTTTATAGGATGGTAAAATAATGTCGGTAAAATTCATTGTTACACATAAAAAAAATAAACACAACGGAAACCGTGCTTGATCAAACGTGCGCTAGTTCATACACAGTAAACTATCTTTGTATTGTAATCTATTCTGAAGATCATGTTACTTCGATTAGTTTAAATTAATAATTAGGGATTGTTATTTTTAATTTTATGTAATTTCTATGTTTTATGAGTTTTTTTTTGTTTCTGACATTTAATAAAACTTATCCTAATTATTACTAATTTAAAATGCAAATTAAATTTCGTAGCTCTAGCCTTTATATCAAAGATAATTTATTTTAGAGATTTATTCATTTTATTGTCGAATGCAAGTTGGTGCTAATTTGTAATTATTTCAACTGAGTTGATGTACTAACTTGACAGTAGCATTTTCGTGCATCTTTTCTAAACGATTATCATTATCAAAATATAAAAATTATTTGACCAAACAAACCTTTAAGAAATCTGTTAATATATGAATAGATTACTATTAATTGAATTTAAATTACCAAAACTATGTATTTATAAAATAATAAATACTAATTTACAAGCATTTTTGTTACAAATACGAATTGAACAAATGTAACAAATTATTCGTGATGTCAAAGTTCAAAATATTGGAATCTGTAACAAAGCTAAAGGTCTTATGATAGAGCGAGTCAGGAGTTTGTTTTTGATTTTTTCCTAAGAAGTTTAATACAAGAATGAATAAAAATGCTTTCGTTATCAAGAAAACATGCAATGCCTAAATATATTTTGAAAAAAGCAATTCAAAAATCCGATTTAGTGTTGGAAAGGAGTTCAATAACGATTATCAAATTAAGTAAAATCGAGTACTGCCAAATACAATGTAATAAATATATCGATTCATAGATGTTAAGAACAAATGATGTTATATTTGAAATGATTAATATTTAAATTATGATAATATGTAATTTTATAAGCATATAAGTATAAGATAATATGTGTATCTCAATAAAATAAAATCAAAGCTGTAACTTCATCATGATAGACATTCCAACGTTGTTAAAAAAACAGGTTCTAATCAATATGATATCTATGAAATATTCACAGTTTTATATGCATTTTCTTGTTCAGCTATACTATATTATAACGTATTAATGTAATTTAATAGATAGTGTTGTTACATTTTTAAACAGTACTTAGTACATTCTAAGTAAATTATAGTAGTTTATTAAAAATGACTGAAAAGCGACAATATATAAATTGGACTTCGCTACCGCTTACGACAGTTGCGTTGAGTTTACAAAGAGTTTTTAATTGTTAAGGTTTGAGAACTTGTATTTATAATTATAATGGAATTTAGACATTATCTATTTATTTTTTAGGTTCATATTTCTGTAATGGTGTGGAATGTATTTACCCTGTGTGTAAGGGTGGCAATGCTGAATTAGAAAATTTAAAGGGATCTAAAGACTATTGTCTATCAATTGTAAGTGATGTTGTAAAATGGGGCGTTTGACTACAACTGAAATAAATATTCACTTTATTTATCAAAAACTTTAACTTAGCATTATAGAAATTTTAGTAAATTTTATATGGCAACAGAGATTTAGTGTTGCATAAATACTTTTATTTATTTCGTCTGTTAAAGGAGAAGAAAAAGCATTACTAATATAATATTATAAACACCGGCAAAAATAACTCCTGATTTTTTTTATAAATTGTTAATAATAGGTACTTTATTTTTTAAAGGAAGTCGATAATTACAGCGTAATATAATCTGTTTCAAATTTTTAATACTTTTGTAAATGTTCATCAACGATAGATTTTATCTAGTAAACAAATATCACTAAAATATAAAATATTTTTTTTAAATAATGAGCAATTGTAAGATTTTTCTTACTAGAAAGATAACAATTGCTAATATTTCATTTCTATTAGTTATGTGCAAAATATAAGTTAATGCAGTTCAATATAAAATATAGTATGATTTTCAAACGCCCCACTTTATTAAGTAGATGTAATTCGAATTCGTAATACCAAGTTGTCATTTCTTACAAAATTTTGGAGGCATTTTATTTACATTGTACTAGATATCCACAATCCTGTTCCTAAACGCTGTGCCAACCTTATATGAATGTTGTGCCGTGACCCCGTGGCGGACCCTCGTCTTCCATAGCTGTGTAATATGAGAGGATCAACTGATCGGTGATGTTAGTCATCGAATATAATAATAAAAATAAAATCATACAATATTGTATTAAATAATTTTTACAATAACTTAAAATCATAAAATATGCGCTGTAAAAGTTAATAAACACTGATTCAACACGATTGCGATATTTATTTATTGTTCCTTGATGTCAAAAATCGATTGTGATTTTCGATATATTGTGTCGTTTGTTTTCAATACTTTGAGACCTTCTGCAATAAAAAAGAATATATATACATCAAATAACTGTGTTACTAATTAGGTACTGCTGTTTTAGTTAGGCAATACCATAGAATACTACAATACATACATAATAGAATGGGGGAGTGGGCGGAGCCAGTGTAGCCACTAAAATGTCACTAACACGTCAATTCACACGTATAAAAACGTCAACACGAGATGTGTTTTGACGTTACAATCGTTTCCAAATTTCTCATGCAAATGATTTAGAAAATGCCAAATTGCACGCTATTTACAAATAAATATGTATTAAAATTTGTCTGTCAACACAGCGAATCGGGTTCGTAGTAGTGATAATACGATGTTATTGCTTGTATGTGTGCTCCCGGCGACGCTTATCGTAGTACAATATAAGTTTGACAGCCATTCTATTGTCTATTATAGTATGCTATGGGTATTACTGTTTTAATGTATAAAACAGTACTGGAGCCTGAATCTTCCTAGTCTTCATGTAAATGACAGAAAGGCGAACTTATTCGGGGACTCCAAAAAAGACGATTATGGCAATGTGGAGTTCTGTGAAGTTATATTATTATTTAATTATATAATTGGTGACAGTATCAACGTTCTGATGTACGCTATTGTGAGTAATCATTAGACCGTATTGTGCAGAAATGTTTCAACCCACAAAAACATTAAGTTATTCAGATTTGAAAGATAAATATTTTTCTTATACCTGAAGATATTACATGTAAGTATAATAATTTTATAAAAAATTTTATGTTGATTTTCGAATTACTTGTTATTTTTCAAAAGACACATATTTGAAAATAAAGTGGTCACGGTCCAGTTTATTCAGACTGATGATTGATATCAGCAGCAAAGGTGTCGGATACTGCGACCGCAGATCTGAATTTCAGCAATATCTAGTGGTTTAATCAACAGACTACTGAAACCCCGGCAGGACCGGGGAAAGTATCTCACAGAATACCTACGTAAAATACCAGCTTAATGTTGCCGTGATTAGAGAACTGGAGATCCTTTTTATTGGAAACGAGGTATTTTTATCGCAGGATAGATGTAGACGTCTCTAGACCATAGCATCTATTTACCATAAGGCGGATATGTTTGTTTGTCACCCTTATTCAATAAAAAATATTTGTTCAAATCGTACATAGCACAACGATTTCGGGTTCATAACATCCGATTACACTGTCTTTTAAAAGGATGTTACTGGACATGTACGTACATTGGTAAACTTTTTTCCTTTCTTATTTCTCTAGACAAAACGATATTATGGTTTCCAAAGCAATACCATTCGATGCTTAATTGCATAAAAAATACCTGGTTCACTTCTTGAATTTAAATACAAAGCAGTAGTGTATTAGCAAAATCGGAATACGAGCGCCGACTGCACTACACGAAAGCGTTACAAGAAATACATTTTTCGTTAAATTAAAATGTTGCCCCTTCCGATTCGAGTCGAGGCGGAGTAAAGGGAAACCAATCGCGCCCCTATTTTTTTGTATCACGTATTTAGAATGCGCCCACTGACTACGCATCAAATAGTATATACTACTTTTCTGTCCTTCGTCGTTTTCTCTAACAATAATTGAAACAGACATTAATTGAGCATCTTACGTAGCAAAATTAGACGAAAGATTTAATAACGTTCAATTATGGATTATTCAATATTAGATATGCAGGTTAGTAGTATTTCCTTAATCTCACATCAGCCTGAAAGTAGCCCAATGCAAGCCCGTTGCTTTTAAGTAGGATTTGGATAATCGCAACATTTGCCTGGTGGACTACTGATTGCATTATGCGTGCTTATCGTATGAGGTACCACCTTATTTCATAGTTGGGTTTAGACTTTCTTAGAGAGTAGTACATTTCTTGGTTCAGTTGTTCAGACTATCTATAGTATAAATAAAATGATAGAGGTTTGCAGTTATGCGCGCATCAAACTAAAACTAATGAATAGGTTCCAATTAGGTTTTCTAAGTTTTATTTTTTAGACAATTGGCCCTTATGTAAAAAAATATTGCGATATTTTCAATTAATATAAAGTTAAAGTTTTAAGAAACAACTATTTATATAAACATTACATGTTCAGTGATGTGTGTTTTCTCGCTATGTTAACCGTTACAATTATATAAAAGATGTCATCAAAAACATAACTTGTAAAAAACCGAATCTCGCAACTCTGTCCTACCGTAAAAAGTTGTAAGATCCATGTAATACCAAGTCGGTTAATGTATTCAGTCCCTATTTAAGGGTCTTTCTGTCTTAATTTATTACGTAATTAGCTAACCTAACAACATCTTATGGTGACCATATCAATATTAAAAATCTTTTATGTTTTAAATAAATAGATTGACTTAGTCGTGAAAATGGCGTGAATTGCTTCGAGAAAAGTATGGTACGGCCGTCCACTTTTTTGCTCAATTTGGCGGGGGCACTGCTGTGCCCCCAGAATCAACCGTAACTTTGCTGATAACTTCGCTGAATATTGCTAGCTAGCTCTACTTCACACGGTTAACTATAAGTTGCTTACTCTCGCGTTACTAACCCAGATAATTTATATATTTTAGCCTCAAACGGAGCAACGAATAACATTGTTTACAAATAATTTTTGTTAGAAAAGTATATTTTTGCTTGCTATATTTTTGATGTTTTTTCTTACGCATATACGAGTATTTTGTTAATATTTTTTACAGGATAGGGTGACAAACAAGCGCACAGTCCATCTGATGGTAAGTGGTTGCTGCGGCCCATAGACATCTACATCTATCCTCAATTACAAATCAAAATGCAGATGCGTTGTCACCCCTGAGGACTAAGATGGAATGCCTCGTTTCCAGTAAAAAGGGTCTCCGGTTCTCTACACTAACCATACGAAACACAGCAGCGTTAAGCTACTATTTCACGCTGGTTTTCTGTGAAAGCGTGGTCCTTCCCCGGTCGAGCCGACCCATTCGTGCTACAACTATACTACTAATATATTAGTAGTACTGCAGCATGGCTCTACCACGTATAAAATAAATATATCAAATATTAAGCAATGCGGACGAAGTCGAGTGTAGCTAGTAATTTATAAACGTAGGAATACCTTTTCCGCGGGCTTTCCGTCGCAACTCAGCGATCCTCTCGACTTCGCTCTCTGCAATATGCTCACGTTCTTTTCTCTGTGACTCTTCCTCGGCTTGTTTTAGAAGTGATTCTTCTAAAAATGTTAACTCTGCAAATTGGTATCACGAACAATGTATTTTGACCATCGATGGTGGATGTATTAATGTGCCATTATTTAGACTACATATAAGATAAAGAGCATTTTTTTATCAATCTTTATTTTTTTTTTCAAAAAAATTTCAGATTTTCTAGATCACGCCTCTCGCAATAAAATTAGAAATTAAAAAAAAACATGCGTTTAGCTCGCTCGCGACAAAAGTGAGACCTTCAAATGAAAGGAAATATAAAATACAAATACTTTACGGTAAACTATTTTTTTATTTTATATACATACAACATAAACAGTCATTACAGGATGAGCACCCTAATTCGACAGTGTAGCCAACGATACAATACTATATGCCACTCTACTGAGCTCACTCAGCGAACCTGAAAACAAATCAGTTCGCTCCGACATGGCGTCGATCATACGCAGCGCGCGCGGCACCGCCAGCAACGACGGCCGCCGCCGACGCACCGCGCACCCATCCGGCGCATTGAGTCGCACCATCTCCAGCACTCTCGGGTTGTGTATTCTACCCCTCATCACCTTCAATACGTACATAGCGAGAGCTACTTCTCTTCTAACTTCGAGCTTGTAGTATCCTACCATACCGAGCAAAAATAGAGTAGGATACAACAAGCGATAGCCCGGGTACACTTCAAATTGTTTCAAGTACATGAATCTAATAAATTTATTTTGGATCAGCTCTAACATAAATTTGTATTTGACTTCATGAGGAGCCCAAATGACGACGTTACACTCTAAGTGGCTCCTTACGAGTGCATCATATAGCGCTCTGAGAGCCCTGACGTTTGTGAAATTATTTGCAAGGCGCATTATCAATCCGAGGTTACGCTATGCGTTTATACAAACATTACTTACATGTAATTTATTTAATACTATAATTTAAACTACAAGTTCGGCATAAAATATAAGAAAATTTAATTTTATAGTAAATAAATGTATATATATATATTAGACACAATATTTTTTTCGAGTAAAATTATAATAGCGTCACCTACTTCATTCTATAGATGGTCACTTTATCGAACAACTGATTGATACCCAAGGTGGTACGTAAAATAGACGCCTGAATGTATGAAATCGTGAATTCTTAATGATGTTTTTTTCAATATGGTTATTTATATATGTTAATTTTATCTGTTTACTGCCGTTGCCACGTGGCTGTCATTTCTATATGAAAATCATAGATTATGAAAAGTTAACCATACAGATGGGAAACGCACGAAACTACCTACTACCAGTTTTGATGGTTCTTTTTTATTCAAATTAGTATTACTTGGACTCATTTATTTTATTTAAACGTCATATTTTAATCCGACCATGCTTAAAATATCTAAAGAAGTCTTCGACATTGTTAATGTACTTTTATAAGTATGGACAGACACTAATTTCTATATATATATATATATATATATATATATATATATATATATATATATAAGAGGAGGGGGGAGGTCGAGCAAGCGGCTCACCTGATGGTAAGTGAATATCGTCGTCAATGAACAATGCAACACCAGGGGAATTACAAATGCATTGCCGGCCTTTAAAAAAATAGGCTTTTTTCTTGAAGATCCCTAATTCGCATTGGTTTCGTACGAATTTTATTAAAAATTGAAGAAAAACAATCTAAAAAAATTACGCATGTCGTTAAATCTTAACATTTTTATCACTTACTAACTTGCAAGTTTTTGATCCATAGCGATCCAAGCACCGTTAACGATGCTACCAGCTGTTGGGCGCTGTTTAGCATCCGGTTCCATAAGCATCGTCACCTGCTGCTTGCACTCAGTAGAAAGCTGATTAACAACATTGGTCCGGAAACGCCACTTACGCATTACCTACATCGAATATACAATTTGTGTGTTTGAAGAATTTGACAACCGTTTGGCACTATGCCCTAACCTCCCGGTTAATCTTTCGCCTGTGAGCACAAAATCATAATAAATTTCACCCGATTAATGACGTGTTACACATTTAACTTTTGATGAAAATATCAATTATATCTCATATTTAAATCAGCCAACAACCAGCTCAAAGAGTATAGTAAGCATAGACCAGCATATGAAATAAAAAGCTAGAAGCTATAGGGCAATAATCTTTAACTATAATAGTTAATAGCCACTCAAGCGCAGCCACTCAACCGCGGCGCTGCCAACATTCGGTAAACCGCCAGCGGTTGTTTCGGCTAACAAAATGTAATGTTATTCGATCACTTCCGACCTTGGCGATAAAAACCACTATCGTTAGCAACCTATTAGTGCTATATCAATATAAAAAAAATACTGTAAAGCTGACTATTTAAGCAACTTAACTATCTAAAAATCAAGAAGTATAATTTTAATTTGAAACATAAAAAAGGTTAAACTTGACAAATAAAAACTGACATGCCTCTAAAAAAATATTTATGTAATAAAACCCCTTAACTTCATATCCATTTTAATTACACAGGATGTTAGTGTAAACATTGTTATCCTTGAAACCAGTGGTTTGGTTTCACCTATAGAACGTAAATTCAATGAATTTAAAAAAAAAACGCAATTTTCTTTCACAAAATTTAAAAAGTTTCTGTCCGACACCGTCCATAAATTAATGGATACTCTATGCGCCCTAGTGACGTACAAACCGTGCCACGAAAGATGAGACTTGACACATCACGTGGTTTGAGTTGCGCATTAGTCGATTTATCGGTCTCTTTAGCGTCGTCTGTATGAAGTCGTTTGTATGAAGTCTGAGGCGGGAAGGGACCGGGCGTCATCGGCGCCGCTCATTCATATTAGTTGCTTCCCGCTCTCCGCGCCCCGTGCACTTACCGCTTGACTCCGCAAGTACAGACAAGTGCAATTTGTGTTTATAAATTTCTACTTTGTTTATAGTTGTGTTGTTCTATACGAGTGAAACTTTGCGAAATCTTGATTATGCCTTGAGGTAAAACATTAAGACGACAAAGTAGGAAGATGGTTTACGACGTGTACACCTATATGTCAAAAGAAGCAAAGGAAGGTGTACAAAATTTGAAGCAGGTACAAATGCGTACAGCGGCCGCAACTAGAACATCATTAATTACAGTAAAAAGAATTGTGAAGGAAGGAAACAGTTCCGAGTTACTACCAATTTTCCGCACTCCCGGAAAAAAGGTCAAGACCCAAACTTTTAACCGACATAGATGACTTTAACAAAGGAGTGATAAAAAGATGTGTTCACAACTTCCATGTTACGAACAAGGAACTGCCGACCCTTAATAAAATTTTAGCAAAGTTGCGTGATGATATTGCCTTTCGAGGTTCTAAAACAAGTCTACGCCGCATTTTGAAAGACCTTGGTTTTCGATGGAGGAGGACCGAAAATAATCGAAAAATTCTTATAGAAAAATCCAATATCAGACTGAAAAGAAGTGAATATTTAAAAAAAGTCAGAAAATATCGCCAAGAAGGCCGTCCTATTGTATATACTGACGAGTCTTACGTGCATTCCACGCATAGTACCTCCAAATCTTGGTCTGATAATTCAGATAAAGGGCTCAAAAAACCAATATCTAAAGGTCAGCGCGTAGTTATTGTACATGCTGGATCTGAAAGTGGTTTCATACCAAACGCTTTACTGACTTTTAAATCGGGGTCAAAAACGGGTGATTACCACGACGACATGAATTACGAAAATTATCAGAAATGGCTTCGAACCCAGCTAATACCCAATCTTCCACCAAATGCCGTCGTGGTAGTTGATAATGCCCCGTATCACAATAAGGAGTATGAATCTGCACCAAGCTCAAATACCAAGAAAGCTGATATGCAATCTTGGCTAACCCTAAAAGGAATTCCCTACACTCCAGATATGCTTAAACCACAATTGTACAAATTGATAAAAATACATAAAGAACAATATAAGACATTCAGCATTGACAAAATACTATCTGAACACGGTCATGACGTACTGCGATTACCTCCATACCACCCAGATTTAAATCCAATCGAAATGGCTTGGGCTTCAATAAAAGGTTATGTGAGTAGTAAGAATGTGCAATGGAACTTCAAACGTGTGATAGAGTTAGTAACAGAAAAGGCAAGCCAAATGGGACCAAATGAATGGAAAGCTCTATGTGATAAAACAAAAAAAATTGAAGACTTTTACATAGAAAGTGATCACATAATAGACAATTTGACGGATACGGAGATAATTATCAGACTAGGAGAAGATTCGTCAGACAGCGACTCAGGGGACTCAGGTAGTTCCTCATCGTCATCTGACGAAAACGATAATCTGTTAACTCCTGGAACAAGTAGTGTATTTTCTAGAGTTAATGTACCTGGTTGCAGCCGCGTTACAAACGATAATCTTCCCGCTGGTGTATCATTTATTGACAGTGACAGTGACTAGGATAATCAGCCATTTTTATCTTTAAATTTATTATTTCGTAATAAATATTTTTCAGAATTTTGTTACGTTGTGTTAATTTCAAATGTCGTCGAAAAATCCCTGAATAGATATACAAATTGTGGATAATATTTCGTACACGACAGTACCTGCGCAAGCTCCCCACTACTGACGCTCGCCAAGTCTCATCTTTCGTGGCACGGTCTGTAATCACTGTAAAGATCACCGCCCACGCTAGCTACAATTATACCTACGCAACATTCCAATTAAAACACAATAGGTACACATAACCTGTGATGTAACTTTTTCTTCATACTTTAATCCCGGCTTAGGAAAGGCAAAAATTGAGGAATTAAGGAAAAATTGAGATTTAACTAAAAAAGTTGTTATTTTTCATTGAATTTACATTCTATAAGTGAAACCAAACCACTGGTTTCAAGGATAACGGTGTTTACACTAACACCCTGTATTAAAATTCACTAGATTTCCTTAGACCTTAGACCTTTCTAATAATACTGGAATGTTTACACTTATTCACAGACTGTTAATATATGTTTACCATATTATTATCACAGATTGCTAACTATATATATATATATATATATATATATATATATATATATATATATATATATATATATATATATATATATATATATATATATATATGTACTCTGTGCTGTAGTTTTATTTTTGGTTGACCTTCTGCTTGAATAATGCTACCAATGGCTACCAACCTTACCTCTTTGAGTATTGGTTGAATACTCAAAGATTTTCATAGACAAGACGCGTTATTACATTTTTATGACATTTTATTAGACTATGTCGTGAGGGGCCCCTAATAGCCCGTGGCGGACAACTTGTTTTTTGTTTCGGGTACCATGGTCCCCCGCGGCGCTTGAGTGGGTAATTTTATACTATCGCCGTCCCCTCGTTTTTTGGCTCTAGAAAATTGAAGAATCATCCGATATCGATGATTTTTTTAAAAATCTTAGTTTTTACGGCGGATTTACGAAAAAAATTACAGGACTAAATAAAAATGTTTAACTTATATAGGTTTCAGGGCTTTAAATGTTCATGAAAATGCACTCATTCACGTATAATTGTTGATAACTTTTTTACAAATAATCGAATGATATTGTTATATTTTTTTAATAATCAACACAAAAAAACAAACATTAAAAAAACATTGAAAAATGTTTGTTTATAAATTTTTTATTTTGGTGTTTTATTGAGTGTAGGGTCGAGCGAAGCGAGCTCGGGACTTAGGGCATTCCAGCTCGGACAGGTGAGGCTTGACGCTGAGTGGCGTGGTGCTTCCCTTCCCCAACTCTCTCCCGTAGCGTAGTCGATGGAAGCCCGGTCAACGGAACCCCGTTTCGCGGGACTCCTACTTCTGAGTGGTTTATAAAAAAATAACCACGAAGGAGATGGCGGGGTCTATTCGCTCACTCAGTCGATCCTCGGACAGGTTAGGTTAGAAAACCTAACCAGTCCGAGTTGGGATGCCTTGAGTCCCGAACTCGCTTCGTTCGATCTTACACTCAATAAAACACCAAAATATCAACTTTTATAATTATTTCGATTTTTTAGAGCGTTTATTACATTTAAAGTAATAAAACTATATGAAATCTTCAGGTGAGATATTTTACATTTTTTTTGATAAATCCGCCTTTAAAACGAAGATTTTTTTAAAAATCGTCGAAATCGGATGATTTTTCGATTTTCTAGAGCCAAAAAACGAAGAGACCGCGAAAGTATAAAACTACCTTTGAGTGGATAAACTGAATTAAGAATAATTATCTTAAACAGTCAAGAATGATACCAAAAATCTTTGAAACAGATAAATTAAAAAGTATCACCTGCTTCTCGTAAAGTTTTCTCACAGACGTTTCATTAAAAGGTAGGGCTTTATTAAGCATCGTATACAAAATTATTCCAATAGACCACATATCCGATAGTTTTGGCAAATATGGCACGCCCTTCAATACTTCCGGCGCTGCGTATGAGAGAGAGCCACAATATGTCTCACTAACAACATCGCGATCTCTCAGTCTTACGTTCCTAGCGAAACCAAAATCAGTTATCTTCACATTATAATTTGCTGTTATCAAAATATTCTCACATTTCAAATCTCTATGTGCAATATTCAAAGCATGTATGTATTGAATTCCGGACAAGATTTGTCTCATCCAAAGCCGACTCTGCTTTTCAGGTAAGGCCCCGTGGTGCGTTAGGAAATCTAACAAATCTCCGTGCTCAGCGAAGCGCAGAAAAATAAAATACTTAGCACGACGTTGGAGTATATTAGATACGTGTATTATATGTGGATGATTGACACGAATAAGGACATCCAATTCTCGCGGCAAAAATTTTACGAGATAATCGCGTGGGGCCTGTGCTGTATCTATCACTTTGCATGCCATAACGCAGTGTCGAGTCTCGTCGATCATTTGCGTTGCTTTGAAAACCTGGAAAAAGCTTTTACCTCATATTTCTATAACCATTCTTACTTATCGTTTAATCATGGTTTTCTACTTACTTTAGCATATGATCCTTCACCGATTAACTTTTCTAAAATGAACCCCTTTTCTCGTAGCAAGTGTAAATCCGATTGTGTTGCTATTAGTTCCAGCTTCTCAGTGGCCATACCCATTTGTGTTTTAACCACATACCTAATTATTTTAGTTTTACTTTAATTAACTGCATTACAAACAGTTTTTATAAATTTTTGCCTTTAATGTAGTTTTTATAGTATTTAATGAGTCGATACTCATAATTTTACAGATTTCATTCAAAATTATTGCTTGTCATTTGTCAATTTGTGCTTTATTAAAATAGACAAATTATAGTGAATCTAACCTTCATGAAGAAGAACTCATGATTTCTTATTTATTATTGAAATTAATTAATAATGTTTAATAGAGCGATAGCCCGTGATCGCCAGACCTTTCTGATTTATAAAAGCTGAAAATTTCTCAGCGCATGCTCCCAACATACGAGGGTAGTAGGAAAAATGGGCTACTATGAATTGGATCATCGTGGCTTTGGCGGATAACCGGTTGTAAAGGTTTGTACAAAACTTAGACTAGAGAAAAAAGAAAGGACATGACATATCTACGAAAAAACGTGTATACTGATTTTTTTTTCTTGATTTTTCTTGATAATTGAGTCTGGCACAAAGATGGCGGCTTGACGTAGTGTTGCGCACTATACTTAATATCGATATTGTGGTGCTTATTTGGAAAAATATTGTTCCGTGTGATTCATCTCACACACCCGAGTGTTCTTAGATAGGTTTTTTTTTTAAATCGATATGATGGATGGAAAATTGTAAGTCCCTAATTTTTTTACTGAACCTATCGATAGGGATATCAAAATAAAGGAAATTAAAAGGACATTATTGAAATTTATGTAAGTTATACCTATGTTTTCAGTTCATTACTTTTAAGCAGTAATTTTTTTGCTTTTATAATGTAACTATTATTAATGTTACAATTAAAGAATTTTTCTTTGTTTGTTAGACATAAATTATGCTCAGTCATCACACTCACACTAATCAAACTACAGTAAATGCAAAAGTTTGAATGTTTGTTTGTTTCTCAATCACGCCAAAAGTATCAGACCAGTTTGAATGTAATAGTTTGGATTACACACATAGTTTATTACCTGAATTAACATATAGGATTAGAGGTCCCGAGAGATAGAATAAGAAGATATTTCGGGCAGACGCTACTTCATAATAAAACTGAAATTTCCATTTAAAAAAGATTTATTAAAAACAGAAATTACCAGCACTTACTCATTAGGAAATAATATAATTTTATTAAAATAATTTCGAAATGAAATTGTTTCTGTTATTTTCTTTCCGAAGTATTGAAACCTCAGATTCATATAAGTTTGGACTATGGATTTAATAAGTAAAAGTCTATATGTCGTGTCATGCTCGCAGTTTGATTTAAATAAATTCGCTTCATCAAAATGTTCCATTAAAATCTGAACACATGGAGGTAATATTGCTCAGACCGCAGTTGTTTCTGAAAAATATCCTTTAAGATTTTTTCCACTTTAATTAGAGTGCGCTTTACGTCTGTTGATGGGTAAATCAGCCCACCCCTGTTCTTTAAAGTTATGAAACTTTTTTGATAGTCTGGGATCGCCAAACAACAAATTTGCGCAAATATCGCATTTATAGACTGTGCCAACTTTCTTGATATAAAACCAGCAGTATAAGTAACTGCGCTGTCGGAATAGTTGAGTAGGTTGTTGTACACGCAATGAATAAATTCTTCGTACAACTCACTATCATCCTCAGGCATTCCAACAAATGAATTTCTTTCTGTCAAATCGTTTATGGCCGTGACTGGGTTAGTCTTACTAGAGCAGGTTTGTATATTAATTTGCTCCAGGGGTAAGCCAGTTACCAAGGCCCGCATCCCTAATTTCGGCTCTTATCAACAATCTTTTAAAAGCAGCCCTAAATTGAACCGCGTTTGGGTTACGCGAATAGCTGAAAAAAACAACTCGAGGTGATTCTGGCTGACCTTGTATAATGGCAAGTACTGTAAAAGTTTGGTGCCCTCAATCAAATATTTATAGTTGAATTGCACTGATCATGTCCAGGATAAGCCCTACAAATCCGGTTTTTCTTCTGGTATCTACGAGTTTCTGCCCAGATTGCAACGTCAGATTTTAAAGGTAGCTTATAGCGCCTTCGAATAAAGTTTCCACCAAATTAATGTTCCCAGAATATTATCATATAGTATCATAGCGCTAATGCACTAAGACATGAAGTTGAGTATGCCTGTTACACTTAAAAGTGCTACCAAACACACTCATCCCAATCCGAAAGATAGACGACGCATCGCTATGCGCTAGGACGCCGGCCACAAGCGGTATGGGTGTATGATGTCCACAAACAAAAACACAAAAACAAACCCAATTACCACCGGCACTAAGATGATATATCTAGGACACATCGGTAAGCGAGCCCGAGTTTACCTCGGACGCTCGTGAAGCAGCATACACGCCACCATAATAAGAGAAAATAGCCTTTTTCCACCCTGGTGGTCTAATTGATCAGCTGTTCAACACATCAAAAATACTGTATATTAACCTAATAAAGTAGATTGTTCCTTCACATCCTTGAAATTCCGGTATTTTTAAATTATTACAATGCTCCAAGGCATCTGTCACCGAGTCACTAAGAAGCTGCGTGGCAAGTCGTACCTTCATTATTTGTTTTTGATAAAGTACGTGAGCTTTTGTCAATTTCGTGGCCATGTGCAGTCCTGCTACTTCCTGCAAATTTAGCAGATGTTCCAAATAGATGTAATTAATTTCCCTGCCATAAATATCACAAAACATTCTTAGTTCTCCGAAAGCATTTCGGACTAGTTTGATAGCATGGCAGGGATCAATAAAAGCGTGTAAGATGCTGTTACTAAAAGTAAAAGTCGTCTTGCTTGAATTGAAATCACATCCTAATGTTGAAAACATGCTAAAATTTGCAGCTGAACCATCACAGATCGAGCTCACAACTTTGACGCCAACTTCTTCACATTTGTGGAGGCATATTTTTACTAGTAAATACTGCTTTTTGTTCCCCTTTTTTTCTTTTGGTGTTCACATTTCATCTTAAGTTTTTGGATTATTTAAGCTGTTGATCCTGTAACAAAAAAAAAAACATTTACAAAACCAAAGTATTTTTCTGTTAATTTTGTAAGTTACAATAAAAAAGAAAAATAGGCTATCGATCCAACTCATGATGAATATATTACAAGAATCAGTTCATCTACCTAAATTTAATGGTTAGTTAAAATTCTTTAAGATTATGTGTTATAAAAACATGTGAAAATAACACACTCACCTCAATAAAGTTAGATGTGCTGCAGACAGGTTTCTCTACCAACACCTTGCAAGAAACAGATTCTTGTTCCTTACAATCTTCAAGTTGAGCTGGTAACTATAAAAATACAAATATATGTATGTAATATTTTTTACTTTTAACCTGCAGCCATACTGCGTAAGCATTTTACCACTTACCAACAACTCGCTTGAAGGCAAAGCATCATCGCGCAGCCTTGTTACATTTAAAGTTCGATTAAAACATTTTTCTTCAAAATGTATTTAGTTTTGGTGTTGAGGTTTTCTACACAAAGTGAAACAAAAAGAAAAGTGGCTTTGTTTCTCACAATTTGGTAATCTAAAACCACAAAAAAGAAATTGTCTTTAAATAGGTACTATTCATCTACCGATATATCGATATATTGAAAATGCCGAACCGTACTGTTTTTCGATCACTAAATAATGCTAGAAAAGCATTAGATGATAATGATTTCTTATATTTACGCGAACACTACACATTTAAATATTATTTTTTACGGATTATATCGCGTATATTAACATTAGATCATTATGGAAAAGAACTAGGTTAATTACCTATGCAAAGCAATATTTTGATGTGTGTTCTTGTTTTTCATCCAGCAGCTTATTACACTGCACCTGCCTATGACAAATGTAGTCTTCTACTAGTTTTGAAATTCACAATTTTCGCATAACACGCATAAAAACATTAAATTTTCTTAAAAATTTGAAAACAAACAAGTCGCAATGACAACTGACATACTTGTCATTGACTGTGACAAAACATGGCGACCGGCCGCAGCGCAAAAAATCGTTGTCATTCGGTAATGAAAAACTAATGTTGTCCTTTTTTACATACAAATATACT
Source organism: Parnassius smintheus behrii (assembly GCA_036936625.1). Lineage (NCBI taxonomy): Eukaryota > Metazoa > Arthropoda > Insecta > Lepidoptera > Papilionidae > Parnassius > Parnassius smintheus. The sequence continues at coordinate 38,335,463 of JAUPFT010000003.1, read as the reverse complement.
CATGAGCTAAAAACAGACGCCGATATTTCGTTACATTCCTACAACTAACGATCTTTATGTCATGTCCTTTCTTTTTTATCTAGTCAAAGGTACAAAATAGCAACTTAAATTTGTCAAAGTATAGAGCGTAATTTTCTATCTACGTATGCATAGAGAAAACCTAAAATTCTAGGTAAATTCAGTCAGTATACTTGTATCGCTTTTTCTAATTTAATAAGGCAAAAAAGACAAATCTATTGAAAGATGTTGCGTGTTATTCATGCGTGGAAATAGAAATGTCAATTGGTCACCTCTGGTCTCTTTATACTATGCCAAATACAAAACTAAGTACTCTCGTATCGTATCTCGTATTTACTAGAAAAATTACTTCCATATTGTAGTAGTATTACATGTGACGTTACATAGAATGTATCGATGTCGATTGTTGCAATGTTAGCAACAATCTACATCGATATATTCGTTTTCGGTTAGTTATTTTTTATTACTTTATTGTATTTCTTGAATAAAGAAAATAGAACTAGACTGACTACTTTTCGAACGATCAAGTAAATTGTTTTCTAAATCATGAATAGAGATGATTATTATACTACATTGGAAATATTCATTTCGCAAACATTAAAAACTAATACCTTATAACTAGGTGTGTTCCTCACTGGAAAGTTTTTACAAAGCGCAAGTTCGGCCTCATATGGAGTACTGTTCTCATCTCTGGGCCGGTACACGCCAGTGCCACAGCTCCTTCCACTTGACCGCATCCAGCGCATGGCTGTTCGAATCGTCGATGACCGAGTTCTTTCTGATCGGGTCGATTCACTGGCGCTACGTAGGGATGTTATCTATCGCAACTACCACGGGGAGTGTTCTGAGGAATTGTTCGGATTAGTTCCAGCCGTCAAATTTGACGAACGCAAATCGCTTCAAAGTTTACGATAATCTGGATGCTTGGTGGTCCATCACTGTGCATGTATTAGGAGTTTTCTTCCTCGTACAACTTCTCTGTGGAATTGTTTATCACCGGCGATTTTTCCGGACCGATACGACTTAGGGACTCTTATACTAAGTCATGACAGACAGTCGGTACGTAAATGGGTTGGATTCCATTTTTAATTCCAAATTTATATGCTGCCTACCGAGCGGCTCCGGCTTCGCACGACTGTTTTCTAGATCACGACAACAGCGCTACTTACCGCTCTAAGACCCCAATACCATATCGAAAGTATCGTAAAACGCGACAACATGTGGAAATGAAACAGGAGATAGGCAACAGTATCTTCCTGATAACAATTCAAAATAATAAAAAGTTGCGGTTGCCGAACTACTTGCTATGTGAGGGAAATATGGCAAATATTCCCCCTACGCTACGTTCAGCAGTAGACTTTTGAGTAATATCTTGAGCGACCAGAGGAAAAACAGCTAATACGTTCGTAGTCGATTTATTGGTAGTTGTAGTAACGCGCCCACCCCCCTAACTGTGTATTATTATTATTATATTAATAACCCTTTACATAAAATATATCCATATTTGTGACCAGGATATATAAATAAGTTTTGATAAAGGTTTAATAATAGGCCGTTTGTAATATTTATGGCGTGATCGTCTTAGTTAGGACCCTTATTTACGTTGTGTTTGTTTAGTAACTTGGTTCTTTTAGGTGTCTTTTGGAAGAATGAATACTCACTAGATCAATTGAAAGCCGTTGGTAGTGCCTTACAATCTAAGTAAACTCCGATTGATTCATTCACAGGTCAAGCAAGAGAGTATATTGTTTAAATTTAATTGTTTTGTGAGGTTGCTGCGAAGTGAAAGAAAGAAGTTGAAGTTGAAATGTCTTCTCGTAAACGAGATCAAAAGTTACATATGGAAACACTTCGATAAATCATATCGACGTCAAATAAATATGGGTAGTCATTGTCATCTATATACTAGAAGAAAAATTTAATTTCGAAATATTTTTTACAGGGGGTTCGCAAACTAAAAACGAGATGCTAAAGCTCCAGAATTTATCGGCCGAGTGCTGATGCCTTTTGGCGAGATGTCCATTTTCCAAGGCTGAAAAAACTCGCCCAAAAATATTTTTCACTGAAACCATGTACAGTTGCCTCGGAAAGGCTTTGAAAAAATTAATCGCCTAAAACCAGAAAGTCTGCAAACTTTATGTTTTTAAATAAAAATTTGGCTATTGTAAATTCTAATTATTGAAACAATAGAAAATCATCAATTACCATGGCGAGATATTCGTATTCATATTCGTATTCGTAAAGGTAGTATTTGTTGCACAACTAATATATATATATATATATATATATATATATATATATATATATATATATATATATATATATATCAAATGTATAAAATATGTAATATATATAATATGTAACAAAAATCAAGTGGTTCCCGTTAAGTGTGTTATCAGAATCAGTATCCAAGCATATAGAAATAATTTTTTTCTTCAAAAAAACATTTAAATAAATAATTTTGGTAAAAAAATTTATTTGCAAATTGTATGTGGTTTTATTTCCTCTAACTCACACGAGTATCGGTACTGCGGTATCTTTGACAATCCTCTTACTCCTCGGCTAATGCAGAGAATTTTCAAATAATTTTTTTTTTCATTAAAAATATTGTTTTTAAATGTTTTACTGATTCTGATAACGCAGTTAACGGTAACCACAGGGTTTTTGTTACATGTTGTATATACAACATGTAACTTAATTAACGCACTGTGAGAAAGTAGTTTGTTCAGAATCGTTTACTAAATCGATTCATATCATTTTTATTATAGGTAATTTTTATTCCAAAAATAATTAAAACTACGTAAATTACAGTCACACTAAATCTGTAGAGTCAAAACAAACCGAAATGGACCGTAACTTAAGGCAATAAGACTTTTAAGAGTGCAGTTTTATTTGTATTATTACTAATTCTGTCATTCAATAAAAATAAAGAAAAATGAACTTTATTTCAAGCACGTTAAAGTCTTTGCGTTCGTGGATTTGTACTGTGACCACAACATTCTTCCGAAATTAGTATAACAAATTTGATAAATAATCAGTGCATAAAAATGTTTAACTAAAAATTCAGTGTATGTATTATGATTATAACATAATATACTAACTGGGGTGTCTGAGGGTGTGCGGTAATTACGTTACATATTGTATATATATATATATATATATATATATATATATATATATATATATATATATATATATATATATATATATATATATATATATATATATATATATATATATATATATTACGCGATACAAGGGTTTCGCTCTCCAACATTTATTAAAAAAATGTGGGGGATGCACGCGGCTCCACTTACGCCGTGTGCGGTGAGGGCCAACCATTTAACGCGCTCCCTCCGAAGGGGACGTTAAGTTGGGAACTAGACCGAAGTTCACAGCAAAATGACTGGCGAACCAGTAAAAGAGGGCCTGGCCTCTTGGTGGTGCGTAAGCACAAACATCGACCGAAGTCGCGCATGTCAATGCGTGTAAATGCCATATAGAATACGAACAAATCTAGCCACAGTGAATGTACGTTACACGCTTTAGGCAAATAGGCACACTGGCCATAAGCCCTTCGTGTGCGCCACCACCTGCCAGACCGCCGCTCCTGCAGATATTTATATTTGTTTTATGCACGCTTGACCAAAGTGCTTAACAGCCTTTTGTCCGGTATGAATAAGTCACACGCATATAACGGCTGGGTCATGCCTATCCTCATGTATACCTTTGGCATACTCTGGTGGACTCAGACTGAGCTTAACGCCCTGGATAGAAAAGTCCGCACTACAATGACGTCCCATAGGATGCATCATCCGAAATCGTCGGTAATAAGGCTGTACTTGCAGCGAAAGCATGGTGGGCGTGGCTTTCTGAGCGCGCTCACCATGCATAATCGCGAAGTGTGCAATCTCCGTCAATACTTCTTGGCGAGATGGGATGATCCATTCTATAATGACGTCATTTCTAGTGATAAAGGGCTTACTCCTCTATCCTTAGCCAACGAGCAATGGCAGGACTCAGCAGTGCTTAGCATTTCCGACCGGGAGACCGTATGGAAGGAGAAAGAGCTCCACGGGAGGTACTACAAGGCTCTACATGAGCCCTTCGTAGATACAGTCGCCTCCCTAAACTGGCTACGTTTCGGTGACCTCTTCGGGGAAACCGAGGGTTTTGTCTGTGCAATACAGGATCAGGTTATTAAGACCAACAACTATCGGAGATACATCCTAAAGAATGGCACCGTCGACGTCTGTCGAGCTTGTCGCCATCCCAGGGAGTCACTTAGGCATGTCATCTCCGGTTGTTCGGCGCTTTCTAACTCTGAGTACTTGCACAGGCACAACCTAGTAGCCAGAATTCTACACCAGGAGCTCGCTCTGAAATACGGTCTCGTGGACCGGAAAGTGCCGTATTACAAGTACTTGCCGGAAGCCGTGCTCGAAAATGACCGCGCCAGGCTCTACTGGGACCGGGCCATCATCACAGACAGGACTATTCTTGCGAATAAGCCTGATATTGTGCTGATGGACCGGGCACAGTCAAGGATATTTTTGGTCGACATTACCATTCCGTATGACGAAAACCTCGTGAAAGCCGAAACAGATAAGCGAACAAAATATCTGGACCTGGCTCACGAGGTGACCGACATGTGGAGTGGTCGGCCGACCGAAATGATTCCTGTAGTCGTCTCTGCGAATGGGCTAATCCCAGTCAGACTCTCGGGTCATCTGAGGCGACTGGGACTCTGTAACGGACCGCTCCGGGCCCAAATGCAGAAGGCAGTGCTCCTCGATACCACCCGCATCGTCCGTCGGTTTCTTTCCCTTTCCTCCTAACCCTTGGCCGTTTGGTCTCCTCTGCCGAGGGCTTCCATCTGGGTGGATCTTTATTTATTTGTGAATTTTTTGTATTTATTTTATTTTATTGATATTTATGTATATTTATCTTTTCATTTTCATTTATAATTATATATTTATAGAAACCAACCAGATAAGAAAACTATACAGATATCCCTAAAATAATAATGTCCTCCAGACCGAATTTCGGCCACGGCGGCCTGCCTCAACGGAGGCTAGCGCGGGACAGGATTATAGTGCCCAAGTGTATGCGCAAGCACAGGTGCACTCTCTATTCCCTCACTCTCACAATCCGATGGGACGGTAAACCGACACGACCGGAGAGAGAGATCAGGCGCAGGACCAACGGCTTTACGTGCTTTCCGAGGTACGGGGGTGAGACACCGCCAATTTCCTGACTCCGGGCAGCTACTGAGAATTTCTTGACAGAAAAACTCAATAATTGATTTTTTGGCCCGACCCGGGATTCTAACCCAGGACCTCATGATCAGCAGTCGCACTACTACAACCACTAGACCAACGAGCTCGCCCCCGACGCCCGTACAGAACTTTACAGACTACAATTGATTAAAAATAAATACAGTAGAAATAGAAACAAGCCAAGAAAAACAAAGCGACCGTCTTGTCCACCTGCCCTTCGAAAGTTTGCTATGACATTAAATTTTTACTCTCCATCTGCCTATAACCTTTCAGCTGATAAGTTAGACATAGTGCGTAATGCTTTATTTCGACATTAAAAGAGCGGGTAAAAAATGTCCAGTACTTGGACACCCGCAGTCAACGGAGATATTTTCGTGTCCAAGGGTTAGACGTCCGCAGTTGAGAGGATAAATATGTACGACGACAGGAATCGTTTGAAATGCTTAAACTCAAGAGGGACAGTATGTCATAAAATGTTGAATGCTGTCTAATTTTTGATGAGATGAACATTCGACAGGCCAAATTATGGAAGGGCGAAAGAAATGTTGGTCACGTAGGCATGGGGTATGAAAAAATTGACAAAGAAAAGAAAGCCACTAAAGCTTTTGTAATGATCCTTGTTAGTCTTTCTAAAAATTGGAAAATACCAGTCGGTTATTTTTAGTGGATGGTTTTACTAGTGAACTTATAGCAAATACTGTTAATATTTGTCTTAAAAATGTAATTCCGTCGGTGTCAATGTTAAAGCTCTCATATTCGATGGATGTTCTACGAATGTAAAAGCTGCAAACATTCTGGGTTGCAACATAAGTACTACAGGTCAATTAAAAACAAAATACCCCCACCGTGTTACAAAAGTAAATATTGTAGTTTTCATGGAAGCATGTCACATGATAAAGTTAGTAAGGAACGCGTTTGAAAAAAAAGAAGATAATTTTCAACGAGAAAGATCAGCGAATACCTAGTATGGAAATTTTTGATTCGGCTCCTAAAACTGCAAACAAACCAGTGGCTAAATTTTGCTAATAAATTAACTTACAGACAAATATACTTTAAAAACCAAATAATGAAAGTTACATTAGCGACTTAATTGCTAAGCCGAAGGGTTGCAAAAACACTGACTCTCTGCAACGAATTATTACAATGTAGTTATTTTTCAGAAAGTAGTGCGACAGTCGAGTTCATTAATTTATTTAATAATATATTTGATATTTTGAATTCTCGCAGATTCAATCAATACAGATAAAAGAGAGCCATTTCTCCAAAAAAAAATCAAAAAAATATCTCTCTAATAATCTCAAAATCAAAGTCTAAAAATTTTCGCTAACGTGCGAAGAAAGATTAAACGACATAACAGACCACCACAAATAGTGTTGATTATTTTTTTAAAAAAAGGATTTTGGAATCTAGAAGCAAAATGGGATTCTTAGGATTGATTGCGTGCTTAGAAAGTTTAAAACTCCTCTATTTAAATTTAGTTGAGTCGAATTGTAAATTGAAGTACATTTCGACCTATCGCCTGTGATAGGATCATTTAGAGCTATTTTTTGGCACGGTGGATACAATGATAATCCAAATGATATACACCTCTAAGAAGCGTATATATGTTGTCACTTATAACTAAAATCGTCATCTACTGGAAACAGTATTCCTTTGGATAATTTTCTAATTTTAACTGGGTCATCTGTAAATGCTATTAATTGTACTACTGAAATGAGTCGTCACAATGAAAACAAACCCATGGACCAGACATCGATAGATACATCTCAGGAGGAAAATGATGTAATTTATTCTAATAACTGTGCACAATTATCGCGTAATTTGGATAACCCAACTGAAAACGTCTTTGGGCACCTCACAGAGAATATAGAATTCATTTTTGGGTATATTGCCGGATGGAAAAATGATATTGTGAAATTTGTGTAAACAGTCTAGTTAGTAATGTAAAATTATCCTTTCATAAACTGATTGAATAAACAATTATGGGCAGGCTTTGTTTTCCTTCTCCAGACCTGTTTGAGGTATACCCAGAAACCGAAAAAAATATAAGACTTTCTAATAGACCCTAATTTATGGCGAAAAGTGACTATGTTCCGATCAACAAAAACTCTAGCAAAGTTTATGGATAGAGCACTTTCACTGTTTTAAACTTGCACTCTGTTGATTAGCCGGCAACATTGATTCTTAGGATTGCATCTTATTCGAGCCATAATTAAGAAATATATAAATGTCGGAATGCACCACGAGTCTATCACAGAAAACACGAGGAAGGGTACTGAAAGACTAAAATTAAAAATAAATTGTTTTATTTAAAGGACAATAATAAATTGTAATGTGTAGAAAAATATGCAAATGTTTTCGTCTTTTGTAATAGCTTTTAAAATACTCGACTACTTAATTATTATAACAATAATATTATAACAAAATTAACTTGTTCAACTAAAGCTCTTTGAGATTAGGTAATTTGTTTTACCTACGTTTTCTTTGTTAACTGTAAAATATCATCGCAAAAAGGAAATCGTTATATCTATTCGCTTGCACCTTACTTATACTGACCATCTACAATAAAATGTGACAAAAAATCATATAAGCACATACAAAGTTATGTCATCGACCTATGCAAGGCAATACTCACGTATAATACAGAAATTCTCGTATATTCGTATAATACAGATATTGTAGAGTTAATATTAAAAAGTAAAAGGACCCAATAATAATACAAATCGGTTTACCTTAAGATAAAATTATGGTATTTTCGCCTAGTATTATTAAGATACTTCATACACTATGAAATAATGGTAGAATTGGATAATTATATTACGAAATCCGACCCTGGTTACGTTGTGTTATGATGGCGTTTGTATTATGACAGATGTACGACTTATTCTTGTATGACAAAGTTATGAGTAAATTATTTAGATGGGCCTATCCTTACGCTAGTAATATATAAGTCAATGTGTTATTGTACTATCGTAGCAGTGCCTTCGGTGTACGTTTCGTAAAGCTAAAGCAAACACAATATCGATTAAACAAACAGTTATTTTTCCTGGTGAAATCTAGAGTATAAGGATAATTTGGCGGAAACATACCAGCTGAATTTAATTCGATTTCTTAGTGACCGTTTCATGACATATTTATCAAGGACGAAATTTCGCGATATTCGACTACAATTTTATTTTAAGATCTCAGATGGAGCTTCCATAAACTTTTATTGGCATCCGCTCTCAGTCAACCCTGGGCGTGTGAAAAATAATGTGATAGGCTGAGTAGGCTGGAGCCTAGGGCGGCAAATATGGGCCCAATTTTTTTTAATGTGGTACAAAAATTAAAATATTCATTTTTGTATACGAGGTGTGTTCAAAAAGTAAGGTGACTTTATATTTTTATGAAAAACTATTTATTTATTCATCAATATTTATGTTGTCCCCTTCAAAGTAATCCCCCTCAAATATAATACACTTGTGCCAACGCTTTTTCCAATCGTCAAAGCATTTCTGATAATCACTTTCTGGTATAGCCTTCAGCTCTTTCAGCGATGCAGTTTTTATCTCTTCAATCGTTGCAAATCTTCGTCCTTTCATAGGTCTCTTCAGTTTTGGGAACAGGAAAAAGTCACATGGGGCCAAATCCGGTGAATATGGTGGCTGAGGCATGATTGTAGTGTTGTTTTTGGTCAAAAAAACCTCTCACAAGCAACGATGAGTGAGCAGGTGCATTATCGTGATGCAAAAACCATGAATTGTTTACCCACAATTCGGGACGTTTCTTACGTATTGCTTCTCGCAAATGGCGCATAACTTCAAGGTAATACTCCTTATTGACCGTACGACCTGGTGGCAAGAACTCATGATGCACCACACCCCTACAGTCGAAGAAAACTGTAAGCAAAACCTTCACATTTGATCGAACTTGGCGTGCTTTTTTTGGTCTTGGTGATTCAGTGTGCTTCCACTGGGACGATTGAGTCTTAGTTTCGACGTCATAACCGTATACCCATATTTCGTCACCTGTTATGACCCTTTTGAGCAAATCTGGGTCGTTGTTGACATCATCCAATAGCTCTTGAGCGATTGTCATGCGACGGTTCTTTTGGTCGAAATTGAGCAATTTTGGAACAAATTTCGCTGACACACGTTTCATGCCCAAAATATCCGAAAAAATTTCATGGCAAGAGCCAACCGATATGCCAACATCCTCCGCAACTTCTCTGATAGTGATTCGACGATTTTCCAAAACAATTTTCTTCACTATTTCAACGTTTTCATCAGTTGTTGACGTGCTGAGGCGTCCAGAGCGAGGTTCGTCATTGGCATCTTCTCGGCCGTCTTGAAAGAGCTTGTACCACTTATAAACGTTTTTTTTTACTAAGAGTAGACTCACCGTATGCCACTGTCAACATTTCAAGTATTTTGGAGCACGTAATTCCATTTTTTACACAAAATTTGATGCAAATTCTTTGATCCATTTTTTTTGATAGAAGAAAATCGCCGAGCACACCAAAGTACGTCTGACCTTTGTAACTGTCAAAAATAAACTAAACATGCTATACACTTCAAACTTGAAACATATGCTCAGGACATGTGTACCAACGCAACAAAATACAAAAATCGAAAATCGAATGTGCGTTGCCCGCGAAATTCAAAAAGTCACCTTACTTTTTGAACACATCTCGTACGTACCTAAATGTTATTAGGTCCACAATACAAACATTTCATCTTTTTTTTGTAATATTGTAATATTGATTAAAACTACTTTTACGGATTTTATCGCGTTTAATTATACTTTTTAATTATTTTTATTTTTAATGACGTTTCGGGTGTTTTCCAGCACCCATGGTCACGGGCAAGGCCGGATATATAGGCTTTAAATAGGCTTTTTGGGCTGCAGCCCAGGGCCCCGTGGATATAAAGGGCCTCCAGCCCCCAGTGAAGACTAGCTGTCATAGCTTTTAAAATAATTATGATAATATTATGAAAATTTCATGAGTTTTGGTAGAAATGAGGATGAGAGAGTTAATTTTCAAAAAGAGGCACGAAATTTAAAAAGTGCTAAACCTGATATTATTTTTTTGAAAGAAATTTTTAAAGAGGTTATTTGTGAAGGCATACAAGTCATCAAAAGAGTTCGTGAGTAACGTACGACATCAATCGAATAAAAAATTAAAGATATACGCAGGGAAAGCTTAAAACTTAAATACCTGTTGCTGTTTTCTTGTGCTCTTATTAATTTAGTTTAAAATAAATATGTATCTATAAGCAAAATCTTATGATAAATAAACAAAGTGATTAAGTGACATTCACCAGCGGTACTGATATTTGTTTTTACCGTAAACTAGAACACTTAACTACACTCTTATATCATGAAGACAAAGACTATATAACCACCTCTATGCACGAAGACTATCGAACAGTCAATGGAAGAGATGACAGCACTATTCCAGTCAAGCCTTGCAGCGTTTCAATAAGAACTTAACAAAGTTAGTGTTCCTTCTCCTCCACTATCATCTCCACTAGCTACAGTCTTTGAAAATTTCAAGGTTTTTGTTATATCCGCGCTCCAAAATTTGCAACGACAAGTTCAATTAGTCTCTAAGGACTCTGATCGGTTGGAGATGCATAATCGTCGCAGAATCTTGTTGATTCATGGCGTACCCGAAGATAAAAATGAAGATGTTACCGAAACTGTCATTAAGTCACTACAGCAGACCAGTGTTCATAGCCCAGGAAAATATAAACCGATGCCACAGATTGGGTAAAATTAAGGACAAACCCAGACCTCTATTAGTGGAGTTTAAGGATCTTGGTCTTCGACACAGGGTCTGGAGTTCAAAAACAAATCATAAAGGCACTGGAGTGAGTTCCTTACCAAAGTTAGGCATGAAGCTTTTCTAGCAGCTCGCAACCGCTTCGGAGTATCGAAATGCTGGACGAGGGAAGGCTGTATATATGTTTTGACAGAAGATGGTGTACGGCATTCAGTGTTCACTATTGCTGATTTACAGTCCATCCCATCATCGTCATCATCAAAACAGAATCAGGATGATGCTAAACCTGCTGAGAAAACCAAGCCTAATAAAACTCGGAGTCGCGTAGCGGCTCGTAAGTAATTGCTGTTTACGCAACCTTATTATTAAGTTTGTTAAATATCGCTCCGTCATTATTTTTGTGCAGTGTTCTTGTTATATCTCAATGTTTTACTACCCTTCACAGACTACTAAGAGGATACTACGCTACCCTTTTATTTTTGTTATTGTTGATCATAGATTACTGTATATATACTAGAGATTGTTGATGTTTAAGCATCTGACGGAGTGAAGAACTGTCTAAATTGTTTTTATTTGTTACCGTCCATAGATTACTGGGTATCTTTCCTCTATGCTGGGTATATACTAGACCGTACTAGACTGTTACCGTCTGTCAGACCACAATAAATCTATGTCACACATAATCTTTGAGCATAGAATATACCGTAGACAGAGAAACCTATAGACTAATGATCGGCGTGGCCTCGAGTGAGAAAGAACGATAACAAATTTTTATGTTATAGAACAATCTTTATGACTTTTAAACACATTTAGATACAAAAAATTTAATTGTTCTAAGAACTGAACTGAACAAGATTCACCAATCTTAAGCTCACAAAACACTTTTAAACCAACTTGTAAACTCCTTAAATCGCTACGCTGTCAAAGTTGTTTAGCAAACTGTAGAGTTTGCTAAACAAAAAAACCGGCACGGAGAAAGGGACAAACAATCACACCGCTCTATCTCATTTCTATGCAAGACGTATGCATAAATCTATCTTTTTCATGTGCGAATGGGAAACAAGGCGTCAATTTGTCTATAGGTTTCTCTGTCTACGGAATATACTCAAAGCACAGAATATGTCACCTTAGCATAGACATGTCTTTTAACCAACTCTTATTAGCGTAGACAGAGAATCCTAGAGAAGCATTCTCTGTCTACGCTTATTAGTTTGTGCTTTTAACTTTATTTTAATTTTTTTTTGTAAACTGCCTTTACGGCTCTGGGTTCTAGCTGTCTTTAAACATTCTGTCTGATGAACTACAGAGTACTTTTAGTTTGAACTTAGATGTACATAGTTGCAATTTATTTTGTACATTTAATTCAACTTTATTAAAATATTAGTCATATTTTTGTGTTGCTGGTTTGTCGGCATAAGTATTGGTAGAAGTTTAAGTAGGTAAATTTGCTGTATTCCATTGATATATAAGTGTGAATAAACGATTATTATTTTTGTATCATAAGTACTGCTGGTGGGTGAACTTTGTATTGTTGTACGTAAATTGTTCAAGTAATTAACTTAAATATATATGTATATATATATATATATATATATATATATATATATATATATATATATATATATATATATATATATATATATAGTGTATGTATTTTATTTATTCATATTTTTAATCTTAATATTATTTTTATTTTATAAGTATTATATTATTTTAAATATATTATGATGAATACTTCCTTAAATGATATTAACTTAGGCTCTAGCTCTTTTGAGACTTGCTCCTCGGGTACTCCAGATGACGGAGATGACAGTTTTCACAGTACTCTCTCTCTCTCTCTCTCTCACAATTCTTCCTTAGATTCTTGCTTCTTAGATTGTGCTAAAAATTTCAATGTAATATACATAATGCACAGAGCATTCCCGCACACTATCCTGATATGCTGACAAGTTTAAACAACAAAAACATTCATGCAATTCTGGCCTCTGAAACTTGGCTTAAGCCTTGTTTACCATCCTGCATTTCTTACCAGGTCATCACTCCATCTAGTGGGGGGTCGCCCACGCCTACCGGTGCGAGGCTGCCACTCGAGAACCTTTCTTCCCCATCGGTTATCGGTTTTTCGAGCTATATGGCCGGCCCATTGCCACTTCAGCTTACTAATCCGTTGGGCTATGTCGGTCACTCTGGTTTTACTGCGGATATCCTCATTTCTGAGTCTATCACGCAGTGAAACTCCGAGCATAGCCCTCTCCATAGCTCGCTAAGCGACCTTGAGCGTCCTCATACGGCCAGCAGTGAAGGACCACGTCTCAGATCCGCTGGCAACACGCACTGGTTATACACTTACTGGTTATATACGTGCGTTCTATCGTAGGGCACTCAATAAGTTTTGAGATATACAAATAAGTATTCTAGATACTATTAATATTCATTTTACAACTTTTCAAAATATTCTCCATTATAATCCACACAAAGTTCCATTCGCCTAAACCAACTCTGAAAACACTTTAGCCAGTCTTCTTCGGCGCTTGAAAAATAACTTGCCTTTTTATTTGACTCTTGGGAACAAAAAGGAATCACAAGGAGTGTTGATGTAGGATGGTATGAATGCTCCCCGAATCTTTTCGATGTCCGTGTAATATGTGATTCGTGGGTCTTCTCGCACCAAGTAGTCCATTCATTTTCTGTAGTTACTGGTGTTTGCGGGGCTCCGGTTCTTAGGTCATCTTTAAGGTTAATTTTACCCCTTTTGAAATCAGCAAACCACCTAAAATTTTTTGCGCGTGATGGAGCTGAGTTAGCGGAGTGAGCTAATACTGATTGTAACCGTTGTGAACTTTTCAGTTAAACGAAATTTAAAATCATAATAGATCATAGCGCGTAATTTCACAATTAAGATCCATCGTTTTAAATGAAAAGCGCGGGAAGCGTTGCAGGAAAATTAATAGAACTTTTTTTTTAATATTAAGCAATTTGTTTATGGAGTTCTATTTTTAAACAAATTAGCTTTTTAGCAACATATAAACACGAGTGCGTTCCATTTTTAAATTTCGAGTATCTCAAAACTTATTGAGTGACCTACGTATTCATCTCTCGCTCGCACACTGTCGCTATTTATACTCACACCCGCCGGTAAAGACTGCAAAAACATTACGTTGCGATATGTGTTTTTCGCACGTCCTTTCAGACCAACTTGTCATTGGAATCAGTGATATCAAAGTGTCATAAACTACAAAAAAAATTCAGCCCGGTATCGCTAATTTGTGAGCTAAACACGTTCTGAGCATTTTCTTCATAACTATTGTTGATTGTGTTTGCTAACACTTTTTAAAATTTTGTTTTGTCTGTCTGTGTGATAATCTTCGGAATGGCTGAACCTATTGTAATAAAACTTCACGATCAAACAGAGTAATACCAGGAGTGATCTAGACTTAAATTAATTCGAAAAATTTGAGACTTTATTAAAATAGAAATATTGATAGCATAAAATAAAATGATTATCTTAAGTCTAAACAACTCCACTTTAATAGGTTCCACCCAGGCGAAATCAGAGCGGGTCGCTAGTTATAAATGTTATTTTAAAATTAATGTACGTACTCGCGTATACAATGCTTTTCGAATATTCTCCCATTAATAGTAAATTCCCAATTAATCGAATAATATAACGTTATAAGTTATAACAATATACCGTTATTAGCGAGTTTTCGTTATTGGTGCTGTGCATGTTGACGGTACGGGCTCGATAAGCCGACATTTAAAATCTCATTCTTTATCCATATGGAATATACCTATCTAAAGTTATTGGGGAAACTGTCAGTAACAAATTAAATCTAAAAAGTCGTATATCTTTTTAATATTTCTTTATAAAAATATATGTACGGTTTATCCGCCAAACGACCCCTGCTTGGTAAGTTGTTGCTGAGGTTTATAGATATCTACATCTCCTCTACATATCCTCGATTAAAAATCAAAATACAGATGCGTTGTCGGCCCCTAAGGACTTAAATGGAATGCCTAGTTTCCAGTAAATAGTATCTCTGGATCTCTACACTCACCATACGAAGCACTGCAGCATTACGCTGATATTTTAGACTGGTATTCTGTGTTAGTGTGGTTCTCCTCCGACGACCTATTATTACAACAACATAATATGGGTGTAGCGTGACTACTACGTACTTGATACAAATATATCTCAAGACCGAATTCTGCGACTATTTATACTGGACATCTGTGTATGTTGTAGAGTCACTAACTAGCCATTGTAAGGCTGCAACACACGGGTTGGCTTAAGAGGGAAAGACTTTTTTTACAGATAATCAGCGTAAATTAGCAGCATAACATGTTTCCCTGCTTGAGGCACTCAGATTTTTTTTCGTAATCGAGGATAGAATAAATAATGTGTCTATAGGGCACACCATCTACTTGTCGTCAATTGGTAAAATAGCTTTGAACTTGTAATGGGCTGTAATAGAATAAAATGCTTAGCATATTTTGATGGTTGTGAAGTTTATAAACCATAAAAACTACTAAATATATTTAATATTTAATACTGCTAATACTATGAAGATGTAGATGCTGTGGCGTCAAGCGTATTGGTTACTAGAGATTTTCCAGGTAAGAAAGAATCCGTCTCCATTACTAATAATTCTCTTGATTTCTTCTGAAGGTGACTCCTTTCTTCTTTAGCCTTTTTGTAAGCTAGTCTTTCTTGTGGTGTCCATTCTATGTGAAAATGTATATATCGCATTATTTTTATGAAATAGACAGTATGTGAATGAATAAACTGAAATGTGGTACCTCAGACGCTTAGCTTTCGCTGAAAATTTCACAAAGCTGATTTACAATGGCGGCCGGCGGTGAAGGATAACATCGTTAAGACGAAATGGTATCGTATTCACGTAGGCCTTACGGGGGTGAATCAGACGAGGGCGGGCGATAGGCACGTGGGGCCCAGCCGCGTGTCCGACTAGCTGCTAGCGATATTCCGATTATCTACTCATGTGGCAATAGCGACGAGTAGGGATGGGCAAGTGAAAAAATGATATCGATATATATATATATATATATATATATATATATATATATATATATATATATAGTATCGATATTTTTAAACAATAGATATATTCATGCGATAAATATGGATATATAGTAATGTTTTTTTTTTTATAATTTAGTACAATAAGGCTCAAAATGTTATTACTGGACGGTTGAATGACGAAAAAAACGACGTTTTTGTAGCTGCTTTTGTTCCATAATGTTTTGTCGATTAATACAACATTTTAAAATATATCGAAATTAATACGACGAATTCGATACTCCACGATAAATATTGAATATCGATATATCTTGATTTATAAATGGGTAAGGTCATAAAAAAGTGTAAATAACGCACTGGAAGATATAACACACGATAACACAATAACGTACTGGAATAATATAAGGGTCAATGTTCACTTGGAAATAGGTTCAAGTAAAATCCATTTTAAAATATTATCAATTACTTATTTTCATGAAATTAAGATTAAATAATCAAAAAGAATCTTAGACTATGCGTAGCTTGCATGTTTGGGAAACTAAACACCAAAATAACACAACACAGTAGAATTTAAAGCCTTTAACAAAATACTGTGCTTACAAAAACAGTAGGTACTAATCAAAGTAGGTTATTCATAAAAGAAATATAACGAATTTAACAAATATGTGTTTACAGTTTACAATTAGTACAGATACCGTAATTATTACCATTTATCACAGAATTTTGTTTTACTGGTTTTTTTTTTAACTATAAGGGCTATCCCATTTGACACTATTCGCGTTCACACAGAGCCATATTTAAGAAGAAATTGAAATTTAAAAATGCTTTTTTTTAATGTAATTAATAGGCGAACTATAATATAGTATTAATTTAATAAGTAATGATTTAAAAAAAACTTTTTGTGTTTATCTAATAAACTCAGCATACAAATATAATAAAGTCACATTAAAATGTGTTTTTAATAATAACTTATTTATATTTTACCAATTAATAAAATGTTAAAAAATGCTTCTTATCATTTAAACATTTTTTTTATAATATGGTCCTGTGCGAGTAGAAAAGTTGACGAAAGGCGACGACCTCTTAATTTAAAACGAACCTAGTTCGGCTACTAAGGGACCACTAGTAATAATAAATCAGAATAGTATAACACTCCACTCTTATGTAGATACGTTAGAATAACATTACACCTTTTTCATTTCACCGTAGTCGGTTAAGTTATGTGAACAGCCTCTTTTATAACATTCTAGTATGTGACATAACAAGCACCATAACACACGTAACGAACTGGAACAAACACACTCGAAAATTCAAAACTCGACAATGAATACCGGTCATAAATCATGCACGATTTACTTAATGAAACTTGATATACACTGGTAATTGACTATAAATTTCGAATGAAGAACCTAGTAAACGATATCTTTGCACTTCTCACGTAGAATTCACATATACGCTGCCCGAAATTTGTGCTCTAAATTATGGAATTCACAATTGTTTACGGTCACGACTACAAATGAAAAAAATATGTAGAAACTTACATTTGACAGTAAGCCTACGGCATTGCCTCATCGAAATTAGGTAAGTAATGTTGTTTAATGTTGAAAACAAAAAATCTACCCCATATCTAATCGGAGTAACACACTGGATAACTTTTGGAGACACAAATTAGAATAAGATTTTTTTCCACTAGCATTGTATTATTGCAATAATTCATATATTATCACACGGCATCTTTATTGCTTGCAAAGTAAAATACAATTTTAAAACCATAATGCTATAAATTTTGTATGCAGCTTTATTTTGTTGATTCAAAAATATTTTTTATGTTTAAGCCTCTTAAAAATTATGGTTATTTCTACATTATTCTAAACATGGTTGTCAATGTTTTATTAATTAATATTATCATACTTTTTGTTAGCGTATGGTATTCACAATCAAACATGGGCTCACTCAAAACTTTTAAAAAGCACATTTTTTACGACCTTACCCAAATATCAACGATTATAGTAGTATATAAGAAAATATCGATATTTTTTACCCAAGCCTAGCGACAAGCTGCAGATCGCACTTTCATAAGTGTAGGATTATTTCATATCCCACTAATAGTTGAATACATCTACGTAGTATATATATATATATATATATATATATATATATATATATATATATATATATATTCTAATTGATTGATATAACCAGCTTTTATTTATGCCTATAGATGCTTACTTACGAGTCAACGTATACTAACTTTTCAGCATGAAAATAAACTACATACCTACCGAAGTACGTACCTAGTTCATTTTCACGTTGAAAAGTACTTCATCATTATTTTATTTGGACACTATCGTCCATTGTAAAAGTAAAGGAAGGAGAGGGTTTTAGGGAAAGGAAGTGTCCGCCGCGCTGCCCCAATGCGTGTTAGCGAACAGTCTTCGAAATATTTTTTTTTCTTATTCCTCAGGTTTCCTCACGATGTTTTCCTTCAGCGCCGAGCACGTGGTAAATACTTAAAATTGCAATTAATAATTTCCTGTCGTCCAATGCGCTTCTTGTAAACTAATAAGTACCAACAAATATTTATTTTGTATAAATTTTTATTTCAAGTGTCTTGGAGGATGATGTGCAAATAACGATGAATTACTTCTAACATAAAAATAAACTAGGCAGCCTAGGCACACTCAAGTGTTTTTTATCAGTATTTTTATAACGTTACCCCCACACTAGGATTTTCTCCTATATCGTGGAGGCAGTTTACAAACATAATATGCACGAGGACTAACATCCAGACAGGAAACAATAACAAAAACAATGCGGAATTCGAACCCGCGGCCCCCAGCGCAGCCACTCATTGCCAAGCCAGTATGCCACGGAGCCATCACTTTATCAAAGTATATCTGTAACATACGTGTTCCCTCATAGTCATACCTATGACAAATTTTTACTTATCAGTTTGTTTTATAAACACATGTTTATTACTTGCTACTAGCTCACTGTTTGAATGGATACTAGGACTAAGGAAAGCATTCAAACCAGGTTGGATGCCTATTTTTTCACTACCTCTCAATGGCATACTACGGTTATCAATATTTTTAAATATATTGTTACGACGACAGCGAGCGTGATAAAGCTGTACACGGGTGCTCTCTACAATGCGCTGTGTTTCAGTTTATACAAAGGTACTCTGTGGCGCTGTGGACGACTGCACAGAGTACCTTTGGACACCTTTGGACTGGCGGGCCTGTTTGGTTGGCCCGCGCGCTATTTAATCGCACAATATTTATTCGATATTTCTTTTTAAAATGATATATACTCTTTTATTAGAAAATAAACCCATAATTCACTCACGTATTTACTGATAAACACATAACCTGAATTTAATTGACATTGATTTCATTACATTCGAATGAAACTGCTTTTTCACTTAGTAGACGCACCTAAAATTGTAGATTTTGAGGAAACTTTGCGATCTTTTTCTATCGAACCAAAATGTGTCAATCGTGTTTTGGCCACTATAATTCACTAAGAAAAAGCTTTTTTCATAGTGAATATAAAAAAGTAAATTAGTACTTTTTAATGACAAAAAATTGATTTTCTCCGCACCCATAAAGCGTGAAAAATCTGCTTTTGGCGCCGACTTCACTTTAATAAATCTGTATCTCTAAGAAATTTAAAAAAAAATCGAAGACATGTGAAAGTCCGCCAACACGCATTGAGGTATCGCAGCGGACTTTCCCTTGCCCAAAAACCCTCTCAGAAATTAGAGGAAGCCCATGCCCAGCCGTGGGACGTATATGGGCTGAATCTTTAGTTTACTTTTATGTGAATTAATAGGGTATTGAAACTAACCTAATAATCTAGAATCCATAGCAATCCATTCACTACTTATAATCTGCTCGATTTTTATTCTTTTTTGGTATTTTGGCTCTAACATTAAAGAGATCAAACGTTTGCAGTTATCGGAAAGGACATCATTATAGCGCGATCTAAATCTCCAATTACTACTTATTTGTGCTTGATACAATTGCTTAATGTGCTTGTCTTCGAAGGGCATTGCTCTATTAAGCATGACGTATACCACAATACCCAACGACCATATATCTGTCGGCTTTGGATAATAGGGGCTGCCATGTAAGATTTCTGGTGCAGTATAAGATAGAGAACCACAGAACGTTTCACTATGTACGTCCTTCATTTTTTTATCGACACACATGCGGGCGAAACCGAAGTCCGATAGTTTTGCGTTCTTGTTCGCAGTCAACAAAACGTTTTCACACTTGATATCTCTATGCGCTATTTCTAATTCGTGCATGTACTGTATCGCAAGCGATAATTGTCTAGTCCAAATCCTAGCTTGGTCCTCTTGTACTGCGCCATTTTGCAATATATAGTCCAACAAGTCTCCGTGTTCCATATATCTTAAAAAAATGAAATATTTGTATCTTCTCTGAAATATACTATGCGTGTGCACCAAATGCGGATGGTTTAGTTTTATCAACATATCAATTTCTCTTGGTAGAAACTTTTTGACAAAATCTTTTGGGGCGGTATTTGTATCAATTACTTTGCAGGCTAAAAGTATAAGTTTACCGCTTTTATTTGGATTTCTGTATTCCGAGAGGTATACCTGAAATAGTCAAATGGTAAGTATATAAAAATAATTTTTATTTAGTAAGTATATCTATAAAATACCTAATTTATACCTTTGCATAGGATCCTTCATTAATTTTCTTTATAATTTTATAACCACGAATGGCCAATGTCAATTGTTCAGAGCCAGAGAGTTTTAAGTCATTTTCCAAGATCTGGTGGTGGAAAGATAAAACGCGTAAATCGAAAAATAATTACTATCTTTAATCAACGGCGAAATATTTTGTTTACCTTGGATTTACCCTCCATTTATTCTCGTTTTTGCTTTGCTGTGATACTGGCCAAGGACTTTATCATTTCACTAGCCTGGAAAAATATATATATAAATATAGTAACATAAGTACGAAATAAGCGAGTAATCGTTTATTTAAAAGCTTTTTACTCTGTACGAAGAATCTCTGTGAGTCCGCTCCCAAATATCACTCTGTCGTTTTGCTAGATTTTTATGTGACTCTGTCAATCTTCTACGTTCTTCTTTAGCTCGGTTTAAAGCAGCTTCTTCGATAGCATTTAACGCTGTAAGTAGTTTATAATGTTATTTGTCTGCACTTATTAATTTGCATTATTGCTATTAACATCTTGAATTATCCCAAACTTACAAATTAAATAAAAGGCTTACTAGTAAGTCTACTGTCCATAGCAATCCATTCAGACTTAATTACTTGATTCGAAGTGTAGCGGAGTCCAGGATCGGGTTCCAGAAGATGTTTAACAACTGATTTACACTCCAAAGATAGAACACTCGCCACACGCGATCTAAACCTATACTTTTTGCCCATCTGCTGCTCATACAACTTTTTCATGCGAGTATCATCAAATGGCATCGACTTATTCAACATAACAAACAGAACTACTCCCAATGACCACAAATCTGTTGGTTTTGGTATATATGGTTTGCCCCGTAATATCTCCGGCGCTGCATATGACATCGATCCACAATAGGTTTCGCTTAAAATCGGTTGATCGTCGTCGTCAGTACAAAATCTCGAAAAACCAAAATCCGAAAGCTTAACGTTAAAATTAGCTGTTAAAAGGACATTCTCGGATTTGATGTCTCTGTGAGCAATCTCCAATTCGTGAAGGTATTGTAAACCTACAGCTAACTGACGCAACCAGACTCGTGACTGGTTCTCTGAGACGCATCCGTTTTTTAAAACGTATCCTAAAAGATCTCCATTTTCTGTATATCTCATGAAAATATAATATTTTGTTTTCCTTTGAAAAATGCTGTGCACGTGAATTAGATGGGGGTGGTTGAGTCTTATGAGAACATCTATTTCTCGAGGCAAAAACTTGACGACAAAATCTTTTGGAGCTTTAGCAGTTTCAATCACTTTACAAGCGAGTGTACATTTTTTATTTTCTTCCCTTGAGTATTCAGTTAAATAAACCTGTTAATAACAAAAGTATTTTGTACAAAACTAATTTAAATTTTAATCATACCAATATGTTTTTACCTATTTGTTATTTTTTAACGTATGCGGCTATTTTGTTACCTTAGCATAAGCACCCTCTCCTAAAAATTTTATTAGTTTATATCCCTTAGAAGCCAACGTATTTTCTTCAGAGATAGTCGATTTCAGTTCGGTCATGATAAGTTTACTACAAAGTTAAAGAGCAGACATTTCCGATCACAGTTTTTTCCTAAAGCTTTCAGAAAGTCAGACGGCAGATTTACTGGGAAGAGACGCAAATTCATCTTGGATTTTTATGGGTAAAATCTTACTAAAATCTGGATCGTTACATTTTATGTGACAGTGTGAATGATATGACGTTGACAATTATATTATTCTTCTAATCTTCTAATAAATATTGGTATACAGAATAATATAAATCAATGAACGTATCATAGATAATTATTTATACGATACGTTTTGCTCAAATGTTGCTCTGAGATATTATTCTTCCGAGGATACGTATGTACATATATCTAAGTGCGGTCCACGTCGGTTTCTATTAAATACTCTGTCAAGAAATACTCTCAAAACTATTTAAATACATGGTTTCTTGGTAACCACTTTTCGTTATACATTATATAAGTAAAATAATTTTTTTATAGAAGAGGGGGCAAACAACATGCGGCTCACCTGATGGTAAGTGTCGACCGCCGCCTACGAACAGTTTCTACACTAGGGGAATTGAGATGTCTTGCCGGCCTTTTAAAGTAGGTAGGTTTTTATACTGTTGGTTAGTATAACCAACAGTAACGCCGCCCATCACGATGCGAGAGAGGGTAGCCTTTCTGCAACATTACATTCTTTGCTTGTTTCCTTTAAAAAACGTTAACGTGTTTCGTGGAGGCAGTTTCTGTAGATAAATTGCACTAGGACATATATCCAACTCCAGAGGAATTATATTTGTAGGTCATAGAAATACTTGTTCCGTCCGTGATTTGAACCCGCGGCCTCAGCGCTACTACTGAGGCGCCACGTAGCCGTAATTATATGATAATAATGTCTAGTGATGTAGAATTGATGAGTTTTTAATATTATTAATAAGATTTTGCAAAACGTAGGTACAATGCCTAATTGCTTTATAACGTTATTTCAGTATATTATATATATTAAGATTCATACAATTATGAGAAAGCTACGGCAGATTATTAATCCAATTACGGATTTATACGTTGTTTGTACAAACTTACATCTCCTATTCAACCCCTTTAGAGAAAGAATATCGCAAAGCGTTTCTTAATGGATGGGTGCTTGCTAATGCAAGCACCCATCCATTAAGAAACGCTCGTGTCTATTTTACGTACCACCTTGGCTGTCAATCAGTTGTTCGATAAAGTGGCTACCTGTAGAATGAAGTAGGTGGCACTATATATATATATATATATATATATATATATATATATATATATATATATAAAGGATTGATACATTTATTTACTATAAAATTAAATTTTCTTACATTTTATGCCGAAAGTATTTGTATTTTATATTTCATTTCATTTGAAGGTTTCACTTCTGTCGCGTGGGAGCTGCACGCATGTTTTTTTTAAAGTGGCGATGTTTTAATTATATAATAGCATAAGTATTCAGGAATATGTATACAAATTTTCAATTCAATATGTCAAGAAACAATAAGTTATAGATTTTTGAGATGGAACGCACCGTTGATCCCATAGTGCAACGGCGCTGTGCGGTGGACCGGAGGGGAGCTGCCTTAACGGAGTAGATGCATTGTGACGGTATTGCTTGGTGACAGCGACATCTCGGATACAGATACAGACTCTGTTTCGTCGCTTGAGCTATATGCATTATTGTATGAGGGCTATCGGCCTGTGTTGATAAACAAATCTGAAATAACATGACCAATATTATTGTAATTTAAAAAAAAAAGTGAATAGCAATAATGTGTGTGTTATAGATTTCTGAGATGGAACGCACAGTTTGGTCCCATAATGCAACGACGCAGCGCGGCGGACTGGAGGGGAGCTGCCATAACGATTTTTTCTCGATACAGAACTGAAAATTTTTTGCGGGGGAAATCAGCGCACACAAAAATATTTGTTTGTCTCTACGAAATTCACACATAACCATTAAAACGATAAACTTTTAATTTCACACCCACACACACACGCACGCACGCACGCACACACGCACGCACGCAAGCACACGATCTGATCAGAAAGAACTCGATCGTCGACGATTCGAGCCACTCTTCACTTGATGCGGTCCAGTGCCAGCTGGCACTGGGGTACCCCGGTCCCAACATGCGACCTTCGACTTGCGAACTTACGACCCATGTTAGGGCGAACTTGCAACATGTATAGTTGCAAACGGTGGGCCGGCATGAAATATTGTCCCGCTCTGCTGAGCATGCCAAGGTTCTGAGAGGCCAGTTTATCCTTTCCTTCCAAGCGATAACGGAACTGTATGTCATTCGATATGTCGATGCTGAGGATTCCGATACTGGCTGAGGCGGTATGGGGGAGTACCATGAAATTGAGTAGATACGATAAAGAGGTTCTTTTTAGTGATAAGCGCGCAAACCTGTCCTCCACATCTGGAATCTTCGTAGGCGAAGTAACCAGTTGTGTCAGACCAAATGCCAAGGCAAAATCATGAACAAATCTCGATATTGCTTGCCGCATGATCGGAACCGTTGAACCGAGCTATTCGGCGTGATCGAGGATCTGATATAGCAACGAATCTGTAGCCATTTGGACGTGGTCAAAGAGTCGGTCTGTTTCGGCATTACCGCTATGGGACCTATAGAGGCACCCGTAGACGCTATGTGTAGCCAAAGTATGAACAGGTCCGAACCTTCAAGACTGCCGAGGCGTCGAGAACAGATGTCCTCTCTGACGTATACGCAAACTCCAGCCCGAGGCACAAAGGAGTGTTCCAGTCTGTACCCCGGTTAGGAGAAATACGAAACATCAGCCGGAGAGGACACCTGCGTCTCGGTCAGTAAGAGCAGAGCCGGCTTCGCCGTCTCGAGATGATAGTGGACGGCGTTTAGGTTCGAGTGAAGTCCGCTGATATTGCAGAAATACACGGATAGCGTGGCAGGGGTCGCCTTGGTCTTGTTGTTCAGCTTGCCCCGAGCAGTTATTGTCTGAGCGAAATTTTGTACCCCCCCCCCCTACCCAGAATACGTGCGGCAACCTGAGCACCCACGCTCAGGAGTGGAGTAGCTTGGTCGTGTTGCTTAGCGAGGGATTCTCCCGGAGTGCTTGTACCCTCCGGGGTAGTTTGACATTTAATTCCTCTACCATATTGATGGGGGAGGAGGGGGGGGGGGGAATTGGGCCTCCAGCCATCTGCACTCGCCAGACGAAACGCGGAAGCAGAGCTTCTTCTTTCTTCGGTACTTCACGCCGGTATTCTGTGAGGTCGTGGTACCGCCCCGGTTTGAGCCGACGCATACGTGCAACAGCAAAGCAGCCGTGTGGCTCTAGCATTGTCAAAACTATGTGATACTAATGGATAAAATGTTAAATTTGCTGAACAATGCATGTGAACATGTAACACCATATGATTGGAAGATGGTGGTCGGCAAAACGGGAAGAATTATCACAGACGTTGGCAACGTGATGTCCCCCTTGATTATCTGTGTGATCAGGATTTAATAATTATTCTTCTGATGATGATGATTATGACTTAAGATGTACACCCTAGTGTCAATAAATTTATTATTGCTATTTTTTTAAATAGCCCAAAATGAGTCTCCGTGTTGAAAATACTTGGTAGAAATAAGTATTGGGTGCATATGTTTTATTAATATTTATAAATACTTTATGGATATTATGTCGATTTAATGTTCGCAGCACGAGTCACATCGGAATAACAGCTGTCATTCTAATCAAGCTGTATTTAAAGAACTTTATCGTTCTTCAAGTAAAATCTAAATAATAATTATTAATTACAGATTTCTACATATAAACAAAATTATTATTATAACCTGAGGCATAGGCGATCACACAAAAAATACGAATATATTATGTACTTTTTATGTGCGTTTTGGGATGGATACTTGATAGTGTGAAGAGAAGAGTTCATGTTATAAATTCTATCATGCAATATTCAAAAGAAAGACACTGATTAATAGAGCTGAAAAATAAAAGACAATAAATATCGGAAATATTCAGTCTTTTATTGTAAAATTTATTTTTAAAATAACAGGTAAACAAGCCACTGATATAAATAACAATTTGCACATTATTCCCTCATATAGAAAAGATTTCTTGAAATCGAAAAATTTACAGTCACAAACCTTGCAACAAAATAAATAGAATAACATAAGGACAGGTTAAACTATAGACATCCGGTACTCGCCTACAGTGGTGGGGGGAGGGGAGAGTGGGAGGGTTCAGAGTAGGCCTCCCCTACCATTCCCCCTTTGCGGAAATGTATAGTTTATGAGTAATATTTTTTTTGTAAAATCATAACCTCACTTTTTTACACAGGAATATTGACACAAAGTTACTTCTGTAACAGCTTCGCAGCGGGCGGGGGCTGCTCTCCCTCCGCGCCTACGGCTTTACAAAAACATTCTTGTCTGCCCTACAGACAAGATTATGTGTAGTCGGGGCGTGCTGTTTCGGTTTTAGAACAGATTCGACCAATCTTATTTATAAAGTCAGGTTGCCCTAAACTCTGCTATGATAGTGGTAAATGAAATATTGTAATGTGGATTGTTATAATTTTGTTTTCTGAAAAACTTTTATATTAGTGTTTCTGTGTTAAAAAAAACAAATTGACATACTTGCGTTTCAATATATGCAATTTTTAGTGAAATTAATTTTTATCGTATTTAATTCAAAAGGCATTTCCGCAATCCAAAACAGTGTAAAATGTTCGAGCTTAACCCTGACAAACTTCCTAAGTTGAAAACAAAATTAAAAAACCAAGTACTTGACGTCTACTTCATAATACGAGAACAAATTGACATATTTGCGTTTCGTTATAAGCAATTTTTAGTGAAATTTGTTTTTATCGTGATTAATTCAAAAAGCATTTCCGACATCTAAAAATAGTGTAGGTTCAAGCTTAACCCTAAGAAGCCTCCTAGACTAAAAATATTATTAAAATCAAGTACCGGGTATCTATAGCCAACCCTAGGGTCATACAAATTTATAAGTCTAGTTGCTTCTTATTTAAGAATTCACCAGCTAAAGATATCCTTTGTAAGAAAGATTGCGCCGGAGTTAATAATAGTTGGTATTTATTGACGTCGGGGTGATCCGGGTATTTTTGTTCTTTACGGATTCGCTCCAACATATATTGCGGTTCACATTTCGGCTTTAATTTCCAATCATTATTCAAAAAATCCTGAATAACTTTCGGTAACATTATCAAAGCTTCTTTTGCGTTTGTAGTACTTGGCAGTTGTAAATGTTCAGACTCTTGCGGTCTTTGAACAACTGTAATATCATCAATTTCTATATTCTTTTCAGATTCCTTGGCAGGGAATACTTTTTCTGCGTCTTTAGACTTTTCGTCTTGTTCAGATACCACATTAGTATTATTATAGTAGCTGTTGATTCTTTCTTTAACAATATCGCTTAAAGTTGTCTCATTTTTACTTTTTTCTCTTTCTGTCCCGTCTATGTTGACATAACCTGTCCTTGTTTCTGTTTTTATTAACTCATCTTGTTTCAACTTGTTTTTATCAGCGTCGGAAATTTCACTTGAAATATTTTCAACAGCTGTATTACGTTCCACCTCACTATCGCTTTCTTTTGTAGAGGCATTATTAACAGAAACATCAATCATTGTCATAAATTGAATATTTTCCTCTTCTTCCAATATTTGATATATTCTATGTACTTCACTGATGTTGATGCTGTAAATAAAATGATTTATCAATGTAAAAATCTTCACATAGTTCATTTAAGAACAAGAACAGATTTCAGAAATTTATTGGTAGATAGATATTATAGGGGTATATATTTAGTTCATTAATGCTATGTGAAAGCTTTAGGCAGGTTTATACAGACGTAAAAGATTAGTGTATGCATCTTTATATTTAAAACATTTTGTTGTCGTTTACAGCCCAATATACAATGCCTGCAAGTGCATGAAAACCTCAACCATTTATAAATCAAAATATTGTTTCAATAACTTATGTATACAGTCCAGTTTGGTCGTACATTTGAAGAAGTTGTATAGTTGCAGTTTTGAGTTGGATGTAGTATTTTGAGCACATAGAAAGAAAGATGTAGATAAACTTGTATAACTAATATAATATAAGTTTTACACTAAGTATAGTATTGCAACTCTTTCCTTGAGCGAGTGTGTACCGTAAGAAAGTTGTAAGCGTACTGCCGGTTGTAAGATTGCAATAACGTAAGTAAAATTAAATACACGCGACGCGCGGCCATAAGCAGGTTGCAGCGTTTGCTAAATAAAAATGTGTGGTGGAACCATACATTACGAATGGTATAATAGTCGTTTCATTTCAAGTCTTTGTAAGTTACTAAAGAAATCGATTTTTATAAAACTTATTTTTCATGTATTTTGTAAAATAAAATAAACCATTACGGGAACAAGCGCTTGAATCTAATATATAAGAATCGGGTATTAATAATAACCAGTTTGTCTAAACATTTGCTGCTGATACAGTTATTATCGCAAGACACTCTGGCACTTTGCTTAAAGATCTCAATAGTATCGCCCGAGGTAGGCCTTAAGAAGTGAACATGGACAATACAAAGATTATGTTTAAGTTGTTGAGATCACCATACTCCAAGTTGTTAACCTAGGGCAAATTCTCCGTCTAGGCAAGACAACCTTCGACGGATCCAAATCGGCTGGTGACGAGCTGAAGTGGCAATACGCCGGCCTAATGCCTATGCAGGAAGTCGATGAACGCAGGTGGCTCAAGACCGTGTTTTATCGTGAATTCCTTAAGAAACCTCCAGCAGTGGACTTGTAAGGGGCTGTTATGGTGATGATGATGAATAGACTTCTTATTAGATTTTTGTTGCGATCCATTACCTTAAAATGATATATTATACTTTCATCAAAAATCCTAATTTAAATTTTAATAGCATTACTTTGTATGGTCACAAGCACTTACCCCTGTCTTGCTTCATGGCAACAATAAAGCATTGTTGGGTCTATGGGATGAGCTTCGGTATTGAAGATGTAACCACCAACGTCCACAATACACTCGCCATTAGGCGTGTTTATAACAGTGCCATGAACTCCGGGATTGTGAATGAAGTTATCGGGATCAAAGAGCAAATAAAGATATTTGGTTGTTTCTGCCAGGAAAAATGATTCCATTCGATCCTCTTTACGGTGGTCCCGTACATCTTTTATCTGAAATAAATAGATTGGCGTGTTTTTTAAATAGTAAAGTAGAAATGATTTTGGGATTTAGAATGTCCAACATTTGTTGATGGAAACCAAAATAAACCCAAAACAACATGGACCTGGCCTAGACTATACAGTCAAAATGTTGCATTAGTTATCGCTAAGATATTTTACGAGCTATTAGCGACAAATCCTCATGGTATATCTCTAAAGATAAAAACCCAAAAGGAAAATATACAGAAGAAGATTAGGCAAAGCATGTTGCTCAACTCGTGGTAAATGACCGCTGCCGCGAGTATGGTGTAGCAGGCAGGCAAATCAACCCTAAACGGCAATAAATAATATATACCCTGCTGCTATCATAACACAGAAGGCGAAGGTCTGAAGAACCATTTATATCCTAATTACCCCTGGCTACTGAGATACTGCGGGCTACATATCGATGCGAGATAATTTGACGTATATATTTAACGTTCTAATATAGAAACAAGAAACAGCCGCAAATATCATCAGCGCCGCATCGTCTTCACACGCCGGCTATCTTCATGCATCCGTCGACTATTTTCGAGCCGTTTCTTCAACGCCGCAGCTTCGCCTCTTCTTGCTGTTCCGGAGATGTGTCCCACGCCGCCGCCGCTCGCCGAGTACGCACACGCGCGCCGGTCTGCACTACTTTTATAGCCCTAGCTAGCGCTAGCTGCGTTGCTGGACGGGGCTATAAGCTATCCACGAGTCTCACGCCGGCAAATGGAGCGTAGGTACATAATAGTTGTGCATAATATTTTTGATTAATCTTTATTGATCGGAATGTATGAATTGTAATTGGCTAAGTAAATAAAAATTGTTACTATTTGTAAACTAATGACGTAGCCGGACATATAAATATAGGCAGGGTTACTCCATACTCCATTCGTCTGCACATCAAAAAATAGTTTCATTTCTCCGCCACTAAACCACTCGGAGTCTGTTAATAGTGGACCTCATATCACCACTATTACAATGGTAATGTGACTATTGGTATGATTACATTCCTAAAGTTACCTAGCAAAGTTTGGTAAAAGACCCCAGGGAGTCTTTATATGCACTATACGTACCGTGGCATAACCACACGGAGTTCTGGCGCTATGTTGTATACTCCGCAAAATGTCTTCACCCATCTGAAGGAGTATGGGGTCTCTAGTCTCCCTGTACAGATACATGATGGACTCGATCAACTCCGGTCGCAAGGGATAGCTCTCTCGGGAAGACGACGCTTCGCCCGTGCCCAGATTGTATACTTCGGGCGTGAACCCGTACTGTTTCCACACGCTGTGATAGTTGTGTATTATACGCATCGCTGTGTCAGTCTCGCCTACAACAATAGGAAATATGAAATTTATGAATAAACATAAATGACTTAGTAGTTTAAGAAAATTTTAAAAGGCTTTTGAACCCAAGACTATCAAAATAACTTTTAAAATATATTTTTTATCAATAGCAATAAATAGAATAGTTTAATCTTTATTCAATATAGATCACAAGTAATTTTTATCAAGTCATTTTTTTACCACTGGTTTGGGATACACTATGTCCTGGTAAAAACCAACAAGAAACCTCGCGGGACATTTTTTAAATGATCATAAATATACTGAGAGGTCAGTTATTAAATTTATTCTTAAAATTTTTCTCTGAGAGACTCAGTTACTTTCTTAGATTACACGGCTAACCCCAATTTTCTTCTTAGTTTGTACTCATAATCACTAAATGGGTCATAAGCATAACAGTTTAAGAATAAATATAATAATTATTTAAATTACTGTTACCAATTAAACTAAGAAGACCCGGCCAATAGGACTCAAGAGATTGAAAGACGGGTAATGTGACGTGTCCCCGCAACATGGTGGCCCACACAAACCAATCGTCTTTTTTTAGGTACTTGTCGATTACTTGCCGCGCTTCGTTAAACATTGACATTAATTCTGGTTTTTCTAGCAATATCGCACCTGCAAAAATGTTAATTAAACGAATTTACGAATCATTTTTTTAAATAAATATAAAGAATATTTATTTTTGGCTTAACGCTTATTTGTTCAATTTTATGAGGTTTTAAATGAAACTACATACAGTAGCATCCGTTTTGGTTCTGCAGAAGTGCTGAATGTGATTGTACATACCAAATATGATAGGTATTGACACTATGTCAATACCTATCATAATATTATTAGAGCGAAAGTTAAAAGTATTATGTCTCGTCTTCGCAATGACAATGCTGTACCTACGTAGTTCTTATTATCGAACAAAAATCAATCAAAAGCATACTAAAATTACACAGACTTTTTATGCAAGTAAAATACATAATTTATTAATACATATATTTGTATTGTGTTGTACCCACATTTTCAGTAAAATGTGGGTACAACACAATACAATTGCACGATCATCACGGCTACTAGTCGCAGAGCGTATCATGATTCTAACGCTCACCTAAAGGGAAGGGGGTCTAACATTGTGCGGCTTTCGGTCGCAGCCTTGAGGGTCTCTTCAGATCCCCCTCCACTTACCACTCACATGAGGTGGACACGTATGCTCGATCGGTATCCACGGCAAATGCAGCCAAAAGGCAGTTATAAGATAATAGTACTAATTTAGCATTAAATAGAGTTTTTGTCACTGAATTATATGCAGAGTTTAAAACAATAA
The DNA here is from genome assembly GCA_036936625.1 of Parnassius smintheus behrii. Taxonomy (NCBI): domain Eukaryota; kingdom Metazoa; phylum Arthropoda; class Insecta; order Lepidoptera; family Papilionidae; genus Parnassius; species Parnassius smintheus. Next base: position 38,303,261 of record JAUPFT010000003.1, on the reverse strand, counting down.
AAGTTGTGTATTTCATTAAGGTTTTATTTTTATTTTCAATAACATTCGATTATTGTTTAATTATGTAATCATAGTACCTAATAGGTACAAATAGGTACTACCTATTTGTTATAAGTTCATACAGTACCCGGCGACAAATATTGCACATCGACCTTTGGAAAGAGACAATCAGCTAATTTGGGCTTCGTAGAGCGTTATCTCTGTCGCACGAAATACAAACAGTCCGGTATCTATTAGGTCGAAAGTCAAAACGTCACATAGGTAGTGTGCGACAGAGATAACGCTCTACCAAGCCGAAATTAGCTGATTATCTCTTTCCAAAGGTCGATGTGCAATATTTATCGCCGGGTACTGTAACACAATTTTAACCTGTCTGTATAGTGAGGTGTCCGGTTAGTACGACGTCATGTCGCCGGTCCCTTGACGGTTGCTTTAGCCCGGATTCTACTGTATTTACAATAACAAATATTTCTTGATACATCACAGCCTTCTTGTTTATCTTTAAAAGTTTATAGCTAGATACGGAACCCCTATGCAGTTAGGAGTTTCCTAAATCATTGGTATCGTTGCATCAATTGAGGACATTCCACACTTTTGACAAGAGAAAGAAAATTGTTAAGGTTTTCAATGGATGGCAGTATAACTACCTCATTTACACCAGACGAAAAATACTGACGCCTCGATGTCTGGTAGTGCAATAGTCAATCCGTTTGCCAAGCGTGTCAATTAACGTATAATTATTATTTAAGTATATTAGTAGTAAGCCTAAGGCTTCTGGGAATAATTAAAGGTCTTCAATCATGTAGTAAAGACAAAAACAAATTACGCACCTTTGACTAAGTATTCATAGTATGAATCTACACCTCCACCAATACCAGCATCTTGTGCTGTCCATCTTCCAGTCATCACATCTATATGATTCCCCAAGAGTCCTATCGGTGATCTGTGGTGATAAAGTGCTTTTAGAGCATTGTAGGCTACCTGAAATGTTTTAAGAGAATCAACTTTTGTTTAAAGTATTTTTTTTAATTTTTTTAACTCTACCACTGATTTTTATAAAGTATGTGTAAAAAATAGCCAGTGATGGTCGCATAAGCGTCAGATTATCCATAGCCATATTTTATTCCATAGACTTAATAACGTTTTGAGTGGTGGTTAATCTACTCCTAATTCTCACTTTTTGACATTATCAAAAGGACTAAATTATGTATTAAGTTACACCTATTCACAAATCTGGCAGCAAAACCGACCCCGGCAACTACCGGCCTATATCGGTTCTTCCCGTTGTCTCCAAAATTTTCGAGAAAATTATTTACAACCGACTTGAGACTTATTTAAATTCTATAAATTTTCTTTCTCACAAACAATATGGTTTCAGACCCAAATCTAGCACACTATCAGTCACTATCATCGACTGTAGACCTTGTTACCAAAATAAAAAACAATATAGATGAAAAAATGTTGCTCTTGGCGTCTTAATTGATCTAAAAAAGGCGTTCGATACAGTCTCACATAAAATACTTTTGGATAAGTTACAAGATATAGGTATAACAGCAAAGCCTCTTGAACTTCTTAATTCATACCTCTCCGACCGTTATCGGATACTTAAACTCGCAGAGCACAAAAGCAGCCTAAAACAAATAACGTACGGTGTCCCTCAAGGCTCCATTTTAGGACCATTGCTTTTCCTTATTTACATAACTAACGTAAGCGCATTAGAACTAAAAGTAGACCTATCACTATATGCGGACGATACCAGCTTATTTTACTTCGGTAACAATATTCAATCAATTAATCAAGACGCGCAGAATGATCTAAACATAGTAAGTGGTTTTGCTCAAATCTACTTACAGTAAACGTAGCCAAAACAAACTATATGATTTTTGCAGCAAAGAATAAAAAAATACCCTATCTCACACCTCTAAAAATTAATGACATAGTAATCAATAAAGTAACAAGCGAGAAGTATTTGGGCCTTACTTTAGATAACCAACTGACTTGGAAAGAACACTTGAAAAAAATAAAACAAAAACTGATATCCCTATCCGGAGCACTACGCGGAATAGTTCGCTGCCTTCCAAAAAAAGTCCGTTACACTATCTATAACTCCCTAGCTAATCCAAACATCGATTATCTGGTAGAAATCTGGGGATCGGCTGCCAAAACTAATCTCAATTCTGTTCAAATCGCACAAAAGAAGTTGATCAAAATTCTTTTCGGTTATGATTTCCTGACATCTACAACCAAAATATACAAAGATACTAAAATACTTAATATAGAACAATCATACAAATACTTTTCCTGCGTACTAATACGAAAAATTTTAAATAAAAACATACATACTAACTTAACCTTTACAAAAACTTAATTCTGCGACGGCCAAGAACTAACTACGGAAAAAAGAACATCACTTATGAAAGCGCACAACTATACAATAAATTGCCTGTAGATATTAAGGAAGCTAAAAGTATGCTAACATTTAAAAGACTGTTAAAAAATAGCCTACAAAATCACAAACTATAATAACACCCTAACTACTTCAAAAAAAAAACTATCAAACAAATAAATACATAATAAACGAATAAATATTAAAACCATCACCACGGTTACTAAATATCATTAAACATTCATATTAATAATTAATATAATATAACAATATTTCAATAATTCTCGTTATGATGGCTAGTCAATTCCAGCAAAGAATCTTTAAATCCACGTATCTGTGTTCGCTTGCACCGTTTGTTTTTGTTTGCACGGGCGATCTTCGATCCTGTTATGATGGTAAAATTTCTACCCGCACTATTTATATAATTTTGTAACATAAAATATTTGTGTACTTTGCCTGGCACGCTCCGTGACCACTTACTACCTAACACTAATTATGTATTTTGTTTTTAATGTATTTCTCATTTAAGTGAATTTTTGTAAATTCTTATGAGAATAAATGTCTTTGATCCTAAATTAACACCTAAACTGCTTTCCTGTCCGGCGAGCAGTTTGACGAATGGCTCTGTTGTCAAGGAAAGTCAAGGAGGTCATCAGCGAGAGTGACTGAGACCCAAGGCGCTGACCTCGCCTCGGTCCATGGGCCTCCGCTGGTTTCAGCCGGGGTTAAAGGGAAGGGAGGTGGGAGCGTTAAAGCGAAAAGTAAGGCCGGGGGTCAAGAGCGCCAGTAAAGGACGTCTTCGTCCTCATCAGGCAAAAACGACCCTATAAATGGCTAACCTCAAGAGTAGACGAGCGTCCTCCAGCAAAATCTTCATCATGCAGCAGCTGCTTCTGTCGTGGTGGAGGTTTGCTTTGCAGAGGATAATATCGACCCCGCCCTCATAAAAGAGCCTTGGGTAGGCAACGGTCAATTTCCTGGATTGTCGGCTGCCGTTAAGATCCTAGTCAATACATAAGGCAGTAGCCCCATTGCCTGTATAATTTACAATAAACACATTAAACTTCTAGCTATTCCAGAGTACTGCAACGATGACCTGGTTACAGCCTTCATAAATCTCAAGGGGCCAGAGTAATTATTAGCTTAGCCTATCTTCCCAGAGAGAACTCAGATCCTACCATCGAGTTAGAGCAAGTGTCTTTGGCGGATTTGCCTGGACTAGATTTAGTTGCCCTCAATCCAAGAAAGTTTCGACGTTAGACTCAAGTTTGATTCGTCACTCGACGTGTTCCTATAAAAAAATTGAATATTAGCATTGCCGGCGTATAAGGCATCGCCAGTGATGTTATCTGCATAAAAATGAATATTACTGGTTTGTAACATATCGTTGATATGCATAAGGAATAGGTTAAACGATAGCACGCAGCCTTGTGGATCACCAACATTCACAGGCTTGGAGTTGGATCATTCACGGTGGACTCGACATTAATGCTCCGATCTGAGAGAAAACTGTTGATCCAATTACATAATTTCTCGAGAAGCTCATAAAATTCTGTTTTATAGAATAAGGGTGACAAATGAGCACACAGTCTACCCGGTGGTAAGTGGATGCTGTGGCCCATATACATCTACATTTATCCTCGATTAAGAATCAAAACTCAGATGCGTTGTCACCCCCGAGGACTAACATGGAATGTGTCGTTTCCAGTAAAAAAGGTGTTGTGTTTCGTAAGTTGATGGTGGATCTCGAAACCACCATCAACTTACGAAACACAACAGTATTAAAGCTGCTATCTTACGCCTGGTCGAGCCGACCCATTGGTGCTACAACCATAATATAGCTGCAGCGTAGCTCTAACATGTATAAAACGAATGGAAGCTTCGAAAGAAACGCTTTGTGCCAAATCCAATCAAAGGCCTATGCAATGTTTAAACTAACCACCAAGGCCTCCCCATTTGACTCGACCGCCTGCGCCCATAAGTATGTTAGGTAAACGAGAAGATCGAAAGCTGCGCGACCCTGCCGAAAACCATACTTGTTCTTCTTCTTTACGTGCCTCTCCATTACTGAAGGTCGGCAGTCATCCTTCTAAATTCTTCTATGTTCATACTGGCGATCACTAAACAGCTAGTGATCCTCAAGGTACCGCATGAGCTGGCAGTTAATAATGGACTCTATTATTTTCAAGAACAAGGTGATGGCGATAGGCCTATAGTTGAACAGATCAGAGCCGTTACCTTTTTAAGGATATCTGGGCATTCTCGGTAATTCTCAGGGATGAGAATCCCAAGGCATTCAGGGTATATGGCAAGCCATTCATGAAATACCCTTAAGATCTTACTTATGGTGGAATTGCCCCTGTTTGAGTAATGTTTGTTAATATGGGCATTAAACTGTAATCGGTTATGTTTTATTTTAAATACCTATTTAATATTTATAAAATAGATGAATGTTTAGGTCTATTACATGGTAGAACCATGCTGCACTTATGTTATTATGGTTGTAGCGTGAATGGGTCAGCTCGACCGAGATAGGACCACACTTTCACAGAATACCAGTGTGAAATGGCAGTTTGATGCTGCTGTTTCGTATAGCAAGTATAAAGAACCAGAGACTCTTTTTACTGGAAATGAGGCATTACATCTCAGTCCTCAGGGGTGACAACGCATCTGCATTTTGAATTTTAACTGAAGATGAATGTAAAGATGATCAGTGAGACCTGGAGAAACCAGGACCCTGATGCGTCGGGCCCAGTTTTTAGAGACAAACCCGTTTACACGGAGGGTGTCCTGAAGCTGTAGTGCGACGACCAGATGGCTCTGGACTGGTTGAAGGGGAATATTAATACCCTCGACCTCAAATCCAACAACTCGCTGACTATAAAGAAACAGTCAGAGATACCACAAAGAATCAAATGTGTCCCTTATACCTGATGCCCAAGGTGCCCGGAAGGACATTGGTCGTGTGCTTGCGTACCAGAACCGCTGGATAAAATCAGGGACTGGCTGCTACTCACAGCGGACAAACAGACGGACGGGTGATTCCTCGTTGTTTCGGTGTCGGAGGATAATATCCCGACCCTGATGAAAGCTGGGCGCCGTCGCGGAGGAAAATTCTTTGATTCTCCACCAAGCAAAGAGGCAGAAAAAAACCCGGAAGTCATGGATACCGGGGCCATGGTTACCGGTATATCGGAATCAAGTCCAGTGAAGAAACGGCCTGCACAAACGAGCCGAAGCCCCCAGTGGAGACTGAGCTCAGCGGCAGCTCACTGAGCGACGAAGAGGACTGCATTTTGACGTCCAATTCCGACTCGGTGGCTGACGATGAGACCTGGGATCTGCTGGCAGGCTTATTTTTGGGCAGGGACGGGGAGGACGCGGTATCAATGATGGCGTGCCCTTCATCCAGAACAATTACGCAAGTGGTTGGCACAAAGGACGGTCATAGCCCTAATCCAGGAGCCATGGGTTAGGGTTGGTAAAATTAAAGGTCTAAACAACCTAAAAGGTAAGTTATTCTACAACTCTGAGCACGACAAGCCTAGAGCGTATATACGTTATACTACAAAAAATATCTGGGAAAAACCATTTTTTTTTGCGCCCGAAGCAAATAAGGGCAACCCTCCGGTAACGGGTGAGGGAGGTGGTGAATGCTCATAGCATACAACGAACGAACGAAAAAAGAGGTTATGTGGAGGCTTACCCACTAAACACCACCTTTTGGGATTGGCTTAACGATCTGACGAGAGATCTTTAAGCCGTAAACGGACGCCGCCCTCCTTGGGTGAAAGGAGGGCGCAAGCGGCGAGTAGCCGCTTAGAAGTGTGCCTAACTAAGGCAGATTACAAGATGTGTTAAGTAGGCTCGGCCTGAGCCGCCAGGAGGCAGTTAAGGTCAGCCGAAAGCTTGTTGTGGGGGGGAGGTCCGAGAGAGTTTTTGGCCTGCGCACACTATAGAGAGTGTGAAGAGGGGCTGCATAGGCAGCTGCCTCGCCAATGAGACGATTTGAATGGGACTCTGAGGCTTTGAAGAATCTCTCAGAGTGATTTAAGGAACTGCGAATTGTCGGGAGGGCAAAACCATTAACAGATTTCTGTTCCAGAGACATGTATGCCGTAGCATTACAAAATACACAGGAGGGAAGATTAGCCGTCGCCCCGGTCTACATGCCAGAGGAAGACACTCCTCCCCCTCATGACCTTGTCAGGCTGGTGAGAGCTCGTCGAGAGGGCCGGACTAGAGGTTGTTATCGGGACGGACTCCAACGCGCATCATCCACTTTGGGGAATGGAAAAACCCAATGAACGAGGTAAGGTGTTAGTTAAATATTTATTTGGCACTAACCTCACCATTTTAAACACTGGTCCTGAACCAACTTTCATAAATAAACGCTGTCGCACAATAATCGACCTCACACTTGCAACAGAAGGAGCAGCTAAACTAATCGGGCCATGAATACCTCAATGGATGAAGACTGGCTACTATATAAGAAAGCTGAGTCTGAATACAAAATATGTATCAGGTATCAATGCTCAACAGGGTGGCGTAAATTCTGTGGTAACATAGAAACTTGTGAACAAACGAATTGGATAAGGAAAATCCTAGCTAAACAGAACACGCCGGAAGCTACTCAACATCGCCGGATGAAACCCAACGAATCCTAATTGAAAACCACTTCCCAGGATGTTGAATTTGTTCCTAGGGGATGGAGGTAAGTGAAAGTCATGTTCATACCCAAACCAGATAAGAGCTATACAGACCCTAAATCCTACAGACCCATTAGCCTTACATTCTTTCTCCTCTCCTAAAGACGATGGAAAGGATGTATGAACGGGAGTTGAGAGGGTCGGCGCTAATTAACTTACCACTACACGAAAAACAACACGCCTATAGCTTAGTTAAATCGACAGAATCTGCACTTCACCATGTAATAACAAAGATTGAAGAGGCCATCCAAAACAAAGTAATATGTCTAGGCTCCTTCATCGACATAGAAGGTGCTTTTGATAGAACAAACTTCTTCAACATAAAAGGTGGACTAAGCAGACATAAAGTTGAAACGGCAGTGATTGATATTTTTAGTAGTATATTGATAGTAATCATGCTCAGTACACGAACAATAAAGATTGCTGGTGAATCTCTAACAATTCAGTCATGAAAGGATGCCCGTAGTATGGAATTCTTTCACCTCTCCTATGAAATATGGTCATTAATGAACTCATCAGCAAATTAAATACTAATCATATCTACACAGTAGGTTATGCAAATGATTTGACAATACTGGTCTCTGGAAAGACAACAAGCATGGTGTGCGATCTGACCCAAGCGGCTCTCCGTATAGTGGAGAGGTGGTGCAGGGAATATGACCTAACCGTTAATCCAAAACAGTTCTAGTAATGTTCACAAAAAAACGAATGCTGAACAACTATCATCTCCCAAGTCTTTTCAGCACAAAACTCCAGCTATAAAATTATACTGTGGATGTACAAAATTATTATTCGGCCCATGATCACATACGGCTCTCTGGTATGGTGGACTAAAACTAATGAAGCCACCACTATAAAAAAGCTTGAGCGTTACCAGAGATTGGCATGTATGGCTGCCAAGGGCTGCATAAGGACTACACCGACAGCAGCTTTAGAGGCTATACTGGGGCTAACCCCGCTTCATCAACATATACAACATGAAACAACTTTAGCTGCCATTAGACTCAAGACCTGTATAATTGATAGAATCTACTCAAAAATTCCTATCTTACAAGCCAAGTACGATAGGATCCAAAAACTATTTGTATTTGATATGAAGTATAAGATACGAGGTGTGTTCAAAAAGTAAGGTGACTTTTTGAATTTCGTGGGCAACGCACATTCGATTTTCGATTTTTGTATTTTGTTGCGTTGGTACACATGTCCTGAGCATATGTTTCAAGTTTGAAGTGTATAGCATGTTTAGTTTATTTTTGACAGTTACAAAGGTCAGACGTACTTTGGTGTGCTCGGCGATTTTCTTCTATCAAAAAAATGGATCAAAGAATTTGCATCAAATTTTGTGTAAAAAATGGAATTCCGTGCTCCAAAACACTTGAAATGTTGATAGTGGCATACGGTGAGTCTACTCTTAGTAAAAAAAACGTTTATAAGTGGTACAAGCTCTTTCAAGTGGCCGAGAAGATGCCAATGACGAACCTCGCTCTGGACGCCCCAGCACGTCAACAACCGATGAAAACGTTGAAATAGTGAAGAAAATTGTTTTGGAAAATCGTCGAATCACTATCAGAGAAGTTGCGGAGGATGTTGCATATCGGTTGGCTCTTGCCATGAAATTTTTTCGGATATTTTGGGCATGAAACGTGTGTCAGCGAAATTTGTTCTAAAATTGCTCAATTTCGACCAAAAGAACCGTCGCATGACAATCGCTCAAGAGCTATTGGATGATGTCAACAACGACCCAGATTTGCACAAAAGGGTCATAACAGGTGACGAAACATGGGTATACGGTTATGACGTCGAAACTAAGACTCAATCGTCCCAGTGGAAGCACACTGAATCACCAAGACCAAAAAAAGCATGCCAAGTTCGATCAAATGCGAAGGTTTTGCTTACAGTTTTCTTCGACTGTAGGGGTGTGGTGCATCATGAGTTCTTGCCACAAGGTCGTACGGTCAATAAGGAGTATTACCTTGAAGTTATGCGCCATTTGCGAGAAGCAATACGTAAGAAACATCCCGAATTGTGGGTAAACAATTCATGGTTTTTGCATCACGATAATGCACCTGCTCACTCATCGTTGCTTGTGAGAGGTTTTTTGACCAAAAACAACACTACAATCATGCCTCAGCCACCATATTCACTGGATTTGGCCCCATGTGACTTTTTCCTGTTCCCAAAACTGAAGAGACCTATGAAAGGACGAAGATTTGCAACGATTGAAGAGATAAAAACTGCATCGCTGAAAGAGCTGAAGGCTATACTACCAGAAAGTGATTATCAGAAATGCTTTGACAATTGGAAAAAGCGTTGGCACAAGTGTATTATATCTGAGGGGGATTACTTTGAAGGGGACAACATAAATATTGATGAATAAATAAATAGTTTTTCATAAAAATATAAAGTCACCTTACTTTTTGAACACACCTCGTACAATTAAATGAAACTGACCAGCCGGAGGGATTGAGCCCAAAAGAGCTTAGTTTTCACAGATGGTTCTAAGACAAATGAGGGTGTAGGATCTGGAAATTTCTCTGAAGAACTTAGTATCCACATATGTACACCGCTGGGTACCAATAACACAGTCTTCCAAGCTGAATGTATGGGTATCATCCAAGCGGCCATAGCAATAGAAGCTAAAAAGGTAAAAGACTTCTCCGTCAGAATACTGACCGACAGTATGGCAGTACTACAAGCTCTGAGTTGTAATGTAGCGAACTCGGGACTAATATATGAATGCCATCAACGATTAAATGAGTTATGTAAGCACAACAATATGACTCTGCAATGGATTAGGGGCAAAGTGGATCTAGCCAGAAGGGGATCAGCTCTGGCCACTATAGGGCCGAAACTAATAATACTAATCCCCTTTGGCTATGTTTGTTCACTGGTATGTAGAAATTTCAATAATTTACATGCTCAACTTTGGAAAATTTAGTAGACTGTAGACAAGCTAGGGAGGCCCTGCCTGAAATAAACAGTTGCCTAACCAAAGTTCTAATGAGACTTAAACAAGCCATAGATTAGGATAGTACCAAGTGCTATCACAGGACTTGGCTCTTTTAACAAACATTTATTTACCATAGGTGTTACAGATAGCCCCCTGTGCAGGGCACGCATGGGGGAGGAAGAAACAGCGGTTCACATGTTGCTGACATGTCCAGAGGTCGCTTCATACAGGGCTAAACATCTTGGCACACAGGTATCGCTCCCCGAAGTTGCTTGCAACATCAAAGTACTGTTGAACTTCTTCAGGGAGATTTCATGGCTTGAATAATCACATTATTCCTGCCCACATGCAAAATACATGCATAGACGTGAAGTTGTGGATAACAGCCCATCGTAAACTAAACTAAGTAAATGCTCACTTTATGATAGACCCACAACTGATATTATGTATTAACAGGAATCATATATTTATAGTCCTAAAAAATAAGAAGAGATCCTACTCAGTTTCATACTTTACCTCATATATTATATTAAAATTAAATTTATTACTCGCTCATACCTCTTCATATAATGGATCTCCAGTAAGTCTACTTAATGTACCAAATTCTACAATAAATGTTCCAACTCCAGCAGTGCATGTTACACTTGTTTCTCCTGGTGGCACACCAGATCTTAAATTAATAGTACCATATGGCATCCCAGTAGCTGTATCAAATGCTGCTATAAGTCTATGCGCCACATCTTCAGCAAGACGTAGAAGAGGGCCATTACAAGGCCAGCCTGGTTCTAACTTCAAACCTGTTCTACAAATTAGTAGAAATCATGTTTAGATAATTGTAAATAGTTAATTAATTCTTTAATAGATCAAATTTCTAAAAACTCTTTTGTAAGTTATATTGAAACTAACATTTTCAATACTGATACTCACTTATGAGACAACAGATGTGCACTTAACAATCCTCCTATAATTCTAATATTGGTTTCAAAAACAGAAACATTAATGTCTGTATCAAAATTCTCTTTTTGTAAAACTATATTTACAACTCTGTTGAATTCTGTATGATTGCCTATAATAGCGAGTGTATCAAGTGCATCAATTAATGTAAGGGAGTAACTCCCCCATGTATCTACTCCATCACAACTGAGAGGCCTTAATTCGTCATAAGGGTACGCATAACGTAAATAACTATCATACGCATGTTGAAACATTTCGCGAACTTCTTCTCTGTAACACAAACGGTGAATTTATAAAAAAATATTAGTTACTTCTTATCAAAATTTACATTGTCCCTTACCGAAGCTTTAAAATATCTTCCTTACTATATTCTCTTATAGTTAAACAAGGTCCACAAGTTAAACTTAAGATATAAAACAAACTGAATATTATTTTTTTCATTATTGAAAATATACTTATTATAGTTTTTAATGAAAAATTAAATTTCTTCAACACATTTGCAGATTAATCACTCTTTTATTAAAACAGCACTATATAACTTTATTGCGTTGGTAATAACAATAACTCAATAATTAAATTGAAGTTCCGTAAAATTATTTTCTTCTTCTTCTTCTTTCTTTTGTGGCGGTTTGATTAAATTCGCCAATGACGTATAGAGTAGAAAATGAAGGCTTATGAGTTTAATTAAAATAAGAGTCTGTGATAATACAAGGATTCAGTTTTCCTCCGAGAATTTTGACAAATCTATTTGTTGAGTTACCTAGAACAAATATGACAAACACAGGTGTTAGACTCTTACCCGTATGTTAAAAGTGACAAGGATTTAAAGTTTCATATTATTAGTATTAATAAAATCACATAAAATATACACAAAAGGAGTACTGGTATATGTTAAAAGAGAATTAAAATCTATAGGTCGAGGAATATAAGGAGGAAGGTAATCATAAAGGGAGGAGGATAATTTGGGACAGTTGAAAAAAATATGGTTTGTGGAACCTTCATCTAAGCCACATTCACACAATGAGCTATCCCTTACTCTGATTTTTGCCAGATGTGCATGTGTACAGGCGTGTCCAATTCTTAATCTACAAATGATTGAAGTTGCATGTTTATTTGCTTTGTTAAATTTAAAGAACCAAGGCTTGGGAGGAATAACCTCTTGGATGGCAGCATAGTGCTTACCTTTAACATTTTTGGAAACTTCCCATAATTTATTCCAATTTTCATTCAGTTTCCTTTTAGCTAGCAAAATTAGGTCATGTGAGTAAATTAAATTTTGTAGAATGCCATTAGCAATTGCATTTTTAGCGAGTACATCAGCTGTTTCGTTACCATGGATACCACTGTGGCCTGGAATCCAGGCCACTGAAACATGGATTCCTTTAAGATGGCATCTGAATAGGGTATTTTTTATTTTAAGAATTAGTGGAAATTTATGTTTGTTATGGAATTGATTGGACAAAATAGCTAACAAGCAACTTTTTGAATCTGTGAAAATAACTGTTTTATTAAGATTATGTGACTCTACATATAACAAAGCTTCACTGATTGCAGTTGCTTCACCGGTAAAAGTGGAGGATAGTGAGGGGCATTTAAAGTTAAGAATGATTTTGAACTTAGGAATCCAAACAGCAGCTCCAGTATAGTCTTCATCAGACTGTTTTGAAGCGTCTGTGTACATGACAAGCCAATCTTTAAAGGTGTTTTCTATAATTTCTTTTAATTTCAAATTTGCCATTGGAGAATCCTTTTCTATACCCAGATCTAGATGAATGTCGGGTTGGAAAACAATAGCCTCGTAAGGAACATCAAAGAGTGGATTTATTTTACATTGAAAGATTGGGTAAGGAAGCTGAAGAAAAATTACAAAACTTTTAAACAAGCAGGGAGAGTCCTTATGGGTCCAGTATCGGTCAGATGAGATATACTCTGAAAGAAGGTGCAATTTAGGAATTAGGGGATGATCTGAAAGCTGGCATATCTTAAATAAGAATCTGTCTGAAAGGTATTGCCTTCTTAATCTTAAAGGAGGATCTACGCACTCAACCTGAAGAACATTTATTGGTGAGGATTTCATTGCCCCTGTAATAATGCGAAGGCATTTTGATTGAATTTTGTCCATTACTTTTAGGGATGATTTATTGCAAGGCTCCAACAGAAAACATCCATAGTCAAGGTGGCTTCGTATTAAAGCATTGTACAGTAACTTTTGAGAAAAAGGATGGGACCCCCACCAAACACCTGACAAAGACCGAAGAATATTTATGTTTTTTTCGCATTTTTGTGTTATATATTCAATGTATGGACCAAAGGCCAATTTCGAATCAAGGATAACTCCCAAAAATTTAACATTGCCTCTAACTGGAAAAGGTTGCTTATCATATACAATGGATATATCGGGAATTCGCCTTTGGCGGGAAAAGATCACCACACTACTCTTGGCCACAGATAAAGAGAGGCCATGATTAGTTAACCATTCTTGTAAATAATCCATGGATGAGTTTAGACGGGAACATGCCACTGTGAAGTTGTTTGAGGAGATGTATAGAGCTAAATCGTCTGCATATTGAAGAACATTACAAAAAGAATTTACTGAAAGTTCTAAATCGTGAGTATATATAGAATAAAGGAGAGGACTAAGAACTGAGCCTTGTGGAAGTCCTTTCCATATAGTTTTTGGGGGAAGCAGGAGATTTTTAACATTTATAGATATTGATCTAGAAGAGAGAAAGTTAGAGACATAATTGACTATCCTCACTGGAATGCTCAGATTAAGCATTTTCTGCCTGAGCACAGGAAGTAGCACATTATCATATGCAGAAGAAATATCCAAGAAAACTCCTATGAGAAATTCATGTTTTGAGAAAGCAATATGAATATCTGTGACCAAAGTACTTAGGCTATCCATGGTACTTAAACCTTTTCGGAAACCGAATTGGCTTTTAGGTAAGAGATTATTCCTTTCCAAAAACCACTCCAAGCGATTTTTTATTAAATGTTCTAAGATTTTTGCCAAAGTACAAGAAAGGGCAATAGGTCGGTAACTGGAAGGGTCATTGCTAGACTTACCTGGTTTGAGAATGGGCAAAATAATTTGGGTTTTCCATTCAGCAGGAGGATTACCAGTAATATAAATAAAATTTAAAATGGATAGTAAGACAGTTTTAGTGTTCTCACTACTATTAATTATAAATGAATAAGGAATCCCATCAATACCTGGTGAGGAGTCTTTAAGGCCATTGAGTACAGTAAACAATTCTTGAGAAGAAAAGGGGGAATCAAATTTATCATTTGTTTTTAAAAAAGCAGAATTAAAAACTAGGCATTCATCATAAGATGGGACTGTTTGTGGTGCAAGTTTATTAGAGAATTCATCTATCCACAGGGAAGGATCATGAGAAATTATATTTTCACTAGAAACTGCACAGCGATATTTTTTAACATTTCTCCAGACCAAAGATGGGGGAGTCCTAGGTGACAGTGACTCACAGAATTTAAACCAACCAGTTCGCTTTTTGTCTGACAGTAATTTTAAGGTTTCTGCAGCAATTTTTTTATAGGAGATATAATTCTCTGCAGTCATAGAACGGGAGTATATTAATTCAGCCTCTTTTCTTCTCCTACAAGCTGCTGAACAATCTTGGTCCCACCAAGGAGGGGAAGGATACTTATTTTTGGAAGGTTTTTTTAAGGGGATTGACTTATTAGCAGCAGAAATAATTGCATTTCTGAACTCTATATATACAGGAGCAATATTATCATTGTTAATTGGGGGAAGAGTTGAAACCTCTTGTTCCAAAACTGTAGAATATAATTGCCAATTAGCTTTGGATAGATTATACTTTAGTCTTGGGCAAAATGTAAAATTTATTCTAGGTGAAGTAGGAGGAGTGATGAATATAGGAAAATGGTCACTGCCATAGCTAGAAGGTAATATTTGCCACAAAAGAAGGGAAGCAATATCTGGGGAGCAGAGAGTTAGGTCAACGGCACTTCTAACATTTTGTAATGGGGATACTCGACGGGTAGGAGACCCGTCATTTAGAATACAGAGATTAAAATTATCAATAAGATCTAAAAATAAGGGAGCCAGTGAATCACACAGATGGGAGCCCCAAACAGTATGATGCATATTAAAATCTCCCAAAATAACCATAGGAGGTGACAGAGAAGAAATAAGTGTTGCAAGTTCTGTTAAAACATTTGCATCAGGATTAGGAATGTAAACAGAGAGAATAGAGACATCAAGGGTCTTAATAGCAACAGCATTTACTGCTGGACTATGAGAAGGGAGAGGAATTTGTGAAAATGTAACTGTTCTTGAAATTAAAATAGAGGTGCCAGCACGACCATCACTCCTATCATCCCGGAGGCATGCATAGCCTGAAACCCTAAAATGAGACTCAGGTCTAAGCCATGTCTCCTGGATGGCAAGAATGAAGGGATGAAATTTATTAATGAGGTAAATGAGTTCATTTTTTTTATTTCTAATGCTCCGACAATTCCATTGAAGAATTGGCGGGACTGCGAATGTTACGGGCTAAGGAGGAAAGCTGAGTAAGTTTTTGATGTAAGCTGAGAGGAAGTTCCGTGTCATTAAAACGGGAGATCATGTTAATTAGAATTGATATCATAAGTTCACAGAAATTATCATTACTAGAAGAGTTGTTGTCATTTCCCAGTAGAGCACACCCATTAGGAAGGGAAGAATTAGGATTCTCAACAATTGCCTGATGGGCTGCCATATCATATCCAGAATTTAATGATTGGCTATAGGTACGTTGAGGGATAAAAATTGTTTTTTTGTATGATGCAGTTTGTGAGAGCTGAGCCGAAGGGGTTGAAAGACTGTCAGTTATGGTATAAGGGGTCTGTTGAGAACAATTACGAGGCTGGATTCTTGTTGTATCAGCAAAGGATCTTTTTGTCTGAGGGAATCTAGCTGAAGCTTCTAAATATGAGATATTTTCTTGTGACATAACAAGTTTAATAGATTTTTGCCTTAGATGTTCAGGACAAGTAGGGTCTTTTGCGGTGTGGGGACCTGAGCAGAATAGACAAGTAGGAGTTTGTCGAGAACAAGCTAAACCTTCATGATTCTGTGCACACACAAAGCAGCGAGGGGATGATCGGCACTGGGAAGTAACATGGCCAAATCTGCAACATTTATGACACTGAATTAGTGGCAAAATATATTTTTCTACTGGCATTGAAGTGTAAAAACAGTAAATATGGGGAGGAAGTTTTTGTCCAGAAAAAGTTAGAACAACCGTCTGAGTTGGAACCCATGAAATGCTATTGCTGTCACTCACTGATCGTCTATTAAGTCGCCGTGCTTTAATTATAGAACCGTAGCCAGAGGGAATTTCTATAGCTGCTATTAATTCTTCTAGTGTCCACTCTATGGGAACTTGTCTAACTAGCCCCATACGAGTGATACTATATGAGGGGATGGTTGCTTCATATTTAGAAATTTGGAGAGCTGGGTGATCGATAAAAGTGTTTGCATCTGCAGCTGTTTTAAACTCCACTGATATTCTATTTCGTCCAACTTTTTTGACTCCATCATGGACTATATTTTTAATATTGTTATGATACAGAAAGTGACCGAATTTAATTGGTTTAAGAGTTACTCCAGACAGCTGATCATTTGAGATTTTACTTACGTGAACTAGAAAAGGAGCGGCATCATCTTGAGAGTACTTAACTTTTTTATTAATAAAATCAGGATGGGTATATGAGGATTGTATTGAAGGAAACTGTTGTTTTGGATCAGTAATAACTATTTTTTGTGGATGGGCAGGCTCGTTACTTACTTGGGCACGTTTACGGTTAATTAGTTCTACATTATCAATGTTAATGGGTAAGGAAAAGGAATCATTGCGACCCCTTCCGGGATCGGGAGGTTCGTCCTCCATTATACTACTACAACAAAAAATTACATAAAAACGGCACAACTACAAACACTTACTAATTTACAGATATTAAAACCTCCACCAAGACAGAAAAATTTACTATAGTAACTCAACAACACTTAATAAAATAATAAATTTTAAGCAAAAAAGGCACGACACTTGTATCTCTCACTTCCTCCTTCCGAGCCAAGTCCGACAAAATGGTAAAATTATTTTTATTTTACATATACAAGAAATACTTTTGGACAGCTGTCAACTGTCACCTGCATGATAGACGGATGACGGAATTGGACCATAGATTAATAAATACCTAATACTAAATAGCGCTAAAGCGTCGTAGCGCCATGGTGACTACTTACATAGATCGCGCTATGAGATAGTGCGCTATAATATGGCGCTATGCGCTATATTAACCACCATCATACTTTCTATAAACCTATAATATTCTAGTTCTGGAGTGTAGAGGTAAGGAGTACAGACTCTGTGTAAAAAAGTGTCCGTAGGAAACTTAGAATACTATAATACTTGTGTATTATAGTATTCTAGGGTAGGAAAGCGCTAAATAAGGGTAGCGCTACTGTAGTTACAGTCTATATTTTAAAGAACTTTTTATAATTTTTTAATTGCACAGACTTGCAATAAGCTACTCGACTTGCGTATCTACTAGAACGGTGTTGTGGAGAGTTTTTAAGTGTTATTTACTGTTTACGGATGGACACATTTTCAACTATTCTCCTATGGGAGATAGTCCTCCTTACCTCTATACTCCATGATTCTAGTTCTAAGCATAGATTTATATTTTATTTATAATATATTTATATTTTTATAGTTTATATTTAGCATAGAGATGTAGTAATACCTATGGAGGCGACATATACTACTAAGGAAATAATGGTTATACCGTAGACAGAGAAACCTATAGACAAATTGACGCCTTCTTTCGCATTCGCACACGAAAAAGATAGATTTATGCATATGTCTAGCATAGAAATGAGACAGAGCTGTGTGATTGTTTATCCCTTTCTCTAAACCTAAACAACTTTGACAGTTCGTAGGGATCTAAGTTTACAAGTTGGTTTAAGTGAGAAAAAAAGTATTTTGTGAGCTTAAGATTGGTGATAGAGCCGTGGTAGCTCAGATGGTTAGCGCTCGCTGTAAATTTCACAGTACGCGAGCAAACCGGGTTCGATCCCCACCGGCACCAACGAAATTGTTAATTGCAATTTTAAGTGCTGATGTTTTCCTTCACCGCCGAGCATTACCACGTGCTCGGCGGTGAAGGAAACCTGTATGTCTGAGAAATAGGAAAAAAAAATTCGAAGACACTTCCTTACCCTAAAAACCCTCTCAGAAATGAGAGGAGGCCTGTGCGCAGCAGTGGGACGTATATAGGCTGTAACATAACAAGATTGGTGAATCTTGTTCAGTTCAGTTCTTAGAAAAATTAAACATTTTATCTAAATATGTTTAAAAGTCATAAAGATTATTGTATAACCTAAAATTACGTTATCGTCCTTTCTCACTCTAGGCCACGCTAATCATTAGTCTATAGGTTTCTCTGCCTACGGGTTATACAAATCTATAATATCGACACACACTTGTCAAAATTACTTTTGTTTCTTTTTAACAAAGCAGTGGCTTAATTAGAAAAGGGAGTCAACTACAGTTTGTCAATTGCTTATTTTGACAACACTTTCGTGTGATGTCATTAGCTCATCCATGCATGACTGCGTCTCCATGTAAAACGCCGGGTTTTGTGGTAGATCTGCTGACAAATTGTTGAATGCTAAAAGTTTTTTGTTTTGTAGTGCAGTGCCTTCATCTTATCTTATAGTAGGTGTTTTTCTTCTATGTATATTTTATTATGTAACTAGATGACCCTAACCACATAAAATTGATTTGACTGTAACTCTTCATTGAGAGGCATTTCTGAGCTTTTGCAAAACTAACGTACGGCAATTGGTTTTTAAATTAAAACAATTTTGTGAAGCATAATTTCATCACGACATGTGTTATAAATGGTTTTATATTTTGACAGTCATTCAATGAATGAAGTAGTTAGATTGTTTCACTATTCACTTATAAAATTGTAACTTTTTCAGCATAATCTAAGCAAATAAATGTCTTACAACTTATTTCAAGTGTAATGGTAGGGATGTATTTTTTAATTATTATTTTATGTAAGATGCATAATTTAGTAATTTATTTAGTCAATAAAAAGACTGCTAACAAATTTTGTAATTATTAAAAATCCCAGTAAATGTGTGTTTGTCGCTACTAAATGGTAGAGAAAAAACAAAAACTTTATCTTTAAGGAGTGGCCTTCATTACGTCTCTATTAGAGTCATTATTTAAATTATTTAAAAAAAAATCTTATCAATTGTTGTATTAGTATTGCGGGATTTGTGGCAGAAAATGGTTCAAATACCATGCAAGAAGAAGCAGTAACAAACTGTCTTATAGAAATTGTATTAAAAAAGTTGTTCAGAAATGAATAAACAATAATAGTTTATATTAAAAGCTGACATGATCATGGAATGGTGGATAAAATATGATATCCAGGATATTATCCTGGATATCATATTCTTTTTCAAATTTTGCGAAAAATAATGATATTTTTCATTTAAAATCTGAATGAATAAATAAAATATGATTTATAACTTGCTTGTATCCCTTGCTATTTGTGATGAATTATGTGCAGAACAATTAATAATAACAATTAATAATAAATAAGTATTGATTTTTAAAACACTTTATTTCATTTTTACTCAACGAATCATTATTATTTTATATTAAAATGCTATAATATGGGATCAGGTATCTCCATCCCAGCAATTCTTTAAACACAAAAGAAGGATTTAATTTCTATCTACACAAAGCCATAAATCTATCAGTCACATTTATTCGCCAGATAAGTTATTTGACAATTGAAAATTCAGCCCTGTATCTATGTAAATACCTACGGAATAAAGTAAATTAAGCAACAAATCTGATTATATAAAGTGAGAAAATATTCACATTAGTTAAAATATCGATATCAGCTGTGCATATTGCTAGGTACTACCCTATAAAAGGCGACCATTTTATACACCAGATTTTTGTAGGTAGTCACGCTAATTATGTAGGTATGCCCAGCACATATACTTCTAAGTCAGAGATATTTAGATTTGGAGTTTATACGTTTATACTAAATCTATGGTTTTAAGTTTCATTTTTTTACTAACTGACTTTACGGCTCTGGCTTCTAACCCTTCTGAGCCTATCATTTCTTTCAGAATATTCGTTTTTATATATTTTTTCTTCACAATATGCTGATGCGTCACATTGCGAAGTTTTTGGGAGGTTTTGACGACAGCTCAACCCAGCGGATAGTTGATGACGACAGCCACTCAAGTTCATAAGGCGCTCAAGCAATCAAAATAACTTGAGGTTTTTATAAACATCAAAGCACTTGTTTCGTCGTTTTCTCTAATAGTTCATACGCGCAGACACTTAATTCACAAAATCGCATCACTTTTACGAATCAAAATCCACTTCAAACCATTATTCAAGCGACAAAACAGGAGCGACAATCCGTCGACGGCCAAATTCCCGCCAAAACCCATCTAAGTTTCACTGTTGGTTAAACCACAGAATAAATAAAAGCACAGTATAGTATTATAGGATATACAGTAGTATAGGAATAAATAATACTACTTACAGAAGTTGCACTCCTTTGATGTTGACTGCTTGCCGATGTTTAATATGCCGATGATTATTATTATTAATAAGATAAATCGTGCACGCAAGCTAAATAAAACTTTAGCGTTGCGCGAATTAAGGCTGAGCACCAGTTAATAAGCTTAGTAAATAGTTTTGTTGGATATAATTTAAGTATAAATAAACGATTGTAATCATTTAATATCGAATATTGTAGTAATAAACTTCTTACTGTAACTCTGTCCAAATAAATAAATATATTTTTTATTAAAGTTTGGTTCATTATCTTAATTGGCGCAGTCGGCAGGGACCCGTAAGACCAAGTATTATTTCGTGGCGAATAAAAGTCTTCGCAGAAAAATCGGTCGTACGTCTCAACGTTTTAATCGGAGAAAAAAGGAACAAACAAATTTATTAAGGAACAGACCAACTTCAAGGACGGAGCACCAATATTCCAGAAGGAGCATGGGGAAAACTGCAGCACTGTGAGTAGACCTTCTTCACCAATCTGTATTTCTATATCCTACCCTTCTTATTTTTTTGTGTGTTTATATTCTGGTTTTTGTGGAATTAATTACGCCTAATTACTAGATAAATTCACACTTAGTTAATTATTCTAATTGGTTAAGTAATTGAGGAATTTAAATTATTTCATTTAATTTCCTTATAAATTCACTTAATAATAACCGAAGAGTATTTTTTTATTGGTAGTGTATTCTGTAACAAAAGGAAAGAAAAATGGAAAATTTAGTGAGAGTTCCTATGGAAATGATTAAAATTATCCCTAATTTCGATGGTGATACTAGACTTTTACCACTCTTTATAAAAAAAATGCGAGTACATACTCCATTCATTCCAAGGAAGCCAGTTACAAAACGGATATTTATTCCATGTTATCACAAGTAGGTTATCCGGGGAAGCGGCGAACCTAGTTGGAGAACGGGATCATATTAATAATTGGGACGAATTAAAAACATTACTAAGCTAACATTTTGGTGACCCGAGATCCGAGGAATGTCTGGCTTTGGAACTCAAATCCTTAAAATTAAACCATAATGAAAATTACCAGGAATTTTGTCACAGGATACAATATTTGAGAAGTGTCTTATTTTCTAAGTATTGACGATCCGAACTTACGTCTAGCGAAACAATCTATTTATAACCATAGTTCACTAAATGCGTTTCTATTATATATATATATATATATATATATATATATATATATATATATATATATATATATATATATATATATATTTAGTTAGACTTGTGAGACTACGGAACGTGACTACTCTAGAAGACGCTTTGAAAATTGTCTTAGAAGAACAAAACTTTCAGTCAGTTTATGAAAGTAAAAATTCACGGTCTAATCGAACAAACTATAGGCCGAGTCCTAACAATAACCACACTTATTCACCTAGAAATGTCCCTCATACGGAGCAATCTGGTGCAAATACATTTAATAATCAGAAAAATTTGTCACCCTACGTTAATAATAACCGCTCTTTTAACTCGTCAAATAATTAATTCCAATTTAGGCAAAATAACAACCGTAACAATAACCATCGCAATAATTATCAACAGCAATCGATAACTAGGTCACCAGTACCACCGGCGCCGGACCCGGTACAGCGTAGTCAGTATTTCGCGGACAATGCCCCTGCGCATACTCAGCGTCTAACGCAATACCAATCGCCGCCTGTGGTGTCGCATTCGAACACCGATGTAACAATGCGAACAGCTAACTCAAGGAGAATAAACTATACCAATAGCGAAATAAATCAATACCTTGCAATTCACAACAATGTATTGCATCAAATCAGTATAATAATTCGGATTTGGCTGAAATTAAAAATTTTCACAGCCCTGACGAGACCAATAGAATAAAAATTAATTGTACGAAACGTTTAAATTTACCACATATCCGTATACCTGAACTAAAAGCTCTCTTTATGATAGACATTGGTAGTACTAGGTCATTTATTAGTCCAGAACCAGCAAAAAAATATTATAGTGATTCGGTACACTTAGAACCGTTTGAGGATATTAGTACTCACGCTGCCAGTAAACACGGAGAAGTTGTCTACACAAAGTTACCGAGTATCTTTCATAGTCCACAAAAACATAAGTTTTACGTATATAGTGTAGACGAAAGGTACGATGATTTAATAGGTAGTGATCTCTTAAAATCGCTTGACGCTACAATTGACATGAAAAACCTAACTTTGTATACATACGAGTATAAACAAACTAATACCAATTCCAATATCCAATCCCGATGTTACCCATATCATAATCCCATCATATCCTTTCCTATTGGTGAAAAGATTGAAATACCGATCAGCGGTGAGTCCCTGTGAAGAAAGGAAAGTCTCGCAGAGTATCCAGCTGAAACACGTATTGAGCAAATAATGCAGATGAAAACCAACCACAGTAGCTGCCAGCAACATAATATACGATTGGAGAATTTGAAAATTCAGAGGATCTTCAAGAACTATTGGCTACTGTATACCACTAAGGACTTGATAATAACTGAACACTGTCCAGAACATGTACAAAAATACCAAGTGCAAGGCACATATATAATGATACCTAATCAAGAATGCAGAAAACAGGTTGGAGACACATTCATCAATGCTCCGAGGTACTTTGCGAATATCAAACTTCAGCTTCCCACAATCGAGTAGGTAGGTTAGGTTGGAACACATGTTGCTACTGGGAACAGAATGTCACTTTATTTAGGTTTTGGTCTATTTCTGAAGTCTGTGATAATATGAAGCATGATCATCGATATGAATGCGCCTTATCTGGGACAAATAGTCCGACTACGTAATTTCAAATTCGACCGAGAGGTCAATCGACAGATTTAACTCGGCTGGGCAGCGATCGGGAGATTACAACACATCTTCTCGTAAGGTCAAACTCTGAAAACTAGATTGTACAACCAGTGCGTGTTGCCCGTGATAACTTATGGATCTGAGACGTGGTCCTTCACTGCTGGCCGTATGAGGACGCTCAAGGTCGCTCAGCGAGCTATGGAGAGGGCTATGCTCGGAATTCTCTGCGTGATAGACTCAGAAATGAGGATATCCGCAGCAGAACCAGAGTGACCGACATAGCACAAAAATATATATTAAAATAAGTAACGAAGTTACAGTGCACCAGATGCAGCTTATGATCATTTGCAACCACCATCAAATAAACAGGGCTACAGATGTGTTGTCAGCACTGGGAACTATGATGAAATGGCCAAACCAGCCCTTCAACATAGCACGCACTGCTATTTGGCAGCAGAAGTAGGTTAGAGCACACCGACTCTTAAACAGAAAGGAAGTCCTACCATTTATATATATATATATATATATATATATATATATATATATATATATATATATATATATATATATATATATATATAATATATATATACTGATACACCTCTCTCGCCTCCTTCACATCCATACACCTCCGCATACATGCTCGTCGGTTAAGGGTACGCCTAATTTGGCCCGTTTTCAATAAATCGCCAATTTGGTCGATAAATTTTCGCCTAGGACGTCCCTTTCCGACTCTGCCATTCACTTCTACAACATAAATTTTCTTTGTCACTCCATTGACCAACACAGCATTGTGAATTGCCATACGTGCCTTTTTCGACACATTTTGACTCTTCACAATAGAGTGCAGGGCCCCATTTACTCTATTTCCCGCATTCACTCGTCGTTCTACATCCTTATCATATCTCCCATCCCTGCTAAATACGCAGCCCAAATATACAAACTCATCTACTTGCTCGATCAACTCCCCTTCTATTCTTATTTCACAAATCGTTTTACTTTCTTCTCTTTTAAAAACCATAACCTTCGTCTTACTTGCGTTCACTTTCATACCCCTTTCTTTTAATGATCTGTTCATTAATGTAACCATCATTTGCAACTCGACCGCTGACGACGTAAGGATAACTTGATCATCAGCGTACAAAAGGCATTTGACGGTTAACTCACCCATTCTTAATCCGCATTCTTCAACTTTCAAATTTTGCAAACAACTGTCCATAAATAGGTTGAACAGCCACGGGGAAGCCACACAGCCCTGTCTGACACCTTTATGGATGACAACCAGTCCGAGTAGACCCCGTTGATCCTAACACAAGCACTAGAGTCCCTATAAAGGGACTCCAATGCCTGTATCAAGCCAGCGCTCAATCCAAATGAGTTCAGTGTTTGCCATAGCACATCCCTATTCACTCTGTCATAGGCCTTTTCCAAGTCCATGAACGCACAAAAAACCTTTTGGTTTTTGGCCAAAAACTTCTCCGCGATCATGCGCATGGAAAAGACTTGATCTGTACATCCCATTCCCTTTCTAAATCTCGCTTGCACATCCCAAATTTTTCCATCAGTTTCTTTCATGACCCTTTCAATTAGTACCTTAGCATACAGTTTTCCCACAATGCTAAGAAGGCTGATGCCACGGTAGTTTTTACAGTCCTGCTGCGACCCTTTTCCTTTATATACTGGGACTATCACGGCTTTGCACCAGTCTACCGGTACCCGCTTCGGTTCCCAGCATAAATTAAACAAGGTGTGCAGCAGGCCTGCCACCACTTCCTCTCCTGCCCTTAGCATTTCGAGTGCAACTCTATCATATCCGGCAGCCTTACCTGCTTTCATGCTTTTCATTGCTTTCATTATTTCATCTATACTTATCTCGCTACCTCTTTCCTCTTCTTTCGGAATTTCTACTTCACTTAGTACACACGTTGTCTCCTCACTCATAAACACGCTTTCGAGGTATTCCTTCCATCTCTTTAAACTCAAAACTTCATCATTCAGAATATAGCCATTCTCGTCTCTTATAGCATTCATCATAGGCTGTTTTGAATATCCCCTGGCAGTTCTTACAAGTTTCCAGAACATTTTAATATTTGCCTGGAAATTATCCGATATTCTTCTATCATTCTTATCCGTTCTTTCTTGCTTTTTTCTTTCAACTACTTCTTTTACTCTCTTATTAAGATGTCTAAAGACTGCCTTTTTTCTTTCAATATCATCGTTCGTACCGCTAGAATTACCAGCCTTTGTTGCTAGTAAATCTAGCCATGCTCTCTTCTTTGCTTCAGCTTCCATACGTACCTCATCATCCCACCATAACGTATTATTTTTCCTTTCATTCTTTCTCTTACTAACACCACATACTTCGGTAGCTGCATCCACTAAAGCTTTCTTTACATTTTGCCATACATTCTCCAAGTCTAACTCCTTCATACATAATTCATCCAAACCACTTATATTTTCTTTCAGTCTACATTTGAACTTGTTTTTCTCACCTTCATCTTGTAACCTTTCTGTTCTAATACGCTGTAACGCAGTGGTAGACACAGATGATCGATGGCGCCAACGCCTGAATAGACCATTAATTCGGCATAAAACCAAATAATGATCCGTTTCTACGTTAGAACCCCGGTAAACCCTTGTATCCACCACTGCGCCCCTCAATCTTTCATCCACAATTATTAAATCTATCATGCTTCTATCGTCACCTCTTTCCCAAGTATACATGTGAATCCTCTTGTGGCGAAAGCAAGTGTTCGTCACAAAAAGATTCTTTTCCATACATACAGACTTTCACCATTTTCATTTATACTTTCATCACCAAACGTTCCCAATATCCTTTCATAACCAAGCCTCCTCACCCCAACCCTTCCATTAAAATCTCCTAGCATAATAATATTTTCATTTCCCTTACACTTCATTAACACCATCCTTACCATTTCCCAAAACTGCTCTCGGATATAAGTGGGCATGGGACATGTCTAACATGTCTGGGGCGTAGATCCCTAACACAAACAACTTCTTTAAGCCCACTTTCATTCGTATCCATAGCAGTCTTGGGTTTACACATTCATACTCTTTCACACATTGGCCCATTCTTTCTGAAAGAATGATACCTACTCCCTGGCATGCCAGCTCGATCTCGTCTACACCAGACCAGTATGCGGTATACATGCCATGTGTAGTGACATCCTTCCCCTTCCTTTTCGTCTCATTTACACATAACACATCTATTCCTCTATCATACATCATATCGCATACTTTATCCATTTTATCATTCATTGCCCCACATACATTCAACGTAGCCAGACAGGCCTCTGCAATCCACTTTTCGCCTCTCCGGGAGACAAAACGTGACGGGTGGCGAACCTCTTCGTCGGCTATCCCTCCCGGAGATTCTTCGCACCCCTGCCCCATTAAAGGGGCGCCGGGAACTCGGGGCCATATCTTTTATATGGTTCCTCATGGTGCGGATAAAGGGTAGTATATTTTACGCCTCTACCACAGCGTGGAGCCGAGTCTGTGCTATCAGCTTGTCGCTCATTTAGGCACCACCCGGGGGCCACGTGTAGGGTGGGCCTAGGAATAGGTGGTCAAAGCCTACGGACGCGAGCGACTTATCCCCTATATATATATATATATATATATATATATATATATATATATATATATATATATATATATATATATATATATAATAGAAATATAAAGATAGAAATAATTTTTATAAATAGTTTTGTGTTAATTGCTTACAGTGATGCTTAAAATAATAATATTATGTTAATTATTACTTTTCCAAAAAATGGTAATTTGCAATTTCCCCTGATCGGATAACCATTATTCTGTGTTATTTTGGTTACTTCATAAAATCCCTTTACTTCTATTAAATATTGCAATTTACTTTTTATATTTGTCGGAGAAACACAATTCTCCTCGACATGGTCATCGGTGGCCACGGGTCTAGTGAGCGTTATTAGGGTTAAATGCGAGCATAAAACAAAGTATTCACTGTATTTGTACAATTTAATTAAAGTTTAACAATTTTGTAAGTCACTAAAGGAATTACTACTCTGCAATTACTTATTTTTAATTTGAAACGTTTAATATGAACAAAGTACGAGCAGCAGGTTCGCGACACCGATTTCACGACTTCACCATACGAACACCAAAAAAGGAATCAATCTTCACCACGATCCACCAACACTAAAAAAGTCTAATCATGCGGTAGCCGTCGAAATGGCGCCTCAACTCCACTCGAGGCTTACCCTCTGCTCTGATTGGTCGTAACACGTATGAAGTACAATACAGTAACTTTAATGAGATTAAATAAGAGTACCCGGATGACCAAGCTTTGCTCGTTTTTTTTTTTTTGGAAATTACATGTGCGGGACAAGTGAAAATAAATAGAATTAGTCTATAATTTTATTTCTTTAATCTTATTTTTAATTACGTAAATAAGACGAACATTTTCATGTTAATGGAATAAATATTATAGTTTAGAGTTTGTACTTAAATAGGATATAAGCGTTTATGTTGTGTTAATAAAGATTATAGTTTAAAGTTATACATAAAATAGGATATAAGCGTTTATGTTGTGATTATAGTTTAAAGTTACACATAAAGAAGATATAAGCATTTTATATTAAGAAAAATAATAGTGTAAAGCTTATATTCATGTATTAGAATTAGTAATTCACTTTGTATAATAATATAATTAGCTTAAGGTAAACAATGTAACTCAGCTCTGTCGCGCCTCGCGCTGATTGGTCGACGCCGTCACACGGTACGCACGCCGTACCACTCGACCCGGCCGAGGTAGTATAAAAGAGGGGCGATTTTCGTCGTTCGACACAGTCGGCGGCCAGCTCTCTCAAGGAAAACATCAAATATAGAAGAAAGAAAAAAGTGTCAGTGTTTTTATTCTCCACCAACCCAGCAAACAAATGTGCTTGTAGGGCACATTTAATGGTCCTTCGCCAGCCGAATATTGTGGAAAATAATTACCTGAAGACTTCAAATAGTGCTACATCGAGTTAAGAAGACTTCTCGGAAATCGTTATTCGATGAAAAAGTCAGCTAACAGTATGGCCGTTACGCGTTCCGAGGGAAGGAGCAGCAAGCCGCCGTCGTCCAAGGCTACCACCTCGGCGACCGGTACCACCAGTGCGGAAGCCAGTACGGAATCGACAGCTACAGGGACGACCGCCACGGAGACTTCGGAGTATACAGACACCTCCGCGGCAACTGATCCATCCACCGTGACTTCCGCCACCGTAGCAACCACTTCGTCCGCCGCCACCTCAGCCGCAACCGCCACCCCCGCCACGCACCCCGCCAGCACCGTCGCTCCTTCCGTAACTCCATCCGCGGCGACGACGCTAACTGCGGGTGCGAAGGCCAAACAGCTGATGAAGCCGCCCGCTACTGTCACCAGAGCAACTCGCCGAGAAACAGAAACTGATACAGTGAAGCGAGCCATAAGAAGCACCGCCGGTCCATCGAAGCAAACCGGATTACAGGAACCCCGCCTGCCCAGCAAGAAGGGAGGAGGGGGGGAATCTACACACAGTAGAACGAAGCAGCTGAAGCTTGCAAAGGCGAAAGAAGATTTGCTACGCCTTCAAGTGGAATTAGCCGCAGCACGTCTTGCTGCCTTGGAAAGTGAAGACTCAGAAGAGGAGGAGGAAGAAGAAGATGACGCCTCCCTCTACTCAGAAGTCAATGCAAGAGTGGACGACTGGTTGGAAAATCAAGTGAATCGCCCGGTGTCAGCAATCACCAACGAACCTCACCATGCCATAGAAGAACCAACAACCGCCCACGCAGAAGAACCAAGACAGCAAAAGCATGAACAAACACATCAGTCACCGGCGGGAGGTCAAACTGATGTAGCCCTCCTAGCTGAAGCCATCACTCGGGCTGTCAACGCCGCTCAACGACCTAAGTTCGTCGAGTTACCATTCTTCAGTGGGTCTCATCAGGAATGGCTACCCTTTCGCGCCGCCTATTACGAGACAGAAGCAACATTCAGTGCAGTTGAAAATACGAATCGACTCAGAAGAAACTTGAAAGGGAAGGCCAAGGAAGCAGTTGAAGGCCTACTTATGACCAACGCACACCCGGCTGAAGTAATGAAGACTTTGGTGTCAAGATTTGGAAGACCAGAGTCAATAGCCATGCTGGAGATGGAGACGCTTAGAGGTCTGCCGCGCCTTACTGAGTCACCAAGAGATATATGCATATTCGCCACCAAGGTCTCCAACGTAGTGGCGACTCTGAAGACTTTGGGTTGTTTTAACTACATGTACAATCCTGAACTCGCGAAGACAATAGTAGACAAACTGACGCCAACTCTGCGTTATAGATACTACGACTTCTCAGCCATGCAGCCACGTGAAGACCCTTGTCTCATCAAGATAGAGAAGTTTTTCAAAAGGGAAGCAGAATTGTGTGGACCCTACGCGCTGCCTGAACAGATGACACCGCCTACTACAGCCGCACCACAAAGGAAGACTCAAAGGATCAACAACGTGACTGAGAAGACATACATACCAAGGTGCGTTGTATGTGAAGATACGGGGCACACCAACGCCACAGAATGTGAACAATTCAAGAAGTTAGATGCAAATGCAAGATGGGACATGGCCAAGTCCAAGCGCCTCTGCTTCGGGTGTCTTCGCTATAGGAACAAGACACACCACTGCCGACCCAAGTCATGTAATGTCAACAGTTGCAAGTGCTCCCACCACAAGATGCTGCACTACGAAAAGAAGTCGGTAGACACAGAAGCAAAAGAAAATCAAGGGGCATCAGATCAATCAGAGGTCATCAACTCAACGTGGACCGTCAAGAAGCAATCGTATTTAAAAATCCTGCCGATCCAGGTTAAAGGACCAAAAGGAGCTGTCAACACCTTCGCGTTGATGGACGACGGCTCAACAGTCACGCTTGTCGACGATAGCATAGTAACAAGCGTCGGAGCGACGGGCCCCATAGACCCACTGAAGATAGAAACCATCAACGACAAGAAAGTATCGGAGTCAGCATCAAGAAGAGTCACCATCAAACTAAAGGGGCTCAACGATCACGAAGAACAAATACAAGCGCGCACAGTGAAGAACCTGCAAGTCTCATCTCAACGGGTCCCACAGGAACTAGTGGAGGAGTGTCAACACCTCTCTGATATCCAAGGACATCTCACGTATACAAACGCAAAGCCACGAGTACTGATCGGTCAAGATAACTGGCATCTTCTGCTGACATCAGAAGTAAGAAGAGGAAACAAGAACCACCCAGTGGCATCTCTAACGCCACTAGGTTGGGTACTCCACGGAAGCCAGACACGGAGCTTCGGACGGAACATCGATTTCGTGTCACACATCGCAGAGGATCCAGACGAGAATCTAGAGGACCTTGTGAAGCGATACTTCGAGATGGACGCACTCTGCATAAAACCCAAGAGACCGAAAACTGATCCAGAAGAACAAGCACTTCGTATCTTGGAAAAGACCACAACAAAGATAGAAGAAGGAAGATTCCAGACCGGTCTTCTCTGGCGCAAAGAAGATGTCAAGTTACCAGATAACTCCGAAAACTCGCTGAAGAGGCTCTTCAATATAGAAAAGAAGATAGATCGTGATCCTATTTTAAAGAAGAAATACGTGGAACAAATGGACGCTCTCGTCGCAAAGGGCTACGCCGAACCCGCCCCAAAACAGAAGACAGCTGACAAGACTTGGTACCTACCCCACTTTGCAGTAGTCAACCCAATGAAACCGGAGAAATTGCGGGTGGTACACGATGCCGCAGCCAAGACCAAAGGGGTGGCACTTAATGACATGCTACTCAAAGGGCCTGACCTACTACAATCGCTACCGGGTGTCGTCATGCGCTTCCGACAACACATGATCGCGGTTACGGCGGACATCAAGGAGATGTTCATGCAAGTCAAGTTGCAAGAACAAGACAGGGACGCACTGCGTTACCTGTGGCGTGGGGATCGACGAGACAACCAACCTCCGGAAGAATACAGAATGACATCGTTAATCTTCGGAGCATCGAGTTCGCCTTCGACAGCAATATACGTCAAGAACCTGAACGCCAAACAGCACGGGGAAACTCACCCAGAAGCCGCAGCTGCCATCATAAAGAAGCACTACGTCGACGACTACCTGGACAGCTTCAGAACCCTCGAAGATGCCAAACGCATCACGAAGAGTGTACGAGCCGTGCACATGAAAGCCAGCTTCGAGTTGAAACAGTGGAAATCGAACTCAGCGTCACTCCTAAAAACACTCGGAGAAAACAATCAGACAGAAGACATGGAACTCTACAAAACAGAAGAAAAAATGGAACGAGTTCTGGGTGTTGTCTGGAAGATCAACTCAGACGAACTCACCTTCAACCTTAACCTAGCCAGAATATCCTCAACACTCCTAGAAGGGAAGCAGCCGACGAAAAGGGAAGCACTGAGAATAGTGATGTCGCTCTTCGACCCGCTCGGGCTCGCCTCACCTATCACCATCAGGGCAAAACAACTACTCCAGGAAGTCTGGCGTAGAGGAACAGCATGGGACGACAAGATCGACGAGGACCTGGCGGAGCAGTGGGAAATGTGGATGGAGCATCTGAAAAGCCTCCGCGAAGTAGCAATCCCGCGGCAATATCTTCACTACAGCGACGCGGCCTCCCTAGAACTTCACGTCTTCAGCGATGCCAGCGAGTCAGCCTACTCTGCGGTTCTCTTTTGGAGAACTGTAACAACAGTAGGAGAGGCCCACCTATCCCTTATTATGGCGAAAGCAAAGGTGGCACCGTTAAAATTGACGTCCATCCCAAGATTGGAACTACAGGCTGCAGTCATGGGCACCAGGCTCGCAGAAACAGTAGTCGAAGAACACGAGAGGAAACCTGACCGCAAAGTATTCTGGACGGACAGCAAGACAGTACTAACCTGGATAAGGACAGGGTCACGTTCATATAAGCCCTACGTGGCTCATCGTCTAGCAGCACTAGAAGAAAGTTCCAAAGTTAACGACTGGCGCTGGGTGCCAACAAAGCTGAACGTGGCGGACGATGCCACACGAGACGTGCCAGCAACATTTAATAAAGACCATCGATGGTTCAAAGGACCTGACTTCTTATACCTAACAGAAGACTTCTGGCCGACGGAAACCACAAGAGCAATAGCGGAAGAACCTTCCGACGAAGAAAGAACACATCACGTGAGCAACAAAGGAAGATTGAAGCTTGCAGAAGGTCTACCTGATCCAGCGAAGTTCTCCAACTGGGACCGACTCCGATACTCAACCGCACGTGTTCTACAGTTCATTCAACTCTGCAGAAACACCAAACAGAGAGTCAACTACAAACGAACAAAAAAGAATAAAGAGGCTGATCCCACTTGGAAAAAGAACAAAGTTACCGTAAAATATCAGGCGCGCACGACGACAAAAAAGCGGTCACCAGAAGACATAAAGCCGCTAATGGTCTCAGCCGAGCTTCTTAAAACAGCTGAAGAACTCCTGATGCGATCCTCTCAAGAAGAATCCTTTACGGAAGAAATAGACAGTCTAAACAGCGGGAAGCCGATCAACAAAGAGAGCCGCCTTCGCCAGCTCAGCGTCGAGTCCATAAACGGCAGACTACGACTTAGAAGTCGTATTCGAGCGGTCTGCGACATGGAAGAAAAGTTCAAGAACCCGATGATAATCGACGGTGATCATCACACGGTCAAACTCTGGGTACAGGCTATACATCGGCAACTCCATCATGCCGGTGTAGAGGCCACAGTCAACGAGTGCCGACAGCAGTATTGGGTACTGAGACTGCGTCCTACCGTACGCGCAATAATACGAAGATGCCTATTCTGCAGAATGAAGACGCAAGTACCGCCGCATCCGAGAACCGGAGACCTGCCAACATGTCGCTTAGCTCACCACAAGCGCCCCTTCACCTACACCGGGGTGGACTATTTCGGACCCCTTTCAGTGACCGTCGGACGAACTCGACAAAAGAGATATGTGGCCATCTTTACATGTCTCACTACGCGAGCCATACATCTAGAAGTCGCCGGCTCACTCAGCGCTGACTCCGCGGTAATGGCCATAAGGCGAATGATCGCGCGGCGAGGCTGCCCAACAGAAATATGGTCAGACAACGGCACCAACCTGAAGGCAGCCGATAAGGAACTACGACGGGCGGTCGACGCAGCGACCTCAGAAGAAGCAGCGAAGAGGACTATCTCCTGGCGCTACATCCCGCCTGGAGCTCCATTTATGGGCGGAGCCTGGGAGCGAATGGTTCGCTCCGTCAAGACCGCTCTCATCGCGACGTTGCACGAACGTCATCCGACAGAAGAAGTCCTCACAACACTACTAGTAGAAGTAGAATACACAGTCAACAGCCGCCCGCTGACTCACGTCTCAGTCAGTCCAGAGGATCCTGAAGCTCTCACTCCTAACCACTTCTTGTTGGGAGGACCGGGACGAGTACCACAGCCAGGCACTTTCACCGAACGAGACACCCTCTTACGGTCAAGTTGGCGAGCTGCGCAGAGACTAGCCGACATCTTCTGGCTACGCTGGGTGAAGGAGTACCTCCCTGAGCTCCAACACCGGCGGGAGCCCCACGGACGAGGCCGAGCAGTACGCGTCGACGACCTCGTACAGATCGTCGATCCCAACCTACCCCGCAACGTGTGGATACGAGGAAGAGTCATCGCTACATATCCGGGTCCTGACAACATCGTGCGGACAGTGGACGTGCTGACCAAGGGAGGTGTCCTACGCCGGCCAATAAGGAAGCTGGTGATCCTGCCTCTATCTACGGACGTCGAGCCCGCACCGGAAGCTGATGCGACGCGGTCGCACGGCGGGAGTGATGTGCGGGACAAGTGAAAATAAATAGAATTAGTCTATAATTTTATTTCTTTAATCTTATTTTTAATTACGTAAATAAGACGAACATTTTCATGTTAATGGAATAAATATTATAGTTTAGAGTTTGTACTTAAATAGGATATAAGCGTTTATGTTGTGTTAATAAAGATTATAGTTTAAAGTTATACATAAAATAGGATATAAGCGTTTATGTTGTGATTATAGTTTAAAGTTACACATAAAGAAGATATAAGCATTTTATATTAAGAAAAATAATAGTGTAAAGCTTATATTCATGTATTAGAATTAGTAATTCACTTTGTATAATAATATAATTAGCTTAAGGTAAACAATGTAACTCAGCTCTGTCGCGCCTCGCGCTGATTGGTCGACGCCGTCACACGGTACGCACGCCGTACCACTCGACCCGGCCGAGGTAGTATAAAAGAGGGGCGATTTTCGTCGTTCGACACAGTCGGCGGCCAGCTCTCTCAAGGAAAACATCAAATATAGAAGAAATAAAAAAGTGTCAGTGTTTTTATTCTCCACCAACCCAGCAAACAAATGTGCTTGTAGGGCACATTACATTTATAAATTACATACTGATGAAACAAAAATAATATTTTTTATTGACAGAATAGAAAAAACTGAACTGGTTACTTGAATAAAAAATCATGAGTGCAATTAGTTTTATTAAAATTTTCGTATTTTAAAAAAATACTAAATAATGAGGCTTGAAGTAATAGATTTCCTCACAAAAGAAGGGAACTTGAAAAAAAGGAAAAAAGCTGGACCAGAGACAGGACGCGAACCACTGAACTCCGATATCACGCCCGACCGACATCTCACCTGAGCTATAACGATCGTTAGTGATCTGTCAAAATTTACCTTCTTATATTGTAGCAGTTGTTTTATTGATGAAAACACGGACAAAAGGACGTTTTCTAAAAATAAATCCCAGCTAGATCGATTTATTGCCCCCGAAACTCCCTGGACACTAAATTTTATGAAAATCGTTGGAGCCGTTTCTGAGATTCCGGAGAATTGCTCGTTTAAAGGTATAGGACTACACAATAACAAAATCAAAAAATTCAAATAAAATAAAATAAGTATTTAACAGAGCATTATTTTTAGAGAACAGTCGATATCACGCGATGAATACCAGCAATCAACTTGATTCAGACTACTTCCTCCGACACGGCCGTCCTGATGTTTCACGCGTCCTCGTGTGATGTTGAGGGACGAGCATAATCGTCATCTGTAAATACAAAACAATTTTTAGGCAATATAGTTTGGCCACTCCTGACAACGTGAACATGTGCTTTTGAACAAAGTCCATTTTACCATACTAAACTCATAATAGGTACAGCCTTACAAAAAAAAACCTCAAAAAGGAATCTATTGTAATTAACTTGTTCACATGCTCCGTTCATATCAACATCTTCCACGCCATTCGTACATTAAACCATCCAAACAGTTTTCTACGTCTAAATGGCCACCTCGCCTTTTTAGACAATCCGTATCCACACCGTCTTAGGCCACCTCGCCGTTTATACAGTCCGCACGCACGCACGCACGCATGCAAGCACGCACGCACGCACGCACACACGCACGCACGCACGCACACTCACACTTTAGCTCAATAGGGGAAAAGATTAGCCCCTCGACGAAATTTAATGTTATGCTTTAGTACGTAGCTTTAGATCGTTCTCCTGTTCTCTAACCTCCATGTTCTTAGGTTTGGTTGACTGTAAATATGATTAACTGTTGACTAAACCCGTCACCCTGTTTCATATTTATAATAAAATAAAAATACATTTTAATTGATATTT
Organism: Parnassius smintheus behrii; assembly: GCA_036936625.1. Taxonomy (NCBI): domain Eukaryota; kingdom Metazoa; phylum Arthropoda; class Insecta; order Lepidoptera; family Papilionidae; genus Parnassius; species Parnassius smintheus. The sequence goes on along the minus strand of JAUPFT010000003.1, from coordinate 38,267,102 downwards.
AAAAGCTTTCCTCTTATTTTAAATTGGACTACATACGTAATCCATGCGACCATTTACGTTATTTTATAAGGCGCGACCGCTGCAAGTAAAAATAGTCTCGTTACACTTTTATTGTTTGTATGTTGCTAATGTAAACTAGTATTGTAAGGAGTGCCGTTGTACTTGCGTGTTCAATTTTAAACCTAATTTGTAACATGCAAGGGTTGACCACATTCAATTCAAAAAAAACATATAACTAATCGTGTGGGAGTCTGCTACGTACTCGATTATCTTATCAGTAAAGTTCTCAATTATTATTTATGATATTATTTTTAATGATTATAATAGAAAGAAAGTATATATCACAATAAAAATACTTACTTATGGAATGTATCACCATCTTTTTGTAAATTTTAAGTATAAGACTTCTTTTTGCACACGGTTAACCACACAAACCGGCATTTTTTAAAGAGCACCTACAACGACCTAAACGATTCTTGTAATGACGAAATCGAACCGTTAACAGTTTTTTATAAACGCACAAGATTTTTAAATCCAATACTTGCGCAAATGGGAATAATCATGCGAGGCGAGTCCATTGGTTTGAATGGTCTGTTGGAAGTTCAAGACGCGTACATCATAACTGTAGTTGATAATTTTCAAGATATTAGTTAAATTTTTCAGATGATTTCTGAACGAAGTGCTTATGCATAGACTATACTTAACCCGTACTTTAAAAATTGTTGGTGATTGGTGGAAATTTAAAATAGTGTAGACAATAGAGTAACGTAAACTGCAACAGCTGAAATCACAAAATATGTCTGATATCCGTTGACGCTTGCCAGCGTTTTCTGAGGGTGATTTTGAATTTTACTCAGCATCTTTTAATTCTACTCTCGCTATTTTATGAAAATGTACTCGTGATTAACAGTTATTACACGTATTTCCGGTTTACCAGCATATTGTTCATACGCAGCCCGCGTTTTTAGCTGATCTGGTTTTACTCTAGTGTTTACTGATTAAAGCAGGGGCAATGGCATCATTCAGAATTCACGAGGATCAAGAAAATGCTGCATTGGGAATTAGAAAAGATGCTGAACTTTTTACAGCAAATTCTCAACGGCGTGCTTTAGGCGATCTTAGTCAGTTCGCTTGCAATCAAAACCGGAACATCAAACTTGTAAGTTGTAGTAACGATGCATGCTACATTATTTTAATGTAATAATTGTAATATATTATATTATTTCAGCCCGGGTTGACGAATGGACCGTGCAAAGTTCAAGATGAAAATAGGACGGTACGTCAGATAAAAAATGAGAAGAACATTGTACCCCCTGTAGCTCAATTTCGCGCGTTTAGTGTGTATGAAGACAAGCCCTCTGAAGCGGAGGTCAAAAAACGCGAGCCGACTTTCAAACCATTTATTGCTAAGGAGATTAGAAAAGATAACTTCTTTGTAAATGCTGCTGAGAATGTCAAGGCCCTTTGTGCTCAGGTTGAGAAACAGCCAGATCAGCTTAAAGAAACTTCTTCAGCCAGGTAATGTTAACAATTAAAATTACATTCTATATTTCCTATTTTATAATAAATAAAAAAGAACCGAAAGTTTATAACATTGTTTATAGGTTATATTCATTATGAGTGAGAATCATTATATTGTATTAAAACATCATGTTCATGATATGTAACTACTTTTTCTAATATTTAATTCATCATATCAATTCTAAGAAGAATTATAAAATTGTTTGAGTTCTCTCTTGAATATGAGGCAGTTGAGGTCAGTACTATAATAAAATTAGGTCATATGTCAAAGACATCGCAGGTTGGTAGGTACCACTTGATACTACATCTCTGAGAAATCATTGTTTAGGAATGAAGGGACTGTTACTTTACTTTTAGGATATAATATAATGTCAAATATTGTAAATTGACATAATGTAACAATAAAACAGTAATTATACACTTGTATGAATAAATATGAAACTGTTACTAACATTGTATGAATAAATATGAAACTATAACTCAGGGGCTTAGTGTTCGCTGTAAATTTCATAGTACAGGAGTAAACCTGGTTCGATTCACACCGTCACCAATAAAATTGTGAATTGCAAAAGACATGTGAAGACTGCCAACATGCTTTTGGGCAGCGCAGCTAATACTTCCTTGCCCTAAAACCCTCTCAGAAATGAGGGGAGGCCTGCGCCCAGCAGTGGGACTATAACTACATGAGTAGATAAATGGAACAGAGACAAAGCTTTTTAAGAATGTGTAAAATAGTAACTTATTTTGGTAGGGTTGCCACAATAGGTGAAAACCAATTAAACAAAATAAATTTAACATACAAACCTACTCAGTGACGGATTTACCAGTAGGCTGAGTAGGCTGGAGCCTAGGGCAGCAGATTTTTAGGGTGTCAAATTTAAGAAATTAAAGATATTTTAATTTTAAAAAGAAAGATGAAGAAACATTTTCTGTCATTATCTCGAAACTCCAAATATGTATTTTATTCCTTACTCTGCCGACTCTTTAAATTTAATGGCAACTGCAACTGCTGAATGTTGCACAGAAGCATGTCGCTTCTTTATGTTGCTTCAAGAAATTTATTTTTATTTGTAAGCTCAATACAACACTGGCAAAAAAAAATGACTGAAATCTATAAAGGGAAAATGCTAAAGAAAGTAAATCTGACACGTTGGTAAGTTAGAGACGATGAATGTGAACGTTTTAGAGATTCATGGTACAAATCCTTAAAACTTTGCAATCCATCAAGGATAATTGTACCAAAAAGCCTGTAACGAATTTAGGAAAACTGAAAATTGCAGTAATGGTTGTTGTCTGGAATGTTATATGTGGTAGAGCCACGCTGCAGCTATTATGGTTATAGCATGAATGTGATGGCTCAACCGGGGAAGGACCACGCTCTCACTGAATACCACCATAAAGTAGAAGCTTAATGCTGCTGTGTTTCGTATGGTTAGTGTAGAGAACCAGAGACCCATTTTACTGGAATCGAGGCATTCCATCTTAGTCCCAACGGTGACAATGCATCTGCATTTTGATTTTTAATTGAGGTTAAATGTAGATGTCTATGGACCACAGCATCCACTTACCATCAGGTGGACTGTGAGCTCGTTTGTCACCCTTATCCTATTTATATATGTTTCTTGGAAAGAATAAAAACAAAGTGAATATTCAAGTTCAGGTTTGTACTCTAGATTTTATCACTGTTGTCAATTTTTACAAATCTCTTTGCAAGTTTTTCATAGCTAAATGAGAAAATATTATGTATTTTGAAGAAAATGCGATGGAATAATGGGCGACGAAGCTGAAAAAAATGGAGAAAAAGCATTTCAAGCACTCTATGGAGAAATAACTATCAGAGAATAACTACCAGTGATATTTTTAGGGTTAACATACTCGTATTTCTCTTCCTCATTGATGGACTCATATCCGAATTATAAAAACGGCAAGAGGCCTACGGCAGATTCAATGAAGTTTTAATTTTTTCCTGCATTAAAAAAATGGGAAAAACATTTAAAATTGGTATAGCAGTTTACATAGCTTTATGTACAACAGCGACAAATTGTTTGAGTGAGAGAAGCTTTTTTTTGCTGGTTTCAAGCAAAAAAAAAGTTTGAACAATTTGGAGAAAGGACTTATTTGGGTGAAAAATTATGTACGATCTGCCATAAGCCAAAAAGGCTACACGCCTTAGCACTTTTGTGCACAGAGTCTGCTAATGAACAAGATTAAATACAGTGTAGTTGATGATTTAGCTAATTAAAAAAATCGCACAAAATGCTATTGCAAAACTTTCATAACTTAATTTATTGAATTTCATCATCATTATCAGCCGGATTGTTACTGGATAATTGAATATATTAAGTGTAATAAAAAGTATTTAATGACATTTACCGAATGTAACTAGTATTAAATCATACCTGACATTGCCTTGTTAGTAGTACATGATTGAGCTTTTTCGCTCACAAATATATACACAGGAATTCTTTCTTGTGCAATCTTAACTAAATGGTTGGGTTGTAAAAATAATCTAGGGAATGACACATCGGTCCTCTAGTTCACAATCATACTAATTACGGCAATAAAGATGGTGTAATTGGGACGATAGTCCACAAAACATAAAGTTATAATTTCATTGAAAAACAATTTTGTGATTGTGAAATAAGGTATCGAATTGTAGAGGTCTGTAGGGGCGGCAAATGAGTGTTATGTTTGCGCATTAAGGGTCCACAATCAGTTAGTATGTGTAGAGGCGTTTCTTCCGTTATGGAACAGATCCTGACCCTGAGATTGTCCACTAGCTGTGCCAGCGTAACCGGTTTTTTCCAGTCTCGCCACATACACAAAAAGCAGCCAGTGGTCACACACACATGCCCTGCATGCTTGTAGTAGTGTGCAACCGATTCACGCATTTGTATGAAGCTTTATACATTCCTTCCTTCTTTCCTTTTATCTACTCATGTGCTTAACTTTACTTTTATGTTTATGTAAGTACATTAAGAATTAAGATGTTAAGTATTTATAGGTTTTTATGTATTCAGAACAAACAAAATTAATCAGTCAGTCAATAAAAGAAAAACAGATGTACAATAATCTTTTCTCTCATTTCTCTTCCAAACTTTTAAGACTATTAAAACTAACTACTAATATGAATGGATTTTTATTAAACTGGCACTATGATTTCTTAAATTGTCCTAAAATAATGTAAATATAGGTTGTTTAACTAAAACTGCTATGTTCACAGTACTTGCACCAATGTTGTTTTTGTTGTGGAAAAAGGTTTTATTTTAACCAGCCATAAATGCATTTTTTTTAAACCTGTCACTTCTTGGGTTAAGAAATAAAAAAAAATACAAATTCTCTTGTGCAACTAAAGTCTCAATTGCTTTTAAAAATTCAGATAAAGCTCTTATTCTAATTACAATAACATGTGTTCATTGATTGTCCATTCAAATAAAGGAAAGAGCATGTTGTATTTCATATTTGCTATAAGTCTTTATCACTCTATATAATAGCTTGACATAACTTGACAAAACAGGCTTCCACTACAAGAGAAGAAAGATGTGGTACAACAAAAAGAGGTTATTGAATCACCTATGTCCATTGTGGACAACAGCATATTATCCATGTCAATATCAAAAAATGAGAGCCAAATTCTAGATGAGAATCTGGAAGAGGAAGATGTGACCACTGCACAAACTGACCGTGAAATGTTCTTCCATGTTGTAGAATACCGTCAGGACATTTATGAGTATATGAGAGAGATTGAAGTAAGTGAATTTGATTTCAGACAGATTTCATTTCAAATTATGTCTTATAATATATGTTTACTACTTTAAATTTTAAATTAATGATTATTGTCCAAATACTCAAACGCTATTCAATTTTAAGATGTTGTTAAGTCCCATTCTGTCGCAGTAACTTTGACTTAGGGTAATAGAGACAGCATGAGACTTAGCGGTATCTTAAAATTGAGTATTGTTTGAGTATTTCAGCATACGTTATGTAAACAACAGTGATTAACTTGAAATGTATATTCATTATATGTGTAATCGATTGACACAATTTTGGACTCAAAAATTTCATGGCTTTTTTCAAACTTATGGTTTCGACTTTGACTACTGTGTGATTTTGTGTACCTGTCTTGGTACCTGTCCTGCTTTCTAATTCATATTGCTTTTATAGTTTGTTCAAAATACTACACCCAGCTACTAGGTCTCATGGCTTGGAAAGCTGCTTCATATTGCAGATCTGGTTATTTTACCATCTGGCATAAACATAGATACTTAGCTGTAACTGAACCTACACAACTAATCCACAATTTGAATGAATGTAATGACTAAAGAAATCCTTGAGACTATCAATGAACTGAAATAGATATCAATGAGAATGTTTTACAATTCTTTTTAGAAGTTGATATTTATCATTGTTATTATTTACCTTTTTTACTGCATTCAATTTTAATCCTCAGGGGTGACAATGCATCTGCATTTTGATTTTTAATTGAGGATAGATGTAGGAGTCTATAGGCCACAGCATCCAAATCAGTTACCATCAGGTGGTCTGTGGTGTACTTGTCCCCCTTATTTTATAATTAAAGGAGTACTAGTAGTGGTAATAGCACCACCACCATTTTTCTAAAACTAACAACTTTAGATAAACAAAAAAAAATTGCATTGGGGCTGAGGTTTGGCTGCCCTCCCCTGTGACCATCAATTTATATAAAATAATGAATCACTTGTTATTAATGTTAATCAGAATCACCTAATTCAACAAATTAAGCAAGCAAGCTTCCGTGTAATTTTTAATAGAACGAGGATGACAAAGAAGCATACAGTCCACCTGACAGTCAGTGAATGCTGTAGCCCATAGGCATCTACATCTATCCTGAGGACTAAGATGGAGTGTCTTGTTTTCAGTAAATTTCTTCAGTTATTTACATTCATTCTAGCATTAAGCTGTTATTTTAAAATGGCATTCTGTGAGGTCATGGTCTTTCCCTGTTTGTGCCAAGCCTTTTGTACTATTATAATAATATAGCTACTGCATGGTTCTATCACATAGTCTTTTACCTGTCATTTGAAACTTGGTGCTGGATATGAGTCTTTTGAAGAAGCTGCCAAATGGTATGCATAACTTTAAAAAAATCCGAAAGATGTGTTATGCCAGGCTAGCAGAACCATGTATCCTCGCCCCAGTAAAGCTGTTCTTTATCACCAGTTTATTCAATTTGTTGAACACATTTTCTGATTTTGAAAATTGTTTCTTCATTATTATGGTGTATTGGTGTCATTATTATTTGGAAAATATCTTATTACATCCCTTCACAGCCCTATTTTTCTATATATATATATATATATCTTCCTGGCTATATGTCCCACATGGTGGTGGGGTCAGCCTTTCTTGTCTTACGCCTCCACTTCGCTCTATCCTCGACTTTATTTTCGGAGACTTCGCACTCTCTCATGTCCTTTACCACTACATCTTTCCATCGTGTTTTGGGTCTTCCCCTGGATCTTCGACCTGGGATGGAAAGTTGTAGTGCCAAGTTCCCTACGTAGTCTGGTGGCCTCCTCTTCACGTGCCCATACCATCGCAGCCTACTTTCCTGCATCTTGTCAGCGATGTCGCGCACGCCCAAGCTTCCTCGCACGTACTCGTTGCGGATTTTGTCGAGCTTGGTAACGCCGCACATCCACCTCAGCATCTTCATCTCGGCAACTTGCATGGTATGCACATTCTTTTGAGTTACGGCCCATGTTTCACTGCCATACAATAGGACTGGTCTGATGATGGTCTTATAGATCAAACCTTTAAGTTTGACCGGCATTCTCCTATCGCACGTGACACCAGTCACTTCTCGCCACTTTAGCCATGCTGCGGCTATTCGGTGCTGAATGTTAATTTCCAAGTCTCCAGAACCGCTCATCATACTACCCAGATACTTGTATTGATCACACGATTTGACCAATTGTCCATCGATGGAAATCGGACTGTTGTTTGTATCTGGGTCGTTGAAGGACATGAACTGAGTCTTTGCCACACTCAGCACTAGGCCACCGGTCTGTAACTGATGTTTCCACGACACGAGTGCCTCTTGCAAGTGAGCGCGGCTGTCTGTGCAGATGGCTACGTCGTCAGCGTATATAAATGTCCACGTTGCTGAATTCTGTGCCGCTTCAGTGAGTGAGTCCAGAACCAAACAAAACAGAAAAGGGCTCAATACAGAACCTCCTCCCACCCACTCCTTCTGTGACCGCTATCGACTTGGTCTCACCCACCACCGTCCGAACCATTGATCTCGCATCTCTGTACATGTCGGCAATGATGTTAACGTAGTGTTCGGGGACATTTTTCTTACGAAGGCTCCACCAGATCGTATCCCTTGGGACACGATCAAACGCCTTTTCCATGTCCAAAAATGCGACATATAATGGTCGGTTTTTCGCGCGATACTCTTCGACAATCGTGTTAAGAGCAAACATTGGATCCGTGGTAGACAATCCAGGTACGAAGCCATAGTGGTTCTTAGACAGCTCGCACTCGGATCTTATGCGGCTGTCAATTACCCTCTCATAGAGCTTCATGGTGTGACTGAGGAGCTTGATTCCGCGGTAGTTGTTGCACTCGTACTTACTACCTTTTCCCTTGTAGATCGGAACTATAGTGCTCAATCTCCACGCCTTTGGCATTTTTGAAGAGAACAACATACAGTTAAAGAAATCGGTTAGCAGTACGAGTCCGCGTGGACCTAAGCATTTCCAAGCTTCCACTGGTATTCCGTCAGGTCCAATGGCTTTCTTGTTGGACATTTTGTGTAGGGCTTTCTTTACCTCATCAGGATGTATTGGAGGTATAAGTCCTGCATTCACTTCCAATCCAGGGAGTTGTGTGACAGCTAGATGGGGTAGGGATAGTAGCTGTTCATAGTAATGATGCCAAGCTGTTATGACATCATGGTCTTTATATAACAAGTCGCCATTTGGACCTTTGACAGTTTTACACCTGGCCGGATCCTTTGTGCTTTGACAACGCTGTTTTGCTAGCTTATATATACACTTTTGGCCTTCTTTTGTGTTTAACTTACTATAAAGCGTTTTCTGGGACAGCGCACGTTCTATGGCTATAACTTTCTTGGTAACTTTTTTAACTTCTTTGTACTTTTCCCGATCTTCTGGGGTTAAAGTGGACTGCCAGGTCTTAAAAGCATCTTTCTTTTCCCGTATTGCATCTTGCACCTTCTCTGTCCACCACCACGTCTCTCTGTCGGATTTTTTACCGCTTTTTTACGTCCAAGAATGTTGTTTGCAGTAGTTATAATGGACTTACGTAAATGTTCCCATATGGTGTCAATATCTGATTTAACATCAACCTTTAAATCAGCAAGACGTTCACAGAACTCGGGAATTTTCTCACCTTTTAGGTTCCACCATTTGGTGAGTTCAGGAATTTGAGTTGGTTTTTCCTTGGGATGTCGTTTGAATAGCACGTCCATTACAACAATACGGTGTTGGGGGGCGACGCATTCTCCCGGAATAACCTTACAATTTGTTACACGGCCGATGTGAGCTCGGTTGATTAGTATGTATTCAATCTGTGTTCTATATATATATATATATATATATATATATATATATATATATATATATATATATATATATATATATATATATATATATATATATATATATATAGAAGGGGGCAAACGAACATGCGGCTCACCTGATGTTAAGTAACTACCGCCGCCCATGATCAACTGCAACACCAGGGGAATTGCAGATGCGTTGTCGGCCCATTAGAAAGGAGTAAGCTCTTTTCTTGAAGGTCCCCAGGTCGTATCGGTCCGGAAAAATCCGCGGAGTAAACTATTCCACAGAGAGGTTGTACGCGGAAGAAAACTCCTTTTGGAACGTACAGTGGTGGACCGCCAAGCATCCAGATGGTGTAGATGGTATCGGGACGTTTGCCGCGTAGTGCGTTCACGAAATTTGGCGGCTGGGATTAATCCGAACAATTCCTCAGAGCACTCCCCATAGTATATGCGAAAGAAAATGCAAAGAGATGCAACATCTCTTCGCAGCGCCAGTGAATCGATCTGATCGGAAAGCACACGGTCGTCGACGATTCGAGCTGCTCTGCGCTGGATGCGGTCAAGTGGAAGGAGCTGGTACTGGGGAGCCCCAGCCCAGAGATGGGAACAGTATTCCATGTGCGGCCGAACCTGCGCCTTGTAAAGTTGCAGGCGGTGTGCCGGCATGAAATACTGTCCCGCTCTGCTGAGCACGCCAAGTTTTTAGAGGCCAATTTGGCCTTCTCTTCCAAGTGACCACGAAAATGCACGTCACTCGATGTGTCGATGCCGAGGATTCCGATACTGGCTGAGGCAACCAGGGGAGTGCCTTGAAACTGAGGAGATACGACAAAGAGGTTCTTTTTAGCGGTTAACCCGCAAACTTGTATCTTCTGAGGGTTAAACTGGACTAGATTTAGTCGCCCCCAATCCGAGACTCTGTTCAGCAAAGACTCGACTTCAGACACAAGTTTCTCCCGGCATTCGGAGACGTTTTCCCGAGAAATATTGGCACGGCCGGTGTAAAGAGCATCACCAGTGCTGTCATCTGCATAGCAATGAATTTTACGGGTTTGCAACATATCATTGATATGCAGAAGAAACAGCGTTGGCGATAGCACGCAGCCTTGTGGAACATCAGCATTAATAGGCTTGTAATCGGAGCTTGCACCGTCAACAACGACGTCGATGCTCCAATCTGCAAGAAAGCTGGTGATCCAATCGCACAATTTCTCGGGAAGCCCATAGGAAGGGAGCTTCAAAAGAAGCGCTTTGTGCCAAACCCGATCGAAGGCCTTCGCATTGTCCAAACTAACGGCCAATGCCTCCCCCTTGGACTCTACTGCCTCCGCCCATCTATGAGTTAGGTAGACTAGAAGATCACCAGCTGACCGACTACGGCGAAAACCGTATTGGTGATCCTCAAGGTACCTCATGAGCTGGCAGTTAACAATAGACTCCATTGTTTTGGAGAACAAAGAGGTGATGGCGATAGGCCGGTAGTTGGACGGGTCTGAGCGGTCGCCCTTTTTAGGGATCGGGTGGACGAAAGCCGTCTTCGATGATTTTGGGACTATGCGTAGGGAGTGGGAGTACCGGAAAAGACGCGTTAAAACCGGTGCCAACTCTGGAGCACACGTCCTCAGCACAATTGGGGGGGAATCCGTCAGGCCCACTCGACTTGTGGATGTCCAGAGAGAGGAGTGCTTTGCGAACCGAGCGCTGTGTGAACTGCACTTCCGGCATGGAGCACTCACACCGCGGGATGGTCGGCGGCGTACTCCCCCCGTCATCGAGAGTCGAGTTGAACGCAAAGAAAGAGCCCAGCAGATCGGCTTTCTTCTTTGCGGTATGGGCCAGTGAGTCATCCCCCCTGTGCAAAGATGGAAGAGATGGCTGACAGAAATTCCCCTGGACAGCCTTGGCGAGAGACCGGAATGCACGGGTTCCAGAAGGAAGGCGAACTAGTTTCACGCCAATTCTGCCTATGTGCTCTGACTTTGCCTTGGCAATGACTCTTTTGAAGGACCTAGAGGCGGAATTATACTTCTTTTTTAGAGCGCTGGTGTTTACATCCCGGGACGTTGGTGCGTCAGCCCAGGATTGGCACCACTCCTGCTTATAGCATGATGCTATCTTACAGGAACCTGACGTACCACATCAGCGACAGAATCCGCAACAACTTTGGGATCGTCCGGCGAGAAGCAAACCCGCCCCCAAAGGTAGGATGCAAAGAAAGACCGCATCCCATCCCAATCGGCTGACCTATAGTGCCAAACACGGCGGCAGCCTGCAGAATGCAACTGCGATTTCAGTGTGAGTGGCACCACACTCCGGACAAGACAATGGTCCGAGGAGCCTTAAGGGGCGTCGACGGAAATCTGATATCCGTCCGGGTGAGAAGTCAGCAGAAGGTCCAACAGGGAAGGTGCATGATCCTCCACATCTGGAATCCGCGTAGGCGTAGTAACCAGTTGTGTCAGACCATATGCCAAGGCAAAATCATGAACAGATCTCCCCGCATGATCGGTTAAACGTGAACCAAGCCATTCGGCGTGAAGGGCGTTAAAGTCGCCGAGGATCACGATCTCAGCGGAGGGGATCTGCTGTAGCAACGAATCTGTAGCCATTTGGACGTGGTCGAAGAGTCGGTCTGTTTCGGCATTACCGCTATGGGACCTATAGAGGCACCCGTAGTCGCGCGGATGGTCGTCGCTGTCTACGCGTAGCCAAAGGATGGATAGGTCCGAACTTTCAAGACTGCCGAGGCGTCGAGAACAGACGTCCTGTCTGTCGTAAACGCAAACTCCAGAGTCCGAGGCACAAAGGAATGTTCCAGTTTGTATCCCGGGCAGGAGAGATACGAGACATCAGCCGGAGAGGACACCTGCGTCTCGGTCAGAAAGAGCAGAGCCTACCTCGCCGTCTCGAGATGGTAGTGGACGGCGTTTAGGTTAGAGTGAAGTCCCCTGATATTACAGAAATTCACGGATAGTTTGGCAGGGGTCGCCTTGGTCTTGTTGCTCCGTTTGCCCTGAGCAGTTGTAGTCTTGAGCGGAATTTCGCCCCCCCCCCCCAGAATACGGGGGGCAGCCTGAGCACCCATGCTCAGTAGTGGAGAAAAATGGTCATGGGTGCTCAGCGAGGGATTCTCCAGGGGTGCTGGTACCCTCCTGGGGTAGTCTATCATCGTTTAATTCCGCTACCATGTTGAAGGGGGGGAGGAGGATTTGGGCCTCCGGCCACCTGCACTCACCAGACGAAACGCGGAAGCAGAGCTTCCACTTCACGCCGGTATTCTGTGAGGTCGTGGTACCACCCCGGTTTGTGTCGGCCCATACGTGCAACAGCAAAGCTCTACCACTGTTAAATCAATATTCAAAAGTTTTCACCATAGTTGAAATTGTTGGAGTACAACTTTAATTTAATATTATATGTTTTATATCAGGTTAAAAACAGAGCCAACCCACGCTATATGAGGAAGCAGCCAGATATCACGCATATGATGCGCTCAATACTGATCGATTGGCTTGTCGAGGTGTGCGATGAATATGGACAACAGAGTGAGACACTACATCTAGCCGTGTCTTACGTTGATCGCTTCCTGTCCTATATGAGTGTGGTACGCACGAAACTACAACTGGTTGGAACAGCTGCTACATACATAGCTGCGTAAGTAGTAATAAACTTATGATCTTATATGCTATTTAGTTTGAGTAATTTAAAAATATGCTTTTGATAAGAAGTAAAAACAGACTTCAAGAACTCAAATAGTATAATTACCTCATAATAGGTCTTTATAAGACGGCGCTAAGACATGTGGAAATTGTATTATTTCTTTTAATTCCTTAAGTTGGTTTTTATAATTAAAGGTTTCTTTGACCCTTTTGTTGCTACTAAAAATATCACAAGCACAAGTTAACAATTAAAATACCATCAAAACAGTACCAATAAAAATTGTAAAGTTTAAAATTTACTAATACAACCGACTTTAATATAAATAAAATGAGAACATCTTCAATATAGTTGAAGTCAATTAAATACGCATTATTAAGGATAGCTCAAAAACTAAATAAGACGCATCAGTTTTCAAGTAAAAAAAAAGAATCTTCAAATTTGGTTCACCTAGAAAAAAGTTCTGACATGACACAAAAAATACAATTGAATTGAGAACTTCCTCCTTTTTTGAAGTTGAAAACCTTGATCCCTATTTTTTCCATCATACTAGGTGGAATTTTCTTAAGTTGTAAGTGGAACCACCCTTAAGGTATAGCTCAGGGCTTCCCAAACTTATTTAACCATGACACCCTTGGAATTTTGCCTTTTTTTTTGCAACGCACCACCTTTGGTCAAAAAATATCTAACAGTTTTATTTCTAGCCTAGTAACAAGGTACCAGGAGCACTCCAAATAACGTTAAAAATTTTTAAAAAATAAGAAAGAAAACAAGAACAAAAATGAAAAGAGATACTTAGTCGGTTGGCTACTAATGAGAAGAATGTGCTTGCTTTCCGTAGCATAAGTTCTCAAAACCATATTGTTGCAAGTTGTATCTGAATTTGCTTGAGTAAGAGAAACACTGTTAAGAGTTGAAGAAACACAATTAATTCTTCAATATTTAAATTATCGACGGCAACATAAATTCTGAATAAGAGACCATATAAAATGTCATAGTCATGGAAAGTATGCCACATTGTTTCAAGAGTATGATGATGAAAGTTTTCAAAAATATTACAGCCGCTCGGCCGCCTAACTATATTTCTCCGCTCAACTGCGCCGCTCGCTCGCTGCATAAAATTCTATAAAAAAATGAGACATCTCTCCTCTCCGCTTGATCCATTTACACCGAAGCTAACCGAAGAAGAGATGTGGAAATAATGAAATAGGATTGGTTTATTCAAACACACCTCTCATCTTCCCTCCTCTCCGCTTTGGTGGACATCGGGCCTAAGGCTGGAGTCACAGGACAGTTGCATTAAATGTTCTTCTTCCTTTGTTGAAAGTGTTGATGGTGAGGTCGACTGGAAAGAGTTTTCTAACCCAGTCATATTACTCCAGATTTTCGGGAAAATAGTTTTCAAAATGTTCGCTTAATGATGACAAGTGCTGTGTAAATATTAGTTTTAGAGAGGGATTACGGATTTCTATCGATTTTTCTTGTAGAATGCCTTGTAAAGCAGGGAAACAGTCAGCTTGTTTAATTTATATTTATTTATTTATATTTATATTTTAAAAACAGTGTACATGCTGGCTTACAGTTTGCCCAAAACGTCAGCATGCTAATTAACAAATTACAGTATTAAATAATAGTAATAATACAAGATACATGTCAAAAGGTCAAACAAATTAAAGAATACATGTCCAGTAGATCAACTAAATACTAAAAAAATACATGCCAAATAGATTAAAAGTCAAATAAATTAAACAAAATGTCATTGTCAGATTGATTACATAAGATAGGATTAAGAGAATACTAATAATATTACAATTTGTCAAAATTGGATGTCAAAAATAGAAGGGCTTTATTACACAGTTGCCCTAAGCTATCAGCAAATAAATCGGTCTCGTTATAATCTGCGAGCATGTCTCCGATAAGCCGTATAGCACGAGAAGTGGGCGCGTGAGCGCCGTACCTGGTGCGCACCGGCGGCTGCCACAGAAGGCGAGGCCGCCGCCGTGGTGCCACCGTCCCCTCCACATCACAGCCCAGCCGCTTCGGAGCCAACAACCCTACTCTACCTAATATCATTGGACTATCTATACGATTATGGATGATTGCTAGGTAGTGTGTTATCAACTGCATAGTTCGCCTAAGTTTAAGCGTGTCCAAACCCACCATACCATTAACAAATAAGGACTTAATGGAAGCTCGCTTCAAGATGTAGCCAACCTTGTCTGTGACTCTTCTGACATATGGTAGTACAGCAGGCACACGCTCGACTGTGGCCGGCTTCACTCGGTCACTGTGACGTAGGCGCGGGATCCGAAGCTTGTTGTCTTGCAACACTTGCTTGACATGCTGCAGCTCGGCGGCCAGATGTTTTCTGTCACAGATCCATCGTGCTCTCTGAAACAAAGATTTACCCACGGTAGCTAACTGTGAAGGATGATAGTGAGAGGTTCACCATTTAAATATCGGTTGGTATGGGTCTTTTTTCTATACACAGTGTGACCAATAGTGTTATCAGGATTTCGAATGACTAAAACATCTAGGAAAGCTAAAGTATTATTTGCCTCTAACTCCATTGTGAATTGTATTTTAGAGTTTATAGAGTTAAGGTGGTTTAAAAATGCAGTTACTTTGTCAGATGGTAAAATTGTGAAGGTGTCGTCTACGTACCGCTTGTAGAATCTTGGATTTACAGGAGCAGTAAGAAGGGCTTTCTCCTCGAAGTCCTCCATAAATATGTCGGCGACTATGGGAGATACAGGTGAGCCCATCGCCACACCATCTACTTGCTTGTAGAACTCTTCCTTCCACAATAGATAGCCAGATGTGAGGCAATGTTTGAGTAATACTGCATATTCAGCAGGCATGTTGTTATCTTCTAGCTTCCTAGTTACAATTGAGATGCAGTCTTCAATAGGTAGGCATGTGAATGGTGACTGAACATCAAAACTGACCATAATTTCATTGTCAGCGAGATGTAGGTCTTTTATCTCACTAACAAAATGGTATGAATCCTTTGTGTGTGCTCTGGTATGTCCTCTCAGTGGTGACAGTATTTTTGCCAAGTGTCGTGCCAGCTTATAAGTTGGTGAATCGATCTGGCTCACTATATACGGTAATATACGCTAATAATGGACACGTCGGAGTATAGTTTTAATATACTACAGCTTTTATCGGACGAAACGTCGGGAATTAAAAAATAAGTAAAATCAGTTAAATAAACGCTATATAATCCGTAAATTTAGTTTTATTCAATGTGTAGTGTTCGCGTAAATTTAAGAAATCATTATGTAAACCTATTTAATTACGCTGCATATACGAGGTGTGATCAAAAAGTAAGGTGACTTTTCAAATTTCGCGGGTTACGTCCATTCGACCTTCTTTATATTTTTATTGTCTTGAACATCTGTGAAAAGTTTAAAGTGTAAATCATTTTTGGTTTGTTTGTGAGAGGCATTAAGATTAGAAATGTTTTGCGTGCTCAGCGATTTTCTACTGTCGAAAAACATGGATCAAAGAATTTGCATTAAATTTTGTATACAAATGGAATCAAGTACTCTAAAACTCTTGAAATGTTGACAGTGGCATACGGTGGCTCTACTTTAAGTAAATAAAATATGATTACAAGTGGTATAAACTCTTCCAAGAAGGTCGCGAAGTCACCAATGACGAACCTCGCTCTGGACGCCCTAGCTCGTCATGAGATGTCAGATGAGAACGTTGAAGAAGTGAAGAAAATAGTGTTGAGGAACCGTCGAATTACCATAAGAGAAATTGCTTATGATATTTGTGATTAGTGAGTTTTGAGCATAAGACGTGTGTCAGCGAAGTTTGTTCCCAAATTGCTAAATCTTGACCAAAAGAACCGTCGCATGAGCATTGCTGAAGAGCTATTGAATGAGGTCAAGGTGTTGCTCACTGTTTTCTTTGATTATCATGGCGTAGTACATCAGGAGTTCTGACCACAAGGTCGTACAGTTAATAAGGAGTATCACCTTGAGGTAATGTACCGTTTGCGTAAAGAGATACGAAAAAAACTCCAGGAATTGTGGAAAAATCAGTCACGGTTATTGCACCAAAATAATGTGCCAGCTCACACGTCATTGCTGGTACGTAATTTTTTGGCCAAGAGCAACACCGTAATCATGCCACCGTTACTATACCCATGTCACCGTAATCGTCATGTCATTGGTCGTCATATTTTCTATACTTCTTCCGTTTTTCTGAAGTTTCTTTACTGCTTTCTCCTGAGTCTTCACTTCGTTTTCTATTTATTTGAATAGAATTAATTATCCATAGTCAATATTAAACCTGCGTGCGTAATTAAACAAAAGCTTGACTGACTGAAATGATATGAATACGCGGGGGAAAGAATAACGCGCGGAGTGAGGTTGACGCCGGCGCCCCAGGGCCTCGCGACGCACAGCTTGGGAAGCCCTGCTATAGCCTATTTATTAAAAAAGAATAATTTATTTATTTATTTGCTTAGATGATTGAGATCGGTTTACAACAATTGGCAAAGATATCGCGTAACATACATACAAAAAACAACATATTTACAGTTGAATTGAGAACCTTTTCCTTTTTTTTTTTGGATCTGCTAGTAAAAAAGGAGGTACTCGTAATAGTTACATCACAATACATAATTTACAGTTATGCCTTGAATTATGTTATTGGGTCTCACAGGGGTGACGACCAAAGCGTTTTTCTAGTTTTGGTGATAGCAGAACCATCATTTAGACCTGGACCAATGTTTTGTAATCATTAATTTGCATGCCAAGGTTGGCTAATATAACAATTTCTCTCTAGTATTAAAATAGCCTATGTTCATCAGTGGCCAGTAGTAAATACTTTTCTGGTTTTATCACTATGAACAAAATCTTTTTCGAGTCTTTTTTTATAACATTTCTAAACTGGTTGTAGTGTGCCTACCACCTCTGTATGTGGTGCCTTCTTATCAGCCTGTAAATGGTCCAGTCGACTTAGGCTTCTCTAACAGTAAGGAAGATTTGCCGCAATTGCTACGACGCTTACAAGGTCACAGAGGACTATCGTAATTTCATAC
This sequence comes from Parnassius smintheus behrii, assembly GCA_036936625.1. Classification (NCBI taxonomy): domain Eukaryota; kingdom Metazoa; phylum Arthropoda; class Insecta; order Lepidoptera; family Papilionidae; genus Parnassius; species Parnassius smintheus. The sequence continues at coordinate 38,249,298 of JAUPFT010000003.1, read as the reverse complement.
GTCTCACGCCATTGACGCTATTTGTGTCCTCCATTTACGTAAAACAGAGAGATATGAGGGATTTTTTAAGATGAAAAAGTGGGAAAAGGAACAATGAGGTTTATATAAAAAAGAAATGGTGAAGAAACTACAACCCGGTTGAGCTAAGTTTGCACATTACTCGTACTGCTAAGCGAGACCCTCTGTTTCTCCGCTCTCAAACCCCCGTTCATACAGTCGCATCAGTACAGTTTACATTCATATTATCGGTACAATAAGTAAGAATTTTCGACTCCCATTTATTTAGTTTTTATATTATTTTTGTGATTATGTCATCTGCACCAAGTGCAAACTTAAGTTAACTGAGTTGTAACCACATGGTATTAAATTTGTCTTCGCCTTTTTAGAGCAAACGTCCAATATACAATAGAAAATATTCAAATCTATGTGCACATAATTCAAATATAGATAATTTGCTCACTGCATTTTATTTATGTTATAGGAAATATGAAGAGGTTTACCCACCAGAAGTGTCAGAGTTTGTATACATCACCGACGACACCTACACAAAACGTGAAGTATTGCGCATGGAGCACCTTATTCTGAAAGTGTTATCATTTGACCTCTCCACGCCAACATCGCTCGCCTTTCTCTCCCATTATTGCATTTCTAATGGACTCTCAAAAAAGACCTTCCATTTGGCCGCTGTAAGTATTATTTAATTATTTTTCAGTACAAATTGAAAAAGAATCAAACTATTTATTAAATTTTGCTCTGTATGTACAATTATCAACAAAAGTCAGTAATGCTACCAATAAATAAGTCGTATTTAAGTAGGTCGCTAGGTTTCGAATTGTTAGATTACTTAATTAGAATTTTGTTAGAATAGTTAGATTTCAGTGTGATCCATGCAAATATAAGTAGAAAATCTGACATTTGTAGATTCGAGACCAAGAGACATGTCAATCTTATTTATTATTTAATAATATATTAATTCTTTTTAATTTTTCTCTCAGTTTTTGGTGAAATACCAGTAAATTCTTAGTGCATTTTTAGACTTGGAAACTAACAACAATGTGATAGGATTGTTTCATGGCTACCACTGACCACAGCATTAGACCATAAGACCATTGAGACTTCTTATGGGACTCTAGTGATTGTGTCAGGATTAACAAGGCCTCCACAGACTTATTTTTCACCCAAAAAGTTATCAGACAGCTTCGTATAGCTTTCCCATGGCTAATATATTTATGGACAGTTGTTTGGAAACATTGAAAGTTGAATACATTTTTATATTTGCGACTTTTTATATTTGTGTAGTCGGCGACGAGTAGCAAATGATGGTTACGGTAATGAATATATCGATTAAAGAAAGTGGAATGAAAGTGAACACAAGTAAGTTGAAAGTAATGGTTTTTAAAGGGAAGGAAGAAAAATGATATGTGAAATAGAAATAGAAGCTGAATTTGTTAAGCAAGTGAATTAGTTTGTGTACTTGGGATGTGTATTTTATAGATACATTTAGTAGAAATAGAGATGACGGGGATATAGAACCAATCACAAGAGTCAATCCATCACTGTTTCAACTGTTCATGAACATTTCAAGAAGTGTTTAACATTGGTGCTTAGTTAGAAAATTTCCCAGATTTTTTTAGCTCAAGAGAATGGCCACCCTCCTGGCTATCAATCCAATCGAAAACTGTTCATTATGTCAGAAACAACAGCCTGTGTTATGCATCATAGAAATCTTCTTATCGGAAGTTGAACAAAATAAGCGGTTCCTTTCGCTTATTTTGTTCAACTTTCGATAAGAAGATTTCTAGAGAATGGCCACCCTACTGGCTATCAATCCAATCGAAAACTGTTCATTATGTCAGAAACAACAGCCTGTGTTATGCATCATAGAAATCTTCTTATCGGAAGTTGAACAAAATAAGCGGAAGGAAGCAGGAAAAAATTGTAGAAAATTTAACGAAGTGGTTATATCTATAATTCTCATTTTTTGGAGGTTTATTTGAAGATTAATATGCGAATTCATGGATTCATGGGTTTTATGTGAAAATGAAGTGTATTTTTACAAGCTTTTATTTCACTTACGTATGTAAGTCCTGTTTCAGTTCAATATTTGTAATCAATTTTTTTAATCAATAATAATAATTAAAATTAAAAAAAATTATTATATTTAATTAATTATAATATGTTTTTAATCATTGAACAATAGACACACTGATTGGGAAGGATTAAGAGATTACCTAGAGAAAACCTAGAATTAAAGGTTGCTCTTAAAACATCGGAAGGGATCAAAATGCAACTAAGTACATCAGCAATATGATCCAGGTTGCATGTAATCATTGAACAATAAACGAAACGAGACGCTAGCTAAACACCCCAGAAATTAAAAATAGAAACGTTGGAGAAAATTTGCCACTAGAAGTTAAACAAAAAGTTCTAGAGAAAAGAAGACTCCGACTAATATGGCACATATCGAAGCACATAGATGATAAACTAAACTTTAACAAGGCTATTAAAGAGCTAAACGAGCTCCTGGATAAGATAGAGAACAACACCATAAAAGATAAATTGGAGAATGCCAGTCCCACATTTTCGACCAATTATTTGCTTTGAAAATAACCAATTCGCTCAACAAACCCCAAGAGACTAAGCTACCTATACGAACCAACACTCAATGGGCACGAAGTAGAAAATAAAAAGCTGAAGCCTTTGCGAAACACCTTTCAGAGGTGTTCAAGCCAAATCCAAGCCTGAATGGTGAAGCTGAAAAAGAAGTTGATGAAATTTTAAATCAAGACCTTCAACTGGATCTCCCACCAAAGTCTGTAACCTGTAACGATGAATGAACTCATAAACACTCAAAAACTTGCCAAATAATAAAGCACCTCATTTCGACCTGATAACAAAAGAAGTATTAGTGCAGCTCCCAAAAAAGGCTCTAGTGTATCTTACAATCCTGTTTAATAGTATCCTTAGAGTTCAATACTACCCCATGCTGTGGAAAATAAAATGATCCATAAGACTGGAAAGCCAGCAGAAGAAGTTACATCTTACATACCAATAAGCCTCCTCGTAATACTCTCAAATGTATTCGAAAAAATCCTGCTGAGATGAGTAACGCCCATCCTTGTAGAAAAACAAGCAATACCTAAACATCAATTTGGTTTTAGACAACAACACTCTACAATAGAACAAGTAACTGCACGGAGTGTGCGAACAAATATGGAAAGCCCTCGAGTCCAAGGAATACTGTTCGGCCGCCTTCCTGGACATACAACAGGTCTTTGACAAAGTCTGGCTTAAGGGACTACTCTATAAGATCAAAACAACAATAACTCATGGCTTTCTACGTACTCGACAGTCCTACCTATCCGACAGTATTTACCAAGTTCATGACGACGGAGAAACATCGGCGTTCTACGATATAGAAGCGACAGTTCTTCAAGGATCTGTGCTTGGGCTAGTCCTGCACACGCTATACACTGCGGATCTTCCAGATGTTCAAAATGTCACCACAGCCACTTTTGCTGATGATACTGCATTAGTGGCAAGCTGCACTGATCCCGTTTTGGCATCCAATACAGAAAGCCTCAACAAAGTGGATGACTGGCTGCAAAAATGGAGAATTAAAGAAGCCAGCATGTCCAAGTCTGTACATATTACCTTCACCTTGAGGAAAGGGAACTGCCCTCCAGTGACGCTGGGAAACAGTGTGCTTCCACAAAGCGAGTCGGTGCGATATTTCGATATGCATCTAGACAGGAGACTTACTGAAAGAAGCACATAAAAACCAGGAGGGACGAACTGAACATGCAGCACAAAAACATGTATTGGCTAATGGCTCGCAACTCGGTATTGTCCACGGATAATAAGCTACAAATATATAAGACCATCCTAAAGCCAGTATAGACTTATGGCATCCAACTCTGGGGGAGCGCTTGCACCACCAGTATAAAAATCATACAATGAGTGCAAAACGGCATACTGCGACTGATAGCCAATGTACCATGGTTTGTAACAGTGAAATTCACGAGGCTCTCAACATGACAAGACAAGGGAAGAAGGAAATTGCTCTGTACTCAGGGAAATACAGGGTCGACTCCAAAAACATCCTAACGACCCAGCGGCTAACCTGGCACAAATCAGCTATTGCAATCGACTGAAATGCTATGACATTCAAAACCTAGAAACCAGGTTCCAAAATTGAAGAGGTAGCTCCAACAGAGGTATATCCCCCGCACGACAAACACAATACAACACATCTGATGAAAGTTGTCTTGACTGATAGCAGATCGACATACAAAAAAAAATTTTGAAGCATTCAATTGTGCTGATATTTGGCATACATATATAACTTCAATAACAATGCAATTGTATGATACTCGGAAATTTTGGTAAAAGCATTGCCTATATGTGCTGTAGCAGATGACAGGTAATGATTTCAAAAGGAAGGATAGGCCCATCTAAATATTTTACTCATAACTTTTTCATACAAGAAAAAGTAGCGCATCTGTCATAATACAAACGTCATATCATAACAGGACGTAACCAGGTTCGGATTTCGTAGTATAATTATCCTAATTGTACCATTATTTCATGGTTTGTAGTACATAGTATCGTAATAATACTAAGCGAAAATAACATAATTTTACCTAAAGGTCGACTTGTATTATTATTGAGTCCTTTTACTTTTTAATATTAGCCGTACGATATCGAGATTTTCCATATTGTACATGAGTAACGCGTTTCTAATAAAATTAGAAATAACTCCCTTTCTGGTCAATTGGTGCTCGATCGATGCATTTATGTTGCATCCTTGATACAACTATAATACCTCGATAAAACTCTATGCTCCAGAAGCAATCAAGTTTGTAAACAAAATTGCAAAATATTTTAAGAATCAGATTTTCAGATTCAATTAAGCAGATATGGTTTCTTTTGTACTCTTTTAGTTTTACCCTTATTGAATATAAAATATTATAGGTACCAATATTCAAAATTTAACTTACACTGACTTCTTTAGACAAAAATTAAACAGAAATGAAAATAAAACCATTAAAAACGAAACGTTTAGATAAACTAGACGCCTGATGCCAAAATCTCGGCACACGGGAAAAAAGAAACATGAATCGTCTAACGTGATATAATTTTTGAAAAATAATATAATTTTATTTAGCATGTACAATATTTTTGAGGATTTGAATCCAACCCTGGCCTAATCTTGGTAACGTAACTAAACTAACTGTAAAATAAAACTTTAAAAATGCGTTTATATATATGTTAAATATGGTGTACCTCAGGGAAGTATTCTCGGTCCTACTCTTTTCATCATATACATGAACGACATACATCAGTTCAACTCAAAACATTCAGATATAATATGTTATGCCGATGATACGGTCCTTTTATACAGTGGAAAAAGATGGGATGATACCATTTCTGTGGCGGAACGTGGTATTTCTCAGGTTTCTCACTGGTTAAACTCAAACCTGTTAACTCTTAATGTCGAGAAAACTAATTATATTTGCTTTCATAAGACCCGTTCGTCAATACCATCTACTGACAAACACATAAGATTGCATACTTGCACGACCGAAAATAGTTTGTGTAGTTGTGAAAAAATTCGGAGAGTGGAATCCATTAAATACCTGGGTATATTAATTGATCACAACCTTAACTTCAAGGCGCATATATCGGCATTGGCAGCGAGAATTCGTAACATAGTTTACATCATGAGACGGCTGAGAGATTCTGCACCCCTGAGTACATTAATGTCTATCTATTATGCCCTATGTCAGTCTCTGCTAACGTATTGTATTTCTTGCTGGGGAAGCGCTTCCAAAACAGTCATGATAAAAATTGAGAGAGCTCAACGGTCGGAAAAAACGTGTGTTTCAAATGCCATTACCAAGCATTCGCACAGCTTTCGCAAAACGATTTAGTCCATTCATTGAAACACTAATTTATAATAAAGTTATGAAGGCATGCGACATAAGAGATTGCTCGACGAACACAGCTAGAATAAAAATACGAAATTGGTTGCTTACGCTTAGTTATGAGCAAACCGAAAAGCTGTTTCAAACATTGTCATAGTAGCTACGTGCCCAATATTGATATTAATATTGTTATTACAGCAGTATTGCAAATTTAAAATACTGCAATATTAACAAATTATAATATTTATGTATGTGTATATATGTATATGTGATGTATATGTATGTATATATATATATATATATATGCTGTATGTATACGTATGTGGATGTATATATGTATGTTGTGTATATATGGATTTATATATATAATATATTTAATGTTGTGTATATATGTTTAAGTATGTGTTGATATTTATAGACCATAAATAAATTGGAGTAGATGTTTAAAGGTAAAACTTTGTAAAGTCAGCCGTGCACAAATCTCTGTTTTTTGTTAATATGTGTATATGGCTCTCACGATACAGGTCTACGTGCCTAGTGTGAGAACCGCTGCTAAATTATGTGTAAAGGTGCTAACTGTTAAATAAAGTATTTTCATTTCATTTTCATTTCATACTAATTGAAATATACTGTATTAAAGTAAATACTTCTAACGATTGAAATTTGCGGGCGTTGTTGATGATGCGAAATAGCAGCGCCTTAAGACCGAAAAGCCGGACAGACCAGAGCTTAGCCGGGCATTTTGGTTAAAAGGCCGGACATCCTTAATTTTTTTAATCTTAGTATAACATTACAATTATTTAAAAAGTTAAACAATGTATTTTATTATTTACCATAAAATGTTCTCAAATTCTAATCAAACGGACATACTGGACAAGAAATGTGATGTAAGAAAAAGAAATAGAGGATTTTATTATTAATTTAGGACCTAAAAGCAGTGACGCTGAAACAAATACCGAGAAGTCATCAAACGATAATAAAACGATGACTCTTGAGATGAAGAAATGATGGGAGACCCTTACACTTTGATGATCTTGGTGAAGGACCGTCTCATAGACAGTATTAATAAATAATAAAATATAATAATTTAATTGTAACTAAATTAATATAATGTTATTTACCGATGATACGATATCCCATGTGCCTATTTAATCTTTGTATCGTAATTTTTGCATTTTTTACAATGTAACTAGACATATTTATGACAGGCAAATCTGTCCTGCGCGCACACCACTGTCGACAGATTCGCGTTGGCCCTAAACTGTTATTTTAGGGCCAGCTCACTGGTCCGTTTTAGTTGTTCGGTCGGCCCGGTCCTTACGCTAGTAATATATAAGTCAATGACGACAGGTCACTAGAACGTGACTTGCATGTGTTTGCAAAATACAACAAAAAATTTTATGGTGAAAAAATAACACAATGAATATTTTTTATTAATTTTTATATTCTATTATGTCTAGATTAAAATTATCTTCAAATCTCGCCTAATATAGTTCTTTTTTATTTGCTAATAAAATTCTAAGTTTAATTAATTTTACTTGCGTGCGTAGTTACATACTATGTGTATATAAATGAAGATATATATTTATATACATTTATATATATATATATTATATAAATATATATAAATATAAATATATATATATATATATATATATATATATATATATATATATATATATATATATATATATATATATATATATATATATATATATATTAATATAGATATCTCCCCTGACAATATGAACCAACAAGCCGAACAATATTTAAATTTAACAGATTTATTCGGAAAATTGATTACGTTGGTCTTAAGCCGTTTTTATTAGACGCAAATTTTGGTCAAATATATGACAATAATAATCCTGGAAAAGTAGCAAATTTCTTAGTAGAAACTTTATCAAAAGCACTGGAAAACAACACTAAAAATATAAGATTGTCCCATCGTAAAGCCACATTAAAGCCATGGATAACTCCTGGAATCTTAAGACGCATGAGAAATCGTGATAAACTACATAAAAAACTTAAACTAACACCCGATAAAGAAACCCTAAAAATAACATATCGTAGATATCGCAATTTCTGTAATGATATTCTTAAAAAACTTAAACTACAGTATCAAAGCAGTGAACTTCAAAAAGCCGGCAATAACAGTAAAAAGATATGGGAAGTAGTAAAAAGTGCAACGCATCTCAATAAGCATAGTTTAGAGGCAAACGTTTTGCTGGGACACCTTTCCACTCCGGTAGAATCTGTTAATGAAGTTAATAAATATTATAGTAACGTCGGTGTGAAATTAGCTAACAAAATTTTGATAAGTAATTACAATAAACCTGATATAAATCAAACTACAAATACATCATTTGTTATACTAGATACTGATTACGAGGAAGTACATAATCTCATTATGTCATTAAAAACAATTGTGGTTCAGGATGGGACGGTATATCGGGTGACTTGCTAAAGACCTGCAGAGACATACTTGTTCCCCCGATAACATACCTTTGCAACATCTGCCTTTCTACTGGTATCTTTCCTCGCGCTTTTAAGAGAAGTATTGTCCGTCCCATTTTCAAAAGTGGTGATAGAGGCATTGTCTCAAACTACTTTTGATAAATAAACTTGAGGGGCTTGGTGTCAGGAATTTACAGCTAGATCTGTTTAAAAGTTATCTCACAGGTAGAACACAATGCGATAAAATAGGAGAGCATACCAGTGATGAAGAAACAATAACGTACGGAATACCTCAAGGCAGTATACTGGGTCCTACTTTATTTTTGGTTTACATAAATGATCTGTGTTCCATGAAGGTATCTAATGGGAGAATTTTGTCGTTTGCGGATGATACAACTTTGGTTTTCAGTGGTGATAATTGGAAAGATACGTTTGCTTGTGCACAATCTGGATTAAATAGAGTTCTTAAGTGGCTAAGTGGGAACTTGCTAACGATTAATATCGACAAAACTAAATATGTAACATTTGCAATCCGCAATGTCTCTCTCCCCTTAGGTGAAAACATTTCGCTTATAGCTCATACCTGCGATCTGGTAAATGCATGTAGTTGTACCGGATTAGAAACTGTTGACAAAATTAGATACCTTGGAATAATTATTGACCAGAATCTATCTTTTAGGCCTCATATTGAGCAACGTACGGCTCGTGCACGTAAACTCATATACGTCTTTAGAATACTACGCCAAATTGCTGAATATAAAATTATACGCGGCGTATATTTCGCCCTTTGTCAATCCATATTCACATACTGTATTTCTGTATGGGGAGGTGCAGCTAAATCCTATGTAATGTCTCTGGAGGTGGCCCAAAGAGCTATCCTAAAAGTGGCAAAGTTTCACCATTTCCTTTACCCGACCGAAGGAATGGAAAGTACTAACGGTTCGTCAACTCTTTATATTGTACACTGTCCTAAAACAACATTCTAATACCGCCTATGACCCTTCGACACAACGTGTACGGAGAAAGGATATTGTTTGTGTCCACCATAAATTTAGAACAGCATTCGCAAAGAGGTTCTTTTGTTATATTGCACCTTTACTATATAATAGAGTAAATCATATACTTGGTATATACCCTTTAACAAGAGCAAACTGCAAATTTACTATTAGAACATGGTTACTGACTAAAGACTTTGACTGGACTGAGGCTCTTATCAAAACAATTTGATCATCCTGAACACACACACACACACACACACACACACACACACACACACACACACACACACACACACACACACACACACACACAAACACGCACACACACACACACACACACACACACACACACACACACACACACACACACGCGCACGCATGCACCACACACTAATGCACACTCGCACACACATACACACACACACATTTCGTTTTTGTTTTATTTTCTCTTTTTAAAATTATATTATACCTCTTTTGAAATACACTTCTCATGAGTACATACTTTCCATGATTATTTGTCCGGTGGTGGAGGCCTGGTAGCTGTAGCACAGGTAATCCTAGTATTGTCACCAGTCTCTACAACTAGCATTTGTAAGTTACTTAATTTTTTTTAGATGTAATGATGTTTATAAACTGCAATTGTAGAGAGAAATAAAGATTATTATTATTGTTATATGATCACTTATATTATCACAAAACTATAATATTATAAATATAAATACAATCTATATAAATAATATTATTATTTTGGCTATTATCCACCGCGTCGAGGAATTCTAAGCCATCGGTGAAGTTAGGCATCCAAAGATAGGAACCTTCTTACTATTCGAGCCGTAAGGCCATAAGGCCGATTTTTGAATTAATGCTTTCAGCCATTTGCCCAAACCTAACTTGGACAGATAATCGTCCATATTTTTACCAATAAGTCCATTGACTGATACAACTATTGGTACAATAATAGTAGAATCAACGTCCCACATAGCGACAATCTCATGAGCCAAGTCGATATATTTTATTTTTTTATCATTCTCTGCTTTTACGAGATTCTCGTCATGAGGAACACTGATATCCACTATTATTGCCTTGTGTGTAGTTCGGTCTATCACCACAATGTCAGGTTTATTTGCCACTATAAACCTATCTGTGATAATTGACCGATCCCAGTACAGCGTGACACTTCTATTTTCAAGGACTGGCTTTGGTTCATACTTATAATATGGAACATCCTGTTGAGTAAAGCCAAATTTAATGGCAAGCTGTTGGTGTATTATTCTAGCTACTTGGTTATGTCTGTGCAAATACTCACCATTTGATAGTTGTGAACAACCGGAAATAACATGTCTGAGGGACTCTCCAGGGTGGTGACATGCGCGGCATACGTCAACTGTGCCGTCCCTCAAAATGTATTTCCGGTAGTTGTTCGTTTTAATTACTTCATCTTGTATTGCACAGATAAAACCTTCAGTTTCTGCAAAAAGGTCACCAAATTGTAACTAATGTACTGATGCAACCATGTCTACATAAGGATTAGTCAATGCTTTAAAAAATCGACCATGCAGTTGTTTGTCATTCCAAACCTTTTTGCTTTCATCTATAGTCATAGTATGAGGCTTCTGCCAGTCCTTTGCCGACATATTAAGCGGGGTTAATGATTTGTCATTAATCACTACGTCATTATGAATGTGTGATGTGTCTTTTTTTTTTAATAAAATATTCTCTGAGATTGTATACTTCACGGTTGTGTAGGTTTTTAATTTTAATAAGCCCCGTCCACCATCTTTTCTTGGAAGATACAACCTAATGACAGATGATCGTGGGTGGTGCATTCTGTGCGTAGTCATTAATGTACAGACTCGTCTATCTAAGTCATCCAATTCCGTTTGAGACCATCTTGTAACGCCAAAAGTATATAGAAGCCTAGGTATTACCCAGGAGTTATATGCTCTAATTTTGTTTCCGCCGGATAAATGACTTGATAACTTTTTTTAATCTTGACATAAATTTTACTTTTGAATTTTCTTTAATATTTTTGTCATTAATTCCTAGCGCTTCTGCCATGCCCAAGTATTTATAGGTTTCTGTTTCAGAAAGAGAACTGAAATGTAAGTCATTTGTAATTGCAAAATTATTACAATCTTTAATTTTGCCCCTATTTACGTTGATGACAGCACATTTATCTATTCCAAATTCCATTCTAATATCATTGTTGAAACTATGTGTTAATTTCAACAATAATAGTAGATTACTCTCTTTTGATGTGAATAGTTTGAGATCATCCATATAAAATAAATGTGAGATCGGTGAGTTTTCTTTTCGAAACCGAAACCCTAATCCGGATTCCTCAATAGCAGTGCTTAAAGGATTCAGGGCTAAACAAAACAAAGTTGGGCTCAAACTATCGCCCTGGAATATACCCCGTTTAATATTTATAGAGTCTATCGAACTACTTTGCCACTCACCTGGTAGATTTAGGACAGTGTTCCACTGACCCATTACTTTACTTAAAAACTTACAAATTTTGTCATCTATTTTATATATTTCTAAAACTATCTTTAGCCATGAATGTGGAACAGAGTCATATGCCTTTTTATAATCCACCCAAGCAGCGGACATATTTTTGCGATTACGAAAGACTTGTCGGCAAATAGCTGTGTCAATGAGAAGAAGTTCTTTACAACCACGTGACCCTTTCCGACATCCGTTCTGTGCAGTTGAAAGAATGTTATTATTTTCCAAATGTTTATAGATCTTGTTATTTAAAATTGCAGTTATTAATTTGTATATAGTTGAAAGGCATGTAATAGGTCGGTAATTTTTAGGTTCCGTGGTGTTACCATTTTTATATAGTAAATACCAGTTGTAAGAAGTCTCGGGAGCTCACAGCACTCAATGGCTTCTTGAATCTGTGCAACCAAACGTACGTGGATACTTGTTATCCATTTCAGCCAAAAGTTGTGTATCCCATCTGGTCCAGGTGATTTCCAGTTGTGTAATCTACGAGTAATTGAGTGTACATCTTCAGCAGTAATTGAAATAGAACCCATGTTAGCCAAATTAGAAAACTTACGTTCGGTTGCACGAATCCATTCGCCTTCATTATGAGAAACTTCGTTAGACCATATACTTTTCCAAAAATTTAGACATTAATTTAAGCTTGGGCTGCCATGAGTACAACTATTAGTTGTAGTGTTCTCCCAAGACCGATACACCCACTTTTGGTTACTTTCGAATGTGCGATTCTGGAAGTACCGTTTAGATCTTTCTGAATATCGTCTAATACGGTTGGCCCATGCTTTTAACTTTTGTTTTTGTGTATCAATGAATTCAGTAATTTTATCCGGAAAATGGGGATCTGATTGGCTAATATCATTTTCATTAGCGATTTGATTTACTAAACATACATACATAAACACTCACGCCTGTCACCCAGAGGGGTAGGCAGAGACTACGGACTTCCATTTGGCACGATCCTGACATACCTCTTTTGCCTCCTTTACATCCATATATCTACGCATACATGCTCGTCGGTTAAGGGTACTTCTAACGTGGCCCATTTTCAAAATATCGCCAATTTGGTCGATAAACTTTTTCCTAGGGCGTCCCTTCCCGACTCGGCCGTTTACATCTGCCATATAAATTTGCTTTGTCACTCTTTCCTCATTCATTCTTTCCACATGACCAAACCACCGAAGCATTCCTTTCTTAATCCTGGTCACAACATCATCTTGCATACCACATTTATCTCTTATCACGCAATTTCTCACCCTGTCATTCAGATTCAACCCTAGCATATTCCTTAAAGACCGCATTTCTACAGCATTTATTCTACTTTCGTGCTTCTTCTGCCACACCCAGCTTTCACTACCATACATTAAAGTAGGGACTAACATAGCATTATGAATTACCATACGTGCCTGCTTTGGCATATTCTGGTTCTTCATAATAGAGTGTAGTGCCCCATTCACTCTATTCCCTGCATTTACTCGTCGTTCTATATCCCTATCATATCTACCATCCCTGCTAAATACACATCCCAAATACACAAACTCATCCACTTGCTCAATTAACTCTCCTTCTATTCTTATTTCACATACCGTTTTGCTTTCTTCTCTTTCAAAAACCATCACTTTCGTCTTACATGCGTTCACTTTCATTCCCCTTTCTTTTAATTCCCAGTTCATTAATGTAACCATCATTTGCAACTCAGCCTCCGATGACGCAAATATGACTTGATCATCGGCATACAAAAGGCATTTGACGGTTAACTCGCCCATTCTTAACCCACATTCTTCATCTTTCAAAGTTTGCAAACACCGGTCCATAAATAGGTTGAACAGCCAAGGGGAAGCTACACAGCCCTGTCTGACACCTTTTTGGATGCCAAACCAATCCGAGTAGACCCCATTGATCCTGACACAAGCACTAGAGTCCCTATAAAGATACCTTAATGCCTGTATCAAACCAGCGCTCAACCCATATGAGTTCAGTGTTTGCCATAACACATTCCTGTCCACTCTGTCATAAGCCTTTTCCAAGTCCATGAATGCACAAAAAACTTTCTGGTTTTTAGCCAAAAACTTCTCCGCAATCATGCGCATGGAAAAGACTTGATCTGTACACCCCATTCCCTTTCTAAAACCCGCTTGCACATCCCAAATTTTTCCATCAGTTTCTTTCATAACTCTTTCAATTAACACCTTAGCATACAGTTTACCCACAATACTAAGCAAGCTGATACCGCGGTAGTTTTTGCAGTCCTGCTGTGACCCTTTTCCTTTATATATTGGTACTATAACTGCTTTACACCAGTCATCCGGTACCCGTTTTAATTCCCAACATAAATTAAACAAGGTGTACAGCAGGCCTGCCACCACTCCCTCTCCAGCCCTTAGCATCTCGAGTGATACTCTATCGTATCCAGCTGCCTTACCTGCTTTCATGCTTTTCATTGCTTTCATTATTTCATCTACACTTATCTCCATACACCTTTCCACTTCTTTCGGAATTTCTAGTTCATTTAGTTCAGACGACTCTTCACTCATAAATACGCTTTCAAAGTATTCCTTCCATCTGTTTAAATCCGAAACTTCATCATTCATAATACATCCATTCTCGTCTCTTATAGCATTTATTATAGGCTGTTTTGTATTTCCCCTGGCAGTTCTTACGAGTTTCCAGAACATTTTTATGTTAGCCTGGAAATTATCAGATATCCTTCTAGCATTCTTATCCGTTCTTTCTTTCTTTTTCCTTTCAACAACTTCTTTTACTCTCTTATTTAGACGTCTAAATTCTGCCTTTTTTCTTTCAATCTCATCATTCATACCAGAAGAATTACCAGCTTTGGTTGCTAGTAACTCTAACTGATTTACTAAAGTAATTATTTTTTTACGTCTGTTACTTATTTGGTAGCTTATTAATTTTCCTATAATTTTGCGAGTATTGTCAATTCGTTTTTGAATTCTTTGTTTCCATTTAGGTTTTGTATTATTTTTCTTAAAATTTTGTACTGAAATGACAGGAATTTTCATTATCATACATATAGCATGGGCACAACAGTAAAGAAGAGACATAGTTTCCAAAATAGAGTTTCTTTTTTCAAAATAATCTTTACATAGAATATTCATGGATGCTACTGTTAGAATAGTTTTTTTTTTGTTAGGAAGTTTAGGTAGTTTCGGTCTATTTTCTATTGGTGTATTTTTATATTCCAGAAGGGAACATTCGAAAGTCCTTTTCGTATATTCGCTGTCTTGGGAACTCACATCTATATCAAAACAATTTTGCTCCACTTTTTCGTTATTTAAGTTAGTAATATTTATATCATGGTTACTGTTATTTTCATTTAAGTCATCAGCCTCACCTGGAAGTGTTCGTTGGGAATCAGGAATTAAATTGATAGTAGATATTGAGTACTCACTGCAAAGTTGTTCAATTAATCTGTCGTCCAAAATCTTACGACTTAGAATTACACGTACTTGATCTGAAAGTCTTTGGGCAGTTATGTTTGTTAGGTTGGGTTGTAGCTGTTGGAATTCAGACAGCATTTTAGGGCGATAAGATGTAAGATTGGTTCCTCCTTTGGTAGCCTTATAGTACGCGCGCATAACACTTATATTTAATTCTTTAGTCCAGCGCATGCGTCGTCGCACTACACCATCAGTAGCGGGGTCCTCATGTAGGATGGTAATTCCTGCAGGTCCCAAGCCAGCCGCTGGCGCTCTTCGTCCCCTCAAAGATGGTACGGGGGTTCTTCTTGTGCCTCTTGGATTACTGGATGGATGTTACGTGTGCGATTGTGGTATTGGCGGTATTTATTCGTATTTGTCGTCTCGTTCGATGCATAATGTAACGTTAAATTAAATATTTTATAAATCTGTTTGTAAAATTTCTTAGATGACATTTGTCAATTTGAAAGAAATACATTTTTCTTGAAATTAGTTTCTTATCCACAGATTTTTAAAGTTTTATTAATATTGATATTGTAAAATCTATTCGCGTTGAGAATTTGTTATTTGGGAATTTGAAACATATGCTACAAAAATTCATTTTTAAGATTTTGTACTGACTGCATCATTTACTTTTGACAACGTCCGCCATTTTTTTACCATTTTTACTAACTTATTATTATTATTATTATTATATACTAGACATTTACTAGACTACTACATTATTTACTACTAATATATTTTACATAACTAAACATTTATATTGGGAATATGACCTCAATCAGTTAAGTCATTTAGAAGTTACCTAATCAATAACAGATAAAATATGATTACGATTTAAAAAGATATTATCTTTAATCAATAATAAATTACTTCATATTATAAAATATTTAAAATTACATATTTTATTGTCAGAATATTTTTATTTAATGAGAAAATTCTGCGAAAACAGAACTCATATCTCGCGCTCGCGGTAACGGACTTCAGTGCAGACTTGACACGCGCCTCCATAAAACTTGCAATAGTAGTTGACACTTTATTACATTTTAACTTGTACTTTATTGTTTTTTGAACTTATATTGTCCCTTTTAATTTACCTCTGATTACACATATTTGCAGTATATCGCTGAACTGTGCCTTCTGGAAGCAGACCCGTATCTTCAATTCAAACCTTCAATCATAGCGGCTTGCGCACTAGCCACGGCCCGTCACTGCTTACTCTGCGAATGTTCGGGCGAGAAGAATACAGAGTCGCGACTTCTTACCAAATGCAGCCTTACTGCTTGGCCTCCAGCGCTGGCCCATTGCTCAGGCTACTCGCTCGCAGATTTGGAGCCGTGCCTCCGAGAACAAGCACGCACACACTCGCATGCTCCACTACAACCTTACCAGGCTATACCTGACAAATATAAGAGCAACAAGTAAGTATGGGGTTATTATCTTTAACAAGACCCTCTGCAGGTGTTTGAACTAAGCTGTTTGCTTCGTCTTTAGTAATGCGTTCAGCAAGCGAGTGAAATAATTTGTTAGTGTCTGTCTTTTCCATCAATATAATTAAACAATTAACAATGACGCCGTCATAAAACTGCTTCTTTCAATTTTTAAGAAATTTTTTACGTGGTAGAGCCAAGCCGGGGAAAGATCACGCTCTCACAGAATACCAGCGTAAAATAGAAGCTTAGCAGTTGTGTTCCTTATGGTGTGTGTAGAAAACCAGAGACCCACCCTTCTTACTGGAAACGAAGTGTTACATCGTAGTCCTCAGGGGTGACAATGCATCTCCATTTTCATTCTTAATCGAGGGTTAATGTAGTGTAGTCTCGTTTGTCACTCGCATTCTTCAGGGTATCATAGTAGTGGTGGATAATCTGGTACGTACGTGTTCGGGCGAGGGGGAGGTGGCCTCGGTTCCCTTAATTTTATCCCGAACGGTTCGCTCTCTACGCCGTGTTTTATAAATTTCCGAAAATTCGTACTTCTGCTCACATTTCGCACCTCCGCTCAAATAGTGTCACAACTCAAAAAAATTAAAAGACTTTTATTGCACCATTCCTTTCAGAAAACTTCAAAATCTTATCTCAAACAGTGTCGAACTTATGGTTTAAATATTTGTCCCTAGATGGTACTAGTGTCATTATAATGTTAAGTGAAAGTTATGTTATACCAAACATAAACAGTGTCACATATCGACTTGCGCCAGGTGGTCGTTTGACTAAATATCGTATAAAGTGTTGTTTGTCGAGATAAGACAGTATATGTGATTAAGGCTTAGCAAATATCTTCCTTTTCTCACAGTTAAACTGATCTGTGTCGTTATATGACAGTGTATGTGGTTAAAGCAACTCAAAAATCTTATTTATTTCGCAACAAAACTGGTCTGTGTCGAGTTAATGCAGTATATGTGATTAAGGCTAATCAAAAATCTTATTTATTTCGCAATCAAATTGATCTGTGTCGAGTTATGAAAATACGTGTGAATGAATGAACCCAGTTTTGTACCAAAACATACTCAAATAAATAATTTAGAAGTAATATATGACAGCAATAAAGACATGGTTATTTAAATGAGACTTCCGTAAATATTTCTAATTTACCGGTCGAATATAATAATGAAAACTTAGATCTTATGCAAGATTCCACTGGCGTTGAAGAAACAAATGATTCAGTTGAAGATTCCAACTATGACACTGCTCATAAAAAGAGTAAGAAAAATAACGTCGTTCTTCATCGCCTATCATTATCATCATTGTTCATCGTCCAGCTCAAGTTCATCTTCGTCCAGTTTCAATTTATTCTCATCCAGCTCGCTATCTTTATTATTTAGTGTAAAGCCAAGCGAAGACATTCGCGGAAACCGTCCATGAACTTCACAAGAATCTAATTTAGACAGACCTAACCCCCAAGGACAAAATGAGATGACAAAATAAATTGTGCCCACTTCACGTAAGAAACGGCGTGCTGAAGGACAATGGAAGCAAAATGTGACTAAAATTCTACGAAACTCAGGATTGCCTTATAAAACAAAATCTAGGCGAAGTGTTCCTAAAAAAGTTATTAAAGAAGGTTGTGGATGCTGGATAGTAATGACAGAATGATCAAAACTGTAACAGAGAAATCAACTGGGGTTTTTTTGAAAGGAGATCAAAGAGGAAAACATAATAAACATTATATTTGTAATATCATTATATACTGTTGGCGAAACTATTAAAATGAAATCAGGGATCATAATTATAAAAGGAATACCAAAGATTGAAAGCCATTATTCGAGGGCACAAACTGCACGAGAATTGATTGATAGAGGAAAAACTTTTTCTGACTTACATAGGGACTATATGTACGTAAACGAAATGGTCGGAATTATGTGATGCACTGTCGCATTTTAATGGTGGATTTTATTTAGATTTCTTCGTACCAAAGAAAGATATATGAATTATGTGTATCTTATGAAAATTCGAATCCGGAAGATAAATTACAACATAAGATGAACTCCTATTAGAAAAGAATTTATCTAGGAAAGAAAAAAAGAAAGCTCTTAAAATAAATGAAAACCTGATTGTGGCTGTATAAGACTGTTTTGCAGGTACTCCGTGGCGATGTCTTTGTTTTTGACTATAAGAGGAAACTAAATAACATGCATTTCACGGTTCGCAAGTTGACAGCAGAAAACACAGAAAGAAAAAGAAATCAACTGACAACAAGTAACAGTAATAATTGTGATTTGATTGTAAATCACAGTATTACTGAGTGCTATTTTTGGCATGAGAGTAAAGGTAATCGAGGTGCAGACGAAATCGCTAGCTGCTTGCTATAATTTATAAAAAATTGCACAGTTGTACAGGTAATGAGCCCATTGATTTAGTTTTCTATTCGGACAACTGTTCCGGGCAAAACAAAATAGGTACATATTTGGGTTGTACATGTTTGCGGTATTGAAATACGATAAACTTAACTCGATTAGGTAGTTATAAATTTTACTACCTGGACACACTCAGAATGAAGGTGACTCAGTACATTCGGTGATAGAAAAGCAAATAAAACACTCGTTGAAATCAGATCCAATTTACGTTCCCAGTCAATATGTACAAATAATTAAACAGGCTAAAAAACTGGGGAGCGCTGAGAGTAAATGTGCTCTATATAAAGATTTCATTTCTTTAAAAATTTTAACTAGTGATATGGGTATTACGACTAAATAAGATAAGGATCTCTGATGTAAAAATGATGACTATTGCCAAAGATAGACCAAACATTTTAAAGTACAAAACGTCTTACGGCGCCTCTACACGTTGGCCAACACAGTGGCGAATGTAGTGGCCAATAGCATTGGCCAACGTGTAGACGGGGTGTTTGGGCTTCATTGGTATGTATTGGAACGATGGCCTGCAAGTTGGCGCGAGATCCGTGTGGTGTCGGTTTTTTACAAAAGATCAAAGGATTGTTGGCAGAGTTCGGTCGCCGCGTCCACACGTTGGCCGCGCATTTAGTTTGCTACAAGCTCCCAGAGTGATTGCACGCATCTGATTTAAATTTTATATTCTAGCTTTATAGGGTGGATGCCCCAATTACCGGCCTTTTAGTGCCAATTTAAACTTTAAACATTCCTAATACTTTAATTAGCGCGATTTAATTATTATTAAACATTTGTTTTAATCAACAAGCTATTTATCAAAAAAAATAACGTTTTTTTACAATCAGATTATTGCGAGAACAATTTTAAAATGAAAAAAAAAAATGAAGCACGTCGTTTATACGTGGTAGAACCATGCAATTATATTAGAAGTATTGTTGCAGCACGAAGGTCGGCTCGACCGGGGAAGGGCCACGCTCTCACAGAATATCAGCGTAAAATAGTAGCTTACTGATGCTGTGTTTTGTATAGTGAGTGTAGGGAACCAGAGACCCTTTTTAAAGGAAACGAGGCATTTTATCTTAGTCCTCACGGGTGACAACGCATCTGCATTTTGATTCGTAATCGAGGATAGATGTAGATGTCTATGGGCCACAGTAACCACTTACTATCACGTGGACTGTGTGCTCGTTTGTCACCCTATCCTATAAAAAACGTCGATTTCTTATAATTTAATCGTGCAAGTTTTGGAAGCATTATCATCATTACAGCTGTTCACAAGTTCACTAATGAACATCATCCTCCACAGACTGCCGCAAAGCATGCTCCTGAGCCACTTTGCTCGTCATGAGTTTTTCATTTATGTTCTAAGTTATAATTAGTACCTATTATTAAGTCAGTGTTAATTATATTTATTGCTATTGTTTTTGTCTTCTATATTTTTGTCAAATAAATTATAAGGTTTTTTTATCTAATATATATCAAATATCTGATGAAATCTGAAATGAAATCTGATGAAACCAAGTACATGTTTTGCTAAACTTTAAAATCAAAACCCAATTTTAAAACATAGACTAATCGATTATAACTCCTTTAACTTTAAAATAAGTTAAGTTCTTATTAATGGTATTTATTCCAGTTTATGATGCATGTAAAAAATAAATAAAGCTAATTGTATATCGTATATCTACAGCCCCATTAATATCCACTATTATTTTATAATTCTTTTATAAAAACGTTAACCCCACACTAGGATTTTCTCCCGTATCGCACAGGCGGTTTACAATTATAAATTGCACAAGAACACACATCCACACCCGAAACAATTATTTGTAGGACATACAAATACTTGTTCCGTGCGGGATCAAACCCGCGGCGCTCGGCGCAGCCACTCATTGCTGAGCCACTGCGCCACGATACTTATAAATTCGTCCGCACATTGGCCCGAACCGAAGTAAACTGAACGACCTTCCAACGTGTGGACGCCGTCACCAAATCTCGGCAAATATATTCGCCACTCCATTCGCCACTGTGTTGGCCAACGTGTAGAGGCGACATTACACGAACACCGAATGGTCAGAAGGTAATTTACTCTCCCGAAATAAAAAAATACTAATAATTCCTGACACTAAACAAGCTTATACTACTAAAATCAAAATCAAGGAGAATAAAAAGACTGATTTAATGACTGCAAAAAATAATCACATTCCTAGTTTTTGTGCTGACTTATAGCAATTTGTGAGTTATTTCTAATATATTCTAATTATATAAGATACTAAAGATGTTACGCTCTACGATATGAGACTTAGGTAATTTTCTGTTTGATTTTTGTATTGTTGATTAATGTTAATTCGTTTTAATTAAACAAGATTTCGTAAATTTTTCGTTTTTTTATCTGTATAGTGTCACAACTCAATTTTTTTTATGCTTTCAGGATACCTAATACAGTATTTTATAGAGCATCAAAAACCGTTGTAAGTTACTAAGAAACTTATAGCACTAATTTTGTTAGTTTTCGATTTAACACCCGAAAAGTGACAACAAAAAGTTCAAGTTCAAGTCTCGATAGTTTACTTTTGACTTACGACACTATTTGAGCGGAAGTGCGATTTGTAGACAGCACACCCGCAGTTTAATGCCTAGATCCGATATTTTTTTCTTTTAATGTGTCTCCTAATAATGTTTCTAAATTACCCTTTAAAAGTTTTCAACTTCTATGGATGGTATTTTACAAGACAGCAATAAACATAAGTTTTAATTTTTTACTTTATTTAACTGCTTTGAGCACCTGTGGTGAAAAAACGTGTGGGATCTGTGTGGCCAACCATTTAAAAAGTGTCTACATCATGAGGATTCTAATACAGGAGCATACCATGTACTTAATGTCATTACTTACTGAGCTATAACCGTTAATGTGTAAAAGTAGGCATTTCATTACAAAATTATTTGCAGGTAGTTTATTTTTTTAAATTGCATGTATTTATTAGGTAAGTACATCCCTTCTGTCCTTATGCAGGCTCTAACATCTTTTTACAAAGAATTTTACTAAAACTCTCATAATTTTGGTTGAAATAACCCTAGCTGCGTCTGTGGCGCGAAGTCTTAGTTCGTCGATTGTTTTAATTGGTTTTTTTATAAACTTGTTCCTTCAGACAGCCCCAATAAAAAATCTAATAGGTTAAGATCAGGTGATCGGAGTTTCGGAGGAAGTGAGAGATACAAGTGTCGTGCCTTTTTTGCTTAAAATTTATTGTTTTATTAAGTTTTGTTGATTTACTATAGTAAATTTTTCTGTCTTGGTGGAGGTTTTAATATCTGTAAATTAGTAAGTGTTTGTAGTTGTGCCGTTTTTATGTAATTTTTTGTTGTAGTAATATAATGGAGGACGAACCTCCCGATCCCGGAAGGGTTCGCAATGATTCCTTTTCCTTACCCATTAACATTGATAATGTAGAACTAATTAACCGTAAACGTGCCCAAGTAAGTAACGAGTCTGCCCATCCACAAAAAATAGTTATTACTGATCCAAATCAACAGTTTCCTTCAATACAATCCTCATATACCCATCCTGATTTTATTAATAAAAAAGTTAAGTACTCTCAAGATGATGCCGCTCCTTTTCTAGTTCACGTAAGTAAAATCTCAAATGATCAGCTGTCTGGAGTAACTCTTAAACCAATTAAATTCGGTCACTTTCTGTATCATAACAATATTAAAAATATAGTCCATGATGGAGTCAAAAAAGTTGGACGAAATAGAATATCAGTGGAGTTTAAAACAGCTGCAGATGCAAACACCTTTATCGATCACCCAGCTCTCCAAATTTCTAAATATGAAGCAACCATCCCCTCATATAGTATCACTCGTATGGGGCTAGTTAGACAAGTTCCTATAGAGTGGACACTAGAAGAATTAATAGCAGCTATAGAAATTCCCTCTGGCTACGGTTCTATAATTAAAGCACGGCGACTTAAGACGATCAGTGAGTGACAGCAATAGCGTTTCATGGGTTCCAACTCAGACGGTTGTTCTAACTTTTTCTGGACAAAAACTTCCCCCCCATATTTACTGTTTTTACACCTCAATGCCAGTGGAAAAATATGTTTTGCCACTAATTCAGTGTCATAAATGTTGTAGATTTGGCCATGTTACTTCCCAGTGCCGATCATCCCCTCGCTGCTTTGTTTGTGCACAGAATCATGAAGGTTTATCTTGTACTCGACAAACTCCTACTTGCCTATTCTGCTCTGGTCCCCACACCGCAAAAGACCCTACATGTCCTGAACATTTAAGGCAAAAATCTATTAAACTTGTTATGTCACAAGAAAATATTTCATATTTAGAGGCTTCAGCTAGATTCCCTCAGACAAAAAGATCCTTTGCTGATACAACAAGAATCCAGCCTCGTAATTGTTCTCAACAGACCCCTTATACTTTAACTGACAGTCTTTCAACCCCTTCGGCTCAGCTCTCACAAACTGCATCATATAAAAAAACAATTTTTATCCCTCAACGTACCTACAGCCAATCATTAAATTCTGGATATGATATGGCAGCCCATCAGGCAATTGTTGAGAATCCTAATTCTTCCCTTCCTAATGGGTGTGCTCTACTGGGAAATGACAACAACTCCTCTAGTAATGACAATTTCTGCGAACTTACGATATCAATTCTAATTAACATGATCTCCCGTTTTAGTGACACGGAACTTCCTCTCAGCTTACACCAAAAACTTACTCAGCTTTCCTCCTTAGCCCGTAACATTCGCAGTCCCGCCAATTCTTCAATGGAATTGTCGGAGCATTAGAAATAAAAAAAATGAACTCATTTACCTCATTAATAAATTTCATCCCTTCATTCTTGCCATCCAGGAGACATGGCTTAGGCCTGAGTCTCATTTTAGGGTTTCAGGCTACGCATGCCTCCGGGATGATAGGAGTGATGGTCGTGCTGGCACCTCTATTTTAATTTCAAGAACAGTTACATTTTGACAAATTCCTCTCCCTTCTCATAGTCCAGCAGTAAATGCTGTTGCTATTGAGGCCCTTGATGTCTCTATTCTCTCTGTTTACATTCCTAATCCTGATGTAAATGTTTTAACAGAACTTGCAACACTTATTTCTTCTCTGTCACCTCCTATGGTTATTTTGGGAGATTTTAATATGCATCATACTGTTTGGGGCTCCCATCTGTGTGATTCACTGGCTCTCTTATTTTTAGATCTTATTGATAATTTTAATCTCTGTATTCTAAATGACGGGTCTCCTACCCGTCGAGTATCCCCATTACAAAATGTTAGAAGTGCCGTTGACCTAACTCTCTGCTCCCCAGATATTGCTTCCCTTCTTTTGTGGCAAATATTACCTTATAGCTATGGCAGTGACCATTTTCCTATATTCATCACTCCTCCTACTTCACCTAGAATAAATTTTACATTTTGTCCAAGACTAAAGTATAATCTATCCAAAGCTAATTGGCAATTATATTCTACAGTTTTGGAACAAGAGGTTTCAACTCTTCCCCCAATTAACAATGATAATATTGCTCCTGTATATATAGAGTTCAGAAATGCAATTATTTCTGCTGCTAATAAGTCAATCCCCTTAAAAAAACCTTT
This sequence comes from Parnassius smintheus behrii, assembly GCA_036936625.1. Lineage (NCBI taxonomy): Eukaryota > Metazoa > Arthropoda > Insecta > Lepidoptera > Papilionidae > Parnassius > Parnassius smintheus. Next base: position 38,224,507 of record JAUPFT010000003.1, on the reverse strand, counting down.
CAAAAATAAGTATCCTTCCCCTCCTTGGTGGGACCAAGATTGTTCAGCAGCTTGTAGGAGAAGAAAAGAGGCTGAATTAATATACTCCCGTTCTATGACTGCAGAGAATTATATCTCCTGTAAAAAAATTACTGCAGAAACCTTAAAATTACTGTCAGACAAAAAGCGAACTGGTTGGTTTAAATTCTGTGAGTCACTGTCACCTAGGACTCCCCCATCTTTGGTCTGGAGAAATGTTAAAAATATCGCTGTGCAGTTTCTAGTGAAAATATAATTTCTAATGATCCTCCCCCGTGGATAGATGAATTCTCTAATAAACTTGCACCACAAACAGTCCCATCTTATGATGAATGCCTAGTTTTTAATTCTGCTTTTTTAAAAACGAATGATAAATTTGATTCCCCCTTTTGTTCTCAGGAATTGTTTACTGTACTCAATGGCCTTAAAGACTCCTCACCAGGTATTGATGGGATTCCTTATTCGTTTATAATTAATAGTAGTGAGAACACTAAAACTGTCTTACTATCCATTTTAAATTTTATTTATATTACTGGTGATCCTCCTGCTGAATGGAAAACCCAAATTATTTTGCCCATTCTCAAACCAGGTAAGTCTAGCAATGACCCTTCCAGTTACCAACCTATTGCCCTTTCTTGTACTTTGGCAAAAATCTTGGAACATTTAATAAAAAATCGCTTGGAGTGGTTTTTGGAAAGGAATAATCTCTTACCTAAAAGCCAATTCGGTTTCCGAAAAGGTTTAAGTACCATGGATAGCCTAAGTACTTTGGTCACAGATATTCATATTGCTTTTTCAAAACATGAATTTCTCATAGGAGTTTTCTTGGATATTTCTTCTGCATATGATAATGTACTTCTTCCTGTGCTCAGGCAGAAAATGCTTAATCTGAGCATTCCAGTGAGGATAGTCAATTACGTCTCTAACTTTCTCTCTTCTAGATCAATATCTATAAATGTTAAAAATCTCCTGCTTCCCCCAAAAACTATATGGAAAGGACTTCCACAAGGCTCAGTTCTTAGTCCTCTCCTTTATTCTATATATACTCACGATTTAGAATTTTCAGTAAATTCTTTTTGTAATGTTCTTCAATATGCAGACGATTTAGCTCTATACATCTCCTTAAACAACTTCACAGTGGCATGTTCCCGTCTAAACTCATCCATGGATTATTTACAAGAATGGTTAACTAATCATGGCCGCTCTTTATCTGTGGCCAAGAGTAGTGTGGTGATCTTTTCCCGCCAAAGGCGAGTTCCCGATATATCTGTTGTATATGATAAGCAACCTATTCCAGTTAGAGGCAATGTAAAATTTTTAGGAGTTATCCTTGATTCGAAATTGGGCTTCGGTCCATACATTGAATATATAACACAAAAATGCGAAAAAAACATAAATATTCTTCGGTCTTTGTCAGGTGTTTGGTGGGGGTCCCATCCTTTTTCTCAGTAATTACTGTACAATGCTTTAATACGAAGCCACCTTGACTATGGATGTTTTCTGTTGGAGCCTTGCAATAAATCATCCCTGAAAGTAATGGACAAAATTCATTCGAAATGCCTTCGCATTATTACAGGGGCAATGAAATCCTCACCAATAAATGTTCTTCTGGTTGAGTGCGTAGATCCTCCTTTAAGATTAAGAAGGCAATACCTTTCAGACAGATTCTTATTTAAGATCTGCCAGCTTTCAGATCATCCCCTAATTCCTAAATTGCATCTTCTTTCAGAGTATATCTCATCTGACCGATACTGGACCCATAAGGACTCTCCCTGCTTGTTTAAAAGTTTTGTAATTTTTCTTCAGCTTCCTTACCCAATCTTTCAATGTAAATTAAATCCACTCTTTGATGTTCCTTACGAGGCTATTGTTTATCAACCCGACATTCATCTAGATCTGGGTATAGAAAAGGATTCTCCAATGGCAAATTTGAAATTAAAAGAAATTATAGAAAACACCTTTAAAGATTGGCTTGTCATGTACACAGACGCTTCAAAACAGTCTGATGAAGACTATACTGGAGCTGCTGTTTGGATTCCTAAGTTCAAAATCATTCTTAACTTTAAATGCCCCTCACTATCCTCCACTTTTACCGGTGAAGCAACTGCAATCAGTGAAGCTTTGTTATATGTAGAGTCACATAATCTTAATAAAACAGTTATTTTCACAGATTCAAAAAGTTGTTTGTTAGCTATTTTGTCCAATCAATTCCATAACAAACATAAATTTCCACTAATTCTTAAAATAAAAAATACCCTATTCAGATGCCATCTTAAAGGAATCCATGTTTCAGTGGCCTGGATTCCAGGCCACAGTGGTATCCATGGTAACGAAACAGCTGATGTACTCGCTAAAAATGCAATTGCTAATGGCATTCTACAAAATTTAATATACTCACATGACCTAATTTTGCTAGCTAAAAGGAAACTGAATGAAAATTGGAATAAATTATGGGAAGTTTCCAAAAATGTTAAAGGTAAGCACTATGCTGCCATCCAAGAAGTTATTCGTCCCAAGCCTTGGTTCTTTAAATTTAACAAAGCAAATAAACATGCAACTTCAATCATTTGTAGATTAAGAATTGGACACGCCTGTACATATGCACATCTGGCAAAAATCAGAGTAAGGGATAGCTCATTGTGTGAATGTGGCTTAGATGAAGGTTCCACAAACCATATTTTTTTCAACTGTCCCAAATTATCCTCCTCCCTTTATGATTACCTTCCTCCTTATATTCCTCGACCTATAGATTTTAATTCTCTTTTAACATATACCAGTACTCCTTTTGTGTATATTTTATGTGATTTTATTAATACTAATAATAGGAAACTTTAAATCCTTGTCACTTTTAACGGGTAAGAGTCTAACACCTGTGTTTGTCATATTTGTTCTAGGTAATTCAACAAATAGATTTGTCAAAATTCTCGGAGGAAAACTGAATCCTTGTATTATCACAGACTCTTATTTTAATTAAACTCATAAGCTTTCATTTTCTACTCAATACGTCATTGGCGAATTTTATCAAACCGCCACAAAAGAAAGAAGAAGAAGATCAGGTGATCTTGGTGGCCACAATATCGGCCCCATTCGGCCGGCATACAGATTTCCTATAAAAATTAAAACTTATGTTTATTGCCGTCTTGTAAAATACCACCCATAGTAGTTGAAAACTATTTTTAAGAAGATTAGAGATACATATAACATAAATACACGTAACAAAAATGAATTATGCCTACCACAGTCCCGTACAAAAATGTTAAATACAAACCCCTACTATATGGCAATAAAAGTTTATAATAAATTACCACAGGAAATAAAAAAAACATATCTGAATTAACCAAATTTCAATCGAGCCTCAGTAAATATTTAAAACAAAACCCCTTCCACTCAATTGAGGAAGGAGTATTTAAATAAAAAATAATAATATGTATTTTAAATTTATGTAGCTTCATTCATTTTATGTAAATAAGCAGTGTCCTCGTTAAATTTGTAGTGCCTAAAAAGGCGTCTAAGTTAGGCTACCCCCCCCCCCCCCAGATTATCGTACACCATTATTGGGATACCCTGTATAAAAAATGGTAGGATATATGTTATTAAATTTCACACCTTATATTTATTTCCGACAAATGATAACTAACAGATCTTTTGCAGTAAAACAACTGGTTCATATAAGAGTGGTTACTCGCATCGGCAGTGAACAGGCACAAGCACTTATCTTAGTCACAGGCCTCTATTTGTTCAAGTGTAATTATTTAAATGGTGTTTTAATTCCAGATTCGATGGTGTGTCAACAATCGAGGCTCGGCCCCTATTCCCTGTGCCCAAGTACCAGCAACCTGCACCAGCAAACAGTGCGCGACCGCCCGCCGATTCTAATCGCGTCAGCTAGTATACCAATGATAAATCATGTTTTAGCTGAATCTGTCAAAAGGTTATACTATTTTCTCTCAATTGTCACAATTTTGGCACTTTTCACAATTGTTACAAAGTATGATAATTAGCGATGTAAATAGGTCGACGTTTGAAATTAAACAGATCAAACATTGGCTTTTGTGAATCTGAATGTAGCTTCTGTGATAGTAAATATGTGACTACGAACACTCAAATAAAGATTAATAAGTTTAAAAAAAACCGATTGTTTTTGGATATAATCTTCAAGCATTTAGTTGTTTTTTATATGAAACAGCATTCTCTACATGCTCTTTTTGCTTAGGGAGTTTCGTTTTAAAGTCCGTATTCAGACACCAATTAAATTTCTCACTTGTGGAATAGAGTCTTTCGAACATGGGCTATCATCCAATCTAAAGTCTTCATGTTTTGTCCAAAAATACATAAAATACATAAAGCTGACTTTAGAACCTGCCTTCCTTTGTAGAAGTAGGTTTCATAGGACAAAAAAAAAATCAATAAATATGGGTAAATTTTTGACACATTCAAACTTAACTTAATTCTGCTATTGCCCCTGTACTCAATGATAACATCGCTAATGATTGTGTTCAAGTTGCAATTACAGGAAATAAATAGCTTGAATGTTAATTTCTTAAATTCAACTGGGATAATATTGTTAAAATTATAATAACCAAAATTTTCGAAGACAATATTGAAAAAAATAGTTTTCAATTAATCACAAGATCTGTTGATAATTAACATAATGTTCTGTACTAGTTGCGAGATGCGACCATGCGTTTTATGTATGATAAATTTTATGTGAAATAATATGAAATGTTTGTACGACAATAAGAAGTATGTATGATGAAAACTTGTCTATGGTTTTACGTGATTAATCAAAAAATATACACCCAGTCATAACAAATATTTTAAAAGAAATGCGGTGATTCAAACACGAGTGTTATACAAGGAATGTGACGGCAACGTTGGAATTGCATGTGTAATACAAATGAACACAAAGATAAGTCGCATTTATAATATGTGCTTCGATTTTGATATCAGACAATAATTACGAAAATTATAAATTTTTTGCGAGTTGCTATGCTAGTTTTTAGAATTTAACAATTTCCAATGGAAATAAAATAGCACTTTCGTGTATGTAATTTTATAAGTAAATTTAAGTTGATGACTGTAAAGTCAAACTACTGTGAGCATTCAACATTTCTCGAATTTAATTTTATGTTGTACAATTTTTTACACAGTCCCTTAAAGCGTTTGTTTATTATTACTTTATATGCTTACAGTATTGACGATAAATGCAACTTGCTAAGATTTGTATAGCTGTAATTTATATTTTATTGCCATACCATAATTGTGTTCATTTAATCTATGTGAAATTATCACATCATTTCACTGACTTATAGGCTCTCAATAAATCTTCTGCAGACTCGGTCATATATTCTTAGTATTAAAATATAACGTTTTAATATTGAATAAAATTAAGTGATGTTAAAATAATTTACACATTACATAGGGATCATAAATTAAATGAACGAGTAAATATCATCTGCGCCATAATGGTTTTGGTTAATCTGTATTCAGCTATGTTTCATGATGTATCTGTTATACTGAAACATGTTTTTATGATATCTGTATGTAAGGACTAATTTTCATTGTGAACCAAACTTAGTGAGTTATTTATCTAATACCAATTCTTAGCACTTCATGTTTGTTAGTAAATTATTATTTTTGAGATTTAAGGTATGTTTTTAATGTTGATAATTAGTTTTAATGTAATTTAATATAATCGATATTTCGCTCCAATTTTGCTAATGGAGGTAAGTACGAGTACCTTTTTTGGTAAATAAAAAAATATATATAAAAAATTGTGCTTTTCTTAAATAATTTTTTCCACACCTTGTTCCACATATTTTTCACGTATCCTTTCTCTTCAACACGATGTGAAAGTGGCCAGGTGCGTGTGCACACTACTTTGATATATCGTTTCCGTTTGAATGTGTCGTGATTACTGTTAGTCGTATATAATCTTTATGTAAAAGGTGTTATAGATGTTTGTTTGATCGCTGTAGGGCAAGGAAGATATGCGCTAGACTAACCACGGTAAAATCTATTTGGAGACCATCTGCGTCATTTCTGTCGGCTGGTTCGTCCCAGAGTCTAGGCGGCAAGCGGATGAAATCAATAATAATTAATGTAGTTGGTAAATAAAATCGCTCTTAAAATTTTAGTGAATAAGTGGTGCAAGTTTTTAGTTTTATTTAAAATAAAATGCCGTATATAAGTTCCGTAGACTTTTATTTTTTTTATCAGAAAATAAATCTTACATCGATCGAATCGTTTTACGTGCGAGGTTTTTTTAAGTTATTTGTACTGTTGACTGTTCGGTGGTTTTGGTTAGGGTGAGAGCTTCTGCGTGTAGACGTTGCCCAATCCTTTTTTAGTTGACGTTCCACCTGTAAGGATAAAATATTAAAATTAATAAAATATATGAATTGGTTACTTAAATATTAACTCGCATACATAATCTACAGAACTCCTGTGTTTGATTGATTTGAATTTACCGTTTGCGTGCGAGAACGCACTTGGAATTTTAAACGGTCACTAGCTGCCTGTATTATTCGCGGTTTTCATACAAAAAATTGCGGATATTGAATTAGACTAACTCTCATTTTGAAATCCACCTTATTATTAATGTTAATTGATGTTGTCGGTTTTGTGATGTATTTAAAAATTACTTAGTCGATAAAATTCAACCGAAACTTCATGCCAAAAGTAAACCAAAACAATTAATATAAACACTATACCTAACTCTTATGTTCTTAGAGCCTAGTACAGCATATAAGGTAAAGGAAATAATATGTCTGAAAAACATTTGTGTAGGTACGATGTAGGTTAAGATGACATTTGCGGCTAATGAGATATGTGATCACCTGAGTTATATAATTAATCTTTGCATTTGCGCTGGCATATAACCAGATGACTTAAAAACCCTTATAATAAAACCATTATTAAGAAAAATAATAGAGAGTCAATCGAAAATCGAAAACCAATTTCACTTATTCCCATAATTTAAAAAATAATTGAAAAGTACATTTACAATAAGTTATATAAATATGTAGAAAAACATAACATTTCGTATAAAAAACAGAAAGGATTTAAATTGAATGTTTTTCGTTCGTTGGTTGAAATAACAATTACTTGGTCAGCTCAAGGCAAATTTTAGATAACTTATTTATTTAGTAATAATCATTGTCTCGATGTATGTTTAGGCCAAAATACTGAGTGTATATGTTTATGTTGCGAATTGTTGGAATAGAGATAGAGAATCTATTCCAACAATTCGCAATATCAGGCCTAGAATATTTATTAAAAGATAGAATTCCATCAATTTTTGATACGCGATCTAAGTGTCCCACCAAATCACCAAAGTCGCGTAATTAAGATTAAGTTTGTTTACGCGACTTTGGTGGGACACTTAGACACCGTATCAAATATTAATGGGATTCCCGTTCTGTATGTTGATGTCTTTTTCAGAAATATATTTCATATCGCGATGGAATTTCGTATAGCGACATCTGTTGGTAGATTTTGGTGAGTTTTTATAAAACGAAATCAAATTGCTGAATAATAAATTAAAAAAATAAAATACGAGAAATCGTTGCTTGGTAAAATATTTAATAAAAAATATTAAAATAGAAAATATTTCAATTATAAATAATATAAATTTCGGACTGAAAATTTGTATCCATCATCCTCTAGTTTCGAAATAGATTTGCAACCATTTTAATTAACTTATGTAATGTCTTTTAAGAATATGGTCACGGCTTTTTCCGTGTAAAGTATTATTATCCAAAATTTAGTTGATCTCAGATTTTATATAGGTTCCCTTAAGGATTCATAATTTAAAAAAAAAAACAAAATTGATGCGGTATGCGTAAATAAATTACGTAAAAAAACATTGACCCAATAATTTTGTATATAAGAAATACCTATTAGACTTGATATTGTTTTGATGTTGTTATATTATCAATCAAACAATTTTATTAGAAAACTAGTAGGTAACTGCGTGTCGAAAAATATAATGATGACGGTTTTGTAAATGTAACCCGAGTACAGCAGTTAACATTTATTTCCGACGTTCTATTCTATAGCATGTTTAAGGTGTGAATTGTATACGTATTAGTGATGCAACAGACTCTGCTTCCTTCTTATTCTGCATCCGCAACTGCGTTCCACGCTTTTTGATTTCCGCAACTTTTATAACGGCAATTTGATTGGAACTTTGATGGACGGCATACTTTCGCCAAAGGTGCCGACCTCAAATTGAAATTGAAGTCCAACCTACGTCATCATCAATGATGAATTCATCATTACAAATGTTAGAATCGATGTTGCACCAGTAACAAGAGTGGCAATCTCTTTTATAGACATAAAAATAAATCCACCTTCTGTAGTGTTTGGTGGAAATGAAATGCACACAAATATCGTAATCTTTTTGCCAATATTGTTCGCCAGTATTTATCAGCTCCTCCAAGCAGCGTCAGTGAGCAATTATTTAGCGAGCTATCCTTATACATGAAGGAAATCCAAACAGATTTCTAGGTGTAAAAGCGGCCAAACTACTTTTCATTAAATATAACTTACCACTACTGTATTTATTTTACTCTACTTGTACTTAATTTTAAATGTTAATTAAAAAAAAACATAATATTTGTCATAAATTGAACTTTTAGCTTTTTACATAGAATGTAAACTTCCGCTTCTGCATCAGTTTGCGTTTCTGTTTCCGGTTTCCGCTAAAATTTACCTACTTTTAAGTGCTAATATGTTTTTGCTTTCGTTATGACTTATGATACTTGCGTTGCATCAGTATTACGTATGTACTATGTAATTGTAATGTAGTTAATAAATAAGTTTCGTTTAGTTGTATTATACTAGTTGCAAAGTTAACACGGTGTTTCGTTTCATTGCAAAACTTCACCGCGTTTTCAATTTAGGCAGCGTAAAACAATAAATATGGCAAAATACGACTTTGTGCACAATATTGTTAATAATATGGAGGCAAGAACACAATTTCCACTTCCCTACCTTCTTACATAATCTACACGCCATTGCCATTAGGGGTAATGTACTAAACCTTATAGAACCTTACCTTAACAATAGAATACTAATAACTGCAATTAAGAATTTTAATAAGATTAATAAATACGAAGAAACATTTCGATCTTCGGAACGTAAAATCAGCTTTGGAGATCCGCAAGGGAGTGTATTGGGACCGTTACTATTTATACTATATATTAATGACGTACCTAAATACACAGAATAAACAATTCTCTAAAAACAATTATAAAATGGCTAGATCACAATAATTTAATATTAATTTAGGCAAACGAAGGTTATATATTTCAGACAACGTAAACACGATAATAATATAGTCGTAACACAATATAATAATTATAACATTGCTGAAGTCGAAAGCACGAGATTTCTGGGACTGGAAATTAATGAAAATTTGAATTGAAAATTACACATTAGGACACTAAAAATATAAGTAAGTCTGCATATGCTCTATGCAAATTGTCATCTATAATATGTACGGATGGACTCCTTACTACGTATTATAGTACGGTAGAAACATACCTACGATATGGCGTAATATTTTGGGGTAACTCTTTCGAAAAAGGAAAGGTATTCACGGCACAAAAAGGTGTATACGTTCCATGTTTATGCTGAAGAGTAGGTATATTAACTGTACCTTTTATATAATTAGAAATAGTAGTCTTTGCAAAGTCGATACAGAACCGTTTTAAGTGCCTAACAGACCTTGTTCCAAGAAACAGACGCAACACTATTGTCTACAATTACAGTTGTCAGTATTAGGGGAAAAACACTAAGATGTTTTTTCCTTAAAACGTCTTTGAAAAACAGCACTAATACGCAACAGTGCCTGCTGCCTGCATGGGGCCGACTTAACAACAAATTATCCAAGAGCTGGAGGGATCTCAATTCTCAACACTTCATTATTTGAGACAAGATTTATAGATTACCTAATGTAATTTATTTGACGGGAGCATGGAAATGTCCGCCACGATGGCTTAACATGTTGAGACGATTGCAAAATGTCTTCGAAATATTTCTTTTTTTTTAAATTATGTTTTATAATTTTTATTAATTAAGAAAACGTGATTCCTACTCTAAAATTTTCTCCTTTACCGTGAACGCGTTTTACATACTGCACATGGACAAGCATCCTGAACCGGAACAGTTATTTGTGGGCTATACAGACCTAATAAATACGGACTAATCGCTACGGCAAAATCGCTGGAAGAGCACCCACTAAACCACTACCGGTAAATCTAGTGAACGTAGACGAGATGAAGAATAAAATTTAACGTCCATGACACACCTACAACAGCAGTGGTTGTAGGGAAAACGACGCTCGAAGTTGTTTACGAGCCATTACATGTTGTCAGACTTAGTAAACCATAACTTTTTTTAATAGAATGAAGGAGACAAACGAGCACACAGTCCATCTGAACTTGGACTACTCGATATTGACCATTGGTCTGAGGTTCGCGTAGTGTATATTTTCTTTGTCTGAGGACATTGCCGGCGACAAGGCATATAAAAAAAAACCAGTGACGAACTGTGTTTTGTTCATAAGACTATTATAATTTCCAAATTAGTGTAGTTAGTGTCTGCGACAAGGCATACAATTTACCAGTGACGAACTGTGTTTTGTTCGTAAGACTATTATAATTACCTAACTAGTGTAATTAGCGTGTAATAACTCATATTAGAATATAATTTATAAAGGTTAGCTTTTAAGGGGAAATATAATCTCAAATGGCTTAGCAAGATCCTTCGTTATGCCGAAAATAGCATTAATTTTGAAATAAATATATGGTAAAGTTGAGGATTAATGTTAAGGATTAGGATGGATTGTTAGACGCAAACACGATTTTGTAAAATTTTCTCGATAGAAAAAAAATCCAAAGTTACCTCCAAAATAAACAATAAACCGCTGTTATTCATAAAATACTTTAAATAAGATCATGAAACTTTGCATACTAACTGAACTAACTATAAAGCAGTGCTTATGTAATTTACTTTTTTTAAAATACCATTATTTTCACTGTAAAAAGAAATTACCTAAACTATCGGCCTTTTGAAGCGTGATTCCTGCCGGTCACTTCGCTTCGGCCTTTGAACGGGGAGGTTGTGTCGCTTACGATCAGAATATATATTACGCAACAGGACGACGTAAAATTAAAATGGGATAACCGTAATAAAAATAAGAAGCGACTGGCTTGGCGTTAAGAAAAAGGCATAAATATAATAAACCTAATGAAATAAGTGTCTAACGACCTTTCTACTTACAGTATTAGTGATTACAAACATGTCGGTAGGTACATAGCATACGACGCGCGGGCAAGTGGGGACGAAATTAGAATTTGAGCTGACTTACTCTATCCCCTTAATAATAATTTATAAGGAAGCTTTAAAGCGAAAATTTGTATTGAAAATACTTATAAAAAATTTAAGCTTTGTTTAACGCTTGGAAACTAGTGTTAAATTAAAAGTTTAAATGTAATGTAATATAAACAAAAAGAACTAAGTAGATCAGACATCTGTTTCAACAAATATAAGTTAAAATGTATAGTAAATTAACAATTTTGTAGGGTTTTTGTTCTAGAAATTTTATATTTAAGAAATTAATAGCTTATATTATTATTTTATATTATAGAACAGCACTAGAGAAATCTAACGATGTATAAATTGTAAGGGCTATGTGAAAGTTATAATAAATAAAGGCTCCTAAGGTTTCGGCTTGAAATAAAAACAACACGCGAGACAGGCAAAACCGCGTAAGCGTCCGTACGGTAGCGCCGGCGGGTATAAAAGTCGAGCCAATTTCGGCTCAAGTCCCCCCATTTTCGCACATGCTAAACCCAAAGTTATACATGAACTTCAAATAGTTCAAAATCTATTCTGTCGTAGGGCCACTAACTCGCTCTATTATGTCCGTAATGCCGACCTACACCGAGACTTAGAGCTCCCAACAATCCAGCAGTTCCTTAAATCACTCTCTGAGAGTTTTCAAAGCCTCAGAGTCCCACCCAAATCATCTCATTCGCGAGACAGCTGCCTATGCAGCCCCTCTCCACACTCGCTATAGTGTGCGCAGACCGAGAAACTCTCTCTCGGACCCCCCAACAAGCTTTCGGCTGACCTGAACTGCCTCCTGGCGGCTCAGGCCAAGCCTACATAACACATCCCTTAATCTGCCTTAGTTAGGCACACTTCTAAGCGGCTTCTCGCCGTTTGCGTTCTCTTTTCTGCCAAAGAGGGTAGCGTTCGTATACGGCTTAGAGATCTCTCGGTAAGCCAATCCTTAAAGGTGGGGTTTAGTGGGTAAAAGTCTCCACATAACCACGCAGCCGGCTGCGTGGTATGCTATGAGCATTCCCCACCTCCCTCCCCCGCTTTCCGGAGGGTTGCTCATATTTGCTTCGGGCGCGAAAAAAAGGCTCAAGTCACAGTCGCAGCACAGCCGTCGAAGAGGCAACAACAAGGAAAAAGGAAGCCGAAACCTAAGGAACAAGAAGCTACTTAGGAAGAAAGTGTTTTAATTTTGCCTCCTCCCGGCTACTCGTCTCTCTCTCTCTCTCTCTCTCTCTCTCTCGAGGTCCCAGTAGGGTCGTACTATACATACGCATTCAGAGGTGCGTGGGACGTGCGTCACCAGCACTGAGCAAGGAACGTACGTCATCAAGTGGGAGATTGTCCCAGGGCGTCTGTGCGGGCACTGGACGCGTCACTGCCGTCCGAAACAACATGTTTTTCATATTATGCCTATTAATAGCTACCACGGTCTCTTCTTGCTCCGTAAATGTCAAACCTCTCGTCAAATATTAGATTTTTTGGAAAACAAAGAAATGGCACTGTACGAGGTCTGGATTTTGTACGAGATGGATCAAGAGTTCCACCTTTTTCGAAACCAAAAATGACTTTGTCTGGTTCGCGGCGTGCGGGAAAGGATGTAATGGTGCAAAAGGATGCGATTTCTTGGTCGTTTTTCCATAACTCTTTCAAAGACACATACCACTCAGTATTTGTCTACTACTGCCGTACTGTCTGTACTGTCTTTTGCTCATCAAGTGGGATCGTGCAGGCAAGACCTGTATATGAGAAAAAAAACGCAATAACTTTTTTTTGCTTACGCTTCTTGCCTGCCTCAATTGCACACATTGAACGCAAAGTGGAGATGTGGTGTGATGGATATTTTGTCACCAAATCAATAAATCGCAATCAACTTAACTTAAATGAATTCCACCAGCTTTATATTGCACTTACACTGGTGAACTTTTTTACAGTCTGGAAAAAAATAGGGTGTAACAGGTGAAGGGAGTAGAAAAGCCTATGGCACTGATATTTTACATTTTTTTTCTTTTACGTGCGTGTTATTTTAATTTCAATAGTTTTAATTGATTTATTTATTTAGTTCAACATTCTTATTTTATTTTTTAATACCGAAAGTGTATTTCAAACTAGTATTTATTAATAGATTAATTTCATAATATATTAATGTAAAAGCAAAAAAATTGTAAAATAAGTATCAGTGCCAAAGGCTGTTCACCTGTTACACTCTATTTTTTCCAGACGGTAAAAAAGATCATGCAGTATAATAAAAAAGTACACCAATAGCAAATAGGAGATTTCAATTAATACTTCTGACGTAGTTATAACATTATTTATTTCGATTACCATTAAAAAAAGTTATTTGAAAATAATTTCACTTGGACATCAGTTGGTCGGTATGGACATGAAGAAGATATCTTTCAACTCATAATCCGATGGGACGCTACACCGACACGACCGGAGAGAGATCAGGCGCAGGACCAACGGCTTAACGTGCTTTCCGAGGCACGGGGGTGAGACATCGCCAACTTCCTGACTCCGGGCAGCTACTGAAAATTTCTGGACAAAAAATCTCAATAACTGATTTTTTTAGCCCGACCCGTGAATACCCAGGACCTCATGATCAGCAGTCGCACTACTATAACCACTAGACTAACGGGGCAGTCAACACAACACTATGTTCACACAACAATATAGTCAAACAACGTATATATTCATGTTTCATCTGATAATCTACTAACCGTGATTCTATTTTAACCAATTTTTTTACACCAAACAACTCGAGGCCGTTTTTGTTCTAGGGTGAGTTCATCACGAATCCAGACGGCAACAAAGTCTTATGTCTGTTAAATGTCGATGTAAAAAAATTGAACTTATACCAATACACACCCTGAATCTCCTCATAGGTGACGCGCCGGTTTTCTTTAATTAGTCGCCGGACAGTACCTACAAATTCCCCAGTGTTCGTAGTTGAGGGTTGACCTTTTCAAATATCATCATATACAAACGCGGCCACGCTCAAATCCTGCGCACTAACGCCGAACTTTTAAAATCATAAAAAAATTTCGCCCTAAAATCTTTTCGCCTTAATTCTATTTTGCTATGGATGGCGAACTTCAACTAGTGATAAAAAAACAATTGACACGTGATTTCCCACTAAAATACATATTTTAATTTTTTTAAGTATGTAACATTAACGGAATTAAAACTTTTTTATAGTCGGCCAGGAGCGCAGAGCTTTCAGTGTGTCGTATAATATATTCTCGGATTTTCTCTGCGAAATAAAAATCTTGCGATGAGGTGCGTTACCTACAGCCACAGCCTTACTTACAGCCATAACTATATTCAGTAGTGGACTTGTGATGTGCTGAACTGATAATGGCCTATTACTCCTCGAGGTCGTACCAGTGATTAAATCAATCAAAAAAAAATCTATTATTTCCTTAACGTCATATTGCCTTACGGGAGAAATTCAGAAACTATTTCGGTTATCAATACACTGGCTGCTGGTTGTGTTAATATACGTAGCGACAATGTTTATAAACAGCTATTAATATTGGCCAGTGTACAGGAACGTGCGGGAACCGTCTATTTTCGTAGGGTTTCCAGGAAACGCCTTAACTAAACAAACCAGCGCTCACTATTTCCATATGATTTAATTTAACCTTCAAGAATTCGCCAATTCCTCATTACGTCTGGTGCGTTAGATAACTAATGTGATCTTGAATTTTAAATATTTGTATTTGAATGATTTTTTAATTATATTATAAATTTAACAGTTTAAACAAAAGCATATGACTAGGTATTGGTGTTTTATACCGTACGTTTATCATTATATAGACCAATTACATATTGAAATGTCTATTACTACTGAAAATTTATACACCTTATTAATATGTTTCATAAGTGATCAGTTTATGAAACAGGGACACGCTGCATAAATTCAATAAATCATTTGCCGTTCAGTTTGAACGTCTCGTCGTTGCGACGATGTTTGCGAAATATGATCAGGGCTGAGCTTAACTCGAAGACTTATGATGATTATTATGATTAAAGATTCGAGGGCTTTATTTGCGGTAAGCTATAAATCAAATAATGAATTTATAATAGTTTTAGTTTTATTATACAGAATGTTTTTTTTTATCATAGACATCTATCAAAATGCAGGAGAGCTGTCGACCCTGAGGAATAAGATGGTTTGTCTCTTTCCAGTAAAAATGGTCTCCGGTTCTTTGCACTCACCATACGAAACACAGTAGCATTAAGCTGCCATTTTACGATGGTTCTGTGAGAGCGTGCCTCGGTCGTGATGACCATTCGTGTTACAACTATAGTATAGCTACAGTGTGGCGCTACTACGTAAGTAGAAAAAAGTACTCTGTTAAAATGTTTGCCAATGATACGTATTGCGCATAAAAAATAATCGTTGACTGGTCTTCAAATTATATTTATGCCATGTAGTGGCGGCGCGAGGGAAGCTGCTGCCTGCCCTATGTAATCCTGTGCGTGTTTTAAAAGGCGACTGAGGGAAATGAAGCAGCATTTTCCTGATAATAAAAACCGCGGATGTAAAATAATATTTATTTTATATTCAAAATAAGATTAGGTACCTAATTGTTATTGTTGTTGCCATAGAATACTATGATACATACATAATAGAACGGGGGAGTGGGCGGAGCCCGTGTAGCCACTAAAATGTCACTAACACGTCAATTCACACGTATAATCGTCAATCGACATCGTTTCCAAATTTCCAATGTTGCTATTTACAAATAAATATGTATAAAAATATGTCTGTCAACACAGTGACACAGTTTGTAGTAGTGATAATACGACGTTATTGCTTGTATGTATACTCCCGGCGACGCCCATCGTCGTATAAAATAAGGTTGACAACCATTCTATTTTGTATTATAGTATTCTATGGTTGCTGCAGTCTTATTTAGTAAAAGCCTTTACCCGCGACCGAGTTTACGTAGAACTCAAACAAAGGTATTAGGTATGGCAAAATAATAATGAAAGTAGATTTAACATTCTCATATTATACACATTATGTATTACAGGTATAAACGGTCGAGTGGCGGTAGGTGCGACCACTAATCATACAGTGGGTCGGGCGAAAAAATGTCGGTTATTAGGTTTTTCTATCAAGAAAGGTCAGATTTCCATAAAATATATAAACGTTAAATGAGTTTGAAGAAAACTAGAAAGCTATTAAATGTCACAACATTCTCCCCCATTGTCTATCCATTAGCAGGCCTGTTACAAGCGCGTTAGGGGAATTGTTCTATACGTCTGAGATTCGAATAAAACAACTTCGTCCAGCGGTCGTGACTTGATCATCATTCATCGTGACGTGAAGGACAGTGACTTAATAATAGACTATGGTTAAGGCATAAACTGACAGCGTGGTCCTTGCGTTAAACATATTTTGTTAAAATCCCCTAAATAGAGAATGAAAAGAGTATTATGTAAATTTATACTCAGTTCATAATCATTGCAACTAATTCTTTAGTAAATAATAAATTATTTAGTGATCCTTTCAATGTGTACTATTTTAACAAATAATAAATTGAACAAAAGGTGGGTAGAAAAAGTCTACCTTTTAATTATGGCCTTTGCCCATAAAACTGTTGTTTCCTTATACACGCTAGTTTAAAATTCTACATCTTGCTGCAAATTCGCGTTACTTATGAATATGTAAGTATTCCAAGAGTATGTATTCTAAGTCTGTAGCTCAGGGGCTTAGCGCTCGCTGTAAATTTTACAGTACACAAGCAACCCGGGTTCGATCCCCGCCGGCACCAATTAAATTGTTAATTGCAATTTTAAGTGCTGATTTACCACGTGCTCGGTGGTGAAGGAAAATATTGTGAGGAAAAAAAATCGCGGCGGACACTTCTCTGCCCTTAAACCCTCTCAGAAGTGAGGGGAGGCCTGAGCCCAGCAGTGGGATGTATATAGGCTGTAACTTTACCGTCTTCGTCAGACTTGAAATACCTGACAAAGGTAAAGAAATATAGACGCTTCCGTTTAGAACATTTCAACCACAACAAAGCGCCTGTGGATGACTAAAGACAAAAATCGATATTGACGATTTAAAAGCTAAAGTAAAGTCGGATTAATCTCAAATCACGTCAGAGTAGCTTTCTACGAAGTCACGGAATGAAATTGATTTATTTGCCTTAAAATTGATAAAATAAAATGAGTACCGCATGACCGTAGAACGACAGTAACGCGTCGGAGATTAAAAATAAGTTGGCACACAAGTTGATTGATGAGATGGAAACGGATTTTCAATTGCGATAAAGTGTATCCTGCATGCTGTATGATTATCGACAACAATTGTCGCAATGGTTGGGATCCAAAGGAGGCAGCCAAATGTCTTAAACACTAAATGACTTTAGAGAACAACTGCAGTTTTACTTATCAAGTATTTTGTTATAAAAGATAATGAGCAAGTCCGCTGTCAAAAAAATCGTTGTCAACACACTGCACCAACGGACTGGCTCAGAACAGTCTGCAACAAAGAGCTTCGTCTTTAAACTCGACCTTACTTATTCCAATTTTTTATTAACAATTTGTGTAACTATTTTACAGGGGAAACGTTTTACTGTAAAGAAGCCCTATTAAAGAGTTCATCTATACAGGTCCAAAGTACATTGAAAATAATAATGAATAATTCAATTCAAAAAGTCAACACTTGAGTGCTTGCACTTAAATATTTTTATCAAACAAACATAACTCATGACGTAATAACTGAATTCGTTACTTATTTTTAAATCGTATTTTCTACATGAGTTGCATTGTTAACTCGATCTGTTTTTTTTGCTGTTCTCTAAAGAGTCGTGAAGTGAAACAAAGCGACTACGGCTACTGCCTATATAGTATATTATCTCTGGCTACTGCATTGATTGGGCTTGGAAATCTACGGTTATATTTAATGTTTAAATAATTGAGGAATACGAGACATGTTACTTGATATTATTATTAGATTTGATACATTAAATGTTTTGCGGCAATATTATAATGGGATTACAACTGCTATTTAAGGGACAGTCCCGTAGAATGCAGCTTATATTTTATGTAATTTTGACAATAATATTGAAATATTTCGTTATAAATCTTAGCTACCTATTTTAAATATTATAGAATTCCACACATTTACTTTCTGAAGTGACAAACTTATACGTGATAGTAAGTGGCATGGATATGCATTCCGTGGACACCTGCTGCCAACTTCAAACAAATCGATGCTGTGACATTGGCATGTATTAAAAAAGGAAAATCCATTGTTGCCCCTGAAGCCTAAGATGAATGATTTGTTGCCAATAAAAATGATTTTTTTATAGGATAGGGGTGACAAAGGATCACAAAATTCACCTGATGGTAAGTGGTTACTGTGGCCCATAGACATCTACATCTAACCTCCATAACGAATCAAAATGCAGATGCGTTGTCATCCGTGAGGACTAAGATGGAATGCCTCGTTTCTAGTAAAAAGGGCCTCCGATCCTTTACACTCACCTTACAAAACACGGCAGCAGTAGAGCAGTTCTCACCAAAATTGTACCGCCTTAAATTTAGATGTCCTTTAAGTTCGTGTTTATTTTGTGACTATATAAGACACCATATTTATCAGATTTTTTTAAATCTTTTAAAGTCATATCTATAGATATAATTAATCACAAATAAAATACTACCAGAAGCGTTTAAAAATAATAAAATATTTATTTTTGTATGGATTGTAGATTGTCCTATCCCCTATCACATGATTTGAAAATTGATTTTACCAAAAAATAAAACTTTAGGAGTACATCTTTACATTTTGATTAATCACATCACTATTTATTTACACAATGATACCTTTGTACATGTATTTACTTATTTAATTTATTAATGTTTTCAATTTATTTGTTGTCCTAGATTTAACTCAATTTTGATTATCAACATTGTTACCATGATATTTCACATATTTTGTAAAAATTAGTACTTTTTTGGATGTTTTTAATGCTGTGTAAACATTTTTCTCCATGTCGAAGTCCTTTCATCTTAAATTGGTAGGCTGACATGTATTCTGAGTCAAACAATCCGTGCACGAGTGTCGTGGGTACCGATTAAACTCAAACTTGTTACTGGACTTTAAACGGTAAGTACATACTTTATTAAAAAGAACTTTTTTCCAATGATTTCTATGTGCATTCACTCTTGTTTTCACTATTTTTTTACAACGTTAGCTAATAAAATAATATTTTTAGGCGGTAAAGAATCCCATAACCTCAAATTTTGTTACCTCAATTTTGTTACTTTTGAGTAGGTAACGTATATGTTGATCTCATTGGTAACACAATTGATATCATTAAGGGACGAATACATTAGCCTACTGTCAACGAATAGAAAATATTAGAATATGAAATGCATGTTTAACGTTAGGTAAGTATTTGTTTTTTGCTCTCGTATAATCTGCTGAATATATTTAATTGAAATCCAGAAAGAATTTCATGTTGGCGGTCATACATAGTTTTTAGCCATGATTTATTTTAAACAGACTTCAAAAAAAAAAACAACACACAAATCGACCACGTATGTTTTTGCTTTTATTTAACTTGCACTGTTCGTATGTAAGTAAAAATATGTCCGTCAAAATTAGCAAACCATTTTTCAATGTTGGTATCCGATTGAGCTAAATTTTGCAAGCACTTTTAGTTTTTATGACAAAGCAGTTTTTTGACAGATTTAACATGATGTTACAGACAGGAGTTTCTCCTCATGAAGGAACTGCTTAATGGTTAATAGCAACTGAATGAAATTTAGTATGCGTATAAAAGCTTGCCTGCAAAAAGTATTGTTATATTTAAAACTTATTTTGTTTGTATTGCATGACCGATTTTCATAATTCCTTTTTTGGTAGTAATAGGATATTCCATTCTAACTTTTTATTAAATAAATCACCAAAGTAAATTTAAATTATAATATAGAAGGTTTTTTTTTAAATAAAAAATGTTGAAACAAATGTTCAAATAAACGAAAAACAAACTTTAACGAAGTAATACCTCTTCTCCCTAACTTTCAAAAGCGAAGATTTTATTGAAGTCTTGTTTTTGTTTATTTAAACAGTTTTAATGGAGATGTTATTGTGCTGAATGACATCTCAAATAAATGATTTTAATTTTAAGGTTATCGTACAAAATGGCACCGCTAACTGCCACGGAAGAAATGAAACGCTATCGAAATAAGCCAGAATAAACCAGAAAAGTTAGAAGAATCAAGACGTAAAAATTTAGAAAGGATGAAGGTTAAACATAAAAAAATCTGAGCTTAGTGACGAAAAACAAAATGGAAAACAAAATCAACAAAAATCATAAAACGTCAATCATTCATTGGAGGAGACAGAAGCGGCAAAGAATCAAGAAAATAAAAAAGATAAAAAAAAGAGAGCGCGACAAGACATTGAAATATTACAGCCAAATGTTACATAAACTACAAAAATTACTTGAAGAAAACGAAAAAAAATCAACAAAATGTAAATCTTTCCTTTTTATTCTATTTTCTTGGTTACCAATCATAATCAATTTTGTTACTGTCCATAAAAATAACGAAGGTTTTTAACTGATAAAAATTTTAGTTTTGGACTTTAACTAATTATATTTACTTATTAATACTTGCCGAAAAATTGTAATTCTATATCATCAAACAATATTTACATTTTATTTTTATTTTAAAATACATAGAAAAAAATTGTTTGGTTTTCGTCCTAAGTAACACAGTTGAAAATGTTTGTATTGTAATTTAAAAATTAGCAAACTTTTACAAGTAAAATTTTTTTGGGGGTTTAAATGCCTTCATATGTAATCATATAAAATATTTAACACGGAATAATCAAAGAACTACATTTAATTAAATGAATTTTGTTTAGTAACAAAATTGAACACGGTAATGCCATGCTCGGAAATAAACCTGTTTTATTCCTAAATGGTATATATTTATTGGTAACAAACATTAAATTACTCAAATTTTATATTACTTTTATCGAATTCTTTAATAAAATCATTTAAAACAAACACATTTTTAAAAATCTAAAAAAATATTTGCCGTACAAAATTTTTGAGAACTGCTCAGTAAGCTACTATTTTACGCTGGTATTCTGTGAGGGCATGGTCCTTCCCCGGTCGAGCCGACCCATTCTTGCTACAACTATAATATGGCTCTACCACGTATAAAAATGTTATAAAAATGTGCCTGTATAAAAGTAAATGATTCTGTATTTACTTTTTATACATGTAAGTACATATTATACAAAAACGTATCTATAAAATCACATAAGAAAGTAATAGGTAGTACATTACACCCAAGGTACATCGCTTCTTTTTAAACTACTCTGTATATAATTGCGATTGTCAATCACGGAGCAAATATAATGCTCCGTGTTGTCAATAGACTTTTATTTTAAAGGATCTCGCTGCGAGCTTAGGCGGTCGTCCCCACCCACAGATGCCGTGATACGAGGCAGTTACGTGCTTTGTAAGCTAACTATATAGTTCCGTGCATACTACGGTGTAGTTGCACTCCTCTTATAGGTTGGTTATCCATAACCATGAAGCTTTTATTGATTTTTAACGAGGATTGCGCATATACGCTTAAATATACGCCTTGAATCCACATGAATATAAAGAAATTCCGATTGCTTGTCTTCGAAACAGTTGGTTAATGCAGTTCGAACATGTTATATTCGAACTTTGCTACATATTTGCTATGGTAGGCTTTTAATCAGCGTTCATAATTAATTTCTTTCTTTATGAAAGTCTTTTGCAAAATAGAACAAAAGTACCTGAGAGACCGAATTTTGCTCGGCGTTAGAAAAATGATCTTCTCAGGGATGACACTTATCTACATAAATTTCGACCATAAAACATAATCTAAATACAAAATATGTCCTAATATCAGCATGCATAATTGACAAATTGCAAGCAAGCTGCCAATTTCGTTCTTGATAATTAAAAAATAAGTTTTTTCTTAATAAGAGTGACAAACGAGCACGTAGTCCACCTGATGGTAAGTAGATGCTGTGGCACATAAACATCTATATTTATCCTCAATTAGGCATCAAAATGCAGATGCGTTGTCACCCCTGAGGACTGAGACAGAATGCCTCGTTTTCTGTAAAAAGGCTCTCCGGTTCTCTGATTCACTCATCATACGAAACACAGCAGCATTAAGCTGCTATTTTGATGCTGGTATTCTGTGAGAGCATGGTCATACCCCAGTTGAGCTGACCCATTCATGTTGCCACCATAATTTAGTTGCAGCGTGCCTCTACCACATAAAAATGCTCTACCAATGTAAAACTAGAGCGGTTTAAGATATAATATAATAATAAGCAAAGTATTGTAGGTCGTATCATCATCATCACCATTACAGCCCTTCACAAGTCCACTGCTGAATCCTCCCACAAGGAATGCCACAAAGCACGTCGTAGGTCGTAGTGGCACAAAAAAAATCTATATTTTGTGGTAATAGCGTATTTATTTCGTATCACCGAATACTTTACAACTTAGGAATGACACAGATGTACAAATTACCATGTTGCATTTCATCTATTTTACAATAATCTTTTGACGAAAATGTTATTTACGATAAAAAAAAAAACTATTAGATTTTAAAATACTGTTACATATTTCAAATAAAAAAAATAATTTTTTTACTCATTTTTTAGTACTAAGTGAAACCGAAGACCGGTGTAACGTCCAGGAGGATATCTAAGTTCAGCAGTGGAGCGCCGTAGGTGGATGATAAAGAAGCACTAAGTCCTAAATCTAACTGTATTAAAAACGGGCAATACTTATTACTTTCAGGATCAGCAAACAATGTATAAATTGTAAAATATTTATAGTATGGTGATGTCAAAAGGCGGTACTGAGGAAAATTATAAATATGTACTTATTTATAATACGTGTTTTAGTCTGCTTGTTTACCAAAATATAATTGACTATGTACTTTCTCCAATAAATTTTGTTGCATATTTTATTAACGTTGTTATATGGGTAAATTTCACTTAAAAGTTCGATAACAATAAGCCGCGGCCAACCAACAATTACCGCCAATTCAGCCGCTCACCGCTTCGCATGCTAAGTAGACGACCATAAGCAGCCCGTTGGGCTAACTTCCTGAGGCCCGAAAGGAAAGGAAATATACTTCTAAATTTGCAATTCACCACACGGTCACGATATTGTGCGCTCCCCCGTTTCTCATGACACCAAGGTGGCGTATTGTTTATTTGTTATCAAATGCTAATTTATTTGTTGCGAACACAGGGCGAGCTGCTTGAGTGGATTGTAGTAGTTCTCCGTTATTCAAGCGTGTGTTAATGAGGAGTTCGTTATACACGTCAGCTATTTTTACCTTAGAGTCGTGAAGCTTCACCTAGTCCACAGTCCGCACCTTCAAAGCAGATACCGCGTGTAAAGTGAGACAGTAATGAGATAACTTCGAAACAACGTACAAATTATGTACATTTTAACTACCTTACACTGTAAACAAGTAATAATAACAGTATGCGTTGTGTTATTTTTTGTTGCTTTTTGATGTTAGTTGTATAAAGTTAGATCGCTTCGAAGCTCGAAAAACGTGCGTGGGCGCTATCTTTCGACGATTGAAAACGTTTTTCATACATCTATACAAATAAAATAAAATTGACGTGTTCGTTTGTAATATCAAAAAAAAAGTTTTTAGGCACTTATAACAAAAAAAAACATTATTTTTTTTTTAAATTTTTGTCCCTCTGTTAGTTCCGGCTAATCTCCGAAATTGTTGGACAGATTTTGACAGCGCTTTCACTGACAGAGCTGATGTCATAAGGAGCAATTTAGGCAACTTTTACTTTAGAAAAAAATTATAGTTGCACGCAAAAAAAAAAACTAAAACTCATAAAATTCAATTCTAATACAGTCGCGGGGCCTAGCTAGTTGTAAATATAATACGAGTAAGTAAGTGGTATGTACGCTTGTTTGTACGTCATCACGGCTTCTTGCGTTTATGATAGATCAATAAATCAATTTGTAATAAACAGTTCGGATTGGATGTAGTCTATTATTGACTGCGCAAACATCGAGAAGGGAAGCTTTTGGACCGTTTCCTGGCTCGGAGTGAAATGGGGCCGACCGTGACGCACGTTTTTACCTCTCTACATCCGCCCATATTTTTAACGAAGATTTTTTTCATATCCTTTTAATTATAGTGACTAGACATTCCAAATTTCTCACTTCCTTTTTTTTTCTTTGATATTACAAAAAATTATGATATACTTATTATCTTTAAAGAAATCTTTATATGACATCACATCTAAGCTAAAAGCTTAAAATACAAACCATGGATACATCGTGTAACGTACATTGAAAGAAAGTAAATGCAGTAGCATTGTTAGCCTTATCCGTTTTTTAAAGTTTTACGTGGTAGAGCCACGCTGCAGCTCCATTATATTTGTACCGGCTTGACCACGCTCTCACAGAATACCAGCGTAATATAGCATCTTAATGCTGCTATGTTTTGTACGGTTAGTGTAGAGAACCAGATACCTATTTTAATAGAAACGAGGCATTTCATCTTAGTCCAAGGGGTGACGACAAATCCGCGTTTTATTAATCGAGGATAAATGTAGATGTCTATGGGCTACATCATGCACTTACCATCAAGTGGACTGTGTGCTTGTTTGTCACCCTTATACTATTAAAAAAAATTAAACAAACACGTAAAAATCTATGCACATGGAAATTATGATTTCAGCTGTGCCAACAATGCACTACTTACTACACACTTTTGATTGAAAAAGCACATAATATACCGCGTCACCGAGTTTAGTTTTATTTCAAATTATATTACTATTTTGAAAATTCATAAGGAGCTTATATATTCAGTGCCCGGTTGACCGAGCTTTGCTCGGTATTTTTCGCTCGGTTTTTTTTTATTCGTGTGTTTTGGAAATTATATTTAGATACAAATTACATATTGATGAAATACGAATAATATTTTTTGATCTTAGCGACATAATAGAAAAAACTGAACTGGTTATTTGAATAAAAAATCATGAGTGTAATTAGTTTAATTTAAATTTTCGTGTTTTCAAAGAATACTAAAAAAGGGCTCGAAAAAATAGATTTTCTCAAAAAAGAAAGGAACTTGAAAAAAAAAATTAAAAGAAGCCGGCTGGTCGGTCTGGGCTCGAATACCAATTTCAATATACCTACCAATTAAGCTATTTGAAATCATTAACAAACTGTCAAAATTTACCTTCTTATTCTAACAATATTGTAGCAGTTTTTCATTGCCTAAAACACGGACAAAAAGAAATTTTCTAGGATTTCAACTGTTTTGACTGAGGAGTTTCTAAATACATAATAATACTTATGTGTAATTTTTATAAAGAAGAAAGGCCGGCAAACCCGCATACAATCCACCTTATGGTGAGTGAATGCTGTAACCCAAATAAATATTAAATTCGCATAAGAATTAAATCGCAAAAGCTTAGTCATCCCTGAGAACTGAGTTGGAATATCTCGTTATCAGTAAAAAGTTCTTCGGTTCTCTACACTCACCATTCGAAACGCAAAACTATTAAGCTACTAATACTACACATTGAATAAAAATTAGTAGTTTTTATTCAATGTGTAGTATTAGTAGCTTAATAGTTTATAGTACACTCACCATTCGAAACGCAAAACTATTAAGCTACTAATACTACACATTGAATAAAAACTACTAATTTTTATTCAATGTGTAGTATTAGTAGCTTAATAGTTTTGCGTTTCGAATGGTGAGTGTAGAGAACCGAAGAACTTTTTACTGATAACGAGATATTCCAGAGTTTTTCGCGATTATATTTATTAAAAATAGTTTTATTCATTAAGCTGCTATTTTACGTTGGTCTTCTGTGGCGAGCATGATCCTTACCCGGGTGAGCCGACCCATTCGTGCTGCATCGATAATACAAAGTACAAACACTACACACACATTACATTTACCAAGACTAAGATATTTAATGTTAAAGTATATTACATTTATCCATTCGTCTTCCAGGCCTCCTCCATAGATTACCTCATGAGGAAGATATTTGGCATAGTTGCCAAGCTTGGCAGGCGGGTTGACAAGCACTTTTTTTATTTATAAGTCGTTATTTGGAAGTACCCGGATTACCGAGCTTTGTTCGTTTTTTTCTTTAAGTTACATTTAGATACAAATTACATGAATAATATTTTTTGATCTTATTGATATAATAGAAAAAACTGAACTGGTTATTTGAATGAAAATCATGAGTGCAATTAGTTTAATTAAAATTTTTATAGTCGGACCTAAGACGGGACGCAAACCATGGAACTCCGATATCACGCCCGACCGACATCCCACCTGAGCTATTACGTTCGTTAGAAGTCTGTAAAAATTTACCTTCTTATATTGTAGCAGTTTTTTTATTGCCTGAAAACACGGACAAAAGGACATTTTCTAAAAATAAATCCTCGCTAGATCGATTTATTGCCCCCGAAACTCCCTGGACACTAAATTTTATGAAAATCGTTGGAGTTGTTTCCGAGATTCCGATTATATATATACAAGAATTGCTTGTTTAAAGGTATAGGATACATAAACGTTAATTAGAAAGATTACCAAATCCATTAAACATCATAAAATGAAATAAATTTACTTTTTAACTTTACAGAAGCTGCTGCTGCTTATCTTTTGTTTTAGTGGTTTTTTTTATAGGATAGGGAGACAAACGAGCACACAGTCCACCTGATGATAAGTGGTTGCTGTGGCCCATAGACATCCACATCTATCCTCGATTACGAATCAAAATGCAGATGCGTTGTCATCCGTGAGGACTAAGATGGAATGCCTCGTTTCCAGTAAAAAGGGTCTACGGTTCTCTACACTCACCATACGAAACACGGCAGCATTAAGCTACTATTTGACGCTGGTGTTCTGTGAGAGCGTGGTCCTTCCCCGGTCGAGCCGACCCATTCGTGCTACAACTATAGTACTAATATAACTGCAGCATGGCTCTACCACCTATTTCGTTTCACTCCGGTTGCCTCTAACGACATCTACGAAATGTTAAGAGATAGTGGATTCTCTTTAAAATTTCGGATTTCTCTTTATTGTTTGGCACCAGAACTATTTTTCCTTTAATCCTTTGTTAGTAAAAGAGGTAGAGGTAGGTTACGCTAACAGTCAGGGGAAAACTTGCTCACATTCCTACATAATTTCTGAAAATAGTAATGTTGAACATTACTTTTTCATTATATCATCACTAATAGTATTATTGTTTGAAACCTATAATTATACTTGAAATCTATACTCTAAGTTTGAAACGGTTTGTATTCTCATTAAAACCAATATTATTTCCAATACATGGAGACAATCTTGAGTTTAAACTCACTCATTTTATAATTAAATTCTCAATGTCAAAATGTGTATAGCATAGGTATGGTTTAGACGTGGTTTAGACTTAGTTTGACATTATTGAGTTTAAGCTCAGTTATTGTTCTGAGGTTTAAGCTTGAGAAAATCTCATCGTCAAAATCTCTCCTTCGATTTAATGAAATATTTTTCAAAAATAGACGCAATAATGAATGGAGTTTAGGGATGGTTTATTAGATATCAAGGGATATCAATTGATGCGCAAACAGTATATGAAAATGCGGCGATGACTCCACTCCACATTGATAATTTTTCTTAGAAAGAGATTTCTCTTAGACAGACTTTAAAAATACTTCACGTTTAATTTTAGCGTAGACGCTCGAGCGTCTAGGAAAATACGAGTATAATGCCATTGACTTTTAATTCCACGGACAATAATATCAGTAAACAGTAACCGGGTGTGTAACTAATATACTCATCAACACAATCTAAAGATATTTTAGTTCATGTACTGGAAAGAAACTACGTTTTTTTTAAAATATCCTTATATCAAAACGCGCTGTAATTTTACACTTCAACAAGAAATTGTTATTTCTTTAAAACATGGTTGTTATATTAAAAAATATAAAGACTTGGTACTAAAATATCAGTTTTTAGTGATTAAAGAAACAAGCAAAATTATTTTTTTAATTAAAAAATGTTCTTGTCTTGTGTTCGTAATCATTTTTTAAACGACATTATAGATCTTGTAGAAAAGTTTATGGAGTACTATTAGGTCACCTGGATAGTTCTTAGCTGAACCCGGTAGGGGCTTAGATAGTTCTTAGCTGGAACCGGTAGGGGGCGCTGTTTTTGAGATAAACAAATCAGCCATGCGAAGTTATGGCGTATCGTTAGTACATAATATATATATACAGGGTTATTTTGCAATTACCGGTCAAAAATGCAGAGATGGTTTAGAATAAGTAATATAGACAACTGGTGAACAAAAATTTGTTAAAAAAGTCTAACATTCTCCATTCGACCTTTTTATCTTTTAAATTCAAAATGTGTGGTAATGCGCTATTTTAACTGATTTTACTGCGTATGCACACATTTTTTAAGAGCAATCAGTCGGCGAAAACGTTCTTGCCCACAAATCATATTCAATTTGGGATATTTTGAAATAAAAATAGAAGCCTTATTTACTCGTATTTTCATATATGCAATAACCGTATATCATTATTTATATATTTGAACTTAAGTTTAAAATTTGGATACTCTTTGAAACCCTGCACATAAATTGTGGTCAGGGCGTAAAACATGGCCTGCCATAAACGCTTCTCTGACATGTAGTTTGTCAAGAAATGTTTTTAGGGTTTGGTTTTAGAGTTAGCTATCCATAGAGGTGGTGCATAAATCCATAGATTCGTGGTCATAGAAATTAAAGGTCGGTATAAGCCACGGCCACCAACCACCATTGAATAAATAAGGGCCATTTGTCTTTTAAATATATCGTAATTTAGACACGATTTTGACGCCTAAAAATTGATACTTATTGAAATAATATGCGCATACAAATTAATTCTTAATCAAATAGATTTTTAAAGTGCTTTAAATAATGAATTGAAGTTTAATATAACAGAGGTAATGAAATTGCGCGTGGCTCTACCACTGTTAGAAATTGTTGTCTAACAGTGGTAGAGCCACGCGGCAGCTTTGCTGTTGCACGTATGGGCCGGCTCAAACCGGGGTGGTACCAAGACCTCACAGAATACCGGCGTGAAGTGGAAGCTCTGCTTCCGCGTTTCGTCTGGTGAGTGCAGGTGGCCGGAGGCCCAAATCCCCCCCCCCCCCATCAACATGGTAGCGAAATTAAATAATGATAGACTACCACAGGAGGGTACCAACACCCCTGGAGAATCCCTCGCTGAGCATCCACGACCATGTTTCTCCACTTCTGAGCGTGGGTGCTCAGGCTGCCCCGCGTATTCTGGGGGGGGCAAAATTCCGCTCAAGACTACAACTGCTCGGGGCAAACGGAGCAACAAAACCAAGGCGACCCCTGCCACGCTGTCCGTGAATTTCTGCAATATCAGGGGACTTCACTCTAACCTAAACGCCGTCCACTACCATCTCGAGACGGCGAGGCCGGCTCTGCTCTTTCTGACCGAGACGCAGATGTCCTCTCCGGCTGATGTCTCGTATCTCTCCTACCCGGGGTACAAACTGGAACACTCCTTTGTGCCTCGGGCTGGAGTTTGCGTTTACGTCAGAGAGGACATCTGTTCTCGACGCCTCGGCAGACTTGAAGGTTCGGACCTGTCCATCCTTTGGCTACGCGTAGACAGCGACGACCATCCGCGCGTCTACGGGTGCCTCTATAGGTCCCATAGCGGTAATGCTGAAACAGACCGACTCTTCGACCACGTCCAAATGGCTGCAGATTCGTTGCTACAGCAGATCCCCTCCGCAGAGATCGTGATCCTCGGCGACTTTAACGCCCATCACGCCGAATGGCTTGGTTCACGTTTAACCGATCATACGGGGAGATCTGTTCATGATTTTGCCTTGGCATATGGTCTGACACAACTGGTTACTTCGCCTACGCGGATTCCAGATGTGGAGGATCATGCACCTTCCCTGTTGGACCTTCTGCTGACCTCTCACCCGGACGGATATCAGATTTCCGTCGACGCCCCTTTAGGCTCCTCGGACCATTGTCTGGTCCGGAGTGTTGTGCCACTCACGCTGAAATCGCGGTTGCATTCTGCAGGCTGCCGCCGTGTTTGGCACTATAGGTCAGCCGATTGGGATGGGATGCGGTCTTTCTTTGCATACCCTTGGGGGCGGGTTTGCTTCTCGCCGGATGATCCCAACGTTGTTGCGGATTCTGTTACTGATGTGGTACTTCAGGGTATGCAACTTTTTATTCCTTCCTCTGTGGTGCCCATTGGAGGCAAATCTCAGCCATGGTTTGGTCGCTCCTGTAAAATAGCATCATGCTATAAGCAGGAGTGCTACCAAGCCTGGGTTGATGCATCAGCGTCCCGGGATGTAAACACCAGCGCTCTAAAAAGGAAGTATAATTCCGCCTCTAGGTCCTTCAAAAGAGTCATTGCCAAGGCAAAGTCAGAGCACATAGGCAGAATTGGCGAGAAACTAGTTCGCCTTCCTTCTGGAACCCGTGCATTCTGGTCTCTCGCCAAGGCTGTCCAGGGGAATTTCTGTCAGCCATCTCTTCCATCTCTGCACAGGGAGGACGACTCACAGGCCCATAGTGCAAAGGAGAAAGCCGATCTTCTAGGCTCTTTCTTTGCGTCTAACTCGACTTTCGATGACGGGGGGAGTACGCCGCCGACCATCCCGCGGTGTGAGTGCTCCATGCCGGAAGTGCAGTTCACACAGCGCTCGGTTCGCAAAGCACTCCTCTCCCTGGACATCCACAAGTCGAGTGGGCCTGATGGAATCCCCCCAATTGTGCTGAGGACGTGTGCTCCAGAGTTGGCACCGGTTTTTTCCGGTACTCCTACTCCCTAGGCGTAGTCCCAAAATCATGGAAGACGGCTTTCGTTCACCCGATCCCTAAAAAAGGCGACCGCTCAGACCCGTCCAACTACCGGCCAATCGCCATCACCTCCTTGTTCTCCAAAACAATGGAGTCCATTGTAAACTGCCAGCTCATGAGGTACCTTGACGATCACCAGCTGATTAGTGACCGCCAATACGGTTTTCGCCGTGGTCGGTCAGCTGGTGATCTTCTGGTCTACCTCACTCACAGATGGGCGGAGGCAGTAGAGTTCAAGGGGGAGGCATTGGCCGTTAGTTTGGACATTGCGAAGGCCTTCGATCGGGTTTGGCACAAAGCGCTTCTTTCGAAGCTTCCTTCCTATGGGCTTCCCGAGAAATTGTGCGATTGGATCACCAGCTTTCTTGCAGATCGGAGCATCAAGGTCGTTGTAGACGGTGCAAGCTCCGATTGCAAGCCTATTAATGCTGGCGTTCCACAGGGCTGCGTGCTATCGCCAACGCTGTTTCTTCTGCATATCAATGATATGTTGCATACCCGTAACATTCATTGCTATGCGGATGACAGCACTGGTGATGCTCTTTACACCGGCCGAGCCAATATTTCTCGGGAAAACGTCTCCGAGTGCCGGGACAAACTTGTGTCTGAAGTCGAGTCTTTGCTGAACAGAGTCTCGGATTGGGGACGACTAAATCTAGTCCAGTTTAACCCCCAGAAGACACAAGTTTGCGGGTTAACCGCTAAAAAGAACCCCTTTGTCGTATCCCCTCAGTTTCAAGGCACTCCCCTGGTTGCCTCAGCCAGTATCGGAATCCTCGGCGTCGACATATCGAGTGACGTGCAGTTTCGTGGTCACTTGGAAGGGAAGGCCAAATTGGCCTCTGCTCAGCAGAGCGGGACAGTATTTCATGCCGGCACACCGCCTGCAACTTTACAAGGCGCAGGTTCGGCCGCACATGGAATACTGTTCCCATCTCTGGGCTGGGGCTCCCCAGTACCAGCTCCTTCCACTTGACCGCATCCAGCGCAGAGCGGCTCGAATCGTCGACGACCGAGTGCTTTCCGATCGGCTCGATTCACTGGCGCTGCGAAGAGATGTTGCATCTCTTTGCGTATTTTATCGCATCTATCACGGGGAGTGCTCTGAGGAATTGTTCGGATTAATCCCAGCCGCCAAATTTCGTGAACGCACTACACGGCAAACGTCCCGATACCATCCACACCATCTGGATGCTTGGCGGTCCACCACTGTACGTTTCACAAGGAGTTTTCTTCCACGTACAACCTCTCTGTGGAATAGTTTACCACCGGCGATTTTTCCGGACCGATACGACCTGGGGACCTTCAAGAAAAGAGCTTACTCCTTTCTAAAGGGCCGGCAACGCACCCGCAATTCTCCTGGTGTTGCGGTTGATCATGGGCGGCGGTAGTCACTTAACATCAGATGAGCCGCATGCTCGTTTGCGACCTCTTCTATAAAAAAAAAATTGTAATTTAATCGCCGGGAGAAAATTTTCACGTTCGAATTCTCGTTTTTTAAGCCATAACCATATTTTTCGATAATCTGTTTGAAAGGCATGTAATGGAATAAGATTCTTAATCGGTTACATTTTTATTTAGATATTTTATTTCTTGATAATATGCAAAAACGTTTCAAATATAGTTTTTTTTTCCACGGAATGTAAATAGTGATATCCACAAGACTCAACTCTGCCCCATTAAAGAGCACATTGGTATTTGAATGTTTAACATTATGTATTGTAAATTTAATACATTTTTGACGGCTCCGTGGCGCAGTGGCTTAGCAATGGCTGCGCTGGGGGCCGCGGGTTCGAATCCCGCACGGAACAAGTATTTGTATGGTCTACAAATAATCGTTCCGGGTCTGGATGTTTGTCCTCGTGCAATTTATGTTTGTAAGCTGCCTACACGATACAGGAGAAAATTCTAGGTAACGTTTAAAAAATTGTCTTATTGCCGTTTAAGAGCAATTTATTGGCGTTAAGCCAATGTAGTAACTTCGATAGATATACATTGTCATAATTAATTGACTGTCGTTTGAGTCTGAAAATTAAAGAGGTATCAACAGCAAATAATACTATATCGTGATTGTCCCCTATAAAATAAGGTAAGTCATTAATATAGACTTAGAACAGGAATGGGCCAAGAATCAAGCCCGGAGGAACGCCAATTGATACTACTGATCCGGAAAAACCTTTACCACTGATAACGTCTTTTTGAGTTCTGTTATTCGAATATGAAATAATAAGTCTAAGCGCAACATTTTTCACACCGTTTTACACAGTGTAACTAGTTTCCTGATTAATATCTCATGATGAACACAATCGAAAGCCTTGGAAAGATCACAAAAAATACCTAAGGCCTCTTGTGAACTCTACCAGGCAGGCTAAAAATATATTTCATAAGCTCGACACCTGCGTCCGTCGTCGAGCCAAATCGAATTGATTTTTATAGAATATAATATAATATGCATTTAAATGTGTAATAGAACTTATGGCCATAATATAATGGCATTATGTCTTCATAATGCCATTATATTATGGCCTATATATAGTATATATATATACTACGTTTTTAATAATGACCTCAATTTCTCTCTGACAGAGTGGCAGATAGCATTAGTACGGCAAAATGTTTCAATTAAAATGTCTAAGTTACATTTTAATTGCAATAAGTGTAAGTGACAACAAACAGGCAGATTTTCAACACTTTTTCACGATTCATCGAGTTGTTAAACAAGTTTCAAAGTTCAACAACCTAACAAACAGTTTACCAATAAGTTTATTTATTGTAAATTGTTGTCAAAAATCGATATGAGCAGGAAGCGATAGGCTTTCCGGGCGGCGGGTCAAGTGAAACCTCAGGAGCGGAAGTAGAGGCGGTGGACGCGACCCGCTTGTATTACAAATTACTCTTTAATGAACGATGCACGTCGCACGTGCGTTGTTAGGGTGCGTTTAAACTACACGCTGGGTAAGCGTCTAATGTAGCCTTAAATGCATTAATAAATTTTGTTTAGTCCGTTACTATGCGCTATGGGTAAGGTATGAGGGTTAGTTAAGAATTAAAATGAATTTTAATTGGTGACTTTAAATTTTTAAATAGTTTAATGATCATGCGGTTGATACGGATGTTGAATGCCAGTTGATTTCTCCCTAAAAGTTTAAGTAATATTGATATAGAATTAATATAATATTTATTTCAAACAGTCAGTGAGATAAAAACAAATAACAAAAACAGAAAACAAAAATAATTAACATAAATGGAAAACATCTATACATTTTCTGTAATGTTGGTGCTATTAGCCTATACGGCTTTTACAGCTTCATCTGACTCAGGCCTTGCCTCCTGCTTTCAAGCCGCGAGCTGACTAAAAAGGCAAATGACTCAAAATGCAATGGTGATGAGGACGACGATGATGATGATGGTTTATGATTTGGTATTACCAATCATCATGTCGCCCCCGTGGTGGTTTTTCAGCTATCTAACCGCTGTCCGAGTGTGGGAGTGTGGACCCCACCTCTGATTGCTTAGCTCGTTTCGGTCGATGTTTTGGGCGGTGAGAACCGCCCATTTACGCGGGTGTACGGTCTAGTGTACGCGGTGTGTGTTGGTCGTATACGCGTCGTGCCTGCCTACGGGTGCAATGCGCCCCATCCGTTATCCTATTTGTGCTTGTTCCATTTGGTGAAGGTGTAGTGTCCCTGTTTGATGCGCCTCGTCGAAGGCGCGGTCGTTGGTTCATCGCGATCGAGCGAGCGTGGTAGTTCTATTAATACGTTACGCGGTAGTATACGGAGAGTCAGCGCGACGTTTGGTGTTAGGATAGGACGTAGTTGGCTGCGTTTGCCACTAGCGGGTTTAGATGGGTTTCGGCGCTATCAAAGTAGCGCTGGGACATCTCCTTGAAATATTCGGAGATGGAGGGAAGTTGACAGAACGAAAACGGACAACAAATAAATTAACAAAAATGGATAACTACTTTTACAGGAAGAAACCGCGTAACAAACAGAATTATCAAAATAAAGAGTAGCATACCAAAGGCACATGCACTCAATCGCACGACGAAATACACTATTGACAAGACGACGGACGCCCTCTTTGCTTTTGCCGAAATGTTGCCAACAGTGAAAATAGAAGAAAAAATACAGTTTTAAGTTGTGTATTTTTAAAATTAATTATGACTTCAGTAGATTTGGTGCTACTAAGAATCAGTTAAAAAAAATAAAAAGTGGAAAATTAATAAGCCGTAGCTTTCAAGTGACAGTTGACAGACCGCGGTAATTCGAGGTCGTTGACGTTCCTATACTTATTTGAATCTCATTTTTTGCCTCAAAAACAAAACTTTATAATTTATAAATTACCGCTTTTAACATAGCACGTTGAAAATCTTTTCCAGCTTTTTAATAATTAAAAAAAATCGTTTGACCCTGCAGGTCATCCCTGGAACTTCCCGCTAATTTCAAATGCAAAGCGCTCCAAATATGATCAAATTATGTTGCGAAATCTCGAAGTTATGTTAAAAGAAAAACGAACGAATGAACCGATTTTTATTTTCCAAACGGCATTCGACGTAGTTTTTGAGATTAAGAGCTGATTAGTTTTTGAAATCGATCGGCAAAGCTGTTTAAAAGTTATTCTAAAAAAACAGTTTTTCTAAATTTCTATTTTTGAGACTTCTCATAATCTACTCGTTCGAATCAGTTCATATTATCACCAAATCTATTTCACATTGAGATCTTTAGAATAGCTTCCTGGGATCTCAAAACGTCGAAATCTGATGAAAACTCGATTTTAGAAAAACGGGGTGAAACCGATTACTTCCCTATTTTTGAAAATTTTCAATTTTCTTAGCGGGAAGTCAAAAAACATGTTTTGTGATATATGAAGTAGAAGAACAAATTCACATTTTTTTGAAATTTGCAAAATGGTTGCCCATTTTGCAATTTCAAAAAAAATGTGAATTTGTAAACTTAAACTCATAATAGTCGACAATAATTATACGTAATAAGAAACGCTAAAGTTACTCATCAAATGGATTTACGCATACAAATCAAACTCAAATTAAAAATGCTTAAAGTTGATCTTCCTCTTTTCACTAAATAAGAACAGTACCTAACCTTTAAGATAATATGTATAGCCCGTACAGATAAAGAATGGGATTAGATATGGCGGCTCATAGAGCTCGTACCGTCAATAAGTACCAATAGCGAAAACTCGCTAACTTTGAGTATTAAACCAACACAAAAAAGCGGGCTTTACCCGCTAATACCGATATATCGTTATAACGTTATAGTATTCGGTTAATTGTAAATTTTCTATTAATGAGAAAATATTTGAATAAATCTGTACACGTAACTAGGTACCTATATTAAATTTAAATTAAATTTATAACAAGCAATCCACTCTCTATTCGCCTGGTTGTTTTCTAATAATGTGGCGTTATTTAGACTTAATATAATTATTAAGTCCATTTATTTTATCTAATCAATATTTCAATTTTTTTATAGATTAAGGGTGACATTGATGATAAGTGGATGCTGCGGCCCATAGACACTTATATCTATCCTCGATTAAGAATCATAACGCAGATGCGTTGTCATCCCCGAGAACTAAGATGAAATGCCTCGTTTCCAGCAAAAAAGGGCCCCTGGATCTCTACACTCATCATACGAAACACAGCAGCATTATGCTGCTATTTTATGCTGGTATTCTGTGAGAGCGTGGTCCTTCTCCGGTCGAGCCGACCCATTCGTGCTACAACCATAATATAGCTGCAACGTGGCGCTACCTTCTTTATTTAGTCTAGATCTAGATCACTCCTGGTATTACACTCTATTTGTTCGTGAGGTTATTGCAATGGGTTCTGCCATTCCGAAGATTAGCTCGGACAAACAGGCAAACGAAAATTTTAAAAATGGGTACTTATTTCTCAATGGCTTGTAATTTTAATATCATTATATTATAAAAAAGCATCATAGGCCACAAATTAGCAAAACTAGACTGATTTTTTGTTTGTGGTTTATGGCATGTTAATATTAATTTCAATTAGGAGCCGTGGTAGTTCAGGCGGTAGGCGCTCGCTGTTAATTTCACATTACGCGAGCAAACCGGGTTCGATCCCTACCGCCACCAATGAAATTGTTAATTGCAATTTTAAGTGCTGATTTACCACATGCTCGCCGGTGAAGGAAAACGTCGTGAGGAACCTGCATGTCTGAGAAATAAGAAAAAAATATTTCGAAGACATGTGAAGTTCGCCAACACGCATTGGGGCAGCGCGGCGATTAATTCCTTGCCCTAAAACCGTCTTAGAAATGAGCAGGAGGCCTGTGCCCAGGAGTAGGACATATATAGGCCGTAACAGTACTATACTACTAATTCCAGTTAAAAGTTGGACCGAAGTTATAGAGCGTTTGAAAAACGCATATCGCATCGTATATTTGCATGTCTTTACCGGTGGGTGTGAGTATTGACAGCAACAGTGTGGGAACGAGAGGTGAATAGAGACGCCGCCATTTTCAATTCCATTCTTTAACCGCACGGGTAGTAATTGGAACTTAGTTAAAATAAATGATAATCAATGATAAATCATTGATTTATCATTGATATAACTAATTACGGCTTTACATAAATGTAAAGCCGTAATTAGTTTAATCGCCTAAATTGTCACAGTGATTGATAATTTCTGTACTCGATTGCTGTCCGTTAGTTTCGTGTAAACTCGAAAACAGCTCGAACGATTTTGAGGAAATTTTTTGTGTGCGGTTGAGTGGGATGGATGGTTTAGATTCACGATTGGATCCGGTAAGTGTCACTGTTATCGAGATCCAGAAATCACTCGTGCGAAGCCGTGGCGGATCGCTAGTTTCGTAAATCGATTCTTGATCCTGACAGTTACGAATTTTTACATACCTATAACGCATACGGCCGGTTACATGATTGCTTATTGTATTACATCTAATCCTGATTAGGTGACACACTGACCTTGCGTATGTCCTCTGATATTAACGGACACACGTATAAGGAACGTTGTGTTACCGTGTTAGACAAACCGAGCAGCTGGACAACTAAGTAATCACTGCCGGCGACCTATTAAGTAGGTGAAGGTTATTGCTAGATAAATTCGTAAAATATTGCATACTATTGTATTGAAACATATTGAAAATACTAATACTCTTAGAAAAAAATAATGACGGCTCCGCGGCGGGGTGGCTTAGTAATAAGTTACAGCGCAAAGGGGATGCGGGTTCGAATCTCGCACGGAACAAGTATTTGTATGGCCTACAAGTAATTGTTCTGGGCCTGGATGTTTGTTCTTGTGAAATTTATGTATGTAAACTACCCCACGATATAGGTGAAAATTTTAGTGTGGAGGTAACGTTAAAAAAACCAAAATGAAGATAGGACACATTTAATAAAACTAATTTTAAGAATTATGTCGCGTTTAATTGATATAAAATTCCCGACTTTCCATTTCCAAATTAAAAATAAGTTCAGTTGTACTCAATAAAATTCCTTAAATTACTTTTATTAAATGTCTAGTATTCGTATTAAATGTGAATGTAAATCAATCATTATAGAGATATACACATTTTCTTGAAGCAGATGTAAAAAATGAATTACCAATACAATCTTTGTACCTAACTTTTTTATATACAATAAATTTTTTTTTTTATAGGATAGGGTGACAAACGAGCACACAGTCCACCTGATGGTAAGTGGTTGCTGTGGCCCATAGACATCTACATCTATCCTCGACTACGAATCAAAATGCAGATGCGTTGTCACCCGTGAGGACCAAGATGGAATGCCTCGCTTCCAGTAAAAAGGGTCTCCGGTTCTCTACACTCACCATACGAAATACAGCAGCATTAAGCTACTATTTCACGCTGAAATTCTGTGAGAGCGTGGTACTTCCCCGGTCGAGCCGACCCATTCGTGCTACAACTATACTACTAATATAACTGCAGCATGGCTCTACCACGTTAAATTTAGTTATAGTAAAATACCTGTTCTTTTATGCAATATTGCATGTAATGTATTTTGTAAAGGTAGTAGGTACCTAAAGGATATCTTGTAATCATGCATAGCTTCTCTCTGAGATGAGAGTATCTCTCATGTCAGAGAATTGTCACACTTATTCTATTAAAAAAAATACAAATTTATTATTACAAACGTGACCCCTGGAAAAGTTTACAGACGTTCATCTGTCCTCGAACAACATCGCCCACACGTTTGTGTTTAAAAATGGCTGGCATGATGCCCAGGCAGCCAGTAAAACCTCGTTCGAACCCGCACTGTTAACGCATATTACACTTACGATGCTATAAATATTCCTTTTTAGGTTTAAATTTATTTCTAATATAGAATACTTTTCGTTTCCTTTTATACGTCAAAGTAAAGCTGATTAGATATATTAGTAACCTACGCATTAATGTTAATATAATAGTTAGTGAATGTATTTTATTTAACTTTGAATCGATCTATGATAAAAAAATATTTAAAATATTATTATTTCAACAAAACTAAATTTACGCGTATTTATATTACGCGATTCTATCGCGTTTATTTAACTGATTTTACTTATTTTTAATTCCCGACGTTTCGGGTGCTTTACAGCACCCATGGTCACGGGGGGGACTGAGATGTTTGACGTCCCAATGTCATTGTTAGTCAGGCTAAATGCAACCAAATTTAGCTTCAGG
Organism: Parnassius smintheus behrii; assembly: GCA_036936625.1. Lineage (NCBI taxonomy): Eukaryota > Metazoa > Arthropoda > Insecta > Lepidoptera > Papilionidae > Parnassius > Parnassius smintheus. The sequence continues at coordinate 38,184,514 of JAUPFT010000003.1, read as the reverse complement.
CTTATTTTGAAATAATGCCCCGTTACCAATAAAGAAGATCTCCGGTTTTATACACTCGCCATACGTAACACAGCAACATAACGCTGCGTATTTCGTGAGCGAGTTCCTTTTCCGGCCGAGCCGACCCAATCGTGCTGCGACCATTATATAACTGTAGCGTGTCTCTGCCACAATAAAATTACAATAGGTATATACATAATATAATAATAAAGAGCAGCGTTAGCTCAGAGGCATAGAGAATATAGTCTTTGCTCAGAGGATAAGCGCTCCTCATAAAATTTCACAACTGATTTCGAACCCTGTCCGTGCCAATAAAATAACTTTAAGTGCTTAGTACGCATTGTATTGGCGGTGAAGGAAAATATAATCGAGAAAACCTGCCTGTCTGAGAAATATCTAAACGGCCAATCTATTGTCGCCGTGTTCTTCCACCGCGGGGTATGTGAAAATTACTGACCAATATTATAGACTTACCTAGCAGGGCGTCTTTTCCCACATGTATGTTACAGTAGATGTGATGATCGGTGGCCATTACCGGCTCGGCCGGACTTTCGCCGCCCGCCTCCATTAACTTCAGCTTGGCTGACAAGTCTTGTACGTCTGCAAGGAATAAGTCCGGCTTAAAATAAAAAATAAAAACATCTGTGGGGTTCAAGCTTCTCTAGAATAAGTTTGACTAACCCATGCCCAAATACCTAACCTTGCACCCTCAGATTTTCACCTGTTTCGGTCTCTACAGAAATCTTTGTGTGGTGATAAGTTAACATCAAGAGAGGACTGTCAAAACTACTTATCGCATTTGTTTAAATTTCTACAGCAACGGGATTATGTTCCTAATCACTAGGTCGCAACAAATTATCGAACAAAGTGGCACATATATTATATTGTAATTAAATGTAATTAAACATTGAAAAAAAAATGTCTTGAATTTGTATACATATAAAATACGAAGAAACTTTTAACCCAACCTTATATACCTATCAGAGAGAGAGAGAGAGAGTATCAGAGAGTCTTGTTCTTTCTCTACTCCTTTAATATATACTGACTATTCATTCTTTAGCACAATAACAAGAGGAGACCTGTGCCCATGGGACGTTTATTAACTTATTTAAGCTTAGCTGTTCTCCGTGTCTTCGCTTGTGTTTTTGGGTTTTAGTACTTTTGAGAGGAACTTCGATTTTTTTCTAAAATAGTAGCCTAAGTTCCTCCTTTTAACATCAGCTACCTGTCAGTGAAAGTCCCGTCAAAATTGATTCACCCGTTTCGGAGATTAACCGGAACAAACAGACAGACGAACAAACGGGCAGACACAGATTTTTTTAAATTGTGTTTTTGTTAAAGTACCATATACTTTCATATGCATTTATTATAAAGCTGTTGTTTTTATATTACAAATATACACTTAAATTTTCTTTATTTGTGTATATATTTTCACGACGAATGTTTTTTTTTGTTTTAGTTTGATCTCCTAAAAGCTATAAGTAAATTTCTATATTCTTTATATTCTTGTTATATTATAAAATTTTGATGAAATTGCATGAAAAAGATGTTGGCTACATTATACATCTCCCTTTACTCACTATGTTCAATGCAAATACAAAGTACGAGTAGGTACCTATTACCGGAAAAACTAGAGTTATCCTTTTAGTGACAGTAAGTACTCACATTCATATAATCACAAATCACGCATTTGTTGCGATAATATATTTTATATTTCCGAATTGGTAATGTGCGCAAGCAGTAACAAATGAAGCACTATTGCAGATTAAATAAAATAGTAATTAATAAATCTTTATGGTAGTTTAAGTAATCTCCTAGTTATTTAAAAAGACTATGGGTTGGATATATATAAGTCAAAAAATTTTCACATTCCATGTTTATGTGTAACAGAAGTGAATACAAACTATATTTTGGAATTTTTACCACTCTTTCTTCTTTTTCTGTTTATCTGTCGTTCGGGGTGGAATCTTGCAACTCAAGGAGCGCTTCCCAATGAGTAGGATACTTAAAAGCTTGAACATAGCTCACAAGAAACCTGTTATATATAAAATTATTTAAAAAAATCACTTATTTTATTATAAAATTGTGTCGTAATATCCAAGTCTCTAGAAGTTATGATGTTGTAGCACATAAAACAGACGGACAGAACGAAATTATATAAGGGTCGACTCGAAAGAGAGCGGAACCCAAACAATTAACAATTAACAAATTAAAAATTAATTATTATAAAAATCTAGGTAGGTAGGTTTTAGAAATATTCTAAAATAAAAGTTTGTAGATAATACACTATTTATTTTATAAATTTATAGTATTTTCAAAAAAAAATATTTTCAAGATTTTTGGGTTAAATATACCCTAATATATAAATACTATATAAATATAGCCTAAATCACTTTTGGCAACCTTATTAGTCATAAATTTTAAAATTGGTTACACATGTTTAATGGCATACAAAGATAAGGCAGTTGTTTCGACATACTTCAATTTTTTGTATGTAAATATATAGATACTTATACAAATTTGACATGATAATGTCTCCTCCATTAATAAGTCAAAATATCAAAAGATAACATTTAGGCAAAATTAACATTTATAGCCTGTATAAAATATAATTCTAGTGATGGATAGGTTGAAACGTTCCATTTCTCTTTGTAACTTGCTTATAATATATAACGAGTACACATACTTGTTGAAAATATAATCCAGATGAGGATGATCTTCAGAAATCTCTCTCAACGTATTCAGGGTTATCATAACAAGGTAAAGAATTCTTACTCTTTATTATGTATCCGATGTGGGGGTGGGGGGGGGGGGGGGGTTTAATGAAAAATTTCATTGTGCCGTCTTATTTTGCATACCTTTGGTCTTGATCGACTAAACATTTGATAAATTACTAATAAACCAGAACTCGACTGCAAATACCTAAAGTATATATACTTCATTGAAAGTTATATACATGTGAATTGTATGGAATGAACTATATTTTTCCTTATTACGTTTCAGTATATCATTATTATCATTCTATGAATATAGGTATCATCTTGTAATATGCCAGATGTAAAATAGCCAGAACGGCGACGGGGAAAGTCGTCAAAATTGCGAACTACGATCGCTATATGTTCATTATGACAAATCCTTCCCAATGTAATTGAAGCCTGTGTCCAGAAGAGGACTGTTATGGAATAGAAGAAAGTAGACGACGTCATACCATACATGTTTGCTTATTATTATATTTGGATATCAGTTGATTACGTCATATTGTCTATGTTACCAGCGAATTTATAAAAATCTATTGGGATGATTTGTCAAAACCAAACGACTAGTTTTGAAATTACAAATGGAGCCACGCTGCAGCTATATTATGGTTGTAACACCAATGTGTTGGCTCGACCGGGGAAGGACCACGCACTCACAGAATACCAGCGTCAAATAGTAGTTTAAAGTTGCTGTGTTTCATGTGGTGAGTGTAGAGAACCGGGGACGGGGGAAATTTCGTGGCAGTTATCACCGAATACCGGCGTAAAATAGCAGCATTAGCAACGGACACCATTTTATCTGCTTACTAGGCAGATATATTATAGTTTTAGCATGAATGGGTCGGCAAGACCGGGGCAGCACCACGCTCTCACAGAACACCAGCGTAAAATAGCAGCGTAATGTTGGTGTGTTTCGTATGGTGAGTGTAGAGAACCGGGGACCCTTTTTACTGGAATTGAGGCATTCCGTCTTAGTCCTCAGGGGTGACAACGCATTTGCATTTTGATCCTTAATTGAAAATAAATGTTGATGTCTATGAGCCACGACATCCATTTACCTACAGGTGGACTGTGTGCTCGTTTGTCACCCTATCCTATAAAAAAATATACAAACGCTCGACACTCGTTAGATGCGATACCATTGAGTATATGTTCCGAAATTAAAATCTGCAATGGAGTTTATTTCGAAACATAGTCCTAATATGTGTTGTGAGTCTTTTCACCGTTTTGCCTAAGTTATGCGCGATTAAGAATAAAAGACAATTGCAATATTGCAAGTCTTTTGCGTTTTAGATGTTGCAGCACATTGTCTCGGTATTTTAGATTGCAAATGTAAATGGTTAACGTTCTGTTATACGGGACCTCATAGTTTAGGTTTTAAAAAAAACACTTTTATTTCCTAATAAGAAATAGTAATATTAAAAAAATATAAAATTAAGAAAATAACAAAAGTTACAATATTTAATTGGCCCGGAGTCGAAACTGTCAGACACGCGAGGATACAGAGAGAGATGTTCGGGATTCAGCGGCCGGGCAGAGACTGACTACCCACCGGGAGCGGGAAGCAGAGTTGCCTTTAAGTGATGTCATGAGTAATTAGTGGAAATCTATGTAATCAATAATTATCCAAGACTAAGGGTTTTCCCTAGCATTGGGGAATCGTAACAGCCCCCCGACTTAGAGTAAACTACACCCTTAAAAGTGGAGTTTATGTAAATGAAGTGTGAATTAGCAGATTCGAAGAGAGGGTCCCGTGTTAACGTTTGAGGGGTTAATGTCATCTAATTCAATGTCATTATTTTCAGGGGTTTTATTTGCTCTAGATTTCATTATTTTCTTGTGTATGCCAGTTTCATACATCTTATAAACGATAAAGCAAATAATAAAAATTACAATTACAATTGTGATACCTGAATAATATTTTTGATACAGAACAATATGCGGTTTTTCAATTATACTGTTAAGGCTTTTCAGGATTTCAGGATCATCATAAGCTAAGGAATCTAAGTTAACATTCTTAAGATTAACTACAGGTAAGTTTGATACAATATTATTATACGCTACAATATTACAACAGGAATCATTTAAAATATTAAAATTAGGTACAATGGTTTTCAGTTGAATTTCATGATTTTCGTGTGGTGTTAAACGAGTGTCCTTACAGTAGGCGATACATTCAGGAGGTAAGTACAATATACCGTTTCCACTAAATTCAATTTCAGTAATTTGGGAGTTATTACATTCAATACTTATTTTAGTTTTTTCAGACATTACAAATAACCATCTATTATAACGTAGTGGCTGCCAGATGCTTACATGACCATGAATGAATTTGGTTTCACAAATCGAAGGGATTGAGGTGAGTACTTTTGTAATAATTTCGGTTTCACAGGAAGGCGTTGCGGAAGAGGAATATAGTATTGGTGTTTGACAAAGGTAATGATCATTTTTGATTACTTTACAATAGTCTAGATTGTCTAACTTACAATACATTGATCTATCTCTGCTTATACCAATATATTTAGAGGATGGGATGATGGTCGAATACGATTCAGGGTTATTTTTATCATGAGGGACTAGTGACGGTAAGTTGTGATATATGTTTAAGTGTATAGGATTAATGAGAGGGATTTTTACTGCAAACACTATTTTTTCTTTATTGAAGTAACTAGAAATCTCTGATATGTTTAAAATAATGTGCATGTTGTCGAGATTTAAAGGAATTGGAAACTGTTTGGATTCGGGTAAAAATCTGTAGTTTTCGACTAATTCGGTGTACAATTCTTTAGGTGTTAGGATAGTGGGATATAGGATATTATATTTACTAAACATGATGGCGTTAATTATGTCCTCAACTTTAAAGGACAAGGCTAGGAGGCTATTTTCTATCATGGAAGTTAATTCCAGCATGCGAGACCTAATACCTAGTTCCTTTGAGACGTAAGTCAGGTTTAGAATGTCTTGTGACAATCCATCAATTGCATTTTTCAGATGGTTTTCATTTAGCTTAATTCTGTACAGAGTTTCATTAAAAGATCTAAGCGAAGAAGTAGTGACTAATATATTTTCCTTCATCAGGAGGGCTAGCTTCTTTTGGTCTGTTTCTACCTCTGCGATGGCATTGTCGTATCGGATGGCGTCGTCTTCATCCATTGTGCCGAATAACTTTTTTGATACAGTGCCTACGAATCCTAGAAGTGCAGACCTTTTGGTCTGGCGAGACGTAAGATGAAAGATGGCTTCGTTATCATGGGCTATATCATTATAACGGGTGTTCAGCAGTTCAAAGAGATTAGTGCATTCTAAGCGATCAAAGACTTTGCCATCATTACATACTTGTTTGGATTTATCGAGGACAAGACGCAGATTTAGAATATGTGGATTAATAAAGGATACATCGTATGGGATAACTACACTAAGATAACTATCAACTAAACTTAAGGAACCTAAGGGGTCGAAGTAGATACCAGGACTGTTCGTTAAGGACGTAATGAACTCTTGCCCCAGCGCGGAATAACTGTAATAGAATATGATTAAGATTAATAATATGTGTATAACTAGGGCTACATTTCGGATCTAGAAGCTAGTTTAACTTCGTCATAGTGATGTGTCACATGACGTCTATTTATGAGTAATGTCAAGGTGTTTCTGCCATTGATTTTTATGACTTTATACGGTCCTTTCCAAATAGGCGAGAGGGCTTTACGCAGACGCACATGATTTTTGAGATAAACGTAATCTCCGACTTTGTACTGAACAGGCCGTGAACGGGTGTCGTAATATTGTTTAGATCTCTCCTTAGATCTTTGTATGTTTTCTAAGGCTTTTTCGCGTGAAAGTTTTAGACGATGGTGTAAAGATTTGAGATATTCCGGATAAGTAAGATCAGCTTGTAATTCGTAGACGGAGTCCGGGATGAAAGGCTTCTGACCGAAAAGGAGCTCGTATGGTGTGAAGTTAGTAGTGGAATGGGTTGAGGTGTTGTATGCTAACATAGCGGTGTATACGTACTTATGCCAGTCGGAATGATTTTCATTAACATAGGACTTAAGGTATTCCTTAAGCGTGGAGTGGCTGCGTTCAAGTGCACCTTGAGTTTGGGGATGGTATGGGGAAGACCAGATTTGTTTAATTTTCAGGAAGTTGCAGGTTCTTTTGAATAATTCTGCGGTGAAGTTTGTGCCTTGGTCGGTTAAAATAGACTTTGGGATGCCGAAAACGGAAATAAAGTGCACTAGACATTCACATGTCTCTTCTGCAGTTGCATTAGCGATAGGATAAGCGAGGGAATATTTGGTGAGGTCGTCCTGTAATGTGACAATAAATTTAAGTTTATTAAGACCAGCTTCTGGAAGTGGACCTACAAGATCGAGGCTGACACGTTCAAATGGCTTGGTAGAGGTTGTAGTTATTTGCATAGGTGATTTATTAATTTGTCTTAGGGCTTTGTTACTTTGGCATAGGGAGCAATTCTTTACATAAGTTTCGATATCAGTTCGCATATTTTTCCAGAAATACCTCTCTTTTACTCGGTTATACATTCGCGCGGATCCCAAATGTCCGGCAATTGGAATGTCGTGGTTTTCGCGGAGTATTTTAGGTATCTCGGAGGGTGTAGGGTAAATTATAGTGTTGTGATAAATATGAACTGATATTTGGGTATTGTTAAAGATATAGCAGAACATGTTGTATATTTTCGTCCAGATGTATTTGTCGAAAGGATTTTGGAAATCGGTAATGGCTAAATTTAGGTTGGAATCGGTGGAATTACGTAATATTTCGCATCGAAGATTTAGTAGGCTTTTATAAATGTCTTCATAAGAGCTATTATGAAAATGGTATACTTTGGTGAACAGGAGATATATAGTTTTTCCCTTGTGATCAAATGAGATGAAGGAGTAAAGAGTTCTTTCCCTGTCTAAGAGTTCTTGAGAATTTTCTAGGTTGCTTAGGATTTCTTCTAGATGAGGGTTGGAGTCGTCGAGGTCGATGGAGGTAGGTATGACAATGATTTTGCAGTTAGTTTTCAGGATGCTTTCATTATGTTCAAGAATGTTAGCGTTACTATTAAAGTTTTTGTTACTCATTGTTTTTAGGAATTTGCTATAATTATCGTCGCGAGAAGGATTTGGTGTGAGATCTTGTGATTTGTTGGATGTGGTAGGTGTAGGAGGATCGTCGATTCCTGGTAATGAATCGTCGTTTTCTAAGAGGTCTACAGAAGGTAGTCTATCATCAAGGTCTAAGGAATCAGTGGGTAATTGGATATCAAGATCGTCGAGAGTCAGAGGGCTAAATTGAGGTGTGGAATTATCTTCATTTTGATTAGAGGTGGATGGTATAGGATCAGAGTCTGATGGCTGAATTGGGTTTACAGGATATCGGGATAGGGCGTCAGCAGCGGCATTGAGTTTTCCTTTTTCATATTCGATTTCGTATTCATATTCCATTAGTTTTAAGCGCCATCTTTGTAATTTGCTACTAGGATCTTTATGATTGAACAACCACTTTAGTGGTCTATGGTCAGTAATGATTTTGAATTTTCGTCCATAGAGATATGGGCGGAATGTTTTACAACCGAATAAAATAGCAAGGAGTTCTTTTTCAGTAGTGTTGTAGTTACATTCGCTTTTGTTGAGGGTTCGAGAGGCAAAAGCTATTGGCCTATCCTTGCCTATTGGACCTTGACTGAGTACAGCGCCGATAGCATAATTTGAGGCATCACACGTTAAGATGAAAGGGATGGAGAAATCTGGATAAATGAGGATGGGAGCAGAGGTAAGTTTGTGTTTCAATTCGTCGAAGGCGACTTGTTGTTGGTTTTCCCACAGGAAGGGGACATCCTTTTTTAGGAGTTGGGTTAAGGGTTTAGCAATTTTAGAGAAATTAGCAACGAAACGGCGATAATAGGATACAAGACCGAGGAATGACTTAATGTCCTTTGGGGACTTGGGAGTAGGAAATTGAGTTACTGCTTTAACTTTTTCAGGGTTAGGTTTTACACCATCTTTAGTAATTTGATGGCCAAGATATGCGACTTCACGTCGGAGAAACTCGCACTTGTCAGGTTGGAGTTTTAAATTGTAGTTTCGAAGCCGTTGGAATACTGACGAAAGGTTATCGATGTGAGAGTTCAAGTCATGAGAATATATGACGATGTCGTCAAGGTAGACAAAACACCGTATGCCTTGGAGGCCAGTGAGAGCGGTGTTCATCAGTCGTTGGAAAGTGGCAGGAGCGTTTTTTAAACCAAACGGCATCCTGGTGAATTGGTAGTGTCCTTGTGGTACACTAAAAGCTGTTTTAGGAGCGTCTTCCTCATTGATTAAAATTTGGTGAAATCCTGACGCAAGATCAAGGGTTGAGAAGTATTTGCTCTGTCCTAGCTGATCTAAAATTTCGGATATCTGTGGTATGGGATAGCTGTCACCAACAGTGATGTCATTTAGTTTCCGATAGTCGATAACTATACGCCATTTTTGTTGTCCGGATGCGTCGATCTTCTTTGGGACAATCCAGATTGGTGAAGACCATGGAGACTCTGAATGTTTTATGATTCCCTGGTCGAGCATTTGGTCAATTTGTTTTTGAACTTCTTGTTTATGTACTTCTGGGAACCGATAAGATTTTACGTTTATAGGATTTTGATCACTAGTTTTTATGTTATGTTTTAGAGCATTCGTGTGGGAAAGTTTATCGCCAGGAATAAAGAAAATATCCGAATATTCAGAGCAAACATCGTGAAGGGCGTTTGCCTCTTCAGAATTGAGGTGGGAGATTCTAAGTAGGTTTAATACTTCTTGTGTTCGGAGATAGGAATCTGTGTTTTTTAAATGACAAACTGTGTGAGTGTTTACTGGGTCGAGAGGTTTGGTTAAAGAATTTAAGGGAATTAGTGTAATATCGAGATTTGATTGAAGGGTTATAGGGGTTTCAGAGGTATTAATTACTGATAAATTTATTCTTTTATTTTCTTTGACCGCGACTAAGCAATTAGCGATAAGCAAATCTTCATGATAGTATTGATCTAGTACAAGTCCTTCTTTTACTTCAGGGTTGGAAACAGAGCATTCTATGACGGTTTCGGATCTGGGAGGAATTACATAAGTAGGTTCATTAAAATATAATTTTATTTCATTTTTGCCTATTTTCAAAGTTTCACGAGTGTAGTCGATTGTGCAGCCGAAAGCGATTAGCATATCGGTGCCAACTATACCATCATAAGGTAAGTTTATTTGGGGTATTATATGGAATCTGTGTGTGATACAATTTTTATCGTTTATTTTTATCTCAAGTGGGAAATGGCCCATTGTAGGTGAAGCTTGATCGATAGGGTCGATACCTTTTAGAAAAATTATTTCCGTTGCGATGTCGACTGGTTTTTGTATAGAGGATCGTTTTAGTAGGCTGACAGTTGCACCGGAGTCTATAAGGAGAGATAAGGTTGTGTCTGAAACCGAGGAATGCACGAGGATATGGGGTAAGCGTTTCTTTAATGGACCTATATTAATTTCGTAAATTCTGGTTTCAGGAATAGGATGAGGACCAGTTGAGTCTGAGGTGGATTTAGCAAGTACGGAATGATCTATCTTACGTTTGATGAGGTCGGTAGATACGGAGGATACAGCGGTGCGACTAGGTTGCAAGTCCTTATTGTTAGCGAGTGCAGAGGATACAGCGGGAATAGAGGATACGGTGGGTGCAAAAGATACGGTGGATGCAGAGGATACAGTGGGAGCAGAGGATACAGCGGATGCAGAGGGTACAGCGGATGCAGAGGATACGGCGGATGCATAGCTACGATTTATTCGCGAATCCCTATTACTAGGGGATACAGAGGATACAGAGGAGACAGTGGATACAGTGTCGCGTTTATTTCGCGAGTCCCTATTATAAGGGGATGCAGAGGATACAGTGGATACAGTGTCGCGTTTATTTCGCGAGTCCCTATTATAAGGGGATGCAGAGGATACAGTGGATACAGTGTTGCGTTCATTTCGCATGTCCCTGTCGTAAGGGGATACAGAGGATACAGTGGATACAGCGTTGCGATTATTTCGCGTGTCCCTGTCGTAAGGGGATACAGAGGATACAGTGGATGTAGTATTGGTGCCTTTGATATGGTAACGTTTTGGAAATCGATGTTTGGGTCTCACGAGACACCACCGTGAGCCCGCTATGCGTTTAAATCATCGTTTGATTTATCCTCATTTTCTGTATATTCACTGTTTTCATTAACATTTACCGCGTGGATTTGAGCTTGATTATTTTGATAACGCCTTGGAGATAGTCCACGATTACTTTGGTTTCTAAAGCGGTTATTATTAAATTCACGTTTCCTACATTCCTCAATAGTGTGGCCCACGTTTTCACAGTAACGGCACACGGGAGGCCCTGAAGTAGACGGCCTTTGACTGTTAGCATTATTTGAATAGCCTCGCTGTGTTGGATTTCGAGCTTGCTGGGATTGACGTTGAGGCCAACATCCTTGACTAGGTGAACCGGTGTGGATTGCCGAAGGATTACGTTTAAAGGAGGTTTGCAATATTTTTTCTTCAGATACAGCGAAGCCAATGGCTTCATTTAGAGTTTCAGGATCACGGCATCTGACTACCGTTGACAATCGAGGATTTAAGCCACTTACAAATGTATGCAATGCTAGGTCTTGCATTGCAGCGACACGGCCAGTCAGTTCACCTTTCTTTTTCGTTGGTATGGAGATGTTAATTTCTGTTAATAGTTTTGATAAGCAAGTTTCTACGCGTAGTGCGAACTGATTGACTGTTTCGCCATTAATTTGACAACAATCTTGGAGATCTGAGAGTAGTGCAGCATAGTGTTTTTTCTCGCCAAATTGATTTTTGAGAAACTCTTCTAACTGTTGCCAGTTCTCAAACTCTTTGATGGAGCACGCACTTTCAGCACGGCCTTCGAGTTGGCTTAGAATAAATTTTAATATTATGTCTTGTTGAGACGGTGACGCAAGACTTATTGCATTTCTGCAATTGTTTAAAAATGCATTCAATTTTTCGCGACTTCCATCGAACTTATTAATAAATTTGCTTAAAAAGTTCATGTCGATTTCTTTTACTTCCTTAGACATGGCAATAGGCTCGTCTTTGGGCATAGCAAGTTCGTCAAAACAGCGATAACGCGTGGGGTACGGAGTTGCGATAAGAATGGAATGTTGCACTATTCTCGGTACTGAGCGATAAGGAAATAATACAATGAACAAAGAATGATTAATTAAATGTTACTAAGACTAATGTGTACTTTGAAACTCTTTAACACTTTGGATTAAATTAAAATTATGCGATGGAATTTTATAGTTAAATCACTGACACTTTTTCACAACACGGATAGCTTCGATGTAGGATTAATTAATGTACTTACAGGAATACTGCAATTACGACGGCAACACGAAACATTTCGTAGTCAGGCGAGATCACCCAAGGTGAGTGATAGGTCTTCGGTGTATGCCCAACAAGGCACGTGAGGGTCTGGTAAGACCAGCAGGATACAGCGGTGTTTGCACGGGGATGCAGGATACGGCGACACGGAGATGAGATTGAAATTATGTGCTTTTCACTGACACAATCACACGTAGAAATGAATTTATTTAATATATTTTCACAGAAATGAGGCGTTCCGAGGATTTACTTATTTCTTAAAAAAAATCCCTTAAGCTGCCACCAATGTTATACGGGACCTCGTAGTTTAGGTTTTAAAAAAAAACACTTTTATTTCCTAATAAGAAATAGTAATATTAAAAAAATATAAAATTAAGAAAATAACAAAAGTTACAATATTTAATTGGCCCGGAGTCGAAACTGGCAGACACGCGAGGATACAGAGAGAGATGTTCGGGATTCAGCGGCCGGGCAGAGACTGACTACCCACCGGGAGCGGGAAGCAGAGTTGCCTTTAAGTGATGTCATGAGTAATTAGTGGAAATCTATGTAATCAATAATTATCCAAGACTAAGGGTTTTCCCAAGCATTGGGGAATCGTAACAGTTCGATACCTATAAGATCACGATTTTTTTAGATATTTCATAGTTTTTATACCATGGAGTGGCGGCATAAGACAATCCATAACCCCTTGAAATAATACTAGTTTTAACGGAATTTATCGCGTATATTTAACTTTTTTACCCGACGTTTCGAGAGCTTTACAGCACCCATGGTCACGGGAAGGACTGAGATGTTCAACGTCCAGCTGTCATAGTTAACCGCGGTTACCATAGATTAAAATTTTAACTTTTGTTTCGATCTACACAGTATGAGCTTATGGTATCATGGAGTCTTGCAGTTGTATGCTTGGGTTGGGATTTAATTTTATTTATTATAGGATCCCAAGCAGATGGTAGCACCCGGCCATCTTCTCTATTGAAATTAGGATGTTTTTTGATTTCAATAGCCTCGCGAATCATCCTTGGAAGGAATCGGTGTTCTTTAGCGAGGATTTGTGGTCTATCAAATCTGATCAAATCTGTCAAAACAAACACTGGATGATGCAACAATAAAGGTTTTATCCAAAGGACTGAACTACGCTATAACTCCTAGCAGATTACCGTACGAAGAAATTATCTGTAGTGTCGAGGACTGTTTATTTAAAAATAATATGCGGAAAGGAGATTTGGAGGCGATACGTCAAGACATTTCGTCTATGTTACGTCGATGTTCAGTGCCTAAACCGAATCTTCCCAGAGACGAATTTATAGCGTTAAAGAACCTACGCAATAAACCAGAACTTACGATTCTCCACGCAGATAAGGGAAACGCCACGGTGGTCATGGATACGTCAGATTATAATTCTAAAATACAAGAACTTTTGTCGGATGTAAGTACTTATAAAAAGGTTAAAAACGACCCAACAAATAGCACACTAAAAACAACTAGTGACCTCATAAAGAAACACTCCGAAAAATTAAATCTGGACGTAAAATGGATAATACCTACGTGCGCCAAATCACCAAAGTTGTATGGGTTACCAAAAATACACAAGCCCAATGCTCCATTACGCCCCATAGTGAGCCAAATCGATTCACCAACTTACAGATTGGCTCAACACTTAGCGAAAATACTCTCACCGCTCAGGGGACATACAAGAGCACACATAAAGGATTCCTACCATTTTGTCAGCGAGGTTAAAGACCTACGTCTGGCAGACAATGAAACTATGGTCAGTTTTGATGTGCAGTCATTGTTTACATGCTTACCTGTTGAAGACTGCATCTCAATTGTAACTAGAAGGCTGGAAGAAAACAACATGCCCGCAGAATATGCAGTATTACTCAGACACTGCCTTACATCTGGCTACCTATTGTGGAAGGAGGAGTTCTACAAGCAAGTAGATGGTGTGGCGATGGGCTCACCTGTATCTCCCATTGTCGCCGACATATTCATGGAAGACTTTGAGGAGAAAGCCCTGCTTACTTCTCCCATAAATCCAAGATTCTACAAGCGGTACGTAGACGACACTTTCACAATTCTACCTTTAGATAAAGTAACTGCATTTTTAGACCATCTTAACTCTATAAATTCTAAAATTCAGTTTACAATGGAGTTAGAGGCAAACAATTCCTTAGCTTTTCTAGATGTGTTAGTAATTCGGAATCCTGATAACACCTTGAGCCATACTGTGTATAGAAAAAAGACCCATACAGATAGATATTTAAACGGTGATTCTCACCACCATCCTTCACAGTTAGCTACCGTGGGTAAATCTTTGTTTCAGAGAGCACGAGGGATCTGTGACAGTAAACACCTGGCTGCCGAGCTCCAACATGTCAAGCAAGTTTTGCATGACAACAAGCTTCGGGTCCCACGCCTACGTCACAGAGAACGAGTGAAGCCGGCCACAGTCGAGCGTGTACCTGCTGTACTGCCATACGTTAGAGGAGTCACTGACAAGATTGGCTACATCTTGAAGCGCGCTTCCATCAAAACATACCTCAAGCCGCCGAAGAAGATTGGTCAGTTTTTACCATCAGTCAAGTGTAACGTCCCTCTGCAAGATGCAGGAGTGTACAAGCTTGATTGTGAATGTGGTCTCTCCTACATAGGACAAACTAAAAGATCAGTTAAAACCCGCGTCGAAGAACATATAGCTGATGTGAAGAATCGATGCTCCGGGAAGTCTGCAGTCTGTGAACATGTACAAGATCGCCCCCGTCACTACATCAGATTTGATAGACCACAAATCCTCGCTAAAGAACACCGATTCCTTCCAAGGATGATTCGCGAGGCTATTGAAATCAAAAAACATCCTAATTTCAATAGAGAAGATGGCTGGGCGCTACCATCTGCTTGGGATCCTATAATAAATAAAATTAAATCCCAACCCAAGCATACAACTGCAAGACTCCATGATACCATAAGCTCATACTGTGTAAATCGGAACAAAAGTTAAAATTTTAATCTATGGTAACCGCGGTTAACTATGACAGCTGGACGTTGAACATCTCAGTCCTTCCCGTGACCATGGGTGCTGTAAAGCTCTCGAAACGTCGGGTAAAAAAGTTAAATATACGCGATAAATTCCGTTAAAACTAGTATTATTTCAATGTGTAGTGTTCGCGTAAATATAAGAAATCATAATCCATAACCCCATTTAATGGTGAGGGTGTCGTGAGTGGTGACGATAAGAAATGCCATAAAGACCTTAGAATAACAGAAAGCAACATTCAAATGCTGCAATGAATCATGTAAAGCTAGGTCTTGGTGAAGTTAAAGACTGCAGGTGATGTTTGCCCGAAAACGAATAAATAGTGTTCTAGAGGACGATTACGAATGCTTAAAATTGAGGTTTCCGAAGGATGCAGATTGCATGTCCGGGTTGTAACTATTTTGGTCGATAAGAGGAAGATATAAAGCTTAATTTTGTACGCAATTTATTTTGTGATCTAAGGTTGCCAATGAAAACTACTTTGGAAATCGAAATTGTATACCCACAACCTATTAAAATTAAAACCGCATCCATACAAACAGTTACAATTGCTTATTCAGTGAAACCATAAATCTAAGTTGGTACGGCTCCACGAAGGCGCGTCAGAGCACACGTAAACAATACGGTTTTGTTTGAACATGTGCACTACTAATTTTGACCTGCGTCGAACGCGTAACAATAGTTAACGGTTTTTTGTGTTAGTTTACACCAAATTTGAATCAACATTGTTTACATACAGTTTGGGAGTAACAAAGAAAAGTAATATATTAGTTCAAGCATTCTAGATTACAATGTATGGGAAAACTCAAAAAGCAACGTAAAATGAAACATATTAGAAATAAATTATAACTCTTTTTAAAGAACACATTCTATTATTCTGTTCACTCATATATATCTTGTCGGTAAAGAACATTTAAAGAACAACAAAAAAACATTTTTGATAAAACTAAACTGAGCAAAAATTTTTGATAAATGATAAAAAATGTTAAAATTTCGTGGCAGGTATCACCGAATACCGGCCTAAAATTTTATCTGCTTACTAGGTAGACATACAATCTTTGACGGAAGGTGAGTAAGTTATCGCATTAAAAGGCAAGAAGGTAAAGGATTTTCATTAGGTTTGTACTAAAATTGATAGCAAAGAATATCATATTTAAAAAAAATCAGGGGCCTGCACTTCCGCGATCAAGTCTAAAACTATATGACAAGTTAAAATAATTCAAATACTGCATTAGTCTCAGAATCTATATAGCTACTATTTTTTTACATGGTAGAGCCACGCTGCACCAATATTATAGTTTTAGCATGAATGGGGCGGCAAGACCGGGGCAGCACCACGCTCTCACAGAACACCAGCGTAAAATAGCAGCGTAATGTTGGTGTGTTTCGTATGGTGAGTGTGAGTGTAGAGAAACGGAGACCCTTTTTACTGGAATTGAGGCATTCCATCTTAGTCCTCAGGGGTGACAACGCATTTGCATTTTGATCCTTAATTGAGAATAAATGTTGATGTCTATGAGCCACGGCATCCATTTACCATCAGGTGGACTGAGTGCTCGTTTGTCACACAATACTATAAAAAAAAACCTAGGTATCATACTTTGCATATTTTATGTCAATCCAGAAGTTATAAATTCCATTCTAACTAAATACCTGAATATATTTAACTTATTTGAAGAATATTTTTTTAAAATATGTACATACATGAATGTGTTAAAAGTAAGCATTCCGCTAAAATTGCATGTTATAATATATACTGAGTGATTATTTTACCGTTTGGAAAAAATAGAGTATTAACTGGTGAGCGGAATAGAAGCCAGGCACTGAATATTTAACATTTATTTTACATTAACATATTATGAAATTGGTCTATCAATAAATACTACTGATTGGGTGCGTATTATTTTAATTTCGATTGTTTTTAATTGATTTATTTAATTAGTTCAAAATGTTTGTTTTTATTTTTTATTACCGAAAGTTTATTGAAAATTTGCGGTATTTATTGATAGTTCAATTTCATAATACGTTCATGTAAAAGAAAAAAAATGTAAAATATCAGTAACATAGGCTATTCTATTCCGTTCACCTGATAGTATTTATTACACTATATCATCATCATCCAGTATTTATTACACTAAGACTTCAATTCTACAATAAACTTCATACTTCAGGAAGAATCATATTATTAACGGCTAAAATTATTAGTCGTAAACAGAAATACGCCGACATTTTTACAATGAAACAAATAAAAGGAAAATCATAAGATAACTGAGTGAATATGTCCCCCAAAGAACATTGAGAATGTTGACGTAACTGACTAATCAATTGGATCGATCTGGTTTATTACTATTGATGAATGTGTGCATACTATAGCATATCACTGCGGAATAAGCACGAGCTGAATGGATATTACCTTGACTGAACTAGTTATTGACTCGACATACTTTACAATAAGGACAGGACAGGACAGGATTATAGTGCCCAAGTGTATGCGCAAGCACAGGTGCACTCTCTATTCTCTCACTCTAATAATCTGATGGGACGGTAAACCGATAAAAAGAGATCTGGCGCTAGACTAACGGCTATACGTGCATTCCGAGGCATAGCGAGAGGACATAGGAGGGCACAGGCAGGTGAGACATCGTCAACTTCCTAACTCAGTAATTGATTTTTCTGGCCCGACCCGGGTTTCGAATCCAGGACCTCATGATCAGCAGTCGCACTACTACAACCACTGGACCAACGAGGCAATAGAGCAAAGGTATTTTTAACTTTTTCGGTCTTATTGCTTCCATAAACAAAACAGGTTGGAATTTATTTTCATTAGAAGGTTGAAAATGACGTTTTCGTCTCAATATACTTTATTTTAAACTCTGTATTTTGAACTCTACACTCAAACACACGGAGGGACGGTGTGTTGTTCGACAAAAGGAAGCTAGGTTAGAACAGAAGTATTTGTTTTATATTATAACAACAAACGAGTTCACAGTTCATCTGGGGCAAAGCTTCTACTGCAGCCCATGGACCCCTGAACCCAATGAAGCAGATTGAAGCTAAAAATGATAAACGTGCGAAGTGGGCGGTTTTGACGACAAAAATATAGTATGCCTCCACATTTGTTTCCTATAATACTGGTTTTTCCTACAATTAAATTATGAACACAAAAGTAAATGTACAGATTCTTGCTGGCAGTATTATCTAGGTAGATTTAGAGGGGATCCTAGCTCTGGTATTGCTTTACAACTAACTACACTTATAGATATGGTAGAACCGTAAAAGTTGTTAGTTGCAATTTTAACAGCAGATTTACCACGAGCTCGGCGGTGACGGTTTTAACTGAAAACATATAAAATAAAGAACATTTTCACCAACTTAGAAAAACGAGGTTTTGTATACAATGGGTATGTTTTCTATGTACGGTCAATGATTTCTCGTTTGTGACAGAACATATTTTAATGATTCTTCTTTTATATAATTGGCTATACTCCAGAGATGGTTTAAGTTTTTCATCATCATCATCATTACAGCCCTTTACAAGTCCACTGCTGAATACAGGCCTCCCCCAAGGTATGCCACAAAGCACGGTCCTGAGCCACCTGTATCCATCGACTTCCTGCATGTCTTACCAGGTCATCACTCCATCTAGTGGGGGGTCGCCCTACACTTCGTCTACCGGTACGAGGCTGCCACTCGAGAACCTTTTTTCCCCAACGGTTGTCGGTTCTTCGAGCTATATGGCCGGCCCATTGCCACTTCAGCTTACTAATCCGTTGGGCTATGTCGGTCACTCTGGTTCTACTGCGAATATCCTCATTTCTAAGTTTATCACGCAGAGAAACTTCGAGCATAGCCCTCTCCATAGATCGCTGAGCGACTTTGAGCGTCCTCATACGGACAGCAGTGAAGGACCACGTCTCAGTTCCATATGTCATCACTGGCAACACGCACTTTGTTGTACAACTTAGTTTTCAGGTTTTGAGTTATACCTGACGAGAAGATGCGTTGTAATTTCCCGAACGCTGCCCAGCCGAGTTGAATCCGTCGATTGACCTCTCGGTCGAAGTTGGACTTACCTAGCCGGACTATTTGTCCCAGGTAAACGTACTCGTCAACAACTTCGAGCTTAGTGCTCCCAACAACTACCGGCATAGGTGTGACATGGACATTAAACATGATCTTTGTTTTGTCCATGTTCATCTTAAGACCTATCCGTTGGGAGGCACTATTGAGGTCACTGAGCATAGTGCTTAAGTCCTCCAGCGATTCTGCCATAAGGACTATATCGTCGGCAAATCGAAGGTGAGTGATGTACTCACCATTGATGTTAATACCGTATCCTTTCCAGTCCAGTAGCTTGAAAACGTCTTCCAATGCAGCGGTGAAGAGTTTCGGAGAAATAACGTCACCCTGTCTTACACTTCTCTGCAGTTGGATAGGTTTCGTACTCTGGTTCTGTACTTGGATAGCCATCGTAGCCCTACTATACAAACACTTCAGCACTTCGATATACCGACAGTCAACTTTGCACCGCTGAAGAGACTGTAGCACCGCCCAAATTTCGACGAAATCAAAGGCTTTCTCAGAGTCCACATACGCCAGGCAAAGTGGCAGATTGTACTCTTCGGACTTCTGTACAATTTGCCGAAGGGTATGTATGTGGCCTATGGTACTAAAGCCTTTTCGGAAACCGGCTTGTTCGGGAGGCTGGAAGTCGTCGAGTCTGCGTGCGAGACGATTCATAATGACTCTCAAAAACAGCACGTAGACGCGGCTCAGAAGGGATATCGGTCTGTAGTTCTTCAAGAGGGCGTTGTCACCTTTCTTGAAGAACAAGACCACCGCACTTCTGCTCCACGCCTCCGGAGTAGTGCCACCATGGAGGACGGAATTAAAGAGCCTCTGAAGGACTTCAAGTACCGGTTTTCCACCCGCTTTCAGAAGCTCCGCTGTAATTCCATCCTCGCCATTCCATACTTGCCGTTTTTAAGGTGCTGGAGAGCCATTCTAATCTCGCTCAGACTGACGTCCGGGATATCATCGGAATAGTGTCGGATAAGACCCGCTCTTGGATCGTTACTCACACTTGCGTGTGGCTCCAAATAGAACCTCTCAATCACACTCAGAATCTCAGGTGTCCCGGAAATGATGCTGCCACACTCAGTCTTCAGCTTTGACAGTTGGCTCTTACTGGCAGACAGATCTCTGGCAAAGACTTTGGAGCCCTGGTTCCGCTCGATCGCTTCTTTAATACGAGCAGTATTAAAGTTGCGTAAGTCTCGTCGCATGCATTTGGAGATCTGTCTGTTCAGTTGCCTGAATGCTGTCAAATCTGTTGACGATTGCAGCCTCATCTCCCGTCTAACAGCCATGAGATTAAGAGTGTGATCGGAGAGCTTTTGTGTTCTTCTGCGGCCGGTTTTGCAGAACTTAGCTACGACCGCATGGACAGTTTCCACGAGCTTGTCATTCATATCGTCCACTGCATTGCAATCTTCTAGGCACTGAAATCGGTTACGTAACTCGAGCTGAAAGGTTTCGGGATTCTGGATTAGAGCACGAGGGGGACGGAGCGTTGACTTCATTAGACGAGACCTCTCCAACTTAACGTTTAGGTTCAGTGTGCCTCTAACCATTCGGTGATCGCTGCCAGTTTTCACCCTTGCGATCACTGAGACATCACTGAACAGTTGGCGTCTGGTCGTCATAATGAAGTCAATCTCATTTTTTGTCGAACCGTCGGGGCTCGACCAGGTCCATTTCCTGTGGGGCCGCTTCTGGAAGAAAGAGTTCATCATAAAGAGTCCCTCTTTGTCCATAAAGTCGGCCAGCTGCTGGCCCCTACGGTTCCGTTTCTCTACTCCAAATTTCCCTACCTTCAGCTCACCGCTTTCTCTTGTAAACTAGGCGTTTTGTGTCTTCAACGTAAAACTAGGCGTTTTGCGTTGAAGACTCCCATCAACACCGTGTAGTGGGTTTTGGAGGAATGCATGGCTCTGGAAATATCCTCATACATTTCCTCCACCTACTCATCGGGATGTGCCGAGGTTGGTGCGTAAACCTGTATGACCTTCAGCGAATACTGTTTGGTGATTCTGAGTATCAGATACGCGACCCTCGTCGACACACTCCCAATCTTTACAAAGTTGTTGACGAGAGACTTGTGGACGATAAATCCGACACCTCCTTGGGACAGATGGTCGCCCTCCCGGTGATAGAACAAGTTGCCGGACTCGAGGATTACCGTGTCATCCCCCTCTCTTCGGACCTCAGATAACCCAATAATATGCCAGCGCAACTTGTCTACCTCTTCTTCCAGCTACAGTATCTTCTCGTCAGTCCTCAGGGTGCATGCGTTATATGTTGCCAGGTCGAGTCGTCGTAGGTGGCAACCGAACCTCCACCGGAGATTCTTAGCACTCCCCGCCCCGCCGTTACCATGAACGCCACCGTAGCCAGGAATAGCGGGGCCGCCGGGAACTGGGGGCCGTTTGTTTGCGTCGTTACTCATGGAGGGATATTTGCCACAGTTGCCACGCTTGGCGAGCGGGTTGGCAACCGCAGTTTTTTATTATATTATTGCTGTTATCAGGAAGATACTGCTGCTCATCTCCTGCCTGTCTCCCTCTGTCGCCTCTTACGACACCCACGGGAGGATATGGGGTAGTGGATATTCTCAACCGCCACTACACGGCGGTTTCAAGTTTTTAACCAGAAAAAAAAACACATTATTATTATTATAATTACATTGTAAAATGGTTTCCGTATATCTTCTAAAGTCGGTGTTAAAATATAGAGTGACGAAGCATTAAAGCTCCTACTTCATAACTGTCATTAAAATATAGTTGTAGATAATATCTTGATGGCTATTAAATGAAAACCGGCGAATAGTGCGAGGCGAACTCGCACATGAAGGGTTCCGTACTTTCATAAAACATGTTTCTAGTAGTAGAGCTCGCTTTAATTATTTTAATTGTTTTTAATTTTATTAATTGATGTTACAGTGGTCACAGAAATACATATTCTCTGTAGAAATTTCAATTTTCTACCTATTACGGATCATGAGATACTACGGACGGACAGCGGAGGTTTAGTAATAGGGTCCCGTTGGTTACCTTTTGGGTAAGAAACCCTAAAAAGATTAAAAAAGACTACGGTCTTTTATTTGACATGATTCCAACACACCTCTCTTGCATCTTTCAAACCGCTTTAATATATCAATCTTTAATAAAATTAAAATAATATATTATGTATATGATAATCTCCGAAATGGCTAACCGATTTTGACAAGACTTTTACTGGTGGATGGCTGCTGTTATAAGAAGTAACTTAGGCTACTTTTATTTTAGGAAAAGAATTAGGGTTCCACGCAATAAAATTCGAACCCATGAAATCCAATCGTAATAAATTTCACGCGGACGAAATCGCGGAGAACAGCTTGTTTATTATACAATATATAACTTCCGTTTAGGTCGTCCCTTTTCGATTCTGCAACTCACTTCAGCATTATAAATTTGCTTTGACACTCTTTTCTCATTTATTCTTTCTACCTGTCCAAAACAACGAAGTATCTCTTTCTTAATCCTTGTCACAGCATCTTGTTGCAAATTGTCTACCATCCCTGCTAAACACACATCCTAAATGCACAAACTATCATGATGTGGTTTTTTTTAGTTTTTAATGTAATTTTTTAGTTTTTTAAAGTTTGTTTTCCTAATTACAAAGATATTTAATACGAATAGGCATAATGTCCCCAGGCTAAATAGAAAGATAATGAGCGCAAGGCGGCTCGCACCAGATGGATGCGTGAAGACGAAGATCGGGATAAGAAACGCGCTACACTCAATAAGTTTTGAGATGCTCGAAATTTAAAAACGGAACGCACCCGTGTAATATGTTTCTAAAACACAAATTTATTTAAAAATAGAATTCCATAAGCCATCTAGGCATGTTTCAGAAATCGTTACTGGTGACAAGACATGGATCTATCAATATGATTCGGAAAATAAAAGTAATAATCGGTATGGGTCTGTCAGAAGGACAGTTACCGACAAAACTGCAATGACCTCGCAACGTCGGCAAAAAAACTGTGTTTGTTTTCGCGGAGCAGACATTTGGCGACGTCAATGCTGGAAAATTGAAGGTCAGTCAACTCTGAATGGTATGCTACAGTTGCATTACCCAAAGCTTTTCAAGCTGTGCGGGAGAGAAGACCAAAGACCAGGCTTCGGGGAAGCTGCATCACGAATAACGTCTCTTCACATACCTCCCTTAGAATAAAAGCATTTATTGAGGAATCTGGTGTTGAAATTCTAAGTCACCCACCTTACAGCCCTGACAATTCCTTGTGATTTCTTTTTGTTCCCAAGAGTTAAAGAAAAAATAAAAGATAAGTTATCTTGATTTTGTTTCTTGTAGTTGTTTTCTGTCAGATCAAAACTGGCAAAAGTTTTTCATAATTGGTTTAGGCGAATGGAACTTTGCATAGAGCATGATGGAGAATATTTTGAAAAGATGTAAAATAAATATTAATAGTACCTAGAATATTTTTTGTATATCTCAAAACTTATTGAGTGTCTTACGTAGCGTGGACTGCCACAGCGAATTGCGATCTCGAATCGAGAATAAAATAGCTTGTTGAAAACAATTATTACAAATACACTATTGTTGAATATTTTCACATGCTTTAACTTTTAATATATTGAATGTTTGTTGATGTAAATGTTTTCGAATGCATGTGTGTGATGTGATAATCGTTAAATCTCATTGTAATTCAACTCTTGTCGCCGCGCCGCTCTGTCGTGCTCTACCTACACGCATTACTTCGTACACAATCCGTGGAGGTCGCGCAATCATCAGTGTCCTGAATAAATAAGCCATCACCATTGTAGCAACAATTGATTACGCTCATGTTTACTGTATTCTATTTTAGGAAGATTCGAATTGAAAAAAAAAACACAGTTTTCAAAACTTGAACTTGTATCGTATGTTAATACATACGTATTTTACGTGGTTTTACGTGGTAGAGCCACACTGCAGTTATGTATGTTAGAGTTGTAGCACGATTGGGTCGGCTCGACCAGGACAGGACCACGCTCTCATAGAATACCAGCATAAAATAGCAGCGTAATACTGCTGTGTTTAGTGTGATGAGTGTAGAGAACCGTAGACCATTTTTACTGGAATCGAGGCATTCCATCTCAGTCCTAGGGATGACAACGCATTTGCATTTCGATTCTTAATTGAGGATAAATGTGGATATCTATTGGCCACAGCATCCACTTACCATCTGGTGGACTGTGTGCACGTTTGTCACCAATGCTATAAAAAAATTGCTTTGTAATTTGTTATGAATTTCGGAAAATAGAATTTATTTTTGTTGCTATATTTTGTTTCATATTTCAGACTAAATTTCAATTCATCTAAAGGGTGACAACGTAGCAGCTTCTGAAATCTTATTCTGAAGAAATGTAGCCAAATGTAATTATAAAAGTTCCTTGTCGTTAAATTGCGCTTTCGATACAATAACGACATTCTGTTAGTGCTTAGTACCAAGCTGTAGTAGTAGTAGGTAGTAAATAACACCCTACACAATCTTCAAAGTCAAATACATCACATAAAAAGAAAATATACGTAAAGAGGTAATTTAAGTATTTCTCAGAGCATTTAGTAGAGTTTATCGTTACAGGCCCTGTAGTACTGTAACGATAAACTCTACTAAATGCTCAAGAACTAGTGAATAGTTATACTATTACTGTTGTATATACAATATCATATACAAATTTTAAAAACAGGATGGATCGACGCCTAACCTTGTACTATTATTCTGTTTGGTTTACATCGACCAAAACCAGCAGGCTAGGAATTGTTTACTTTTTGTACGATCCAAAAGATAACAAAGCGTTCCAAAAGTAGATAGTATCTCCAATGTTACGAAAATATAGTATATTTATACCTATCTAGTTAAATAGCAAAACTAGGTATTATATATTTGAGATCACACAGGTTACTAATGTCTTTTACACCTAATACTATGTTTATATTTTTACGTTGGAATAAACGGACGAACTGGACAAGGCCGTCCCACACGAATAAACGGACGGATTGGACAAGGCGGTCCCACAGATTAAGATATAATGTAATAATATTACGAGCCGCGGTCTCCTTTCTACTCTAGGATACTCTACGTCTAGTTCGATTTCGATTGTGATTTTTCAACCATATATCATATTTTTTATAAATATGTAAGCTTGCAAATACATTACGAAAAGCTAAAGTCGGTGACGGCGAATATCTTAGAATCTAAGAAACTTAAGAATTCTTATCCTTCACAGGAGATATACACAGACATACCATGTCACGAAAGGAATCGCGACAAGTTTGTTTTCTTATTCTGTAAATGTTTTATCTTTTGCAATTATTTTTAAAACTGAACATATTATTAGAAGTTCTTAATTTATTATCATCATATAACCACGAATAGTGACTACACTATGAATAAACTAATTTTATACGAGTTTTTCGTATCATCATTAAGCTGCTGTTTCACGCTGGTATTCTGTTAGAGCCAACTTTCCCCTATCAAGCCGACCATTCATGCTAAATAAACCAAAATATACCTGCAGTATGACTCTACCACTCAAAAAAATTTGACAGAAAACTCGTACAAATTGGAATAGAGTATTAGTTTATTCATAGTCTAGTCAGTATTCATGGTCTCTAAATTAAATAATCGTATTAAGCTTCTTAAAAATTAAGTATACCTATAAAACGTAAAATACACGACTTATTTTAGATAATGAGTTATTTATAAGCGGGCGAAAGGCATTTGTAAAGGTTATATTCGAATTATTTACAATACATTCAATACCTAATTAGTTAGGCCTATTTACTGCTGTATTTTTTTATAGGATAGGGTGAGAAACGAGCACACAATCTACCTGATGATAAGTGGTTACTGTGGCCCATAGACATATACACCTATCCTCGATTACGAATCAAAATGCAGATACGTTGTCACCAGTGAGGACTAAGATGGAATGTCTCGTTTTGCAGTAAAAAGGGTCTCCGGTTCTCTGGTGAGCGTCCATACGAAACACATCAGCATTAAGCTACTATTTTACGCTGGTATTCTGCGAGAGCGTGGTCCTTCCCCGGTCGAGTCGACCCATTCATGCTACAACTATACTATGTACTAATATAACTGCAGCATGGCTCTACCACGCTGTGCTATAAAACTACCACTATAAAGACCAGCTATAAAACTATAACTAAAACGTATATTGCTTACTTAGCTCCATTACATGATGGTTCCAAAAGTAAGATTTGAATGCAAAATAAGTATACCTATAAAACGTAAATACAGTACTTATTTTTGATAATGAGTTTATTTATACGCGGGCGAAAGACATTTGTAAAAGGTTATATTTGAATTGTTTACAATACATTTTGCAGCATTATCATTTAAAAAAAAATTATTCTACAATATCAATGGTCACAAAATACAGTGCAACCTCGATATAAAAAATCGGAAGGGAACAAGTTAATACTCGTTATATCGAGTAATTCGTTGAACTGTTTGTTATGTTAAAGTTAGGTTGGTCTAAAATTTGTTATAAAGAGGTAAAAAAATAATTTTATTCACAACTTCTACTAATAAACCTTATGTAAAGGTCTTGGGTTGACAAAATTCGTTATTTAGTGGTATTTACACTTTTTCTTGATAGTTAAAATTCGTTATAAAGAGGTTGTTCGCAAGAAATGTTCGCAATGTAAAGGTATATTTTACATTGACTATTATGGACAATTCAAGGGGATTGCGAAGAATTTGTTAGATCGAGGAAGGCGTTATATTAAAGTACGTTATATTAAGGTTGCACTGTATTTACAAAATTTATTTTAAAAACAGCTTGGAAGCGACCACCTCATTCCCAGGGATTCAACCATATATTCCTTTATTTTATAATAGCCCTCTTTATATAGTTTTTGTTTAATTAAATATTTAAACTTGGTAATAGAACAGAGACCTTGTATATTTTCTGGGACTTTGTTGTAATAGCGTATACATTGCCCCAAGAATGAATTACTTATTCTATGGAATTACGAAACTGGTATCACTAGCTTTTGCTTGTTACTAGTGTTTACAGAGTGTAGTTTTAGTAAAAAGTGATACTTCTTTTACTAAAACTACCTTTTTTGTGAATATACATTAAATCTTCGTAGATATACTGAGAGGTCAAAGTCAATATATTCATTTCTTTAATTTTTTCTCTAAGAGACTTTCTCGGTTTAAGGTTGTAAATGGCTCACATGGTTTCTGCAAAACAAAAATAGTTTCTAAATCAGCCGCATTTTCCCATAGCAAAATCCAGTATGACATTATGCTATGGAAATAACTAAAATAAACTAATCTAGCTGTCTCGACACTGGTAAGAACTCTAATCATTTTTACAGGATAAGCTGCAGAGCCTTAGTTTGTTTGCTAGTTTAGACATATGCGGACTGACTAGACTATGAATATATGCGGACTGACTAGAGTATGAATATACTAATAATCTATTCCGATTTATAGATACGATTTTTTCGTTGTTATAGTTGATTAGCATACAAGACAGTTCTATCCTTAAATCTTGAACACAGTTTCCCATCTACAGAGTTTTTACTTTGTAGAATATAATAGAATAGAATTATTTTTGTTCAATATAGATTACAGCACTTATTGAAAGTCATTTAAGCTATACCACTGTTGGGAAAACCTTTGTCCTGGGAAGAACAGTAAGAAACCCAGCAGGGCATTTTTAAAATAAAAATATTAATTTACTAGTCTAGTCATTAGTTAATGTGAAAACATTTAGAAATAGCATGGTAACGATCACCTTATTCACACATTCCCAAGGATTATTATCAATCATGTACACTATAGTAGAATAAACAATTTTTGCTTGACAAAATTTTAAACTTTTTGATATGTATAAGGCCTACTAACTTTCTGGATCTAAAAGCATATACATTACCCCCATTAAGTATAATAATTCCCCGTTAAGAAATTACTGACTCTTTGGAGTGGAGTAACTAGTATGACTAACTTGTGCCTGTCCCTAGTATTTACAGAATGTACATCACTATTTTTAATACAACTGTTTTTGTTTTTGTGTACATACATTAAATTTTTGTTTATATATACAGGGTTACAGATTAAGTCGACCATTCCCAAGATCCTTTAGGGGGTTGTTTCTATCATTACCGACTGATTCGACTATGAAACACCATACCCCATACTTAACTGTTTTCAAGATTGGGATATTAGAGTTTTTAAAAACAAATCTTTTGTACTGCTTTCTTTTTTGTAATTTGTGCGTTTAGATTAATTTTGTTTTATGATTTTTGTATAGTAGATAATTTGCTTTATTATTTTTAACACCATGATTTCAGGTAAATGAACATTCTGGGTCGTAGTAGACGATTGATTGAAAAAAGAAATAAATTTGTACAAAGTATTTTTTTCCTTTGAGGAATATTAAAAAGAAAATTTATGGCAGTTATATTGCAGATATACTTAAAAATATCTACGTTTCTTCAGCTATCCAAGAAGGTATAACAATCTAGGATATTATCACAATTTTTAGAAAAAACTTAGATGCCATTGAAAACAAAACTTGAAAGAAAAACCAAGTTTCGCAACTCAGTTCTTCTACTGTAAAAAGTTGTGATATAAATGTTAATTTATTTAGTCCCCACTTAAGTGTCCTTCTGTCTTAAGTTATTACGTAATCAGCTAACCAAACAACATCTTATTGTGACCATATCAGTATTAAAAATCTTTTATGTTTTAAATAAATAGATGGATTTGGGCCATCGCATGAAAACACAATGTATTTCACAAGTAATACATATTATATTAAATTAGATTGTTTAGTGCGATTAAAGGTCCCGGCCGCCGAGTGCCAGATGTTAGTGTGTTTGACAGAATTTATTGATGACTTAAAAAGACTGGCTCTGTTTAAAGACCACGGACAGACCTGGCTAGACCACGCGTCATTGGTGATGACGAAGAGTAAGACAATGAAATAGTTCATCGTTTAAGATCGGATCCAACCATTTCTACTAACATTGTTGCCCGAGATTTAGGACGTTCGTAGTGGAAAGAGTGGTTTAATCCATACAGTGGATTGTACTAGCAGCTTGTAGCAAGTTGGCTCTTGCCCATTTAAAAGCACACTGGTATTCATCCGTTTAACTTTAGGTGTGTGAATTTAATACATTTCGTTTTATAACAGTTTAAAAGTGAATTGTTGACGTTAAATCAGTGATACTACCTTTGATATAGCATTATTCACTTCAACATATTTCAATAATTACCTTTTTTGCGGAAAATCAACGAAGTATCGATCATCAAAATAAAAAGCTATATAATGGTTATTCCCTACCAAGTAAGGTAAGTCATTAATATAAACTAAGAACATTAAGGGACCAAAAATTGAGCCTTGAGGAACACCCATGTATGTATTATACTCGATTCCTGTTAAATATAATGCATTACGTTTATCACCATAAAATTGTACCGTCGTCTATTTTTTTTTCACCATCTTTCTAGTTTAAACATTTTTGATTTGATTAAACCGTATATAAATTGAATCTTGTATTGTAGAGCTTGTTAGAGCTAAGTAAGCATAAATAGATGTAACTAATATTTAATTTAGAGACCATGAAGACTGACTAGACTATGAATAAACTACTAGTTTATTTCAATTTGTACGAGTTTTCCGTATTTTTTTAATGTGGTAGAGTCATGCAGCGACTATATCATTGTTTATTTAGCACGAATGTTTGGCTTGATCGGGGAAAGTCGGCTCTAACAGAATACCAGCGTAAAACAGCAGCTTAATGCTACTATTTCATATGGTGAGTGAAAAGAACCTGTGGTCCTTTTATTTGGAACGAAACGCAGCATTGCATCTTAGTCTTTAGCGGTGACAACGCATCTGCTTTTTGATTCTTAATTGATGGGTCACAGCATTCACTTACCATCAGGTGGACTGTGTTCATTCATCACCCTTATTCTATAAGAGAAAGAGAGAGAGAAACATTAAGCTCTTACCCGACTCGAGCGCCTTTTTCAGAACCTTCCACTGCCGTGCGTGATACAATGACAGTATCAACACCACTGCAAAGAACACCACACAGCCACTCACAGCCAGTGTCAAGGTTGACACTTGTACATCCCATTCTAGTTCACCATCACTTTTATCTGTCACTTCACCGCTGTAGTCCGCGTATTCGTAATATTCGTAATCACTGGACTGTTCACTCGCGTTCGTTCCATTGTTTTTACGAGGGCGTGTGTTAAATGGAAATATTCGCACATCGTAGAGGGACTGGCAAACTGTGTCCCGGTGCAGCTCGCAGGGATACTTGACGGCGAGGCGCGTGGGGTCGCAGCGGGTGCAAGGGAGGCAGGTGCCGCTCTGCCGGTGCCACCAGCTACGCCCGCGCTCGCACGGTCCCGATCCCGACACGACACCAAGTGCCAGTGTTGCGACCAGTAAACACAGTCGTATATCTGCTTGCATTACCTGTAATTCATTTATTTTTTACACACTACCAATATAACTAAATGCAAAACTTTTTAGATTGATAATATCAAAACTTTTTTAGA
Organism: Parnassius smintheus behrii; assembly: GCA_036936625.1. Taxonomy (NCBI): domain Eukaryota; kingdom Metazoa; phylum Arthropoda; class Insecta; order Lepidoptera; family Papilionidae; genus Parnassius; species Parnassius smintheus. Next base: position 38,153,656 of record JAUPFT010000003.1, on the reverse strand, counting down.
ATAATAATTTAACTTTTATTGATTTAAGGAGATACTCAATTTTTTATATTTTATTTATACTTGTTAGTTTTTAAGTATTTACTTTTTATCATTGTTAAGCGAACTGTATATTGTTCTTATATGATAAATAAATGTCATTAACCTGATTCTGATAATATTAAGAGCATAATTCCTCCCGTACTTAATATGTCGCAAACTTAACTTTTAGCATTTTTTATTTCTAAATAAGTAAGGTTGTCTCTTATATAGAAAATTAAAAGTAGTGTACAAATTTTTCAATCTATATTTTCCAATTCAATTTTCATATTTTAAAAATTATTTCGTGGATACAAAAACAAAATACACGAGGCTTTAAAATTTCACATTAATAATTAGGTATTATTGCTTGCAATTTGCCTAAAATAAAAGCCATAAAATTATGACATGGACAACATAAAATACAAACTAACTAATTACCTTAATGCTTAAATTCATGAATGCTGTCTAAGTATTCACAAAGGACCACATCTCAATAATTATTTGTAGAACTTTCACAAATTTCACATTATTCATGAGATAACGTTATAGTGTAAAATAGCACAATTATGTAACAAAGCATCCTCAAACTGATACAGCGTACGTTATTTCGTATTAAATATTAATAAACATTTCTTTAAGAATTCACAGAGACGAGAGCGTCTTGAATGCGCTTACGACACGGTCTGTCTGGCCGCTGGCGCAGTCTGGCATCACAGGCACGAGCACGAGGCGCAGTTAGCGGGCGTCGTAACTCCCTCATTCAACTTTATAAAGCCGCGTTGACATCATCGTTTCGTAGTGTTTCTCTGTCTACGCGTAGTGTGTTCGGTTCCAGTTGACTAGTAGTAACCGTCATTTTAGTGTAGTAGTGGATAGCTGTTTACTAAAATATTGCCATTGTTCATATATGAGTTAGTACCTGCGTGACCGTACGTACGATTTATTTTTTTGGAAATCGTGTGTTTTGGAAATTATATATAGAGACGAATTACATACTGATGAAATATGAATAATACTTTTTGATCTTACCGACATAACAATAAAACTGAAATGGTTATTTGAATAAAAAGTCGTGAGTGTAATTAATTTAATTTAAATTTTCTTGTTTTTAATAAATATTAAAAAAATGGCTCGAAATAATAGATTTTCTCACAAAAGAAGGGAAATTGAAAAAAAAAAGGAAAAAAGTCGGACCGCCGACAGGATTCGAACCAGGCCACTGCAATTTCTAAACCGCGCGATATTTCATTCGAGCTATTATAATCATTAACGCACTGCCAATATTTACCTTCTTATTCTAATGATATTGTAGCAGTTTTTAATTGCCTGAAAACACGGATAAAACGACATTTTCCAGAAATGAATTCTAGCTAGATAGATTTATTGCCCCCAAAACCCCCTGGACACAAAATTTTATGAAAATTGATTTCAAGATCATAATAATGATAGATCCTTTGCTGCAAGTCGAGACTAACATAAGCTAAGGTTTGCAAACACCTAAGTATTTGTCTGTTTTATAAAGTCATAAATATGGTACAGATTGATCTGTTGCTTCAAGCATCAAAGTTGTCGCAGACATATTTATAAAAGAGTTAGAAAACCACAACAAGGAAAAATTTGGACCGGTCAAAGGATAAAATTTTTTTTCGTTGGGGAATTTTTATTAGTTGCCATTTCTTTACTACTCCTATACGAGCTAGTTCGTGGCAAGTCTGAACAGACTGATCGTGTCAACGTAGCTTAAAACAGAAAACAGTCAGGCATAAAGGTACTCTGCGGTCAGTTGCAAACAACACAATGCTCAACGGTATTTCGATGTTGGCTGTCGTTTTTTATCAGATTATCTGCTACAGACAGTTGAGAATGTGTATGTATTGTACTTTTATTACATGCAATAATAACATCATCCATATCATGTCCACGATTTTCATATCATATATATATATATATATATATATATATATATATATATATATATATATATATATATATATATCATAGCCACAAAAGCTATTGCTGTTGGTAGCTCTACCTGTAAATTTTGTGGATTGCTTGCGGGTTGACGTGTAAGATGAGGATGACATATGTAAGAATGTCATGCCAAAAGAAACGAGATAACTTGTCATAACATAAAATAAACTCTCACGCCTGTTATCCAGACGGGTAGGCAGAAGCTACCGACTTCAATACTTACTACTATCGATCTTTTCGAAGATCTAGACAAATCCGTATTTCTCCAAATCACTTTTTTACTACAAAAAGTACTTTGTTCCTTTAGACACAGAGTCCTTTTAAAAAAGTAAAGTTACAGCCTATATACGTCCCACTGCTGGGAATAGGCCTCCCCTCATTTCTGAGAGGTTTTTAGGACAAGGAAGTGTCTGCCGCGCTGCCACAATGCGTGTTGGCGCAATGGGGCAGCGCCTCCAATCGCAATAGACACCTCAGAAATCTCGAAATTATAAGCAGCCAGTACGTCTTCTTATCTTTAAACCTCTTTGCTTTTTTCTTTGGTTTTTGAAAATAAGTGAAATTTCAATTTTCAAACTAATTTTTTAAACAAGTGGTAAAGTTACAATTTTTTTACAATCAACTTCAATATAATTAAAATAAGAACATCACCAATGTGGTCGAAGTCAATTAAGTAAGCATTATTAACGATAACTCAAAAACTACTAGTCAGACCTTGATCAAATTTATCCAGGACCATATGAAAAGCACCAGCTTTCAAAATAAAATAAAAAATGTCATCAAAATCGGTTGTCCTAGGAAAAATTTCTGAGGTAACTAACACATAAAAAAATTCAGTTCAGTTAATCTTTCTTTGATCCTCTAGGACCTACCACAAAGCAATATGCAGATACATCTTGCAGAAAATCGAGGCAACTTTTTGTTTCAGCGTGTTTGTGTTTGTACGGCCTCCATTTCGATCAACGTTTACGGAAAGAAATTTTCACTCACTCAAGCTCCAAATAGGTATTCTTCGGTTTACTTAAATAAGTTTTTCGATTGCTCAAACATTTTCTTGAGTGATCATGCACAGTGTCGGATTAAACAAGCGCGGGGCCCGTAGCAAATCATATCGGGGGCCTTTGCTCTGCTATGGGTATAAAGTGGTAAAAAACAATTCAATAATCAGTACGTTTATTTGCCACCTATAAATTATAATTTTGTTGGTGTTTAATAGCACAGTAGATTTAGTAGTAGTTTAGTAGTAGAATTTGATAAAAACACCAAAAAAGTAAATAACAATTTAAAACTGACGATACTACACACATAATTGTTAATCTTTTCAGTACATATTTCAGTTTATATTTTTTACACAGTATATTATATTTTTAGGAATAGCTTATTTTTTGTCAATAGTGTACTTTAAATTATGTATATTATATTTATTTGTTTCTTTTATTACTTTTTAATCATTTTACAAAGTAACTATTCTAGATTTCATAATGTGGGTAAATTTAGAAATAATACCGTCTATATGAATTTCTTTCAGCAAATCATATTCTATATTTATCAGAGAAATATTTCAGGCGTTCTTGACATAAACGTAGGTCACTCAATAAGTTTTGAGATACTCTAAATTAAAAACGGATTGCACCCGTGTTGTATGTTTCTAAAAAGCAAATTTATTTAAAAAAGAACTCCATAAGCCAATTGTTCAATATTAAAAAAAAGAAAAAACAAAGTTCTATTAATTTTCCTGCAACGCTTCCCGCACTTTTTTCACCTTTTTTACACCTTTCTCTTCTTTTTAATCGTGAACATTTGCGCACTATGACCTATATGATTTTAAATTTGGTTTAACCGAACAATTAAGCTCACGACGGTAACAATCGGCATTAATGGACTCAGCTCCATCACGCGCAACAATTTATGGTGGTTTGCTGAATTCAAAAGGGGTAAAATTAACCTTAGAGATGACCTAAGAACCGGAGCCCCGCAAACAGCAGTAACTACAGAAAATGTATGGACTACTTGGTGCGAGAAGACCCACGAATCACATCGAAAACATTGTGGGCTAGTTCAAGGAGCATTCACACCATCCTACATCCACATCTTGGAGTGAGGAAGCTTTGTTGTCGATGGATCCCTCTTTTGCTCTCTTGTGTGGATTGGTGCCATGAAATGCGTCTACGTTTTGAAAACGGGGCATCTAGGCGTGTTTCAGAAATCGCTACTGATGACGAGACATGGATCTATTAATATGATCTGGAAAATAAAAGGCAATCATCAGTGTGAGTCTACTCAGAAGGACTGTCACCTGTATTTTTTTTCGCGGAGCTGACATTTGTCGAGGTCAATGCTGGAAAATTGTAGGTCAGTCAACTTTGAATGGTATACGACATTTGCATTACCCAAAGCTTTTTAAGCTTTGCGGGAGAAATGACCAAAAACCAGGCTTCGGGGAATCATGCTGCATCACGATAACGCCTTTTCACATACCTTAGAACAAAAGCATTTACTGAGGAATCTGGTGTTGAAACTATAAGTCACCCACCCTACAACCCTGACTTAGCTCCTTGTGATTTCATTTTGTTCCCAAAAGTCAAAGAAAAAATAAAAGGCAAGTTTTTTCAAGCGCCGAAGAAGCCGTGGCTGCCTACGAAGAAGCGATTTCCGAGCTGTCAGATCAAGACTGGCAAAAGTGTTTTAAGAGTTAGTTTAGGCGAATGGATTTTTGTATAGAGTATGATGGAGAAAGAAAGATGTTAAATATATATTAATAGTATCTAGAATACTTTTTGTATATCTCAAAACTTATTGAGTGTCCCACGTAGTGTACCGTGAATTAATTTTTTTATACGGTTCAATGTCGGAAATGAACGTTCACCACTGTAGTTAATGAGAGACAATAAATGCGCAAAGCAGTTTCTAAATTGAGGAAACATGATTCTAATGAGTTATACATTAGAAATTCATAATATTAAATTTCCTGAGATTTGGTTTTTGTACTGTCATTAGCACCAGCCACATACGTTTTGAACAACTCGAAAAATGCACAAATTCGCGTTCTATGCTGTCTTCCAAACCATTTGCATAAGCACAGTGCATAATTGAAATTTCTTTCAAAATCTCTTCTTCTATAATAGATTTTAACCATCAAAAATTCCAAAAACACTACTTAGATTTTGGTATGCTTTCATACGTTTATCTAAAGCAGATAGTTTATATCAATAATGACAACAAATACCTCAATTTCAAACTGTTTACCAGGTGTTTCTTCAAGTGTACTAAAACAACTAAAATGGTCGTACTTTGTATTTCGCTTGCGTCGTCTTGAAGTCAGATCTATCAGATCCTTGTCTTTTGCTTCAATATCTGAAAATATTTATCGCATAGTTTGTACATATCCATATAATGATTCATAAAGAGTGTATCCCGTATTAAAGTCTATTGCCTGCTTTATGAAATTAATTATATAAAATACTCGCAGTGAAGACATGTCTGAACGAGGGAAGCATACCAACGTCCAGAGAAAAGAGTCTGCAGCAGCCTCACCCTAAGAAGACGACCCGCGATCCAGACACACTTTCCGTTCGCTCGTCACATAGGAAGAGAGCAGAAGCGCAAGCAGAAATGACAGTGCAATAAGGGAACTAGAACTGGCAGAAGCTCGGTCAAAAGTTGCTCAAGTGGAATTAGAACTTCTCACCGCGGAGTCAGAAGAAGAAGATGGTGCCGGAGAAGAGCTGTTCGAACGAACTCGAGAAGTCGAGCGTTGGTTCATCCAGACCGGAGACATGCCTAATAAGAACTAGCTTCAATCATACTAAAGCTATCCGAAAAGTCACGTGACATCGTTTCACCGAAGCACCTCGAATTCCTTCACTTCAACGGGGCCTGTGAAGAATGGTTGGCCTTCAAAAGATCATACGAGGATATGGCCGCTTCTTTCAGTAACAATCAGAACCTAGCGCGCCTTAGAATAGCAATCCAAGGAAAAGCTAGAGAAGCCGTCCAAAGCCTGCTGTTCACCGCCGAAAACTCACGCGAAGTAATCAAGGGACTAGAAGCAAGATTCGGAAGACCTGGAGCACTGACATTAGCAGAACTAGAAAAAATTAAGAACCTCCCAAGAGTCGGCGAGAACCCTAGCGACATATGCATATTTGCAAGCAAAGTAAAGAACGCAATTGAGACAATCAAAGCCCTGAACAAACCGCAGTATCTCAGTTCACCTGAAACGCTGAGAGTTATAGTAGACAAGATGCCGACATAAATGAAGTTTCGTTAGTTCGCCTACCACAGAAGCAGAAGAGATGAAGAAATTCAGGAGCTGTTAAATTAAATAAGCTTTTAAAAAGTTTAACCAGGTGACAGCATTGTCTATGACTTTTTTTTTTCTATTATCAATGGGTGCGTTTGGCAGAAAAAAGCGCTAGCAAGCGCTTATAAGCGCTGAAATAGTTTTCGGCCAGGACACGATTGCTACTTCAGTAGCGCTGACACAATCCGCCATTTTGCTTATTTAATTTGTTTGTTTTGAAGTAGAGTTTATAAGTTGTTTTGTGCAATATTAGTTTTTAGTAATATAATGACATGAATAAACATATACATGTTATTAAAAATTCATGATTGGTAAGTTTTTAATATGAACACTTTACAAACATATATTTAAATTAGGTTGGGTTCCCCGGTTAAAACTAACATCGTGTCCTGGAGGAAAAAAGCTACTTACGATTTGACAGAGCTTACCGCTTACGATCGCCATTTTGCTTACAAGCGCTTGCTAGCGCTTTTTTCTGCCAAACGCACCCATTGTACATCGTGTTCTTGCTGTGCAGTTGAAGAATAAAAGTTTTCATATTAAATTAATTAACATCTTTTAATTGATAAAAACACCCATAACCCTTTAGGTTATGGGCCCAGGTAGACTCTGTAATTGAAATCTCGTAGAAAACAGCAAAAAGAAAAGTTACAATCGTTGTTAGAACAAATTGACAAGATAACCTCAAAATGGATTCCCGCGCGACAATGAATTTAGACAAATTCGATGGACAGAACTTTAGGCAATGGAAATTTCAGATAAAGTGTGCACTAAAAGCAAAAGGGATTGACATTTCAGTGCCTAGACCATCTGTAAACAGTGTTGAGTGGACGAAAAATGACGGCATGGCAATGTATATTATGACCTCTTCGATGGATTACAAACAAATTACCTTGATAGAGAACTGTGAAACTGCCATGGAAATAATGTCAAAACTAGAATCAATATATGAACAGAAGAGTGAACTATGTAAAATGTTAGTTCATGAGAGATTCTATCAATACAAAATGTCTGCAAGTGACAGTGTCGCTCAGCACATTTCTAAAGTCGAATCTTTAGCCAAGCAGTTAAAAGAAAGTGGAGAAAACATCAGTGAAATGGCTGTGATAACAAAAATACTTGGAACATTGCCTCCCAAGTATAGATCACTCCGTCAAGCCTGGATGTCATTGGATCCAGCGAATCAGACTCTTGTCAATTTAACTGCTCGTTTATTGGACGAAGAAGCCAGTTTGCAGTGTGAAGACGAGCAGGAAACGGCTCTCCTTGTGGCTAACAAAAGTTGGAAGAATAACCCAAAACAAAATGATCAGAATAAAGGTGCTGGTGGCTCAAATCAAAATAAACCCACCAAACACAGGTTCGAGTGTTATAATTGTGGAAGGCGAGGACATTTTGCTCGAGAATGTCGTGCTCCAAAAAAATCCAAGCCCAGAAAACCTCAACAGGAAGGTGCAGATTTATTAGCGTTCAATATAGAAACCAGTTTTAATACAACTGAAGAGAATGCTTGGATTTTAGACAGCGGTGCCTCTGCACATATGACATACAGAAAGGAGTTCTTTTTAAATCTTTTTGAATGCAGCCAGAAATCATTGACGCTAGGAAACGAACAATCAGTTGAAGTGGCCGGCATCGGCAAAGTGTTAATAAAGAGATATGTCAATGGACAGTGGGAGAATAGTGAGCTGCATAATGTGTTATATGTTCCGAATTTAAGAAGGAATTTATTTTCAGAAGGTGTGATAATGCGTCAATCCTATACGATTATAAAGAAAAATTCTAGTGCACTAATTTATAAAGGTAATGATTTGGTAATGTGTGCAAGAATAACAGAAAACAACTTATATGAGTTAAAGATAAAAGCAGTGGTCGCAAACACCTGTAACTTAGTCCAAAGTAATCAAAATAATATTAAAATATGGCATGAAAGACTGGGACATCTTAACCTAAAACAAATCAAGAATATGAGTGCTAACAATGTTGTAGAAGGTTTGACACTAAGTGACAGTGATCAAACTGACTTTGTGTGTGAAGCATGTGCATATGGGAAACAATGCAGATTTCCTTTTCACAAGTCTGTACGTGGAGAACTACAGCCAGGTGACCTGGTGTATAGTGACATCTGTGGCCCTATGAGTCATTTATCTATTCAAGGTATGAGATATTTTGTTTTACTCAAAGATGCTGCTACAAGTTACAGACATGTATATTTTATCAAACAGAAAAGTGATGTGATGGAAGTATTTAAGAAATACAATGCTATGATCAAAAATAAGTATATGCACAGTGTAAGGATATTGCATACTGATAATGGAAGGGAGTATGTCAACAAATCTTTCGAGGACTACCTGAACAAAGAAGGTATAGTACATGAACGTACTGCACCTTATACGCCTGAACAAAATGGGCGTGTAGAGAGAGAAAACCGCACGATTGTGGAAAGTGCACGCTCAATGTTGTATGCTAGGGATGTACCACTGGACCTATGGGCAGAGGCTATCAATTGTGCAGTATACTTACTAAACAGGACTTCCTCCAGCCAGACTCCTCAGAAAACACCATTTGAACTATGGAATGGTATCAAACCTCATTTAGGCCATGTCAAGATATTTGGAAGCATAGGGTATGTACACATTCCTGATCAACTTAGAACTAAACTTGAAAAGAAGAGTGAGAAAATGATATTAGTTGGGTATGATAACAACAATTATAGGATGTTCAGTCTAGAAACCAAAAGGGTGAAAATATCAAGAAATGTCATCTTTGATGAACAGCATGTTCCAGATATAAGGAAAAATATTACACAAATATGCTTGGATGATGAAGAGAGAGTAGAGCAAGAAAATGAGACGCAAGGAACTAATGCAGAGGATACTCTCATAGAATCTACATCATCGGAGAACGAGGGCAGCTTGCAGAGTTGTAATAGTGATGACCCAACATATGAACCCTCTCAAGAGATAGATGATGACACAATCCAGAGCAATATAAATTTGAGACCAAGACATAATAGGATCTTTGAAGCTAACCTAGTAGAATTTTCAGTGCCACAAACATATAATGAAGCAATGAAGAGTCCACAAAGAGATGACTGGTTGCGAGCTATAGATGAAGAATTGCTTGCACATAAAGAGAATAATACTTGGACTTCAGTTGAAAGGTCTGGTCAACGTACTCTTACTACAAAGTGGGTTTTCAATATCAAGAGGGATGAGAATAACCAGGTTAAGCGGTTTAAAGCTCGTTTATGTGCACGTGGTTTTAGTCAAATTAAAGATATAGATTACCAAGAAATATTCTCTCCGACAACGAGATATGACTCTATAAGAATTATCCTTTCTATTGCAGCTAGGTATGATTTAGAAATTCAACAATTTGATGTAAAAACTGCCTTTTTGAATGGGTATTTAGATGAGGACATTTTTATAGAAATACCAGAGGGTGTGTCAATGAAAAATGATTGTGTTTTAAAACTTAATAAGTCTTTGTATGGTCTTAAGCAGGCATCTCGTTGTTGGAATAGAAGATTTACTGAGTTCTTGGTAAAATATGGTTTTAAACAATCTCAGGCTGACAATTGTATTTATATAGGTATATTTGATGAAGTAAAAGTATTTATAATAATTTATGTTGATGATGGGCTTATAGTCTCTTCCAGCTCCTCATTGATTAAAAGGATTATAGAATATTTAAAACAAGCATTTAAAATTAAAGAACTAAATTTGAAATATTTTGTGGGGATAGAAATAATAAAAAGAAATAATTGTATCTATATTCATCAAAGAGACTATATAGAACAAATTATAGACAAATTTTGTATGAGTGATTCAAATTCTGCTAGTACTCCAGCAGATGCAAATGTAGTTATTACAAAGAAATTGGATGAAAGTATTGTTAACTTTCCTTACAGAGAAGCTATAGGCTCCTTATTATTTTTGAGCTCTGTATCAAGACCTGATATTTCATTTGCTGTCAATGTCTTAAGTAGATATGTTAATAATCCAAGTCAGCAACATGTGAATGCTATAAAACGTGTTATTAGATACCTAATAAATACTAAAGATTTGTGTATAAAGTATGGAGAAAGCAGTGATCTCACTGGCTATTCAGACTCAGATTTTGCAGGTGATGTGGACACGCGTAAGTCTACTACAGGGTACATTTTCAATATGAATGGAGGACCTATAACATGGTGTAGTCAGAAGCAGAAGACTACTGCCCTCTCCACTACTGAGGCTGAGTTTGTATCAGCTTGTGAAGCTGCGAAAGAGATATTGTGGTTACAGCAACTATTGTCAGATTTAGGTGAAAATATTAAATGTGTTCAATTGTATGTTGATAATCAGAGCGCAATTAAATTAATTAGCAATCCTGTTTATCATAAAAAAACTAAGCACATAGATGTGAAATACAATTTTGTAAGGGAAAAGGTTGAGTTAGGTATAATTAAATTAAATTATATTCCTAGTAACAGTCAATTAGCAGACATGTTGACAAAAGCGTTACCAGTTCAATCTTTTGCCTACTTTAGAGATCAAATTTTTTATAACTTATATGATTAAATTTCAATGGGAGATATATGGTTAAACTTTTAGTGGGAGTGTTAAATTAAATAAGCTTTTAAAAAGTTTAACCAGGTGACAGCATTGTCTATGACTTTTTTTTTTCTATTATCATTGTACATCGTGTTCTTGCTGTGCAGTTGAAGAATAAAAGTTTTCATATTAAATTAATTAACATCTTTTAATTGATAAAAACACCCATAACCCTTTAGGAGCTATTACTCGTCGAAGCGTTCCTAGAAACAGAAACCGACATGTGCGGAGACTTCGCTCCGCCTGAATCATCCTCAGAACAAAGAAGAGGAATAAGAAAACCCGTTTATTTAGTACAAGAAGCGTCAAAGGAAAAAATATAAGAAGTCATGTCCGTTCTGTGAGGAAGAACATTTCGCACTAGAATGCAAGAAGTTCAAAGAAGCCAACCTGAATGGGAAATGGGATATGACCAAGAAGGCAAAGATATGCTTCAAGCGCCTTCGTTTCAAGCACTCAAGGATCAACTGCAAAGCCCCAGTCTGCAAGCAGTGTAAAAGATGGCATTATACCATCTTACATTCTGACAAACCACCAGCACCGATAGAAAAAGAAGCAAAAGATATCAGTAGCACTTCAGAAGAAAATGTCTCCTCAATTCACAACGCCAAAGGAGAAGAAAAGGCCTACGTGAAGATGATCCCCGTGAACCTCTATGGCCCAAAAGGACAAGTTCGCGTATTAGCGCTACTAGACGAAGGGTCAACGGTCACACTCTTAGACGCATCAATTGCTGAGAAAATCGGAGTTGAAGGGTAGCAAGAAAAACTTACGATCGAAACAGTCGGCGGGAAAGTGTTAAGAAAAGATAGTTCACAGAACATCGAGTTCAAAATAAAAGGGGCTCATAGAAAAGAAAAGATAACTATCGTAGCAAGAACCATCGACGACCTGAAGCTGTCTAAACAATGCATAAACAAGGACACCGTGAGAAACTGCGAGCATCTGAAAGCAATTGAAAGCCAACTCCTCTACGTCACCGAGAGACCCAAGCTACTGATAGGCCAAGACAATTGGGGACCGATAGTGACGAGAAAGCTGAAGAAGGGCAAACCGTCAGATCCTGTAGCCTCCCTCACGAACTTAGGGTGGGTGTTACACGGATGTGAAACTTCACTCATTGTGGCAGAGCGACCACTGGCGAAGAAGACATAGATGAAATCGTCCGAGAACACTTTCAGTTAGAATCTCTCGGGATCCAGAATCGGTCGCCATCCAACGACAGCGATAGAAGAGCATTAGAAACCCTTGAGAAGACTACAAACAAACTGCCAAGCGGTCAATATGAAACGGGACTCCTGTGGAAAAAAGAAGACGAAACCCTACCCAACAATTATAATCAAGCAGTCCGACGCCTGGTCAGCATCGAAAAGAAACTAGATCAAGACCAAGAAGCAAGAAAGCACTACGAGGAGCAGATCCTGAGTCTGATCGAAAAAGGATACGCAGAGATAGCTCCAGAAACCTCCAACAAAGGAAGAAAGAGCGTTTTACTTACCCCACTTCGCTGTTGTGCATCCAGTTAAGAAGAAGCTGAGAATAGTGTTCGACGCAGCCGCCAAGTATGAAGGAAAGAGCCTAAACGACGCCCTGCTCTCGGGCCCAGACCTGTTACAATCGCTATTTGGAGTACTGTTGCGCTTCAGAGAGGGACCGGTAGCCGTCATGGCCGACATACGAGACATGTTCCTCCGAGTCAAAGTTAGAGAGGACGACCGAGACAGTCTCAGGTTCCTGTGGTGCGGAAGCCGAAGAACTGGCAAGCCTGAAGAGTATAGAATGTCTTTAATCATCTTTGGAGCAGCGTCATCACTGGCAACAGCGATATACGTAATGAATAATAACGCAGAGCAATTTAAGAACACTCATCCCGAAGCAGTGAAAGCAATTAAGAGAAACTATTACATGGACGACCATCTGCAGAGCTTCGTGTCTACAACTGAAGTAAAGAAGATATCCACGCAAGAGCAAACTTTCATCTGAAGGGTTGGGCCAGTAACGATTCAGGGGTAATATCAGAAGTAGAAGACACCAATAAAGAAAACTCTTTACAACTGACCAAAGAAGAGAAGACTCTGGGACTAAGATGGCTGGAGAAAGAAGATGCATTATTAGCCTTCAACGTCGGGTTACGCAACACGCCGGAGGACCTGCAAGATGGCAGAAGAACTCCAACGAAGAGAGAAGCCACAAGCGCGGTGATGTCCACCTTCAATCCAATGGGTTTTGCAACACCGGTTCTAATACAAGGAAAGAAACTAATCCAAGACATCTGGCGAAAGAAAATAGACTGGGAAAATAGACTTTACATGAACCAATTAACGAACAACAAAAGGAAGCCTGGATGAAATACTTAGAGGAAGTATCAACATTAACAAGGCTGAAGATGATTAAAACTACTTTTACGGATTTTATCGCGTTTATTTTTGCTTTTAATTACTTTTATTTTTTTATTTTTAATTCCCGACGTTTCGGGCGCTTTCCAGCACCCATGGTCACGGGGGACTGAGCTGACTGACGTCCCGACGTCATTGTTAAACCCGGAGTACCTTCAGCTTTTTTAATTATTGTTTATGGTTTACGGATTAAAAAAAAGCTGAAGGTACTCCGGGTTTAACAATGACGTCGGGACATCAGTCAGCTCAGTCCCCCGTGACCATGGGTGCTGGAAAGCGCCCGAAACGTCGGGAATTAAAAAAAATAATAAAAGTAATTAAAAGCAAAAATAAACGCGATAAAATCCGTAAAAGTAGTTTTAATCATGTGTAGTGTTCGCGTAAATATAAGAAATCATTAAGGCTGAAGATCCCAAGATGCGTCTCACCCAAAGGCAGAAAAGGACAGTTACGTACATTCAACGATGCGAGTGAAGAGGCCTATGCAGCAGTAGTCTACTGGAGAATAGTCGAGCCCGGAGGAAAAGTCCATGTCTCCATGATCGCCGGCAAAGCAAGAGTAACGCCGACAAAACCAGTATTAATTCCGAGGCTAGAGCTACAAGCGGCTTTACTCTGAAGCAGACTAGCCGCTACAATTGAAGAGGAGTCAGAGCTCGAAATATCAAAAAAAGATTTACTGGACCGACTCCAGCACAGTACTGCAGTGGATAAAGTCCAGAACCAAGAAAATTCAAAACTTTCGTGGCCAACCGACTCGCCGAGATCGAAGAGAATTCCAAACCAGAAGACTGGAGATGGGTACCAACTAAGTAGAACCCAGCAGACGACGCCGCGAGGGGAACCCCAATCGAATTCGACCACAACGCCAGATGGTTCAAAGGCCCGTCATTTCTCCGTCAACCAGAAGAAGAATGGCCGTTTCACGACTTCAAACCAGAGAGTATTATGCCAGAAGAAAAGCACAAACAGAAGGTGTTGGCAACGATGGCAGCAGAAGACATCCTTTTAAATCCGGAAAGGTTCTCGAGCTGGGAGCAACTGCTGCGCACTACAGCCATAGTGGTTGCCTTTGCACACTACCTATTAAAGAAGAGCCGTAAAGCGACCACCACTGCTACGCGCCAGAAGAATGAGCCTTGGAAACCACAACAGAAAACCCAGAATAAAGAAGCACACGCCTCAAATCCATCGACCAACAAAAACGAAAATAAGTGCCTATACCTACCCCTAGAAGAAGATCACCTAAAGAAGGCCGAAGAATTATTAATGAAAATAAGCCAGAGCGACAGTTTTGCGTCAGACATAAGAAAATTGAAAACAGAACAACAAACAGAAAATCCTCTAGAAAACTCAAGTCGACTTAAGAAAATCGACGTTTACATTGGAGACGATGGAATCATCAAATTAAAGAGCAGGACAATGAAATTCCACGACCAAAACGAAAGAAGGAGGAATCCTATCCTATTAGACGGGAAACAAAAAATAACCCGTTTAATAATACAATACTATCATAAGAAATTCCTTCCAGTCCCACACAGCTGTCAATGGTGCAAGAGAAAGAAGAGTTCACCAGAGATACCCCCGACGGGAGATCTACCGAGCGAGAGACTACAGCATCATCAGTTTCCGTTCTCCTGCACGGCCATAGACTACTTCGGGCCGATGCAAGTCACCATCGGAAGAAGAACTGAGAAGCGCTGGGGAGCTTTATTCACCTGCCTCACTACTAGAGCAGTATATCTAGAGCTAGTACCTTCTCTCAGCACTAGCTCAATCATCATGGCACTCCGACGAATGGCAGCCAGAAGAGTGACCCCGAAAACTATATTCAGCGACAACGGAACTAACTTCGTCGGGGCAAAAAGGGAATTAGAAGTGGCCGCACAAGAAAAAGGCATCAAGTGGAAGTTCCTCCCCCCGGGTGCTCCGAATATGGGAGGCTCGTACGAACAGTCAAGACGGCGCTAGCAGTAGTCCTCAACGAGAAGAGCCCGCCCGAGGAGGTACTCCATACGCTAATGACCGAGGTTGAACATATCGTCAATTCGAGACCTCTCACCCCGATCAGCACGGACCCAGAAGACGAGGAGAGCCTAACATCGAATCACTTTCTACTGGGAAGATCATGCAGAGCGATGGCGCCGGGAGAGTTCAGTGACACGGAGCTCATCGGAAAAGTAAACTGGAGAACCACTCAAAGACTCGCAGACCACTTCTGGAAAAGATGGATTAAAGAATATTTACCTCTCCTGATGCCAAGGAGAAGGGAGGGGAGAAACCAGAGATCCAAGAGAAGGAGACATTGTGTTGATAGTGGACGCTACGTTACCACGAAACTCATGGCCTCGCGGAGAAGTTATCAAGACCTATCCCGGACCAGACGGAAGAACCAGGGTGCTGGACGTGCGGACATCAGGTGGAATACTTCGCCGTCCAACTCGACGTGTCATCGTGCTGGTGCCAGCGGAATCGTCGCCTCCAGAAGATAGAGTGCTACGCACCGTGGGGGAGAATGTTAGCGACGACAAGTGAATTTAAAACATTTAATCTCAATTGTTTCTTATTTGTGATCTAAAACTGAGTGTTAGCAATGACAAGTGAATTTAAACGCTTAATCTCAATTGTTTCTTATCTGTGATCTAAACTAAGTATAAAGACTAATAGCGTTAATACCAAGAAAGTGAATTAATTACTTATATTGGCTTCGATTCTATATTAAGCAATTAGATATGAATCTAATTGCTTAATTAGGTTTAATTAGAATGTTAGAAACAAAATATGAGTTTAGTTACTTATTAGAACTTTCTCTTAGTATAATTTTAAAGAACTGTATTAGAGATATCAACATTTAAGTGTAAATTCAATGATTTGTTTAATCCTTTTTCTTTTACAGTAATTTAATACGATAATATGTCAATTAATCACTTTTGTAATTCTAATTTCACATTATAAAAATAGATTTTAATTTAATAAGAAGTTGAAATATATTCTGTATAGAGTCTTAAGCATAATATTATCATGATAAGCGTTGTGCATTCCTGCCGCCTGGTGGCGCTACTTGTATGTTTTTTTTGCGCCCGGAGCAATTAAAGGGCTACCCTATACGTAGAGAGGCGGAAAATGCATTACGCATACCACGATAGCCGGTCTATCGTGGTTGTGAGGGACTCACATCCTACCGGGGACCCTAAGTGATACCCTCCAAAAACCGCCTTTGGGCACAGGCAACCGGCTGATTAAGCTTTATTGTGCTTTATCGTGAGCGACCCTCTTTTGGGAAAAGAGGGCGCAGGCGGCTACGAGCCGCTGAGGGAGTGCCTACGAAGGCAAATTAATTATGAGTAAATAATTTAATTTAATTAGAGTTGGCCTGAGCCGCCAGGAGGCAGTTCAGGTCGTTTGTTAGTTTATTAGGCGGGTCCGAGAGAGAGTTTCTCGGCCTGCGGACTCAATAGCGAGAGGGGGGTGGGGCTGCATAAGTAGCTGCCTCACCGACTCCGAGGCTTTGAAGAAGTTCTCAGAGAGTTTTTGGAGAAATTGTTGAATTGTGGGGAGCTCTAGGTCCCGATGAAGGTCAGCATTACGGACGTACCAAGGTGCGTTCGCTGCTCGACGACAGAAAAGGTTTTGAACTATTTGCAGTTCATTAATAATTTTAGGGTCGACGTGGGCAAAAACGGGGCCCGCGTAGGATATGACTGGTCGTATACAGACCTTATAAAGGGTACACTTGTTTCTAAGGGACATTTTACTGTGTCGGCCCAACATACTGTTTGTGTGTTGAGCCTACTCAGATAAAAACGTGCGTGACGGGTTACTCTTTTGACGTGGGGCCTGAAAGTGAGCCCTGTGTCTAGAGTGACACCTAAATATTTGGCAGTCGTATGCCAGGGGACAGGGGTCCCTAGCATACGTATTGGTGGAGTGTTTTTGAGACGGCGTCATTTATAATCGAAGTGAACGGCGGAGCTCTTCTCCGTGTTCACATCGATGCGCCATTTTTTGAACCAAGCTCCTAGGTCATCAACTGACTTTTGAATCTTGTTCCGTATGAAGGTAGTGAGATACCTTTGCAGTAGATAGCAGTGTCCTCTGCGAAGAGGGAGAGCTGAACACCTTTCGACGGGATGGGAATGTCGTTGGTGAACAGGATGTACAGCAGAGGAGCAAGTACTGAGCCCTGAGGGACACTAGCTTGGATAGTTCGCTGTGAAGATAGCGTGCCTTCGTGTCTAAAACGAAAGGTTACTTAAAAAGGTTATAAAAGGTTACTAGAAAGAAGAAAACGATACTTTAAGTAAGAGGCCACGAGACGTACTAGACGATCGGGGAGACCTATTTTGTAGAGTTTGTAGATAAGGCCTGTATGCCAGACTCTATCGAAGGCTTTAGCTGTGTCGAAAAAGACCGCGATGGTCTTATGACGACGAGGATAAAAACCGCTGAGGATATATTCCACAATACGGTGAACTTGTTGGGGACATGAGTGTTGCGCTCGGAAACCGAATTGATGGGGAATGATAATAATAAGAGGGTCACCGTCTGTGGGAAACAGATAGCGCCTCATACGAGTTTGGATGACTCTTTCGAAGAGCTTGCCCATTGCCTTGAGGAGGCTAATGGGGCGATGACTGGAGGGGAGGTTGAGAGGCTTGCCTGGCTTGGGAGTTCCAATCACAGCCTCTTTCCACGTAGTGGGAAAGTAACTAAGGTTGAAGCAGGTGTTGAAGATAATAGATAAAAAGGTGAACACCTGCTCAGGAAAGTGTTTTAGGGCTTGGTTGGAGATGCCATCCGCGCCCGGAGTGTTTTTAGGCTTAAGTCCTTTGATGAGGGATGAAATCTCATCATTGGACACAGAGATAGGTTCGGAGGCTGTAGGGGGTGAGTTCCGGCGGCGGACCTCATCCTCCACTGCCTGGACGTGCGGCAATGCTATCTGCAAAGCACTCAGCCTTTTCCTCGTCATCGAAGGCAACCGTGCCATCGGGACGGGAAAGAGGGGGAGTGTGGGTGATAGCGTCTGGCCATCTGATAGTACGCTGTATGAGATGGAGAGATATTCTCCATGAGATTACTCTTTTCGAGGTCTCGAAATTCAGAGAGGCGGAAATGGAGTTCTCGTGGAAGACGATTGGCCGCGCGCCTATATTCGGGGGTGGGATATTTTGCTGCTCTCCGGAAAGCAGCTTTTTTGGCTTTTAATAGGTTGCTAATATGTAGGGGAAGCCCACTATTGTTAGCAACCGGGACGACCCTTTCGTTCTCCTTAAGGGAGGATTTAATAAGGGTGAAGAGTGAATTGACCGCGGTGTCGATTTTTTCGGGACTGTCTAAGTCCGACGGTACGGAGATGGTAGAGTCCTGTGAGTCCAGAGCTTTAGCTAGGGACTCCTTGAATCCCTTCCAATTAGTGAAGGTTTTCGTGTGTGTTGGGGGAGGTGGCTGATGGCCAAGAATGAGGGAGACCGGTCGGTGATCGGATCCTAGATCGTCTGGTGTCTCGATTGCTCTGAGGTTGAGAGAAACTCCTTGGAGTAACGCAAAATCTAGTACATCGGGGGCGTGATCGGTGTTATCGGGAAAGTGAGTAACACCGAGGGGACTATGGACGGTGATATCAAGAGACTGCGTGGTATCGAGCAGTATCTTGCCATTAGGGGACGTAGTACGGCATGTCCATTCAGTATGCTTGGAGTTAAAATCTCCAAACATAATGACTGAATTGCCTAAAGATAAAATGGCCTCAAAATCTTTGTTAAGGGGATGGGTTCCTGAAGGGATGTAACAGGAGGCTATGAGGATGGACTGATGTCCAGTCATAGCTAGCCTGCATACCGTGGCTTCCATGTTGGTAAGCTGCGGAGTAGAATTGGGCGAGCAGTGAAGTGTCTTCTTGTAATAGATGGCCGTTCCGCCGCCTCGGCGGTCGGGTCTGTCGTTACGAAGAAGAGAGAAGTTTTTAACAGAAAGGCCTTTAGTGTCCTTAGTTTTGAGATTA
Source organism: Parnassius smintheus behrii (assembly GCA_036936625.1). Classification (NCBI taxonomy): domain Eukaryota; kingdom Metazoa; phylum Arthropoda; class Insecta; order Lepidoptera; family Papilionidae; genus Parnassius; species Parnassius smintheus. Next base: position 38,134,366 of record JAUPFT010000003.1, on the reverse strand, counting down.
GTTTCCTGTAGGAGGAGGAAATCGGCTTCACGATTCCGAAGGAAGAGCTTAAGCTCTGAGAGGTTATTTCGCAAACCGCGAATATTAAAGGATACAAGCGATAAACCCTCAGGTTTGATACGACCGTGAGATTTTGCTAGGGCAAACTTCTCTGTCATTGAAGTTAAGTTAATTAAGTTAACTTAACTTACAACGCTAACAGAAGATTATTATGCTCTGAAAGAGCGAGGAGACGTTCTTGAGGGGACTTCGCAGCGCGCAGTTTGCGTGCTACTACAGTGATTTCCCTAATGTCAATATTCCTAATAGCGGAATACAGTGTTTTATAGTCATCAGCAGTGGGCTCTGATTCTTGGGGGTAGGAGGTTGTCCGCGGTGGGTCTGCCTTTTAGGGGCCCCAGGGAAAGACTGGAGGCTGCATAGGCTTGGAGAAACCCGGAGGGGGCCGAATTATGCCCTGAGGGGGCCTAGGGGGACCCTGAGAGGACCGAGAGAAGCCCTGGATGGGCTGAGAAAGGCCCTGACGGGGCCGTTGGTAGGGGCCGGGAATGAGCGGTCATTGACCGGCGGTGGAGCTTGCCTACTGGGGCGAGGTTGAGGTGCGCAGGGGCAGCCCCTGTAGTTAGCCGGGTGGCCTGTCTATTTGCACAGGACACATGCGGGCGGGGATTCGGCGTCTTTGGGCCGGGGGCACCTAGGTGGGGCGGAGCAGTTGGCCGCCGCATGACCATATAATTGGCAGCGGTGGCACTGCGCTGGGAATCCGCGCCTATGTGGGGGCTCAACCTTCACTCTCGACAGGCCACACACTGTGCGTACCTGCCGGAAGATGGCTTTTGCCTCCGGCACGTTGGTTAGGATGACAAGGGCTAGGTTGAACCTCTTGCCCGTTCTACTGTGCATTTTGTGCACGGCTTCTACGGGGAAACCTTGGGACTTAAGGTCCTCAAGGATTTCCTCGTTGGTGAATTCAAAGGGGACGCCTCGGATGACGGCCCTGACTTTTCGCTCTTCCGGAAGAGCGTAGGTGTGGTAAGACACTCGTTCGGCTGTGAAAAGCCTGGTGAGTTGTCGGAAGTCCTCGATTGAGTTAGGGACGATTTTGATAGATTTGCCGAGGTTAATGGCATGGTCATATTTGATTCCTGCGTCGTAGCAGGTTTTTGAGAGTTGGGTAAATTTTGTCTTATCTCTTAGGAAGACAGGGGGTGGGACTTGCTTCTTGGCAAGGACTGGAGCACAACGAGAGGCTGGTTTGGACGGTGTGGGGATGTCTAGTGACATAAGTGGGACGGCGGCAGCGGCGGGGGCTGCGGAGGTTGTAGGAGCGGCAGAGGCCGCTGAGATAGGGGGGGTGCGTTTTAACGCGGCGCGCTTTTTTTTTTTTTTTTTTATAGAATAGGTGACAAACGAGCACACCGTCCACCTGATGGTAAGTGGTTGCTGCGGCCCATAGACATCTACATCTATCTTCCATTACGAATCAAAATGCAGATGCGTTGTCACCCGTGAGGACTGAGATGGAATGCCTCATTTCCAGTAAAAAGGGTCTCCGGTTCTCTACACTCACCATACGAAATACAGCAGCATTAAGCTACTATTTCACGCTGGTATTCTGTGAGAGCGTGGTCCTTCCCCGGTCGAGCCGACCCATTCGTGCTACAACTATACTACTAATATAATTGCAGCATGGCTCTACCACGTAAAAAACTTTACTTAGCGCTTACCGTTGTGCTTGGAATTCACTGTGGTGAATGTAGACTCCCCGGTTCCGTCGGACTCCGATGAACCGGTGCCTGAAGTGGTGGCGGGCCTCTTCAGGGAGGCCAGCGCCGAGGACTCGGAGCATGCGTACTCCATCTCTAGGGGGGCAAAAGAGTTCCTCGTTTCGAGGTATGTCGCGATTACTGGCGGCGGATGGTGTGCCTGAGGGGCAGGGGGGGGGGGGAGCCTGGGCGGCGATGGTGGCGATGGCGGCGAGGACCGTCTCATTGTTATTTAAACCATATTGGTTTATGAGGGCGGCGAGGGACTCAGATAGGCTATATGTGGCCATTTTGTGGCAGTAGAGCTAAGCTCGGTAACGATTGGGACGGGTCCCTGTTCTCGGTAGAACAGTTGAACAACAACTTGAGTGCGAGACGTACTAGGAGACAATACACGTATAACAATATTAACAAAAAAAATGAAAAGCGGAGGTCAGTCAAACCTCCCTGCCCGAAGACAGGGGGGCAAGAACTGTTAGCGTGAAAGTGACTCACCAGCCTCGACGCTCTTCAGCGTGAACAAGACAGCGGAGGCGCGAGAGCAGGATAGCACTACCGTACAGGTACGAGAGCACGGACCACCTGGAGGCGACCGTTCGAGAACGATGCCACCGGCGGAGTGAGCAATGCGTCGACGCTGTACAGCGCGAGCAGGCCAGCGGAGGCGCGAGAGCGAGAGAGCACCACCGTACAGGGACGAAAGCGCGGACTACCTGGATGCGACCGCTCGAAAGCGATGCCACAGGCGGAAAGTGTTTTTTGCGACTTGTATGTTAAGCGGAAAAAGCTTAGCTACTCTGGAGCTAAACCGTAAGAAGATCGCGCCACTATTTTTATTTTTCACAAGCATAAATTAAGAGTTTTATGAATGTTTAATGTTCGAAATAATAAAGATAAGTCATATCTATTGTCAGGAATGTATAAAAATATTGTAAGGTATGTTTTACCACACTTATTAAAGAAATTTGTAAATTTCCTTTAGAAAAGGTTGTTCTGCGCTCTGATTGGTCGACGAGGATCATTAGTGCCGTGTGCAAATTCATTAGTGCCGCGTGCAAATTTTATTAATTCTGATTGGTCACAGCTGCCTATAAAAAAGAGGTGTTTTTGTGGTAAAACATTCCAAATCCGGCAATATAAGAATAAGGAATCAAGGAAATAAATAAGAAGAAACTCTGAAGAAGTGTTATTTATTGCTCATCTAACTGCTACTGCATGCTCTCCAGTTAACATCCCGCCAGCATAACCCGCTCCATTTACTAACATTCTCACACACGAGCATCTACAACGATGATCAATAAAGAAGATGTCCACAAGAGCCAGTCGACAGCGATAGTGATACGTTATCGATCCTATAACACTGTAACTGCTAACTCCAATACTCTCACCCTCAAAGGTAATGTGTAAAATATTAGCGTATTCCGAGTTCAGGCGCATGCACGTAAGTAAATTTCATATCTCCCTGTGTTATAGTTATTCGTATGCAAATCACTGTTTCGTTTCACGTTCAAAAGATTGATAGTATCGAAGGGGCTCAAGATGCCCAGATCCATTAAAATTCATGGTGTGAAAGCTGGAGAGGAAAGCTTGATGCGCTCCATCCATGTTACGTGTAGTAGTCGGTAATTGTTTTAAGGGATTCGAATGCTTACTACATATACGTTGTATGTTGGGTCGAGAGGCGGCTGGATGAAGGGGCCCCGCACGCCCGGTCCACGCTGCGTATTGCTTGAGGTAGCTGGATGAAGGGGCCTCGCATACCCAATCCACGCCGCATAAAGCCTGATGCCGGTGGATGAAGAGCTAAGCACGCCCGGTCCAAGGAATATTATACGATTTCGTTTATATTATTGCGTTTGGTACATGGGAGGGACTGAATTTGTCTTAAATATTGTTATGATTGGTAAGGCATCCTTTGAATCGATTAGTGTGTAGCTGTTCGAAGGGACAATGTCGTCAGGGCTAAGCACTAGTGGCTGGTCGAAAGGACACATCCGTTCGGTCCAGTCCGGGTTAGTCAACAGTATAGTCTGGGCCAGACCCAAATGGTTGGTCGTAGGGACATACTGTTACGCGCTCCAGTCGACGACACAACTAGCGCCATCTAGTGTCAGGAACGAGAGCGAGGGGAGCGTTGCAGTTTATGACATCACAAATCTTTCGACCGACAGCGCCACCCGAAGAACTAGAAAATCTATACTCGAACTCTCGGTACCTTGCGCGTGTTTACTTGAACATTCCGGATATTTTGCTAATTTAAATAAATAGGTGGCGCAAGATGCGATCGAGACAAAGTTGAACTCGGCGACACAAGCGAAGCTTCGGAGCGGAATTAAGTGAATTAGTGTGTTTAATTATTAGTGTTTTAACTTTAATTTGTGTAAAGTAAATTAAAGTGTTAATTTAGGCAATTTTATCGGCAATTTTTATTGTCACGAACCTCAAGCTCGTAACAATTGGTGTCAGAAGTGGGATAAAATCATGCCGATTTTACCTAAGGAGGAAACGGAGGGTGTCCGTACTCGAAGTCAACGCCAGCAGGAGACGGACCAACGAAGATTTGGTGGTGCAACGCCGCAGACGTCGGAGGGCCAGCGGCCGGCAACGGAGGCCGGTCCGTCAGTAGCTCCTGCCTCTGCAGCACCTGATTTAGGCGCCCTGATGGTGATGCTGCAGGAGCAGGCCCGCCGACAGGAGGAACAGGCCCGCCGACAGGAGGAACAGGCTCGTCGGTTCGAAGAGCAGCTGAAGCGCGGACAGGAGGAACAGGCCAGTCAGTTGAAAGAGCTGCAGGAGGAACAGGCCCGCCGACAGGAGGAACAGGCCCGTCGGTTGGAAGATCAGCAGGCGGAACAGGCTCGTCGGTCGGAAGAGCAGATGCTCCTCATGAAGGACCTTCACGCTACCTTTGGGAAAGAGATAAAGCAGGTGAAGGATAGGGTTGCTCAACACGACAACCGTCTGTCGGAAGCTGAAACCCGAATCGAAGAACATGAAACCCGAATCAACCATGTGAACCATCGGGTTGACAGCGTGATGGCTGACGTGAAGAAAACGCTGAACGACCTCAAACTTGGGGATGGAACTGCAGCCCCCGCAGTAGCTACTACACCTTCGCTACGTGAGTTCAAGGTGCCCCCATTTGACGGGACTTCTTCCTGGTCAGCCTACAAAATCCAGTTCGAAGCTGTTATGAAGGCGAACGGCTGGAATAAAAATCAAGCCATGACTGCTCTCACACTAGGCCCGCGCGACCAGGCCTTAACAGTTCTGGAAGCTCTCAGTGAGGAAGTGACTTATGAGCAACTCCTTGAGGCATTGGAGGCGAGATATGGCGACGCTCACCTGGAACACGTCTTTCGTGCGCAGCTTAAAGATCGCGTGCAGCGCATCAACGAAAACCTGCAGCAGTGGGCTCTAGAGGTGGAGAAGCTGGTGCGAAAAGCATACCGGTCTGTACCTGCGCTCATTGAAGGGAACCTGGTGCAGACATTCATCGACGGCATCCGTGACCTGGAAGTCAGAGCTGCTGTGAGGCTCGGGCACCACGAGACGCTTAAGGACGCCTTGGCCCATGCACTGGAGGTAGAAGCCGTGCGGCAGGATCATCGTTCCCATCGCGTTAGGGAGGTTGCAGCAGTTATAGTTCGCGACCGCAACAGAGGATACAGCCCTAGGTGCTATGGCTGTGGGGAAAAGGGCCATCTTCGATCCAGCTGCCCTAAGCGAACCCTAAAAAGGGACGGTGAACGACCTCAGGAGGGTAGTGCGGCCAACAGCACCGCCCAGCAGCAGCAGGGAAACGAGTAAAAGCCAGAACTGCTGGGCGGGTGCTGGCTGATGTTAAAAGAGCCCCAAGGATCTCGATCTCACAAACCCATGATGGGAACAGTCTAATCATCAAGGGCGAGGTCAACGGAATGCCGTGTAAACTGACCATAGACACTGGAGCCTCTCGTACGGTTGTTAGATCCCAACTTATAAGTCAGTTCCTTGGGGACTCCGCATACAACCTAGAACGCATTAATTTGGTAACAGCCACCGGTCAGCGTATACCCGTCCGTGGAGAGAAGGAGATGGAGTTGAAGCTAGGCAACGTGATCTACCTGCATAATGTCATCGTGGCTGATATAATGGACGACTGCATCCTAGGCTTAGACTTTATGAGGAATAATTGTTGCGAGATCGACGTTAAGCAAGGTGTTTTGAAATGTGGACAGGAGGAACTTTTTATGGAAGGTGCGTTACCAGGGAACGTGTACAGCATCAAGAAGATTGTTCTTCCGCCAAGATCGGAAACGATTGTTCCGGTTAGTCTTCCTCGAAACGCTGGGCAAGCTCACCGTTGTGTACTTGTGGAAAGGGTAAACAAAGACCTTCCATGGAAAGTAGCTCGAACCTTGGTCAGGACCACTGACATCTCAGGAGTACGTGTGCTGAACCTTTGCGACCGGGAACAGATTATAGAAAAAGGCACACTGGTTGGTACTTGTGAGGAAGTGGATTGGTTACGTCAGTGCCAATATATATCGAGTGGGACCCCCAGCAAAGATTCAGAAACGAGAGTGACCACACTTTTGGAAGACTGTCGCAGTGTTCTGCCCCCGAACGAATTGGTCAAGGCGAAGAAGTTGTTACTCGAGTACGCCGATGTATTCTCATCAAACGATGCTGACATAGGAAAGACTGGTTTAGTTCAACACAAAATAAACACAGGTGAAGAGTTGCCTATCCGTCAGCGGCCAAGACGATTGCCGGTAGCACGTGAAAAGGAAGTGGAAACCATGATTAAGGGAATGGTGAAGGATGGTGTTATTGAACCTTCATCTAGTCCATGGTGTTCACCCGTGGTACTGGTAAAGAAGAAGGACGGCAGCTTGCGGTTTTGTGTTGACTACCGCCGTCTGAACGACGTTACTAAGAAGGATAGCTATCCCTTGCCAAGAATTGACGACACGCTGGTCATGCTTACAGGAGTAAAGTGGTTTAGCACGCTGGACCTAAAAAGTGGCTACTGGCAAGTTGAAATTGACCCTAAGGACAAGGAGAAAACTGCGTTCTCGACGGGAAAGGGTCTGTGGCAATTCAAAGTAGTGCCGTTTGGGTTGTTCAATGCTCCAGCAACGTTTGAAAGGCTGATGGAACTTGTACTTACCGGGCTAATTGGCGACGCCTGTCTGGTCTACTTGGATGACATCATCATCGTGGGCCGTACGTTTGAGGAACACCTTCAAAACTTGGAACGCGTGCTCATGAAGATTAAGAGTGCCAACCTCAAGTTGAGTCCGAAGAAATGTTCACTATTCAAACGGCAAGTCAACTTTTTGGGGTATGTAGTGTCGGAAGAAGGTATCCGCACGGATCCAGAGAAAATCGCAGCTGTAAAGGATTGGCCGATTCCAAAAGACAAGACGCAGGTTAGAGCAATTTGGGTTTGTGCTCTTATTACCGACGTTTTGTGAAGAACTTTGCAGATATAGCCAAACCTCTCCATAAGCTAACCGAGGAGAAGCGACATTTCTGCTGGGATGAAAGTTGTAACATCGCATTCCAGGAGCTCGAGGACCGTCTGTGCAAGACACCTATTTTGGGATACCCTGATGTAAGCAAAGAGTTTATAGTTGACACAGACGCAAGTGATATAGGACTTGGCGGTGTGTTGTCTCAACGTAATGGTGACCAAGAGGTCGTGATAGCGTACTTCAGCAAGTCGTTGTCAAAACCGGAAAGGAACTATTGTGTCACAAGACGCGAATTGCTCGCTGTGGTAAAGTCGTTACAGCATTTTAGCAAATATCTTCTGGGACGAAAGTTTCACTTACGAACTGACCATGCTGCACTAAAATGGCTATTGCAGTTTAAAAACCCAGAAGGACAAGTTGCAAGGTGGATTGAACTACTGCAAGAATACGACTTTGAGATCGAACATCGCAGCGGGAAATCTCATGGCAACGCAGATGCATTGTCAAGAAGACCTTGTCCTGAAGATTGCAAACATTGTACTAGGCAAGAGAGTAAGGAAGTAGTATCCGTGAGGATGCTCAGGGCAGACCACCTCAGCAATGAGTGGAAGGACAGCTTACTACATGCACAGCAGGAAGATCCGGACATCAAGCCGATTCTGGAATGGATAAAGGCCAGTGCTCCCAAGCCCAAGTGGAGTGACGTCTCAGCGATGAGTTCGACCACTAAAAGCTATTGGGCCCAGTGGGACAGCTTGCTGCTTCAAGATGGAGTTCTGTGTCGTAAATGGGAAAACGTTCGGGGAGACAGCTGTCATTTGCAAATGGTTGTCCCTAAAGCTAAAGTACCGGATGTTCTACAGCTGTACCATAATGATTGTTCAGGAGGTCATCTGGGAGTTAAACGAACTCTACTGAAGATCCGAGAACGGTTTTACTGGGTCCACTGTCGAAACGATGTCGAGGACTGTTGTCGTGAATGTACAAGTTGTGCGGCTGTAAAGGGACCTCAGACTCGTAGTAGAGGTGCATTGAAGTTGTACAATGTGGGTGCACCATGGGAGAGAATAGCCATTGACGTGGCGGGGCCGTTTCCGGAGAGTGAAAGCGGTAACAAGTATTTCATGGTTGTGATGGATTACTTCACTAAGTGGCCAGAAGTCTTCGCCATTCCAAATCAAGAAGCTTCAACAGTTGCAGATAAACTAGTTCATGAAGTCTTCTGTCGTTTTGGAGTACCTTTAGAGATTCACAGCGATCAAGGAAGGAATTTTGAGTCTCAAATATTCCAGGAAACTTGCCGAGTTATGGGTACTCATAAAACAAGAATGACTTCTTATCACCCGCAATCTGATGGAATGGTGGAACGATTTAATTAGACATTGGAGAGGTACCTAGCAAAAGTTGTAGACAATCGGCAACGAGATTGGGACAAGCACATACAACCGTTTTTGTTGTCATATCGAAGTTCTGTTCACGAAAGTACAGCAGTGACACCAGCTTTCGCAAACTTTGGAAGAGAATTACGTCTGCCTGCGGACCTGATCACCGGGATACCACCTGATGCCCCACGCAGTATAACCGATTATGCAAATGACTTGCGGAACAAAATGAATGACATTTATGAGCACGTCAGACAATCGGGCCAGCAAATGTCTGAGAAAATGAAAACCCGGTACGACCGCAAAATGAACAATAAAGGGTTCAACGAAGGTTCATTAGTGTGGTTGCACAATCCAGTCCGCAGCAAAGGGAAATCTCCTAAGCTTCAAGCTAAATGGGACGGCCCGTACCGGATTGTAACCAGGATCAACGATGTGACCTACCGGATACAGAAAGGCGCAAGAGGGACTCCTAAGATCGTCCATGTGGATCGCTTGGCGCGTTATTATGGGACCGATAATGCTCGGGACGAGCATGTCTTAGGAGGGGGCAGTGTTACGCGCTCCAGTCGACGACACAACTAGCGCCATCTAGTGTCAGGAACGAGAGCGAGGGGAGCGTTGCAGTTTATGACATCACAAAGCTTTCGACCGACAGCGCCACCCGAAGAACTAGAAAATCTATACTCGAACTCTCGGTACCTTGCGCGTGTTTACTTGAACATTCCGGATATTTTGCTAATTTAAATAAATAGGTGGCGCAAGATGCGATCGAGACAGAGTTGAACTCGGCGACACAAGCGAAGCTTCGGAGCGGAATTAAGTGAATTAGTGTGTTTAATTATTAGTGTTTTAACTTTAATTTGTGTAAAGTAAATTAAAGTGTTAATTTAGGTAATTTTATCGGCAATTTTTATTGTCACGAACCTCAAGCTCGTAACGATACTAATTTTGCGTGTGTATAAGATGGCTTGAGAGAAAGGTTCTATCCGGTCCATGCGTGGTCGAAAGGACGAACGCCTTCGATGATTGTATGATTGAGGGTGTTAGTACATCTACAATGGAATGTTTTGTTATAGCGTATAACTACTATCGACGCCTATAGTTTAGTTTAGTTTACGACGGGCTGTTTTCCGCAACTCCACGTCTAAGCGCGTATTTTGCGTGTGGGCAGGAATAATGTGAATATTCGAGCCTGATATCTCCCCGAAGAAGTTCAACAGTCCCTTGATGTTGCAAGATGTTTGACCTCTGGACATGTCAGCAACACGTGAGCCTCCGTTTCCTCCTCTCCAATGCATGCCCTGCACAGTGGGCTATCAGTAACACCCATGGTAAACAAATATTTGTTAAAATAGCCATGTCCTGTGATAGCACATGTTACTATCCTGATCTGCGGCTTGCTCAGTCTCATTAGAACCTTGATTAGACGAATGTTTATTTCAGGAAGAGCCTCCCCTAGCTTGTCTACAGTCTACTAATTTTTTTTTAAACTGAGCGTGTAAATCATTGAAGTATCTACGTACCTAGTGAACGAACGTAGCCAAAGGGGATTGGTATTATAGGTTCATGCCCTATGGTGGCCAGAGCCGATTCCCTTATGGCCAGTTCATCTGCTGCATCGTTGCCTCTAGATCCACTGTGTCCCTTAATCCATTGCAGAGTCATATTGTTGTGCTTACATACCTCATTCAATATTTGATGGCACTTATCAGTCCCGAGTTCACCACATTACAACTCAGAGTTTGTAGTACCGCCATACTGTCGGTCAGTATTCTGATGGAGAAGTCTTTCACCTTGGTCACTTGGATGATACCCATGCATTCAGCCTGGAAGACTATATTATGGGTACCCAGCAGTGTGCATATGTGGATATTAAGGTCTTCATAGAAAGCCCCAGACCCCACACCTTCATTTGTCTTAGAAGCATCCGGGAAAACTCTGAGCTCTTTCGGGCCTTAAATCCTTCCAGCTGGTCAGTTTCCTTCAATTGTATCCTGTATGTCTTATGCAATACGAATTGTTTTGGGATCCTATCATACATGGCTTGTAAGATAGGAATTTTTGAGTAAATTCCATCAATTATACCTGGATCAATTATACATGGATTTAACTAAAGCTTTTGACTATGTTAATCACAGTATTCTCTTAAGTAAATTAGAAGCGTACGGGTTCCGAGGAAATATCCTTAATCTCCTAAAAACTTACCTAATAAATCGGAAACAATGTACACGAATTACGCGCATATGCTCAAAAACGTATAGACAAATAGTACATTCATCGTCATATCGTGAACTGACTCAAGGAGTACCCCAGGGAAGTATTCTTGGTCCATTATTATTCCTTGTTTATATAAACGATTTACCAAATTATATAAATCAAGATATGGTATTATATGCAGACGATAGTACTGATGTTTACAAGCACAAGCAAAAATAAAATGATATCTGACATAAATCAAACACTTGACATTATAATTCAATAGTTGTCAAATAATAAATTATTAATTAACTAAATAAAACCAATTTAATGACATTCAGAAATATAAAAAATAATTTAATTAATCTTAATATATGCTACAACGGACAAAAAATTTATGTAGTCGAAATTGCAAATTTTTTTGGCCTCAATCTCGATTCAAACTTAAAATGGAAATCTCAAGCAGAAGATATTTGTACTAAACTAAACCAGTTCTCTTATGCACTGCATAGACTTGGAACAATTGTGAATCAATCTGCGGTCATCACTGCGTACCACGGTTATGTAGAATCAGTGTTAAGGTATGGTGTCATTTTTTGGGGTAACTCTGTAGACAATGATATGATATTTAGAGCCCAAAAGAGATGTGTAAGGGCTATTGTGAAGTTAAAACAGAAGGATAGTTGTAAACCATTTTTTTAGTCTGAAACTGTTAACACTTCCAAGTCTTTATATATACGAGATAGCCGTCTTTGTTATTACGCATATTTCTTTATTTGAGTGCCTACACAGTAAACGTAATAATCACAAAATATCGTCGCCTTAATTCTAATAAAGCGTATCTCAGAAATGACAACTGTTCAGGATGGTCAAAAAACTGTTTTTATTATTATAATTCTTTGAAAACACTATAAGTGATGTTCTGAACCAACTATCAATATATACTAGTATATCTTATTTTGACATTGTAATACAATTTGCTTGTCCAAGTAGCTCAATACCTGAGTTACGCTTTATTTGCATGATTAATTTACTGAGATAATGTTTATTAACATCAAAAAATTAAAGTCACCACTGTATTATATTTTTTTTATTTGTCTACAATTAAGATAATTTAGCACTTAGATTAGTAATAATGGCACTTTCATTAAAATTAGGAATCATCAAAAAGTATCAAACAAAAATAAACTTCTATTAAACAATTAAAAAAACAATCAAAAATAAAATTCTTAGTAGGAATTTAAATTTTAAAAAAAAATGCTAACATCAACTTTAACTGTCACTTATTTAATATATAAAATATTTACTTAATCTTTAATCAGTCGTTGCCTTAGGCAAATTGTCGTAAAAAGAATGACAGTCTGTTGGCAAAATGTGTTTTAGATCTTGGAGGTCTTTCCATTTTCTTGGCTTCAGTGGTATTCCTCCTGTGTACATTGGATTAATTGTGTAGGTACCAGGTTTCCATCTGATGGGCAACTCTTGCAAATCATCCGAAAAATTAAGTTTAAATTGAATTTTTCCATCTGGCTCATATCGCAACTGCCGTATGTCGGTGACAGTTGGGTCACCAGCTGTGTATCGTTGCAGTACTGAAAAATCTTTGAAAAAATCATGGGAAAGTTATTTTGCGTCATATTTAGGAATTTTCTTCTTTGCATCTTTAGTAAGCTTAACATACTCATGAGGTAGATTTATGTCGTTTTTTTTTTAGTTTTATCTCAATAACGGAATGTACTGAGTCACACTCCATTTGGGTATGGCCCTTTTCCAAAAATTTTTGTGTGATTACTATGTTTTCTTTCATAGCCAAGTCAAGAAGAGCATTAGCCATGATAGAGTTTCGATTCTGGGCTGTACATCCATCACTAAAAATAACTAGTGGAATAGTTTTAGGAACCTTCTCTTGTATGTAGTCTACTAGACAAGAAGCGAAGTTGGATGCTTGTAGCTCGCCTTCACATTCATGCCACCAATAACAGGTTACTTCGTGAGTTGCTAAGTTGTAAACTGTAAAATTATGACAACAAATCTTTGTCTTATAATAGACAGCACTAGCTTGAACTTTGGGACAAACCTTCACGCTCTGCAAATCTACAGTAAGTACCGTAATTTTTCCATCAATAGCCAACTTTTTATCAGCTTCTTTTTAGAAAAAGACTAGAAAAAGGCTGCAAGACTAGAGTCTTGCAGCCTTTTTCTTCTCAATATGTTTTTTGTAAACCTCTTCTGTCACGTTTTTGGTTTCATAACCGCAGCAAACATCACACCTATCCTTCTTTGGCTTGGTAATGCTTAAGTTCAGTTCATCAAACTTGTTAAAAAAACAAGCTGATATTGGTTTCACCTTATCGCTTGCGCATTTTTCCTTGTAAATGTTGTATACATGGCTTTTACTTTCGAATACTGGTTCAAGATATAGTTTCGTTGATGTATTTCTACAGTAATATGAGGGTAGCTTAGGTATTTCTTCAAAAAACTTTAGCAGATGTTCAGCTTGACTGATTCCACTGGAGGTTGGTGTCTCAGTAGATCTTTTTTTGCCTCTGTTGCTTTTTTGCTTTTTAGTCTCAGTTAATGAGATACCCGACTTTGCTTCTGACATCCAGGTAAGAACCATGCGTTCTCTGATTCCTAAAGTATTCAGAAACATTTTTTTGCAGACTTGGTTTGTTTCCTCATTCAGCTTTAAATAATATACATAGCTTTGTTGTCTTTTATGTGAATCAACTGTCTTTTGTTTGATTGGGATCCTGTCTATCATTGAAGAAACAAAACTTTTCTTCCCTGACCAATCGAGCTCCTTCCAAAAGTTATCAAAAATAAATTGTCTGTCATGCTCTCCGAACTCGGAGCAAAACCGCTTGGCGCTATTTTTGCAGAAGTTAGAGTCACATGTTGGACCCATCTGCCTTTTACTTCTTTGTATACCTGTCGTAACCTGTTTTTCCTTTCTGGAATATCCTGAGTAACTCTCTCCGCGCATTCTCTTTTCTTTCGTTATATTTCTTTGCCATTCTGTACAAGCAGCATGTTTTCTGCGTTTGGGCTTGTTCTCTGGTACTTCATTGTTAATTGTTTCAAGTCCAGATTCATCCAATTCTACAACTCCAATTGTTTGACTATCATTGGTAGCAAAATGCGTGATTTCCAATTCACTGACACCTTCCAAAGCTTCGCATATTTTAATAATAGCATTCGATTTAGAGGCACCTTCATCAATCTCGGTAACAGAAAATGTGTCTTCAAATTCAATTTCAGGACCATTTTCAGTAGCAACACTAAGTAATGAACCCAAGTTCGACGCTTGTACATCAACTTCTAAAGGGGATTCTTTTGGGCACTTAAAGGAAGGATCAGATTCGGCTGCTATATTAATCGCATGAAGGAGTTCGTTGTCTGGTTTGTATACTAAAATGTTCTCTAAAATTTGTATCCGGCTCTGATGTTTTTTCTTAGGATTCGTTACTTTTATTCCATTCTCTGCTAATATTTGAAGGATTTCCTGTTCCTCATCATCTGACTGCAACAAATCCATTTTGATGGTATCTAAAAGCAATGACAAAAATCCATGTGAATAGGTCGTATTTCAAAGGCAAACTAAAAAATTTAAATTCGAATAGGTCGTATCTCAAAAGGCACTTTTAAACTCGTAATTATTATATTATAAGTGGTTTTCCACAAATGAAGTTTGTTTTAAAACAGTAAACAAATGTCAAATAACAAAATAAAAACGATTTCATACCTTGGCAGCTTCTACAAACAATCACACATCACTTAAATCGCAGAGCAACCTGCGCGATGTCGACAAACTATGGTGACTCAATGAGTTAATGCATATTCGCAGAAAGATCGAGCGATCCGAGATAAGTCGCATTACGTCAAGTCTTTTATCTCACTTTTTTCATACAAACTTTGCAATGTAAAGAAAGAGAAAGATGTACTTTGTCGCCTTTATTCAAAGCACACAAAAATGTCGGTTTCGTTCAAAATTGAGATACGACATATTAGAATTAAGGCGACGATATGTTTTCCATCAAACAAAACAGCCCAATTTAGCAACAGCATATTTTGTATGGCCCCTCGAATTTATAACCATTTACCATTACACATTTTGAGATGCTCCCACATAGATAATTTTAAAATACTATTGAAGCAATTTCTCGTTAATAGGGCATACTACAGTGTGAAAGAATAACTCGAAGATAAATATGAAATTCAATAATTGACTAATACATGACTCAGTATAACTAAATTGACTTGACTTATATAATATTATCTAAATTGACATATCGCTATTAATTTTGATTTTGAACTCCAATTATAAATAAATTATGTTTAAATAATTTAATATAAAACTAATAAAATGTAATGAATATTGCATGCCAAATGGCGGAATTTAGATGTACTAAGTGTTTGTTCTCTAAGTGATAAACTATGACAATACCATCTGTATCAACCTATATTCGCAATAAATGATTTGAATTGAATTGAATTGAATACCTGTATGGGGGACTCTACTCTTACTTAAAAGATTTAGGGTCTTGAGTCTAATGGCAGCTAAAGTTGCTTCTAGTAGATGAAGCGGTGTTAGCTCAAGTATAGCCTCTAAAGCTGCTGTTGGTGTAGTTCTCATGCAGCCTGTGGCAGCCATACAAGCTGGTATCGTTCTCTGGTAATGCTGAAGCTTACCAGAGAACGATACCAATCTCTGGTAACGCTGAAGCTTACGTATAGTGGTGGCTTCATTAGTTTTGGTCCCCATACCAGAGAGCCGTATGTAATCATGGGCTGAATTATAGTTTTGTATAGCCATAGTATAATTTTTGGCGTCAAACCCCATCGTTTGCCAATCATGTTTCTGCATTGCCAGAAAGTTAAACTAGCTTTGTTGATTTTGTTTTCTATGTGTTTATTCCAGTTAAGTTTACTATCCAAGGTAAGTGCTGAAAAGACTTGGGAGATGAGAGTTATTCAGCATTCGTTTTTGTGTGAACATTACCAGAACCGCTTTGTTTGGATTAACGGTTGGGTCATATTCCCTGCACCATCTCTCTACAATACGGAGAGCCCCTTGGGTTAGGTCACACACAATGCTTGCTGTCTTTCCAGAGACCACTATTGTCAGATCATCTGCATAACCGACTGTGTAGAAATGATGAGTTGCTGATGAGTTAATTAATGACCATATTCCACAGGAATGGTGAAAGTATCCCCACCCTGCGGGCATCCCGATCGACGCCTATAATACCGTACAAGCTGTACAAAAAAATGTATATCTGTGTGTGTTTAGTGGGAAGATCCAGTAGTCCAGTCCATGTTGTCATATGATATGGTGACTGATCGAAGGGATGCTGTCACTCTCGGAGTTAGGTGTCATTAGAAATGATGGCTGATCAGAAGGACACCTTAGCTAGTGTTAGTTTTCACAAGGTAAAACGTAATCTTCCCTGCATTTGTGTATGTAAATGTCCAAAGGTATAATGAACAGTGTGCCTATTCATGTCAGGATAGACGAGCGGACAAATTGGAGCTTAAAAGTGTTTGTTACAGGAATTCAGGAAGATGCACTCCCGAGGACGGTCGTATGTCAGGGTTGGCCGTGTAGGCGCATCTATAAAATGCCGGTTGGATCTAGTGACTAGTTGAAATTGTGGGTATATCGAGAAACCCTCTCACTCGTTTGTGCAGTATAAAGTTCAGTGTAGGGGCAGAGCGCGAGAGATTCCGCTTGAGTCGTTTCACGAGTGAAGTCATTCTACGCGTGCTAGACAAGGAGAATGGTGTTGCTGAGAGGCTGTGCTGTGTTACGTTGAGATGGGTAAGGTTGCTGTTGGTTTGCATTATTTGGTGTCATCATGTAGTTGTGTCCTTCACATTGCACTGGTGTGTAATTGTGATGGGGACATACTGCGGTATGGTCAAACTGTAATTACTCTATGCTGAATTGTATCTAAATATAAAAACAATTTTTTGTATCTAAATATAATTTCCAAAAAAAAACCGAGGAAAGCTAGGCCAGGTGCTTTTATATTAATGCGTAATATTAAGTTAGTGTTATTGACTGCCTTGTTTGTCTAGCGGTTGTAGTAGTGCGACTGCTGATCATGAGGTCCTGGGTTTGAATCCCGGGTCAGGCCAGAAAAAAAAATCTATTATTGAGTTTTTCTGTCCAGAAATTCTCAGTAACTGCCCGGAGTCAGGAAGTTAGCGGTGTCTCAACCCCGTGTCTCGGAAAGCACATATGGCCGTTGGGAGTTTTGGCGGGAACTTGGCCGTTAACGGATTGTCGCTCCTATTTTGTCCCTTGAATAATGGTTCGAAATGGGTTTTGATTCGTAAAAGTGATGCGATTTTGTGAATTAAGTGTCCGCGCGAACTATTAACCTTTCTATACCCTCGCCAAATATTGTGACACCTAAACCCGCGCACGGTCTCATAGACCGAAAGTTCGGAACCCAATGTCATGGTATTTTTTCAAGAAAACGTGTAATGAAATTATGTTTTCCTAAATCAGGTTAATAAAAAAATTATCGACAATTTATCGACAGTATATCATTTATTTATGACTAATAGTCTTTTATTACAGTCTCTGGAAAATAATAAGTTTTTCATATGAGCTAATAAAATAGTAACAAAAATATTTTTTCTTCTTATAATAAACTAAAACAAACTTTAATCTTAATTATAACAAGTAAATTAACAGTAAACTTACAACTATTCTTGGGCAGAAGTCTCACTATAGCAGTCAGAGCATACCGTAAGCGCGTGTTCCATACAAAAATAAATTTTACATTTAACACAGTTATAACGCGTCTTACGGTTCTTTTTTGACGTGCAAAATGCACAACGGCCGATTTTATTGCTATTAGATGTTGCTGCAGACTACATATTTCATTAAGTGGTAACTTTAGAGTTTTTGGGAATGACGTGTTGGCCGCCCGTCTCCTGAGATGCGCATTTATGAGGTCATAGGCAAAAGCTTCCAGAAAAGTTCTACGGTTGACTTTCTTATTGGGATTGTTTTTCAGGTATAAAACATACGAATTTATACCCGTTTCATTCATCAAACTGTAGAAAATTACCATGGGCCACCTGTTTGTGCCT
Source organism: Parnassius smintheus behrii (assembly GCA_036936625.1). Taxonomy (NCBI): domain Eukaryota; kingdom Metazoa; phylum Arthropoda; class Insecta; order Lepidoptera; family Papilionidae; genus Parnassius; species Parnassius smintheus. Next base: position 38,116,450 of record JAUPFT010000003.1, on the reverse strand, counting down.
CGTGCAACGTTATAGGTTTCACACATTTTGTCCACAGTATCAACTCCACCTTTTGTCGCATTGTAGTCCGTTATCAATTCAGGTTTACCGGTTTCGTCAATTTCAATCTCAATTTTAGCATCATCATGCATGCTAGACACAAGTAAAACATTCTTTTCCTTTTTGGGCACATAAGATACAAGTGTACAATTGCCTCGGTGGTTTTATTTGTTCGTTAGTGTACTTTGCCATCCGACCAATAACATCCTCCGTGAAAAATAACCTCCATATCTCACCGGTTTCTTTCAAATACTCCACCTAGCACCTGGAAGTTGAGTAACAATGTTCCTAGCACGTTTTCTTACTGGATTTGACGCAAGAGTTTTGTTCCACCTCGTATGACGGTCTTTTTCGAGTTAATAATTTATATATGTTTGATGATCTTCCGACTCCACTTGAGAATTGCTCTCCTCTGCAGATCTTCTTGCATTTAAACAAAATCCTCTACCTCACTATCGTTTTCATCTTCATAGTTAGAATCAGAATTTTCTTCTTTCAACATCAATCTAATTTGATTTTCGTCCATCTTGACGCAAAATATAACCTAAGAATAATAAACAATGTTTATCCATAACATAATGATACAAAAACTATAAATAACAAGCGAATTTTATAAGAATAATAGAAGTTATTACTTACACAAAAAATTTATCCTATACCCGCGTCGATCCCACAGACCAATTGGCGCCAAAAAACGACCACACGTGCTGCACGAACGCACTGTGCACATTGGAATGAATGTAGCAATGAATCAGGCAGCTAACAGAAAGTTCAAAATGTCAGCATTGATGTATAAAGAAAAAAAAAACGCAAAAGAGTATTTTGTCGGTCTCACAGACCAACGCGCGGGTATAGGAAGGTTAAAGAAAACGGCGAAACAAGTGCTTTGATGTCGATATAAACCTGGTTATTTTGATCGCTTGGGCGCCTTATGAATTTAAGTGGCTGTCGTTATCAACTGTCCGCTAGGTTAAGCTGTCGTCAAAATCTCCCAAGGGCTTCGCAATGTGACGCATCAGCATATTGTGAAGAAAAAGAATATAAAAATGAAGATTCTGAAAGAATTGATAGGCTCAGAAGGGCTAGAACCCAGAGCCGTAAAGCCAGTTAATAAAATAAAAAAGTAAAGCCGTTGGTCCTGCGCATGAAGGTTAAAGAACAGGAGAACGATCGCCGTAGAAAATAGTGTCGCAGAAATATGGACACCACACTGACTTAGAAGTATATGGACTGGGCATACCTACAAAATTAGCGTGACTACCTACAAAAATCTAGCACATAAAATGGCCGCCTTTTATAGGGTTGTAACTCTGCAGTATGCGCAGCTGATATCGATATTTTAACTAATATGATTTTTTTCTCATTTTATATAATTGGATTTGTTGCTTAATTTACTTTATTTTGTAGGTGTTTACATAGATACAGGGCTGAATTTTCAATCGTCAAATAACTTATCTGGTGAATAAATGTGACCGACAGATTTATGGCTTTTGTGTAGATAGAAATTAAAAAATAATTTCCTTCTTTTGTGTTTAAAGTATTACTGGGATGGTGATCCCAGATCTCATATTATTGTAAAATAATAATGATTAGTTGAGTAAAAATGAAATAAACTGTTTTAATAATCAATACTTATTTATTATTAATTTATCTGCACATGATTCATCACAAATGTTATATACTATATTATTATTATTATTATTTATAACACGTGACGTGATTTAATTATGCTCCACAAAATTATTTTAATTTAAAAATCAATTGCCGTACGGTAGTTTTGCAAAAACTCAGAAATGCCTCTCAATTAAGAGTTACAATCAAATCAAATTTAGGTGGTTATCTAGTAACATAATAACATATAAATAGAAGATACACCTACAATACGATAAGATTCCTACAAAAAAACTACACAACAAAAAAAACTTTTAGCATTCAACAGTTTGACAGCAGATCTACCACAAAACTCAGCACTTAACATGGCGACGCAGTCACGCATGGAAGAGCTAATGACGTCACACGAAAGTGTTGTCAACATAAGCAATTGACAAACTGTTGTTGTCTCCCTTTTCTAATGAAGCTACTGCTTTGTTAAAAAGAAACAAAAGTATATTTGACAAGTGTGTGTCGATGTTATAGATATTTGTATAACTATTATTTCTATAGTAGAATACGGCGCCTCCATAGGTATTATTATCTCTATGGGACACCATAAGTGAGGCGCTGCGATCCCTCAATAAAAGTCATTTTCAGTCTATTTCTCCGATCAGATGCTAAAGCACTTGCATATCCGCGCATAATAAAATATTTGTCCATTTTTTTAATGTTTCTTTTTGTCAAAAATTACAAAATTACGGAGCATGAAAATTTTCTCACCAATGCTGCAGAGAATATTATTTGTACATTATTCAACTAACTTCATCTACTTGTACTCATAAACAGCTAACTTCGCAGTCACTACTCACCGACGTCAGCGCCGCTATAAATTCTACAATTTTCAAGGACAGGCGGGCTATGCTTTAGTACGTAGTGATCGTTCTCCTGTTCTCTAACCTTCATGCTCCTGCGCCTGATCTCTCTCTGGTCGTGTCGGTTTACCGTCCCATTGGATTATGAGAGTGAGGGAATAGAGAGTGCACCTGTCCTTGCGCATACACTTGGGCACTATAATCCTGTCCTGCGCCGTTGGCTAGCCTCTCTATAAAAAAAGATACCTGAGGTACGCCGCTGTGGCCGAAATTCGGTCTGGAAGACATTATTATCATTATTATTCTATATTACTATAATATTTTGATATCATTTTAACAATGTCAATTTCAAGAAAAATTGCTGTAATCGTGACTGTAATAATAAATCACGGCAAAAACGTGGAATTGATGTGAAAGTGAAATTTTATAAATTCCTGGAGAGCATGAAAAATAGCTAAACGTAAACATTGGATAAAAGCAGTAAAAATTTTGTTTAAGTCCTATATTAATTAAAAAATTATTACAAAGTTAAAATAAATTTTAAAATTAAATTGAGGCAAGTAAAAAACTATTTGATATCTAAGTTATTATTATTATGATATTTATTTTATAATAAAAAATAAACCTTTCCTTTTTTGGGTTTTAGAAAAAATCCAAAATACAAGAACTTGTAGTTCTTATTTTATTAATAAAGAAAAATCTGAACAACCGTTACATCCGTCTTATGTTCCCTCGATTTTTCCTGGAAGCGAAAATATAAAAAAATATATACATTCCTTGGAACGTTTCCAGCGAATCAAAAATAGTGAATTATTCTTTAATAATTAAAATTAAATAAAATTAATAAAAAAAGAACCTTTGTTCCCAGTATCAAATATTAAAAATCTCTTGTGAGTAAGGAAACTAATAATTTAATAACCACCTCCAATACAATGAATGCAGTAATGGAGCAATAGCAATCTTTTTCACCATTCTGGTCACGTATAATAATATTGATAACTAGTTGAAATCCGCATTTTATTATTTTTTCCATATTTGACAAATATTTAAAGTTGTTTATAATGAATGTTTTGATTCCACTATCTTCGGCAAAAGAATACCAGAGAGCGTTTACTGCGGCAATAGTGCTGCCTCTATGTTTCGCTCACGGTCCCTATATGCTAGTAATTACTTTAGCTCTACTCTGAGTTCTGAGGCTCCGAAGCTTGGTTGCCATGTCACTTGCACTTCCAAACGTTAGATTTCTTTCTTTGTAATCGACGAATTAAGAAAGAATCCTATATAATAATTTGTTCAGAAACCTCTTCACAATATTTGATACGACTCATTGCAAGTTTTAGGGAGATTTTGACGACCGTATTCACAGTATTTCCACTTATATTTTATATAATACAAACTGAAATATAATACAAACATCGTGCACCCATTATACGTATCAAAATCTACTTCAAATTTTTGTTTAAACGATAAAACAAGAGGAGGAATCCGCCGGCGAATAAATTCCCGCCAAAAAACCTTACCTTCTCAGAATCGGAACATTAATTGACATATGAATTGACATTTGTCATTTGTCAATGGTCGTTGTTGTTGTCACTTGTCATTTTGATTTAAAAATTACACCATTAGCTCCTTTTTAATGAATCAGCAAAACATTAATACTTGTTCATTACATTTACATACATTTCATACAAATATATTATATAGAGTTTGTATTTACAATTAAATAAATAGGTCAAGGACATGAGTACAACTCGACCCATAAGACACTCCACTGTGGAAGATGACCAAGGTGAAATTCAAGATCCCAGTGTTTCTACTACGGCTAAGTGGCATTGTAATATAAAACCAAGACGGAGCCGTATAGAAACTGAATATATTGGATTTACCTATCCTCAAAGTACCAATTTCCTTGACCTACTCCTTTAACATTTTATCCTTATTTCAACATTGTTTCTGCAGAATATGAGCGTAATACCTATCTAAAGTATATTTATAACTTTACAGATACCTCCTATTCAAATACTACCGATAACACAAGTGATTTGTCTACATCTAAAGCTTTGGTTTTAGTAGCTATAATATTTGGTACATCACTGCTGACTTTAGGATTACTGTACAAACAATTCCCAGAATTGGAAGAGTAAGTGTTAAAAGTAAATTAAATATTAATTTGTGTGATTTAATAATTATATTACTTCTCATTTTAGGCACGAAAAACAGTATTTAAAATTACCATGGGATCTTGAAGAAGCAAAGCATTTAGGTCTAGTTTTGGACCGATATAAGGATAAATATTTCTATGAAGTTTTAATGGGTGTCTTTCTAGTCTATATATTGTATCCTTTTATTAATACTTTCATCACATACAAAAAATCTAATAGCTTGAAAATATATGTCTTTATGTATAATATAATTGTGCCATAATTGCCTTGACAAATATATTACAGTTTGCAAACATTTGCAATACCAGGATCTATTTTTTTAAGTATCCTTTCAGGATTCTTGTTTCCATTTTATTTAGCTTTACTATTAGTTTGCTGCTGTTCAGCAATTGGTGCCAGCTTGTGCTTTTTCCTGTCAAATCTTCTTGGTAAAAGAATAGTAAGGAAATTTTTCCCAGAAAGAGCAGCCCAATGGTCTATGGCATTGGCAAAACATAAAAATAATTTACTTAATTATATAATATTTTTGAGAGTCACTCCATTTTTACCAAACTGGTTTATTAATATGTCAGCACCCGTAATTGGAGTGCCTTTAGTACCATTTGCATTAGGAACTTTTATTGGTAAGTATAACTGTGTCAAAGATTTTTATTTCAACATGTTATATTCTTGATTTAAGACAAAAGGATTGAATTATTTCTTAAAATAAGGCACCAGATAAATAATAATATCTTTCAGGTGTTGCTCCACCATCTTTTGTTGCTATACAGGCTGGACAAACTCTTCACACTCTGACATCAACAAGTGATGCATGGTCTTGGATGTCAATAACTATCCTTACAGTTTTTGCTTTTGTTTCTCTTATACCAGTATTACTTCAACAAAAATTAAAGGACAAATTTGAATAAACAATTTTAGTGAATTTATTTAATATATTTAATTTAATTAACTTATATGTTAGATTTTTATTAAATAAATGTTTTGTACATTCCACATTAGTGTTTTAATTTTTGGATAACTTTATTAATTCTTTACATTAGAATTTTTATTAACAATAAGAGCCCACATGTGCAACAAAAGTTGAATTCCCATTTGATTGTTGAACTACTGGTCTCCAATACCACCAATTATACCACACTGAAAAAATAAATATTATTCATCACTTGAGTGTTTTAATTTTTGGATAGTTTTATTAAATCCTTACATTAAAAAATTATCAGTAATAAGAATCCACATGGGCAACAAAACTTGGATTCTCATTTGATGAATTTGATTGTGAATACCACCAATTCTGAAAAAAATATTAGTGTATACCATATTCTGAAAAATAAATCAGTGTGTATATACATATACACTGATTTTTAAACTATGTACATCATTTTAATTAGATCAAAGTTACTATCACTAATCTACTTTTTTTGAATTAACTTTCAAAAGAAAAATCAATAAATGAATTTTTTTAACTACCTATAACATATTAAAATTATTTTAATGATTCGTACGTAATTCAATTTTATTAATTATGTTATTAATGAAACAGGGTTAAAATAAAATGAAGCCATAATAGTACAACTTTAAGGAATGGAAGAAACATTGTATTGTATAAAGTGTTAAGGAAAACTTACATAAATAGGACTCTTTTAAATCAACCTCTATTGATTTGCACTGATGTTTGCATTCTTCTGCTGGATTCAGAGTAACTGTCCTGGTTCCACTTAAGACCAATAAGAAAGCAAAGTTACATTCTGTATCTGGAATGGTAAAGTCACTGTGACTTGAATCAATAATGATGAATCTTTCAGTACTTTGCCCAAATTTTGGCACTACTTTTGCTCTTGGTATTAACTGCCGTAATATTCTTGCCAGGTTTAAATTATTTATTTTCCTGGAACAAAAAAATATTGATATGGAAGGGATCTATATAAGCAAACTGAAATGTCTTAAAGTATTACCCATGTCCCAGGATTAAAAGGGGAAACTTAAGAACACCAAGGGTATGGATCTTAGATAACAAAGTTAACTTAGAACATCCAAACTATTGTCCTGGTAGTAATGATTTATTTTGCGTTAAGTCATTTCAGTCAAGATTTTAACATAATTTGTTGCTTTTTGCTTTATCTTCCTTCAAGGCTTCTCCATTCTCTTTTAGACTCGGCAAACCAATCAAAAACTTGCTTGTGAACAAGTAGAGTCATCAAAAGTCAAAATACAAGATGCTACCTAAGCACAATATAGTCTATTAACTGAATAATTTTTATAGATAAGCAAATCTTACTAATATGTATCATAAATATGGAAGTATGATTTTTGAATTTGTTCTTCGATCATACCAAATGAGGTGGACTGTCTGGTAATATTGTATATGAGTATGAATATAAAGTGCTTATTTGTAAAAAATATTTATGCCTCGTGAAGTGGGCAGGGAGCTGGTAGGTCAAATTTTTTTAATTTACCAGACATATAAATTTGTATCTTCTATATCTTGCTGATTTTGAAAAACGTTAGATGGTGCTAAATTAAATTTGTTATTCATAACAATTTTGGATGATTCTTTGTCAAACAGTTCCTTATTCCGAAAATATAAATTCCTTAATTTTTTCGTATCTACTTGCTCTTGGTCAGTCTGAAATATAAAATAAGTAATTTCATATATTAAGACCATTAATTGAAATCTGTAATAATAATATAACCATAAATACAAGTCAAACCATTTGCACAACAGTACCTCATAAATAAAAGGTGCAGCATGCTGTTGGTGAAGTGGCTGAGGATCATAAATTTGATGAACATTGGTGACGGTACTGCAAGGCCAGCAATCCATGTCTATTATAGTATAGAAGGGGTTTTGTATTAGGCATGGTTCCTGATACAATTCTAAAACAGATACAGACATCCCAATACTTAAGTTTTTTTTTATTTTAAACTTTACCCTTCAATTTAATCAGGATTTTGCTTATTTCTTTTAATGTGACCTTCACATAACTATATTAAACGCATGAGGTAAACATTTAGAACTGGATCTATTCTTTGAAGGCCATTCAATAATTGTTTTTTTTTTAAATTAAAAAAGAATATTAACAATGCTATAAACATTACTAACATTCCCCTTAACCACTTGGGTAAGCTTAAATTGCTTGTGTTAAGAGTGGTTCACGCCAATAGTCGAATGGCAGATCCGAACCCACGACCTTTGTGAGTTCGTGGTCCGCTCCCTGCCATTAGGCTACTATCGCTGCAGTCGCGCATCAGTCCAGCAGTGCCACAACCAAATTTCATACACCACTGTGCTCCTGAGCTGTCGTAATACGAATTCACAAATAGTGAAAATAACCTATTTCTGCCACTAACCAGCAGAGCGATTTCTGATATTTTGCTTTGAAAACTGTGCCAATTTAATTACAGGCTGGCTCGAGCTGTCTAAATATGAATATATGCTTAGTTTAGTGCTGACAACACATATTACATGTCACCTCTGGTCTACAAGAGGTACAGTACCTGGTATGTTAAGCACTTACAATTAGGAGGACTATTATTTTGGCAATCTCATATTATTAAAAAAAAAGTAAATATATATGACTAACCAGTTAATGCAGGAAAAAGTGATATAAAGGGAATAGATATTTGTCTAATCAGCCTAAGTCCGGGATAAATAAGTTCTTGAAGGTTACATAAAACACTACAGCATATATATTTAATACCATATATTGTAGGGATAAGAAGAAGAATTAACAGAAACTTTCGCTTTGTAACGAAACTTCTAGAGATGTTTGATAGCTTATTATCTCCTTCTTCTATTGTGTTTAAAGACTCAAAATACAGTTTTCTAAATTCATCTTCACTGAGACCTTTATCAGAACACTCTTTTTGGAGTTTTTTAATAGAGTGAGCGTAAGCTGTAATAGACTCCCTTTCATTCATTTTATTCATGAAAAATTGAAAAATAAAGTAAGCAGGAGATGAATAATATTACATTTGTATATTTATAATCTTAATTTTTTTATGTATTCAACAAGGTTAAATAGTATAAACTAAATAATTATAAATATGTATGCTTCTTCTTTAAGGCACAATTATTCAATTTGTAAATTAAACTGAAAAAGTTGAAACGCACAGTACATACAAAACATAAACAGCGTGCAACTTAGAACATTATTTTGAGAACAAATTGATATCTTTTTGTGCTGCCATCTTTCATGTGGGGCACGTAAACTAAGACTTACTTTTAACGAACCAGAGGGCACACTTGTGTATTAAGTCTATGCAAAGGAAACAATCCATGTCGTACATACGCAATAAACAATAATGGCGGTCGCTACTCACTAATAGTAAAGCTAATAGTATAAAAATCAAAATCACTAATAGTATAGAAATCAATTTAATATTATTCCGATTTCTAGTGCATTTATATACTGTGCTGTGTGTGTATTTAGAAAGGATAAAACCGATTGTGAAATTTACAATAACTACCGCATTTGTGATCGGATCTTTGAGGATCGTTTTTTATATCCTCGAACCAAGACTTCCCAGACCCCAGTCTTAACCTTGGTAAGTCTATTAAAAGCTTTCTCACTGTCATGTTCAATTCAATAGCAATTCTTTTAGCAGTAAGCCCTAGATTATAACGCAGGGTAAGGTTTACAATTCACACACTGGCTTAGCAATAAAAGCTTATTCACTTTTATCGGTTTCTTTGTTAAATATTAAGCTTTAGTCGTATTTTTCATTAGTCATGTCATGTGTCCCCTCTACCAACTCTTTTTTGGAAATGTGGAAAGTATACTCAATGGTATCATATATAATGTAATTAAAAGGAAAACTATCGCAGCAAATTAGAATTAACAAGTTGGATTAGTAAAAATTTTGTTACAACTCCATAGAAAATGACATAAAACAACATTATAACTTCGTAATGCTATTGTGAACTGTAAGAAATAAACATTTTATGAAGAAATCTTACTTACTTACTACTTTCACTTATTTTTTAGTTGGTAGTTATTGTTGTCCCTTTCGAAGTAGGTACTCATATAATGAAATAGCCTCACACAGTTTCATTTGTAATACTCTTGGTTTATGCGGGTGACCCACAGTATAATTTAGGGTAGTAACAGATTACCTAATTGGTAAAGTTTTCGATTATTACTTATAACATTATTTTGAATGATTTTAATAGAAAAAAAAGCATGTATCACAATAAAAAATATCTACATATAAAGTGTAACTTCATCTTTTTTTAAATTTTAAGTATTTGACTGCTTTATTACACACCTTAATTGCACAGATCGGCAAAGAGTGCCTACTTAGTGGTAATGATTCTTGTAATAATAAAATAGATTCTGTAAACAGTTTTTATAAATGCAGAAAGTTTTTAAAACCATTACCTTGGCAGAGGGAAATAACCATGCGGGGCGAGTCCATTGGGTTTAATGGTTTAAGGTGTGGCCCGCCACGCACTTGGCCGGTACTTTTTATTTTGTGATGTGAATGATTACAATGAAAATACATTAATTTATTCCGTAATATTATAATAACACTTGAATGCCTCACTGGTCTAGTGTCGTAAATGCAATTGTTGACCATGAGATCCTGGGTTGGGCCAAAATCTGTTTTTGGGTATTTCTATCAAGAAATTCTCAGCAGCAGTCTGGAGATAAGAAATTAGCTGCGTTTCACCCCTCTTGCCTTGAAAAGCATGTAAAGCCGTTAGTCCTGTTTTCTCACTCTCCGGTCGTGAGGAAATACATCCCATTGGATTACGAGATGACCTGTGCTTGCACATACACTTGGGCACTATAAAATTTGGTCTGGAGGACATTATTATTATTATTAAATCTGTAGAAAAGTTGTGTCTGTAATTCTAATATATTTTTGAAAAAACAAGTCCAAGGGACTAAGTAAAAGGCATTGAAGCCAAATTAGTGGTTTTTTGATACTTGACAGTACCCATGGTCACGGGGGGGGGGGATTTAAATTCATCATTGTTTTGTTAAAACTAATTTTAATGATGAAAGAATGTACATATTAACACAATTTTTTCCAAATTTAAAAAGGTTAATAAAAAATTGATTTTAAGACAATTTGGTTATTGATACCTTTTTTATGGATACATCAGAAGATATACCTGATATAAAAAATAGCAGGTGATTATAGACATAAGATATTAATGCAATTACGAAAAACTTCATTCACATGTTCCTATAACATATTATATCTATGCCAAATATCAATCATCTATGTTCAATAGTATTTGAGAATTCAAAACCAAATCTTTGACAAACAGACATAAAGAAAGACACACAGCGAGGTGACTCTAATAGTGATTGAATTTTGCTAAATTTAGAATGAAACAACATTTATCAATGTTGCTTAATTAAACCCCACGCGAGCGAAGCCGCGGGTAAAAAGCTAGTAATTATGATATATGGTATGTAGCAGTGAACAAAACAAGCCCAAGAGAGTTTTATGTGTTACTTATATACTTTCACTACTATTACAGGTTTAGATGCTGAAACATTAGGAATTGAACCCACATCACTTATACCGGATGTACTTTCTTCACAAATTTCTACTACAAGATCACACGATAATCGTATAAGAGGTATTTAATTTATTTTTTTAAAAGAAGAGGCGGCGTGGAAACGAGCATGCGGCTCACCTGATGGATAGTGACTACCGCCACCCATGTAGGACCACAACACTAAGGGCATACACATTGCCAGCTTTAAAAAAAGAGTAGGCTCATTTCTTGAAAGTCCCAAATTGTATTGGTCTAGAAAATTCTCTGGTGGTAGTATAATATTGATAAACTCTTAATTATTGTAACTATATTCTATTACTATACCAGCAAGTGTGCGATTAGTTAAAGATTTAGTGACTGGAATTTAATAATGATAATGTCCTCCAGACTGAATTTCGGTCACTGCGGCCAGCCTCAACGGAGACTAGCCATCGGCGTGGGACAGGATTATAGTGCCCAAATGTATGCGCAAGCACAGGTGCACTATCTACTCCATCACTCTCATATTCCGATCGGACGTAAACCGACACGACCGGAGAGATATCAGGCGCAGGACCAACGGCTTTACGTACCTTCCGAAGCACGGGGGTGATATACCGTCAATTTTCTGACTCCGGGCAGCTATTGAGAATTTCTTGATAGAAAAACCCAATAATTAATTTTTTCGCCCGACCCGGGATTCGAACCCAGGACCTCATGATCAGAAGTCGCGCCAATACAACTACTAAACCAACGAGGCAGTCAATTTTTAAGGCTGGAATTTACTATAGTAATAACAAGTACAACATTAAGATTTAATGTCCTGAGAATCTTTTTATAGCTGAAACAAGTCAAAAGGCTTTATATCTAAACCTGGCTCACAACTCACTAGGTAAATAACATGTGGGGTAGGCAGTTGACCGAAATTATTCCTGTATCCAAACCTAGGAACGGGTTAGTCGTGGTTGCACCTTGCTTTTGTTGCATCTGAAATAACTAGAACTTTGAGAGGAAGCACTCCAGACTCAAAACTCTTGCAGATATAACTTCAAATTTTTGTTATCACTGGTCCGCAAGCCATGCAGTAGGAATGCTACTTTTTTGCACTGTGCACACAGCAGCACTGTGCCAGCTCCAAAAGCATTCTAATAGTATATTGCATAATATGTATAATATCATTACAATGCAGAAGTTAGAATTAAAATTCTTTAAAAAAGAGATTCCAATACAATCAGGTCTACGCTGTCATTATTTCATCTGATCTCTATATGATTATCTGTTTGGCATACTTTTTTCAGATACATTGATTAAAAGAAAATGTACAAATAAAACATAAAGAAAATGTTAAACAAAATAATGATTTCAAAAAACAAAATATAAGACAAAAAAGTCAAGTAACAGCAGCAGAAAAAATTGAAGCTTTACGATTTTGTGCAAGTGTACGTATATATACTTTGTTAAATAACATTCAATATTGAAATTATTTTTTGTAAGATATCTTTTTATCGCATATTTAGTATTTACTTGTATTTCCTCTTGTGTCAAACATTTTATTGCTTCTTATTATTTAAAAAGTGCTCATAACATTTTATTTCTTTGCAGAAAATAAGTTGCTGCCACAAGAATGTGAAGATACGGCAGATATACTACTCCTGTTTGATCAATTGTTTGATTCTTTTAATGGAGGTTCCTGTAAGAAAACATACAGGATCTATAAAAATTGTGTAAAACCAAATTCATTGTTTAAGTTAGTAGTTAAGTGTCATTTTGTCATTATTGATTTTAATATGTCTGCCTTTTAATATTTTATTGCACCATCTCTTATGCAATCTTTGAGAGTCTGAACTATGTACAATTAACTTGATCAACAAATTTATGATATAAGGGTCCTTACTTTTATGTTTATGTCATGTTGGAAATTTTAATTTGATATTTATTAACAATTTAATGACTCGAAATATCCCATTTAGGGGGAATCATTGGTCAAATGTTTTTATTTATTTTTGTTATAATCTCCTCAACACATTATGAAGTTCTGTGAAAGTTGCAAAAACGTTTTTCTTGAAACTACAAATTTGATGTATTTGCTTGGTGTGGGGTTGTCTTACAAAGATCATCATTACAATTATTACATCAATTACATACTATATTAATTTTTGTAATTGCTTGTATGTGTGGTCGTAATTACGTCGACGGAAGTGCTATTCTATTGTATATTAAAGTATTCTATGGTATGTTATAATACATATATGAAATGCTCATTTTGTAGAAAAAAATATATTTATTTACACATGTAAACAATGGTATAGTGGGCATAAGAAAGTCACTTTTGTAAATTATTTGTATTTTAAAAAAGTGTAGTTATTACACACATTTAAAAAAATAGTTATGTTACCAAAATATCATAACATTATCAAGTACATATTTTAAAGATTAATAATGCTGCTCCAAAATGTATCTTTTAATATTAAGTAAAAGATGCAACAATTAATTGATTCTAATTCTTAAAATTATCGAAGAGGAGCAAACCTTTGGAGAGGATTCAATTATCAGTGTGCTCTTAAATGGGAAGTAGTTGAGTCTTTCTTGTGGATACCACTGTTTTTCTTGGTATTACTATTGGAGCCATGCGACTGACATTGAAGCCATATTTGTTTTATATAAGAGAGAGACGTACGTTCAATTTATATTATTAACTTTGGCATAGCAATATATTTATGAAAATGTAATAATATAATAATAATAATAATACAGAATCAGGTTATTAAGACCAACAACTATCGGAGATACATCCTAAAGGATGGCACCGTCGACGTCTGTCGAGCTTGTCGCCATCCCGGGGAGTCACTTAGGCATGTCATCTCCGGTTGTTCGGCGCTTTCTAACTCTGAGTACTTGCACAGGCACAACCTAGTAGCCAGAATTCTACACCAGGAGCTCGCTCTGAAATACGGTCTCGTGGACCGGAAATTGCCGTAGTACTTGCCGGAAGCCGTGCTCGAAAATGACCGCGCCAGGCTCTACTGGGACCGGGCCATCATCACAGACAGGACTATTCTTGCGAATAAGCCTGATATTGTGCTGATGGACCGGGCACAGTCAAGGATATTTTTGGTCGACATTACCATTCCGTATGACGAGAACCTCGTGAAAGCCGAAACAGATAAGCGAACAAAATATCTGGACCTGGCTCACGAGGTGACCGACATGTGGAGTGGTTGGCCGACCGCAATTATTCCTGTAGTCGTCTCTGCGAATGGGCTAATCCCAGTCAGCCTCTCGGGTCATCTGAGGCGACTGGGACTCCGTGACGGACCGTCCCATCTCCCCTGTTGATGAGGAATACATAGTTGTATTGTTTAAATTAATTTAATTTTTTGTATAAAGAAATCATAAAATTTTATAGACATAATAAGTGATCTCTCTCTCTCTCTCTCGCGCGCGCGCGCGCGCGCGTGTGTGTGTGTTTGTGTGTGTGTGTGTGTCAGTGCATGTACATGTATTAAATTTGTTTTATAAAATACCTCCTTACTTTTTTATGTTTATGTCATGTTAAAAATTGAAATTTGCTATTTATTAACAATGATTTCAAATATCCTATTTCGGGAAAATCATTGGTCAAATGTTTTTAATTATTTTTGTTACAATCTCCAACACATGAAAAGTTTTCTGAAAGTCGCAAAGGTGTTTTTCTTGAAACATCAACAAATTTGATGTATTTGCTTGGTGTGGGGTTGTCTTACAAATGTCATTATTACAATTATTACATTATTTACATACCTGCATTAATTTTCATCTTTTTATAACTCATTAAATAAAAATATTTTAGTTTTCAATCTCTGAAAATTTGCTAACTGCCAAAATGTGAGCGGTAAAATACCTTCTATTTACTACCTCTTCGTTTGGAGTGGAGGTCATTTTTACCAGTAAATAATCCAGATTTTATAATATATTATTAGCATCTTGCTAACAATTTCTTCATTCAACTTCCATCTCTTTTTTAACTTCCTGAAATCTCATTGTAATAGGTAAAACTTTGTTTCACAGCATATACGTTCCGAGTTATGTTTTAGACACTTTTTATAAAATCTTTGATTAAAGGAATTAAACAAAATCAAACAAAACTGACTAACAGAAGTTATTATAACAGCCCCGAATTAGCACACGTAGCATTGGCCGCTCCCCGAGCATAACACCTTGCACGGCGATAGATCTAATACAGGTTTTTCCATTGCTGCTTATAAAAGTCCACTGCTGAACATAGGCCTCCCCAATAGCCTCATAGGGGGGGGGGGGGATTTTGCCATGTTGCCACGCTTGTTAAGTTGTAACAGTTATTATTCTAAGTAGACCATTTTAAATTTATTCATACTCGTTTAATTGAAGTGTTTGTCTGTACCTAAAATTGAAATAACGGACTTCTGTTAAACTCAGGGGGTTATTTGAATACTGAGTGCGCGAAAAGTGACGACTGAAGGGGTGGCGGGTCGAACGATGAAGTAGACAGTATTAGTGTGGTTCGAAAGAAACCAAAACAAAATGGCGGACGTGGCACGTGGCGGACTTTGGACAATATACTTGCTATGAAGTATCTTTGCTCTCTTGGGGTAATTAAAAATGTTTTGAAAATAAAATCAAAACAAAGTTGTTAAAGACAAATATTTATTGAACATTAATTATTAATATGTAAAGACTTATTTGCACAAAGTCAAAGACAACCTAATACACGTTGGTTAAAATTCGTGCTTTACTCCTAATTTTAGGTATTTTATCAGGTTACACTTAAGTATATGTCAGCTTACTTATGCATCATCCGTAGTTCATTTTCTCCCACATCACTATCTAAGAGCAATTATAAATGCTCCCATTTAGCAGTTTACTACGTCATGCGTATAAATCTTAATTCTTTTGAAATAAAATTTCCCCTTTCGATAAGTGTAAGTATCAAATAAAGAGAATTATTTTTTATTTTGAATTTCAAAAGCATTCTTGCTGTCTTTGTCCTATTAACTTAATTATTGCTTACTTTGGTGTTAATTGTAAATTGATCATAGACACCATTTAATCATGTTTGTTATAAATCTTTTATTATATATATTTTTTAATTACTGCCATCGTAGCATTTTTGCAAAATCCATAACTAGTTGAAAGCTTAATATGAACTTTATCTCCTTTATCATCAAACCAAAACATGTTCATCATATTTTCACTCTTAACATCCTCAGTCTTCAAAACCTATGACATTTGCATTGTAATGTAGTGAGGAGAACACTAGCATCTCATGAAGCATTAAGAAACACAAGCACTCTGCCATGTTCAAGTCTTTCATTTGCTTAAATATAAATAAGTTTATGCCTGGCTTAATTAGTATTTATTTAAGGACATTTTTAATGTCCGTTTTGAGTAAAGTGAACAATTTACCTAAGAATATATATCTTTTAAGGCTTTTTTTGTTTTTATCGACGTGGCCAAACAATTTGTCTTCGAAATTGTACCATCTTCCACGATATTCATATTATACTGTACTAACTGCACATTCAGGAATATGTGGGTGTGCATAGTCAATGATATCAGTTTTATTGAAATATTATTTCTTAGTATTATTTTTGTTGCTCTATGTGATTATATGGTACCTTCCACAATTTATTAGATCGATTATAGTTTCGCAAATGGTTTGTGGGGTTGTATTATGTATGAGTATGTTATAATACATATATAAAATGCTGATTTTGTAAAAAAAATATTGATTTACACATGTGCAATGGTATAGTGGTCTTTAAAGATTAATAATGCTGCTACAAAATGTATCTTTTTATATTAAGTTAATGATGTACCACTATTAATAATTAATTAATACTAATTCTTGAAATTATGGAAAAGGAGAGGATTCAATAATTAATGTGCTCTTAAATGGATTGGGAAAGCACAGTTTTTCTTGTTATTACTACTAGAGTCATGTGACTGACATTGAAGCCATATCTGTTTTTTAAAAGAGAGCCGTACGTTCAATTTATATCTTAAATTGTAAAGAGTCGCGTAGTGAAAAATTTAAAGAAATAAATGTATTATTTATTTTATTTTTTATTTTACAACAACTAAAATACATACTAAACTAAGTTCATAAGTACAGTGCAACATAAACCTATATAAGATTTTTCTGCACCCTGTAGTTCGCCGTCTTTCGAGTGCAAATATTTTAATATTATTTAGAGTTAGAAGGTTCGCTCGTTACTATAAAAATAGGTAACATTAGAATGAGTTGTAGTGGCTAGTTAGAGTAGTATACAGGCTGTTTGGAGGAAATATTATTTCATATTTTTGTGATATATGGTAATTATATTACAAATATTAAGTATGTTAGTTTTTAGTTATGTTAGTTGATTCAAAAAGTATGTTTTTAATTTGTATTTAATATTTTTGGGATTGATATTTTCCTTTAAGGTTTTAGGTAGTTTATTAATTAATTTAGGAATAATAATCTTATTTTAGTTATATATACTTCTAAGCTGGTGTTTGTACGTCGGTATGACTTGTAATTTTGTATTAAAGAACTGTTCTATAAGTAAAGTAAGTTTTAATTTTTCTTCGATTGGCAGGATACCACAGAATTTAAATAATTTGTTGTAATTGTCATTATATTGTTGTTTTATTTTAAGGGTGTGTTGGATGTTTTATTAACTTTGGCATAGCAATATAGTTACGAAAATGTAATGTATGTGCATAAAAACACAAATAGCTTTCATAAGAATAAAGATGTTTATACTTAAACACTAGGAACGAACATAAGCTTGTAACACCAGTTACTAGACTCCACTGAGTCAGTAGCGCTTTTATGAGGCAACATATACGATTTTAAAACAAAATTTCAGAAAAAGTACAAAATTTGTCAATAAGTTGAAATGTTATATTAAAGGAAAAATGTACAAAAAGTGTCATCCATATAAATCTTAATTCTTTTGAAATAAAATTTCCCATTTCGATAAGTATAAGTATCAAATAAAGGAAGTTATTTTTTATTTTAAATTTCAAAAGCATTCTTGCTGTCTTTGTCCTATTAACTTAATTATTGCTTACTTTGGTGTTAATTGTAAATTGATCATAGACACCATTTAATCATGTTTGTTATAAATCTTTTATTATATATATTTTTTAATTACTGCCATCGTAGCATTTTTACAAAATCTATAACTAGTTGATAGCTTAATATGAACTTTATCTCCTTTATCATCAAACCAAAACATGTTCATGATCATATTTTCACTCTTAACATCCTCAGTCCTCAAAACCTATGACATTTGCATTGTAATGTAGCGAGGAGAACACTAGCATCTCATCAAGCATTTAGAAACACAAGCACTCTGCCATGCTCAAGCGTTGTTCTTTCGTTTGCTTAAATATAATTGAGTTTATATCTGGTTTAATAAGTATTTATGTAAGGACATTTTTAATGTTCGTCTTTGCCAAACAATTTGTCTTCGAAATTATACTATCTTCCACGATATTCATATTATGCTGTACTAACTGCACATTCAGGAATATGTGGGTGTGCCATAGTCAACGATATCAGTTTTATTGAAATATTATTTCTTAGTATTAAAATAATATAAATGTTGCTTTATGTGATTATATGGTACCTTCCACAATTTATTAGATACAATACAATATTTATTTGCATTCCATAATGTAGATTGATTATAATTTCGCAAATGGTTTGTGAGGTTGTCTTATGTATGAGTAATGTTATAATACATATATAAAATGCTGATTTTGTAAAAAAAATATATTGATTTACACATTTACAATGGTATAGTGGGCATAAGAAAGTCACTTTTGTAAATTGTTTGTATTTTTAAAAGTATAGTTATTACACACATTTAAAAAAAAGTTTTGTTACCAAAATATGATAACGTTATCAAGTACATATTTTAAAGATTAATAATGCTGCTACAAAATGTATCTTTTTATATTAAGTTAAAGATGTACCACTATTAACAATTAATTGATACTAATTCTTGAAATTATGGAAAAGAAGCAAACCTTTGGAGAGGATTCAATTATCAAATGTGCTCTTAAATGGGAAGTAGTTGAGTCTTGTGGATACCACAGTTTTTCTTAGTATTAGACATTGAAGCCGTATTTGTTTTATAAAAGAGAGCCGTACGTTCAATTTATATCTTAAATTGTAAAAGTCGCGTAGAGAAAAAATGAAAGAAATAAATATATTAACTTTGGCATAGCAATAATGTATGTATTGTTGTACATATATATATATATATATATATATATATATATATATATATATATATATATATATACTAGACTCCACTGAGTCAGTAGTGCTTTTATGGGGCAACATATGCGCTTTTAAAACAAAATTTCAGAAAATGTACAAAATTTGTCAATAAATAAGTTGATATGTTTTATTTAAGGAAAAATGTACAAAAAGTGTTATTATAATATCAAAAAGTACATCAATAATAACCCCTGTGATTGAGGTGATCGCCACCATGCCTGTACTATTAAAATTTATTTAAAAAATGTATTAACAAAATGATTGTAAAGTGAAATATGTTTTAAAAAACGTCCCGCTGTGTTTCTTGTTGGTTCTTCCCAGGACAGAGGTATCTGTAGTAAATAAAACATGACTTTCAATAATTATTATGTAATAATCTATATTTAATAATAATAATTCTATTGTATTGTATTCTCTGTAACATAATATATTTCCTAACTTAACTAACCAGTTAAAAAGAATGTGTTTAAAGAAATCAATTGATATTGTGCAAATATTGTTAAATTTAACACATCTAATGTTATTAATTTAGGCAAGAAATTTTTAAACAATAAACATTTTAAATATATCCGGTTTTTATTTTATTAATAGGAACTAGCAATTAGCACAAGAAATATAAAGAACCATTAATTACATTGCAGCACTATGCAATGTAATTAATGGTTCTGAAAATATAAAATTGTAAAGTGCAAATAAAGGGCGGGCCCAAAGCACTCTTAATTTTACGCCACCTGACGGTTGGACACGGAACTTAACGTAAATAAAACTTGAGTTGCTCATCTATCTCTAGTATATAGTCAGTAATCTATGCATAAACACTTCACTTCGATCAGGTATATATATGTACTCTGTGACCACAAATTATAAAGTTGTATGTACAAGATCTGTGACTTCGATCAACAATGTTGTCATGTCAATTGTCAATGTCATTTTGAAAGGGTATTAGTCGTAGACAGAGAATTAGTGTTCTGTGCATTTTGACTTTTAAAATCGTAGACAGAGAACTATGTAGTGTAGAAGTAAGGAGTATAAACTGTGTATTAAAAAGTGTCCATAGAAAACCATGAAAGAACGCACCGAAAAATATTAGTGGGATAGACGACTTTTTCGAGGTTATATTTACTACTTACACTTTATTTTTTTATTTACACTTAAACCGTCGACAACTGTTAAGTTCATTT
This sequence comes from Parnassius smintheus behrii, assembly GCA_036936625.1. Lineage (NCBI taxonomy): Eukaryota > Metazoa > Arthropoda > Insecta > Lepidoptera > Papilionidae > Parnassius > Parnassius smintheus. The sequence goes on along the minus strand of JAUPFT010000003.1, from coordinate 38,095,817 downwards.
CATCCCAGTAGCTACTCCAGCGCCATTGTGGAGAGTTTTGAACTGTTTATTTACTGCTTACAGATGGCCACCCTTTCAACTATTCTACTATGGGAGTTGGTACTCCTTACTTCTACACTTCATACAGAGAATGATAAATTATTGTTACGATTTGCCAATTGAGGTAGAAGGTCTTAGACCATACCACTTAGTCTGAGTCAGTGGCGAAGCTAGAGCTCCAAACTAGGGCAAGACCAAGACATAAATTGATAAAAATATAGATTGTTGTTTTTAGCAGTTTTATAAAAATACACCAATCTTGATCTGTCTCCACGCTTCAGTTTCATATTCAGTGCTGTCAAGGACGTGTTTAACAAAGCACACAGAAGGCGTACTGCTGCTAGATAGTATGCCTTCTATGTGCTTGATAGTATTACATATCAGCAATTGCATAGCTTCGGTGGCTTTGAAGAAAGCTGTTTGTGTTTGTTTAAGCGAAAGAAAAAAATATTTACATCCAACAACACATGAACAAAAGTAAAACATGAACAAAGTACAAACAAACTATGTATGAAATTAAAAAAAAATATTATTTACATTCTAATTGTTAAGAGATAGGATAAGATAAGTGGAGTCGTCTCGCTTTCTTAAGGAAAGATTTAACTACGTCCACGTAAAATGTTGGTGAACGTTTTAATTGTACCCATAACTGTTTTTTAATTGCAATAATTGATAAGTTTGAAATACACTCTTGACCTTGTGTATTATCTCAACAAAGTTTAAAAAATTTTACCTTTTCCTCTCTGGTAACGCCAGTTAACAATCTACTTTATCAACATTACATTACATATCGCATTGAGTTCGTCCTAAGTTATATCTACTTTATCAACATGACTAGTGCATATTTTTTGTTTCCTTCCTTCCTTCCCTTTCCTACCGCACGCGCTGCCGCCGAGGTGAAAAAGAGGATCTCGGCGCGCGTCATTATACTAAGTGATATTACGCCATCCGCAACGCACGGCCACCCGTCGCGTCTTATGTACATTAACCGCAAACCGCGCAGGACGAACATTGAGTTCTCCTGTTTATGTTTAATATTCACCGCATCAGACATTGTGTCTTTGTAACTCATAAAAGTGTGAGACGCCCCCGTAAGGGCAAAGGTGGAGAGTGTGGGACTTCACGAGACTGTTCCGAGAGTGCGTGTGCGCCGAACCACGTGGTGAGCTTGCTGTATAGCAGACACTCCAGGAGGAAGGCGCGGCAGCCCTCATCAGGTCAGTGCGTGCTATCCCACCTATTTATTTTCCCCTTTGCCGTATGCACCAAAATTACAGTCCACTAAATCTTTATCGAAGATACCTTAAGTTACTGGCGTCTCCACTCTCCGATTAGCACTTTAACACACTTCAATTTATCACAAGGAACACTATTATCCCCCATTTGCACTAAAAATCTTTAAAAAAGCATAAAATTTGGACTCACAATATTAAATCGCTTAAGCTAAACACACAGAGTAAATAAACATTGAAATGTGAAATGAACTTGCAAACGTATTGCCCGCGCGCCTCCGCTTTTGACAAATTCATTCCTAAAGCCTGGCTTTAAATTTCTATGCTAATTGCTATATATACAATCATAGTTATATTTTACTATAGAATATTTTGCCATAGGTTAGAAAGAGAGCGATCGTCTTCTCGAAAGTCCTGTAAAAAGCCCACGCGAGCGAGGGAGACGACTAATCGCTCTATTAAAACTCATTTTTTATGACAGCAGCAGTATCGCTATGCAATACGAGGTCATCGGTCGACATGTGTCGAACAGTGGAGTGCACGGGAAATAGTTTGAAACAGTTCACGAGTTATTTTATTAGTTGATATTATTGATTGATTCAGTTCGATAAGGCAAGCCCGGCTTTTCGGCTTCTATGGAGGCTTCGCCACTGATGTGTATTCACTAAATCTTTCACGAAATTCTTATGCGTCATATTGATGACATGTTAACCTAGTGAGTACCTTGAGTTTTGATTACACGGGGAAATGCTTTCGCATACCCGCCTCGCAAGGGCAAGGACGGGTTGTGTTGGACTCGCACTCACTAAGCCCCGTGGTATTTCACACACATATTCGTCCATCACACAAACCTACATTACTTATTGAATATTTGACTCTTCCAAAACGTAGATGTGCTCCAGCTCATCCACATTTTTTTCCTACTGATTTTGAATAGTGATTTACTCAGTCATATTTTACTCCTTCCAAAACCCCTGACCCAGACTTAGAGGTAGACAGTCGACCACCAGATTTCGGGAGATTTCCATGGTTATCCAAATATGTTCGGGCAAACGCACGAAGGAAATTGAGCTGCGAAATGTCTTTCCTGATTTGCGTATCAGTATATCCGGGCGTTATTTATGGTAACCACGTAAAAATGGGCCATCACAATTTTTTGCCTCCAATACCAGTCCTATAATTGTTAACATGACCCTCCGCGAAGTCTGGATCATCCATGTACTGATTGTATACTGCTATAAGATTGAGTCTCGGTACTTTTATCTTCTGTTGGTTTGCCTTAGAATACCGATCTGCCAATCTTACTGGAGTTACTTTGGGATCTGTAGAAGCAACAGTTACAACAGAGTTTCACCCATCGGACTGTAGCGATATCACCTTGAGAGGCATATTCCTATGACCCTGTCGCTCTTTTTTCACCACTATAACCCTTTGAGTATTAAACCAAAGGAGACTGCATCGCAAGGCATAGCCCTCTGTAAAAGGTACGAGAGTCCGACTCGTAGCCGTTATTTTTTTCTCTTTATTAGATTCACCAACAATTGGTAACACTAACACATTAAATTAATACAATTACTTAAAAGTATTAACACAGGTGCAACAATTACTTAAAGGTAAACTCCGCATGCATATAACTTTATAAAAAAACTGAAAAAACAATAAGTTGTTCCTCAACTAAAATTAAATACATATTTATAAGTAAGATTAGTGCTGCATAAAAAAACTTAAATATAACTAAGAAATCTATTTTAATTTACGCTATTAACTTATACATTAACGGAGACACTTAGAGAATGTTTTGGGTGAGTCAAAGTGAATGTTGATATGATCGCTATATCCATTAATAACTGTGCAGAACCTGGCATAAGGAGAATTCTTTCCCAAGACAGTTCTTCTTAATGGTGGACTAAGTGGTGCAATAGAGCTGCGAGGTAATGTCGAAGGTACACCAAACTTAAAAAGTTCCATTAAACTGGGACAATTAAATGTAGAATTAAATATTTTATGTACAAAAACTGCATCATTATACTTTCTGCGACTTTCTAAGGTTTCTTAATTAAAATGATGCAATTTACTATAATAGGACCGTAGCTTTTTGCTTTACCAACAGAAAATGCTAGATGCCAGAGGAACCGCTTTTGAACACATTCGATACGTAATGAATGTGTAGCATAGTGTGGTCTCCAGACTACACTACAATATTCTAAATTATTACGAATTAGACTGTTGTAAAGAAATATTTTGGTTTTGAAATGCATATTTTTCGAGTTCCTTATGACAAAACCCAACATTTTAGATGATCTCATAATTATGTTATCCAAATGGGGTACAAAAGTTAATTTTTTATCATATATTACGCCAAGATCCCGAATGGTCTCTACGTCCCTAATTTTAGTATTATGAATAAAGTAATTTACATGTATTAAATTTTGTTTTCTGGAGTATTTAACATGATAACATTTACTTGTATTTAAGTCCATTCTGTTGTTGCTGCACCATTGGATTAGTCTATCAATGTCACTTTGTAATAATTTAGTATCATCATCACTCTTAATTATTCTCATAAATTTTAAGTCATCAGAATATAAAAAATAATTTGAAAACAGAAAACATTTTTTAATATCATTTATGAAAAAAAGAAATAAGACTGGTTCCAAATGAGAACCCTGAGGAACACCGGAACTTATAGTTTTAATACTTGATTGAAAAGCATTAATTGCAACTAAGAACGTTCTTTGCACTAAATACGAATTCAACCATTAGAGTAACGAGCCACAAATCCTGTAAGCACACAACTTAGAAATCAAAATCTTATGCGAAACCTTGTCAAAAGCTTTCGTACTAGTGGACCGAGACCTGAAGAACCCATGCTGATGGTCACTTATATAGAGGCTTAAGTGCTGTTAAAGATGATGACAAATCAACGACTCAAATACCTTGGCAAAAGCTCCGACAAAATGCCGAATTGCAGTGTATTTTCATGCAATAAAACAATCAAAACCGTCAAATCCACAAAAGTGTGAATACTTTTAACATAATATTATCGTTAAAACTCGTATTTTCTGAATATTTTTGTAAAATACCAAGTGTCGCCAGCATAGTTCATGAAGTGAATAATAAACGAATTTAAAATAAATATAATTTACTATATTTATTTTAATATATATATATATATATATATATATATATATATATATATATATATATATATATATATATATATATATATATATATATATATATATTAAAGAAAAATTATTTCATAGAACTGAATCAGTTTGTGGTACTGCAACGTAGTGATCTACGCCTCAACTTTAGCTATCGATAAGCTAATTAACCTATTCGGGTTTATCTGCCAAACAGGTTTTTATTTTTTGGTTAGATTTATAAAGTATTTCAAAAAGTAGTAAATTTTTCTATTATTGGTTTAATAATAATAATAAATAAAAATAGTTTATACAGGAAATGATCATACATACACTGATCACACATGCTGGGAATGAGGTCCTTTTAATTATAGAAACTTGTGTTGGGAAACCTTACATTACTATTTGCAGGATCTTTACATAATAAGTAACTATCCTAGGACGCGCGCGCGCGCGCGCGTGTGTGTGTGTGTGTGTGTGTGTGCGCGCGTGTCTGTGTGTATGCGTGTGTGTGTGTGTGTGTGTGTGTGTGTGTGTGTGTGTGTGTGTGTGTGTGTGTCACTACGTTTTTCCTTCTTTTGGCTACGATACAACGGTTAAACTTTATACCTTTTATGTAGTCTTATAACTGAATATAAGATGTACAGTTTCTTAACATTAAGTACATTACCTATAGCATAAAATCTTCTGTAGGGAGGGAATCTTTTTGGTTTAAAATGTATAATTTTTAGTAAATTTCTCTGTGCACTTTCAACTTCTAAAAATTTGGTTTTTGTAGCTCCATCCCACACAGTAGTACAATATACTAAGATAGATTGGTCAAAAGTAATATATATTTGGTATAGTAACTTTTTCGTCTTAGTGTTTGAAATGTCCATGTAAGTTTCCTAAGTCTATTCATGATTAATTCAATGTGTCTATGCCAGACTAATGCTGGTCGACTGTGACTCCTAAATACTTGGTTTCAGAGACCTTACTATTTAATGAACGGCTGCAACTAGGGACAACTAACTTAAGGGATCATAGCATGTGTAAAGTTTAATTTCGAAATGAATATTAATCTGAGTTCGTATATAATTAGTAAAAGATATATAATTAGTTTTCAAAGTATTTAAAGTAAGTAGGTTAGTGTAGTAGTAGTGGCTGAACCACTTAGCAGTCACAGCAAGGCCTTTTCAGCAGATCTACGAACAGAATCCTAGGAGTCATCAGTAAATATTACTGCAGTATCAACTGCGTAGGAGATTTTGATAAATCATATTTCATACCCAAGTTATCGATAAAAGAAGGTTAGGCGATACTGTACCAACCCTAAACTTGTTGGAAGGAATGTTTAGCTGTAATTACATGATTAGATTAAATATTTTTATTATTACTCTTGACACCAATATTATTCTGCTTGAAAATATTTTAGAATTTCGACAAGTTTACAATTATGACTTCTTATATTTCCGCGAACACTACACATTAAACGAAACTAATTTTACAGATTTTTATCGCTTTAAATTCTGACTTTTGATTCCCAACGTTTCGGGTGCTTTACAGTACGAATTTTAATGTCGCACCTTTGATAAAATGCGGTACGTGCTGATGCAGTGCGGCAAAAAACGACCGTATCTAAGCGAAGAGACTGTACATCAAGTAAAATTAAAATAAAAAAAAACGTTTTTATTTTACCTTGGTCACAGATGAAATGAAAATTAAGCAGTTGATGAAATACCATGCTAGCAGCCAAAGGCATTATGGCTAAGTCTACTATAGGTTTGATATTATATCCGATTATTTCGACGACGCCACTGACGCATTAGTGCTTTTATTGCTCGATATAAACACAACGTGAAAGGCACCCATAGCCAACTTTTTGATTAAATTTGAATTAAAATCTGAGTTTGATCAGGCTTTCAAAAACTGGCGATAATTATATTTACTAATAAAATCATAATTTTATATAACACTAAAAACCGTTCACTGCTAGCCGAATGACGAAGCTCAAAGTCACTCAGCGAGCTACGGAGACGGCTGTGCTCGGGGCTTTTCCGCATGGTAAACATAGAAATAGGGATATTCACAGTAGAACCAGAGCATCTGACATAGCACAACGGATTAGTAAGCTGAAGTGGCAATGGGCCGGCCATATAGTTCGAAGAATCGACAACCAATGGGGGAAAAAGGTTCTCGAGTGGCAGCCGCGTACCGGTGGGTGAAGTGCAGGGCTACCCCCCAACAGATGGAGTGACGACCTGGTAAGACATGCAGGAAGTCGTTGGATGCAGGTGGATCGGAACCATGCTTTGTGGCATCCCTTGGGGGACGCCTATGTTCAACTGCGGACTTATCAAGGGCTGTAGGTAATGAATGAAAAAATAATAAAAATCACTTTTAGCAACGCTGAACTTATGCGGATTTGTTTATCGATAAATAATATCGACATAGTCCTCGCCTTACGTTGCTTACGCATGTAGAAATCGGCAACACGTGTATTGTACACGATGATGGTATGCGTAAATGGAATAAACACAAACACAAATGCTGTAGTGTGCATTTATAGTGACGCGATTCAATTTTGCATTTATAGTGAAATATACAGTATGGTTCATAAAAGATAGCTTGATCTCTGCGACAGCTGTCTGTAAAAATCACGCCTACGAAGTCCTGAATTTCTTAGTAGTACAGACACTACCTGTCAATGTCATACTTTATGGGCACGCACTAATTAGGTCGGCATGCCCATAAAGTATGACTTTGACAGGTACTGTCTGTACTACTAAGAAATTCAGGACTTCATGGGCGTGATTTTTACTGACAGCTGTCCCAGAGATCAAACTATCTTTTATGAACTATAGTGTGTTTTTCTTGCGCCCCCCTGACGTTGACAGACTTTTTGTTTAGCAATTAAATCGCATGGCCTCTCCAGTTGCTTGAATACTCAAAGCCACAAACTTAGTATTTGGGAATTCTTTTGGCAATCTGTTTTGGCGAAGAGTGCCTATTACTCCGTAATCTATATTTTTCAAATGAATCAAAAGTGGAATACTAGTAAAAAGGTTGTCAAAATAAAATTGAAGTTTCCGTTTTCTCCTGACTTCTGATAATTCACTAATCATGGAAAGTATGGATATTGTTGTTTTTCCAAAATATTTGCTTGTTTTCATTATACTATCATTCCAACATCAACATTTATATCAAAAACCGGATAGGTTTGTTACGAATACATTGCTTGCATCCATGTTTTCCGAAGTGTGTACATTGTTTTAAATCTATTTATTTCAATACATTTCAGATTTACCGTATTCTATCGTCTTTAACCACACTGTAACGGGTCTTTTCACATTGTGCTTTGACATTGTATACATGTTTAATTTTTTATTAATATAATTATAGACATGAGCAGACTGACTTCTAAATTATCTTCTGGTAAATCTCGTTTTCATAGGAACTACTGGGGCTACAGCATGTCTTCTTTTTCTTTCGCAGCGTCTGGGTTTGTTTATCAGTGTATTCTGCAATTTTAAGACAGAGTTAAGGATATACAGCCTCCTGACTTAGAGGTGGTCACATAGAGTATAGATCCTTAGTAGGTAATCTATAGGGTTTAAAGTGCATCTCTTATTAACATTCTCTGTACCAATTTTTCCAGTTCCAAAAACTTCATTTTTGTGCCCCCTCCCCAAATCGGTATCGTACGTCAAAATGGATTGAGCTAACGAATCATATATTTTTCTCAGTAATTTCTTTTCTGTTACATGTCTAAGTGTTTTAAATATCCATATTAGTTTTCGTATCCTAGTCATTACCAGCTCCAGATTTGCATGCCAGGATAGACGCTGGTCAATTGTTTCTCCTAAATATTTCGTTTTGTTTACTTTTGACACAAAATACAAGTTAGGGGTTTGTAACATGTGTGAATTTTAATTCCAAAGTTGATTTCCGGTTGCAATTTATTATAATGTAAAAAAGCTATATTATAATTAGTTTTGGTTGAGAATTAAGAGATTGAATGTGGTTATAGTAACATTATATATAGTAACATTAAAGTAATAACGTAATATATTGACGGCTCTGTGGCGCAGTGGCTTAGCAATGATTTGCAATGCTGAGGGCCGCGGGTTCGAATCCTGCGCAGAACAAGTTACGGTTATGGTTAATCATTGTTATGGGTCGGAATGTTTGTCCTTGTGAAATTTACGTATGTAAACTGCCTTCACGATACAGGAAAAAATCCTGCAGTGTAAGTAACGTTTCTTTTTTCAACAAAAAAAAACTAGCTGGCTATCGCGGCAAGACCTCCCTCTGTGTTTTTTCAAGTCCGCCCCGACAGCCGTGTCGTCCGTGTAAGAAAATATTTATCCACCTATGATTTTCATACAATATAGTCGGTTACACGAGTATTAGGTATAGGATCGGACCAAGTACACCAAATTAGGGAATGCCAAAAGTCACATTACAGTGCTCACTCACATAGGGTCCAATTTTAACGCATTGTTCACGCCCAGTGAGATAGTCAACGAAAAGTTTTAAGTTTTTAAAGAAATATCCTTGTCGTGTAAGTCTTCGACACTTTTCTTTTTCGTTGTGTTTTAGGATATCTTTTACCTCTAGAAAGTTGTTATCTCTCATGTTTACGTTTAAATTTTTTGTTTAAGGCCGAATACGAAGAGAACTGGCGAAAATTAATGTATTTCTCTTGACTAGAACTTTGACTTGAAGTAATTCTAAGTTTTAAAACATTTTTGTAGGTTTGTTCGGGTACTTCACAAGGTGACCATCATTTTAAAATTTTAAAATAAATGAATATACCAACAAATAAAAAAATGTTAAGAAATGATATATAAAATTATTGTTCTTCCAAAACTCTGTGAATTTTAATTTAGGAAAAATTCTTTTACGTAAAAATGTTTGTATTGTGATTCCGAAGGTACCTGCTATCTTTATTTTCGATACAAAATATTATTTATTAACATAATTCGTTTTAATTAAAAACACCTAATAATAATATCGTATATTGCCAGATAAAAGTTTGCCGTAATAAATTACCAGGCGCTTCGATGTGTGACGTAAGGTAACAACAGTCGATGTGTCTGTAGCGAAAATTGTTAATTTTGCAAAATTGCAAAAGAAATAAATGTTACCTAAGTGGTAAAATAAAGAGAGTTTATCGCATGAACGCTGCTCGAATGTTGTATTTTGAGGTTAATACTTATATTTTTGTAAGCTAATTTTTTGTTCGAGGCTGCCTAATAGGCATTGAGTTATAATGTACTACGTACTAGAGAAGCTATTCCAAACAAAAATTGTGCGCTACTCTATGTCTTCGCGCATGCGCGGGAATAGTAGCGTAGCGCATGCGCAGTTGGTATAAACGCGCATTGCGCCTGCGCGGTCAGTTTTTGATATTATAGATTATACGTAAGTAGAATGGTCAGTATGTAATAATTGTTTATTTAGATTGTATGTTATGTTAATTATATCGAGTAGAATTTTTTAAATTGTTGTTTATTTTGTATATGTGCTAATTAAATATAATATTACATAACATTATGTCAGAATTATATTTTAAGGGTATTTTATTTAATATTTTAATAGGTAAATAGGTGAAATATAAAAATATACATTTAATATCAAAAATCATCAACATTAAGTATCATTTATTAGTAATACTTTTCATTTTTAGTAAATAAAAGCAAATTAAGCATTTGTGCAAACCATTTGCACGGTATACCGTTTCGTAAAAACCGCCATATACGCGAGTCATATAACTAGTATGACTCGCGCGCCGAGGATTCCACCCCTCAAGTCCCGTAAATATAATGAATATTACAAAAACATCGTTCGTCGTCTAATCGCAAAATATCACAAAAATTCCAGCAATGTTATTTAATAATATAATTACATTATCACATGGTACTGCAGATTTCTTTAAGTATACTCTTCCTGTTTTTGTGGTATATTTGTCGTTTTCTTTGAAATGCACGGAACATATGCATGAATAATCTGACGGTAACCACGTTTCTTCGCTGCCATTCTTCTGAACAAATTTTATCCATGATTCTCTTGTATCATGACGCGGCCGACGAAACCTTAAAATACAAAAAATATTAATTTTAATGCATTAACATTTCCTACCGTGATTATATATATACATCGATAGTTTCAAGTCTGTGCATAAAAATGTTTTACTCTTTGACATTCACGTTTATATTACAGTTGATAAAAAATAATTAAATTAAGCGTATTTTAAAGATAATATATTGAACTTACTGGTGAAAAGTCACTCCTTGACTTTTACTTATGTTTCTCGAGTTGTTTGAACAATATCTCAATGCATACGAAGGCATATTATTTTAAAAACAATTCTTCACTCAAACGTCTCACGTTGCGGCAACCGCTTGACACAGACTAAGTGAGTTGGAGTGCGTACGCTCTAACGCGTGTTACAAACTTTCGAGTTGAGGCGTCTTCTCTAGTACGTAGTACATTATAACTCAATGCTAATAGGTTGCATTTTTACTCATTTAAATTAGCCAAACTGATCATTCGTACTTTTCTAATTTCAAGTGAGAAACACTAAAAATGTAAATATCAAGACCCAGTCGAAAGTCGAAAAAAGAATGTACAGAGTAGTGCAAGCACAGAGACCGCAAATAATGTCATAGTCAATGTATTGTCCGAAAGCATGGGGTAAGTACAGAATTAAGAAAAACCGAAATACTTCCGATGTGAAGTGATTGACCAGTCGAAGTAGTCTTGTGAGAATTTACATACACAGTAGCTATCCCCACTATGGGGCAATTACCGACTTTTTAGTTTATTTTTTCTTTATTATTTATGCAATTTGTTTTTTTTTTTTATAGAAGAGGGGCCAAACGAGCATGCGGCTCACCTGATGTTAAGTGACTACCGCCGCCCATGATCAACCGCAACACCAGGAGAATTGCGGGTGCGTTGCCGGCCCTTTACTTTATTTGTATTACGGCATCTTGTAAGACTCACAAGAACAAACATTTTCAGTTATATGAGGTTCTTTACGTACGATGCACCAAATAAGAAAAAAAATCGTTATCAATTCAATAACTTTTCGAACAATATTTTATAACGAATAAAGTACAGAATTTATAATCTATAGGAATTAATATTATAAATAAGAAAGATTTATTTAAGAAGTAAGCAATGCTCTCCGTGTTGTTCATTACTCTGCATACTGAGCTAGCTCAGTCAAATATAATATAATCAAAGCCCGTACAGCTTTGATTATATTTTTGTGTCTATATAAACAAAGCGTACTGGCGGCGCGTGGTTTGCTGCGAAACGAGCAAGGTCATTTGCGTCGTATTCGGCCTTCAGAGCGTATATTCAAATTTCCGCAAGTCAAAATCGCTCTGGAACGGCGTAATTAAAGCACACCACAATGTTCTCTGTGTGCGTAACCACTCGAGGTGGGGCGAGTGCAAGGTTACCTACTATAATAGTTGTATCTAAAGATTTTTGTATCCGCGGAGTTCCCTACGAACTCGCAAACGAGGGCGTACTAGACGACCTCGAATCCCAGGATTTCCCTATCGAGGCTGTGCACAAGATGCATAGCAGCAGGGGGGAGAGGTTCAAACTCGCCATTCTCGTACTCTCCAACGTACCGGAGGCGAAGGCCATATTCCGCCAGGTACGCACTGTGTGTGGCCTGTCGCGAGTTAAGGTCGAAGCCACACATAGGCGCGGTTACCCGGCGCAGTGCCCTCGTTGCCAACTATATGGGCACGCGGCGGCCAACTGCTCAGCCCCACCCAGGTGCGTCGTGCATTTACGTCGTTCTGTTGCGTAATGTGTATTCTGATTGTAAGCGACACAGCTTCCCCCTTCGAAAGCCGAAGCAAGACTGATCGGGCAGCAGGAAACTATCTTCAAGACGCCGATAGTTTAGGTAATTTCTTTTTACAGTAAAAATAACGGTAATTTAAAAAAAATGAAAAACATAAGCCCTGCTTTATAGTTAGTTCAGTTAGTATGCAAAGTTTGATGATCTAATTTAAAGTATTTTATGAATACCAGCGGTTTATATTTCAGTTTGGAGGTAACTTTGGATTTTTTTTCTATCGAGAAAATTTTGCGGAATCGTGTTTTCTTCTAGCATGGTACCTAAAAAATCCTTAACTTTACCATATATTTATTTCAAAATTAACGCTGCAACAGTTTCGGCATAACGGAGGATCTTGCTAAGCCATTTGAGGTAGTATTTTTATTATTTCCCCTTACAAGGTCGTTGTAATAAAAACATAATGTCAGAACCTTCTGCTCCCGCAATATTACAGGGTCGTATTAAGCCAAAGGGTTTGTCTCTTGTTTCTTATAATACCCGCGGTTTCCGAAACAGCCTTCCTGAGCTTAGGCTCTTTCTTCGACATCGCGAAGCCGACCTTCTCCTCCTCCAGGAGACCTACATCAGTTTTAAGGTCCTCAAAGGCCTCTCCGTCAAAAGTTATTCGCTTCTTCGAGATGACAGACCCGACCCGGCTCGATAAATATATCGAGCTGTCACACGTCTGCTTTTGCGACCAGGGGGAAGATCAAATAATGAAACTAAATGTGTGTAATAAATAACTTCTTGTATTTATGCAAACACTGCACATTAAATGAAAGTAGTTTTTTTACGTACTTTATTTAATAAAATTTTTATATTTCCGACGTTCTTAAAACCTTGGAACCTATGGCCACCGACGGGAAGGAGGTTTACATCGTCCCAATGTCATAGTTAACCTTCAACTTAAAATTGTTATTTAGGATCCAGCATATTATGCAGAAAGAACTTATAGTATCTTGAAGTCTTATTTAACTATATGATTCCAAGTAGGTGTTAGCATCCAGCCACCTTCCCTATAGAAATTACTATGTTTTCGATTTCAATAGCCTTGAGAATCATCCTTGGTAGGATTCGGTGTTCCTTTCCGAAGATTTGTGGTCTATTAAATATGACGTAATCGCGGGAGCGATCCTGAACATGTTTACAGACGGTGGCATTCTCGGGGTGTTGATTCTTCACATTAAACGACCAAAGTTGCATACGGTATCGAATACTAATGTACGTGTAATATATTGCGGATCATCATCATCATATTATGTTACTGGATAATGTATATATTTCTATTGTCTCTAGACTAATGTAATTGTTATGATAGTTGTAAATGCTAATTATGACTGCTCCGCTGGTCTAATGGTCGTAAGCGTAACTGCTGTGTATTTGGTGCTGGTCGCGGGTTCGAATCTTGGGTCGGAATAAAATCAGTTATTCCGCTTTTGGAGTTTATTGGAGTTTACTCCTTAAGAATTGTTTCCTATATATAGCGCAGGTTATGAAAAATATTTGAGTACCTAGTAAAATCAAGTGTTAACAAAATGTGAAACCGTTATCGTTTGCATCTGCGCAACATACTTGTGTATCTCATTGCGCTAAATGGAAATTAAAATAAGAAAATAAGACAATCGTTTTTCATTAGTAAACTCCAGTCATGCGTCGGAGCTGACACGCATAACTTTTTCTGTCAATAAATTCTCAGTAGCTGCACGGAGTCTAGAAGTTGGCGGTGGTTCACCGACGTGCCTGTGAAAGTATATTGATCCTACGCCTAATAAGTATTTCTACGGTCGTGTCGGATTGCTGACCCATCACGTTATGCGAGTGAGGGAATAGAGACGAGAACACCTGTGCTTATGCTCACACTCACTGCTCACTTTACGTGGTAGAGCCATGTTTCAGCTATATTATGGTTGTAGCACGAATGGGTCGGCTCGACCGGGGAAGGATCACGCTTTCACAGAATACTAGCGTAAAATAGCAGCTTAATACTGCTGTGTTTCGTACGGTGAGTGTAGAGGTTCAGAGACCCGTTTTTACAGGAAACGAGGCGTTCCATATTAGTTAGGGGTGACCATTGTCACCCCTTGACCTTGACCACAGATGCATTCATCTGCGTTTTGATTCTTAATCGAGGTTAAATGTAGATGATTATGGGGCCACAGCATTCACTTACCATCAGATGGGCTGTGTGCACGTTTGTCACCCTTCTACAAAACAACACTTGTACACTAAGTTTCCTGGCTTAATATCTCTCTAGTCGTGTCGGACTATGAAAGTGAAGGAATAGAGAGTGCACTTGTGCTTCCGCAAACATTCGCGCTCAATAATCCTGACCTGTGCAGATGGAGGATTCTAGGATCAATGAGACCGACCACAATCACCGAAATTCAGTCTAGAGCACGTTATTAAATGTTGATAGTAAATAAATAATCTTCCAATAATTCTTTTAGATCAAATTTAAATAATGCAAAATAATAATTTAATTAACATTAATTCCTTACATACGCACGATAAGATAAGACAAAGAGTAGCGACGTGTTGAGGCCATCAGATAACACTGTCAATCCATGGATATAGTGCCGTCAGTAAGACGATAATATGCTCTCTTAAGTTTTCTATTTCTAAATAACTAGCGGTGTACGAGTATTTTACATTATGTTCGATTGAAATAAAAGTGAATAAGTGTCCAGTCTTAATGCCAAATTTTAGAGCGTTAAATATTTTGTGAAAATGTTTGAAGAAGGAAGAATAAATGGAAATTGATGTACGATCCAAAAGCGCGACATGGCGCTGGAGTCTTTTGCTTTCTGTGTTATTCCTGAACGTACGTATCAGTAAGATAAACCCTATTCACGAGGAATAACGGCGTTAAAATAATGTATTATAATAGAAATTGAGAATCGTTATAGTGGTGACTATAGTGTATTATGGAAAGTTTTTAAATTGTAATCGTTACGCGACTTCATCGCTTATGCTTGAACCAGAGTAAAGATTAGTTAAGGGTTGATCTCTGCAGATGTGCCGGCGTGTGTGCTGTGTATACTCGTCTTAAAGTGTACCTGATATGCAGTGAAGTGAAGCAGTGATCATCATACATGTAACTTTATCTTAGCGACCGTGATGTCATTCACTATCTTTACAAACATGTCAATATGCACATAATAATATGACTGTTAGAAATGTTTGCGTATTATATAAAGTGTTAGTTATCATAGAGCTTGATATCCTAGTTTATAATAAATCGATGATGATAGCAGATACGAATGATAGTGACAAATACGTTCTAATGATTGATTATTTTATATTTTTTTACCTTTTATTTCCTAGGTCCTAGGTCTAATGGTGGTACACGTCATTGCTGCTCATGTGACGCCAGGTTTTAACTGTAACTAACTGGCCAAGTGCGTGTCGGGCCGCGCACAATATTAGAGCTAGGGTTTCGTAGTTGCCCGTCACAATACGTATACTTAGAAGGAGCCTTCTTGATGTTATGAGTTAAGTGATGGTGTGAGTGCTAGTGAGTTCGCGCATAGTAGTAGTAACACTTTTTGATTTTTAAAATATGTAATACGATTTACATGAAATTATTCACCATATTCATTGTTCATATGATGAAATTATTTACATGGCAAGTCCGTACAAAATGGTCACAGTTCCCCGTCCATTTTGAATCTGCAGCGATCAACCCTTAATTAATCATTACTCTGTTGAGATATTTTTATAAAAGTAGTGGAACGCCGCATAAGCGATGTGTTCACAGGTCCACTGTTGAACTTAGGCCTCCTCCAAGGAACACCGCAAAGCACGGTCCCTTTGCAACTCACCTATCGTATCCGTTGGGCTCTGTCGATTACTCTGGTTCTACTGCGAATATCCTCATTTCTAAGTTTATCACGCGGAGAAACATAGACCTCTCCACAGCTCGATGAGCGACTTTGAGCTTCATTATACGACCAGCAGCACTTGCAAAACGCACTGGTTGTACAATCTTGTTTTAATGTTTTGAGGTACACCTAATGAAAAGATGGGTCTGGGATAATCCCCCGAACGCTACGTGAAGTTGGACTTACCTAGTCGGACTATTTGTCCCAGGTAAACATACTCGTCAACAACTTCGAGTATAATGGTCCCACCAACTACCGGCATAGGTCTAATATGGATATTACCCATGATCTTTGTTTTGTCCGTGTTTATGTTAAAACCTATCCCTTAGTAGGCATTACTGAAGTCATTGAGCATAGTGCTTAGGCTTGCATATAGTCGGAAAGCCGAAGTTTAGTAATGTGCTCACCATTGATGTTAATATCGTATCCTTTCTTGTTCAGTAGCTTGAAGATGTCTTCCAATGTAGGGGTGGAGAGTTTTGGGGATATAACGTTACTCTGCCTTACCCCTCTCTGCAGTTGCATAGGTTCTCATAATAAAAGGCTTTCTTATAATCCACATACGCAGATTTCACTCTTCGGTTTTTTGTTCAATTTGCCGAAGGGTAATGTAGTCTATGGTGCTAAAGCCTTTTCGGAAACCGGTCATCGAGTCTGTGTGTGAGATGATTCGTAATGACGCGCGAAAATAGCACGTAGACGCGGCTTAGAAGGGAAATTGGTCTGTAGTTCTTCAAGAGAGCATTGTCGCCTTTCTTGAAGAACAAGACCACCGCATTTCTGCTCCACGTCTCCAGTGTAGGGCCACTAAGGTGGACGGAATTAAAGAGCTTCTATAGGACTTCAAGCACTGATTTTTCATCCGCTTTCAGAAGTTCCGCTATAATTCCATCCTCGTCCAGGGCCTTGCCGTTTTTAAGGCGCTGGAGAATAAATCTAATCTCGATTCGTTCAAATTGACGTCCGTGATATCATCGGAATAGAGTCGGATAAGACTTGCTCTTTCGTCGTTGGATCGTTACTCACTCTTGCGTAAAGCTCCAACGATGACTTGTACAGTTCAGTGCTTCTCAATCTCACTTAAAATCTTAGGTGTCCCAGAAACGATGCTCTCACATTCAGTTTTAAGCTTCGATAGTTGCTCTTTCTTGCAGACAGATCTCTGGCAAAGATTTTGGAGCCTCTTTTCCGTTCGATCGCTTCTCCGATACGAGCTGCATTGAAGTTGCGTAAGATGGCATACATTTGAAGATCTGTCTGTTCAGTTGCCTGTTTGCTAAAGACTACAGTTTCGTTTGCCGTCCAACAGCCATGAGGTTAAGAGTGTGATCGGTGAGTTTATTTTTGTTCTTTTGCGATGGGTTCTGCAGAACTTAGCTCTGACCGTATAGACAGTTACCACGAGCTTGTCATTCATATCATCCACTGCATTGCAGTTGGGACGTTGTAGGGACTAAAATGATTTTGCGACTCGAGCTGAAAGTTTTTGGAGCTTTAGATTAGAGCATAGGGGGATGGTGCGCTGACTTCATTAGACGTGGCCTTTCCAACTTAACGGTTAGGTCAGTGTGCCTTTCACCATCATTAGTTGATCGTTTTTAATTTTCACCATCGCGATCTCTGAAGCATCACTGAACAGTTACCGTCTATTCGTCATAATCTCATTTTTTTCGAACCGTCGGGGCTCGACCAGGTCCACTTTCTGTGGGGCCGCTTTTGGAAGAAAGATTTTATCATAAAGAGTCCCTCCTTTTCCACAAAGTCGGCTAGCTGCTGGCCCCTTGGCTTTCGTTGGCCTATTCCGAATTTCCTTACTTTCAACTCACCGTTCTCTCTTGTGCCTAGTTTTGCGTTAATGTCTTCCATTAACACCGTATAGTGGGTTTTGGTGGAATGTATGCCTCTTGAGATATCCTCAAACATTTCCGCCACCTCCTCATCGGAACATACCGATGTTGGTGCATAAACCTGTATGACCTTCAGCGAATAGCGTTTGGTGGTTCTGAGTATAAGGTGCGCTACCCTTGTCGAAACACTCATAATCTTTACAACGTTGTTAACGAGAGACTTGTGGACGATAAATCCGGCACCTCCTTAGGATAGATGGTCGCCCTCCCGGTGATAGAACAAGTCACTGGGTTCGAGAATTACCGTGTCCTACCCCTCTCTTAGGACTTCAGATATTCCTATAATATCCCAGCGTAACTTGTCTATCTCTTCTTCGAGCTCCAGGGGGTCCATATGTTATATGTTGCCTGGTCGAGACGTCTTAGGTGGTAGCCGAACCTTCGCCGGAGCTTCTTAGCACCCCCTGCCCCACCGTTAACATAGTCGTAACCGACAGGGGGTCGTTTATTTGTGTCATTGCTCATGGGGATTATATTGCTTATTATAGTTTTAGTTTAGTTTTTTATTGCTTTTTGCTGTTATCAGGAAGATGCTGCTGCCCATCTTCTGCCTCATTTTCACTCTGTCACCTCTTACGCCACCCACGGGAAGATATGAGGTAGTGGGTATACCTCCCCGCCACTACACGGGCGTCAAATAGCAGCTTAATGCTGCTATTCTGTGAAAGCGTGGTCCTACTCGGTCGAGCCGACCCATTCCTGTTACAACCACAATGTAGCTGCGGGATGGCTTTACCGCATTATTGCTTCAAAAATAAAATGAACTGGTTTGACGTTTTTACCCAAAATCATCAGTTTCTGGAGACATGTAATAGCTTACTAAAAAGGGTTACGGCCTTGGGCTCGCCAACCCGTCTGGCCAAATTTGCGCAATTTTAAAACACTTATATTCAAGTTGTATACTGCTATAATTCGAATTAGATTCGAATAAGAAACACTGACAAAGAAGAAGAGAAATTATTGCTAGTATTTAAAAAGGTATTTTTATATAGGTAAGTCTTCTAATGGTTTTGAATTTTACAGATTTGTGTGCCAAGCCTAGTGCTGTCTTATGGAGTGCTGTGGGTTCACCTAGTGAATCTAGAAGTCCCATTGTGGCTCGGTCTTTCCACGCCGACCATCTTCCTCCTCACCTACGGTTTTACACGTACGGATTTTAGTAATGTACAGGGTGGGCCAGAAAGAATTGCGAATTTGAAAAAATCATTAAAAAAAAACTAAGTACAATTCACATACAAATTTTTATTTCTACAAAAATTTACATCTGGGAAATTCATTTCTTAAAAATAACATCATCCAGATGTGCACCATCGCGCTGCAAACATTCTTCGAATCTGAACCTCAAATTGGTAAAAACTCGCTGGCACATTGCACGGGGAATATCTGCCATTTATTTCCGGATATTGGTCTTCAACTGGTCAATTGTGGCTGGGTTATCGGAGTAGACTCTACTTTTTAGGTATCCCCACAAAAAAAAAGTCCAGTGGTGTAAGATCCGGACTTCTAGGAGGCCATTCAATGTCACCTCGGCGCGATATCAGTTTCTCACCAAACATCTCGTTTACGACCGTCAAAGAGGCATTAGCTGTGTGGCATGTCGCGCCATCTTGTTGAAACCATGTCGCACGATTATGGGCTTCAAACTGTTGCAGTTGTGGAAAGAAAAAATCCCTTAACATGGCTATGTATCGGTCAGAATTTACAGTGACAGATTGGCCTTGTCGATTTTCGAAGAAGTGGGGTCCGATAATTCCGCGCGCTGACATGGCCGCCCAAACGGTTACTTTCGGCGAATGTAGAGGCTTTTGATGTTTTGCACGTGGGTTCTCTGCAGCCCAGTAACGGCAATTCTGTTTATTCACCTGCCCATTTATGTGAAAATGGGCTTCATCGGAGAACAGAACATTGTTGAAACTCCGAAAGCGTTCCAGCATCGTTTCAACAAAAGCTCTCCTTAAAATTGGATCATTTGGCTGTAATTCCTGCACAAGTTGAATTTTATACGGATGCAATTTCAGATCTTTCAACAAAATGCGACGCAAAGATGTTCTGGATACCACAAGTTCGGCTGAACGCTTTCGAGTCGATAGAACAGGATTACGTTGAACTGAAGCTCTAACTTGTTCAATTGTGTCTTTCGTTCTTGTTGACCTTGGGCGTCCCGCAGGCTTCTGTTTGAGAGTCGAACCAGTAGCTTCGAACTTTCTGACCCACGATCGAATCACGCTTTCCTTCGGACACTGATTTAGGTCATGTAATCCAAACTCACGTCGAAATAAACGCCGAACAATAGCGCACGAATCGTGATTTTTATAATAATGTTTAAAGCAGAAAGCACGTTGCGCTCCCGTGAAGTGATCAATCGCGACTAAATTTCCGAGAACCGAGCTACTTAACCCCACCACCCGCGCAGTCCCCTCTCTAAAGCTTCAAACGCAAGAGTGTTTTTAAAATCGTACTCCTTTCTGGCCCACCCGTTATTAAATACCTACATTGTTATACTTATATGAACTGTTTTTATAACATTTAAGTGACGAAACAGCTGCCAACTTTAAGCAAAAGTGGTTAGGTTATATGAATATACACTTGAAGGCAATGGAACTTCGCTCTTTCACTTGTTATACTTACTATACCCATTCAACATTAACACATCTTATTAGAATTAGATCGTTCGAGAAAGGCGTTTTAGAAGAGTCCTAAACATACGATATAGCCGTATCGATTTAAGGTTATAGTTAATATTTTCATCCATGTTATGAATTGAATTTAAGATTAGAAAAGTAAAACTGTAAATTTATTACATTATAGTAGAAAGTCTAAAGTGCTTGTTTTATCATGGTCCATGGGAAATATGAACACCCTTTCTCTCTAACTTCCCGCAAGCTCTACAATTTGGCAATTGTTAGCTTTGTTAAATGCATCCATTTCACTGAGTTCGAAACTTTGTTGACCCAAATACGAACATTTCTACCGATCCCAGACATTATGAGACATTCTCATCAGCTTTTTAAATTTATTGTAACCTAACCCGCAGCTCGTTGTAGCACGAATGGGTCGGCTCGACCGGGGAATGACCACTCTCACAGAATACCAGCGTAAAATAGCAGCTTAACGCTGCTGTGTTTCGTATGGTGAGTGTGGAGAACCGGAGACCCTTTTTACGAGGTAATCCAATTTAGTCCTCACGAGTGACAACGCATCCGGATTTTGATTGGTAATCGAGGATAGATGTAGATGTCTATGGGCCTCAGTAGCCATCATCAGGTGGACTGTGTGCTCGTTTGTCACCCTTATCCCGTAAAAAAAACCGGTTCAGCCATCCCAAAGATCAGCTCGGACGGATAGTCAGAATGACAGACAAAAATTTCAAAAACAGTTATTTATATCTTAATGGTATAGCTCAATATAAGTCAGATATTTGGATATTACAAACATACACTTCAATTTTATTAATATGTATAAATTAATATCGCTAGTTAATATTATTTTTTATATATAATGTTGTTTTTCAAGTTCAAGAAAAACAGAACGCGTATGTTACGTGACGTTAATGACGCAAAAATTTTAAGCAATTGTTGTTTATTTTTTAATCTCAACATAACTGCGGAGCTAGCCAAGTTGACTGACTAGTAAACTATAAAAATGAACGAAAATTAGAGCAATAACATATATTTTACATATGCACTTAACGTATATCACGCGACTTAACGTTGAATAAAGTCATTCCCATTAATTTGTACAGTCTAACCCTTTATTAAATAAACTTCTTCGTTCCAGTGCGTTCATGCGTGGCATTAGCTAGGATCCACTGTTCCACTGTCCTGCGTAATCTTCTACTCCATTGATTCACTTAATTCTCCTTCTGTTCATTCCATTGGCCTATTTATGACACAGAGCCGTGGTAGCTCAGATGATTAACGCTCGTTGTAAATATAACAGAACACGAGTAACCGGGTTCAATCCCCGCCGGCACCAATGAAATTGTTAATTGCAATTTTAAGTGCTGATTGACCACGTGCTCGGCGGTGAAGGAAAACATCGTGAGGAAACCAGCATGTCTGAGGAATAAGAAAAAAATATTTCGAAGACATGTGAAGTTTGCCAACACGCATTGGGGCAGCGCGGCGGACACTTCCTTGCCCTAAAACCCTCTCAGAAATGGGGGGAGGCCTGTGCCCAGCAGTGGGACGTATAAAGGTTGTATCTTTACTTTTACTTTACTTATGACATATATCTAAAATCTATCGTCTAAACTCTAAAATATAATAAGTAATCGATTGTGTAAAGCGTTCACAGTTAAAACATGTTTTTCCATTGCATTAGCTATGGTGATATGAAAATATAAGAGAAAATAATTTTGTCCGGTTTACTTACCTAACAAAAATAAAAAAAATAGCAGTTTTAGAAAAATAGCGTATCTAAATTTATTGCGTAGTGATAGTTGATTTAATCTTTATGGCCTTCGTGCTAAACACTAAGTATTTAGGCATTAATAGGTACTTGGTCTTGGGATCAAATCCCAGTTAAATCTGTAAATTATATTGTGTCACATCTCTATTCTGTGAACACGTAGGAGAGTCACGTTGCAGCACGTAATGGGTGCAGAAAGAATAAATCGATTCGATTAGGGAAGGACCATAATTTCACAGAATACCAGCGTGAAATAGCGTAATGCTGCTGTGTTCCGTATGGTGAGGCCTTTTTTGCTAGTAACGAGGTATTCCATCTTAGTCCTCACGCGTATCAGCGTATTTGTATTATGTTTCTCGTTTGTTATCCCTTCATCATCATCATCATCATTACATCCTATCACAAATCCACTGTTGAACATAAGCCTCCCCCAAGGAATGCCACAATTTTGTTGATTGATTTGTGATTTTTTATTTAAGCAAGGATGCTTTGTATGAAATAAAATCTGACGTTGCAAAGAATAGTATATACATTTCTTGCACTAAAATGTTGTTTTTTTGCCGTAAGCCTTTAAAATGTAGTAAAAATATTTAGATGTATAATGTGTTAATGTAAGATTTTTTTTATAAATTTTGCCCAGTTGGTAATTTTATTTACCTACTATTTGTCGTCTGGCTGAAGTCGTGGTAGAACCATGCTGCAGCCTATCTTATGGTTGTAGCACGAATCATATTAGTTTGAAATCTTCGGTGGTGACTGAGAATCTAAATTTTCAGTCTTCATCGAGTACAGATGTAGATGAATATGGGCCACTACATTCACTTAACGTCGGCTTGTGTGCTCTTTTGCCAAATTTTTGTTTAAAAAAATCAGTTAAGAATATTTTTTTATTTTTAATTTTATTTTAACACGTTCCCCCTCCCCCACAAAGATTTTCTCCTGTATCGTGGAAGCAGCTTACTTACGTAAATTGCACAAGGATAAACATCCAGACCCGGAACAATTATTATTTGTAGGCCATATAAATCGGGTGCTTACCGGCTAAAACATCAAGGTAATCAGCGTACACAATGAACCCCGGGTCCCGTTCGCTTTACTAGATTAGAAGCAAGTGCCGGGGGCTTAGTCCGGGGGGCAAACCACATTACCGCGCGTCGAAAAAAGTACAACCACTATCCAACCACGATGACGTAGCTTTGAAGTTACTACACATTTTAAATAAAGATATATCTGTCTCACTTACACAAGTAGCGAAAACAATGCCATCACTAAGATTAGATAAAGATAGACACACCAAACATGCGATGGCGGGTTGGTGTGGCTTACTATATGAGATTTAACCAAAAATACGCAATACAAAGTAGTTTTTTTAGTTGCAGTTAATTGTTTTTATTTAAAAAAAAATATTTTTATCAGGTGAATAGAAGTTAGCATAACTGATGAAATAAAACATATTTTTATAAGTATTTTTATTGTACTAATACATCAAACAATATAAAATTATTAATATAAAATAGTTAATAAAATGAATTTCATAGATCATTCATGAATAAACTAAAATAAGAATAATTAATTATTTTGTATGAAAGTTAAAACGTAGTTTTTATTATAATTTCCAAAATATTTAATAAAATCAGAGGTAACAAATTCACTAACTCCATTAATTATATAGTCTCCCGTTAATGTGGGATAATCGCAAAGGCGAAAAAGTGGCAACATTGAACCTAAATCACAATATTCGATAATTTTATTTAATTATTTTAGGTTTTTACGTTTATATAAAAACATGAACTAAAACTTATGTGTGTGGAAAGTGATTCCGCTTGATTTATTATGTTTTTGTGATCTTGAATCGCCTTCTTTCACTCCGCATTTACCCATTTCTTGTCGCGGTTCGGTGTGTCAATGTGACGCCAACAGAGTAGAACCGAACGATCGGTTGGCGTCACATTGAACATTGAACTGACGTTAGCTGGGCATTTAGCTGTGGATAATTACTAATCCAGTTTAATATAAATCAATGGATGAAACCGCACACGCACACGCACATGCACACGCACACGCACACCCACATACACACACACACACACACACACACACACACACACACACACACACACACACACACACACACAAACGTTGTGACATCCTCGTAGGAATAGTCAGAATAGCTTCCTTAGAACCTCAAAACGTCGAGATCTGATGAAACCTTGATTTTCGAAAACTGGGGTGCCTATGACTTACCAACTTTTTGAAAATCATTGATTTTCATAGCGGGAAGTTAAAAAGTTAGTCATATTTATTACGAAATTTAATTGTCAATTTTAGTATACAAATAAAATGTCAAAATATTTATTGGAATTTTATAAGTCGTATAAATTAAATAGGAATTCTGTTGATTTAATTTTTATGCTACTCTATTGATTTCCATAAAACAAAAATAAATTTCAAAACTTTATTAAGAACCTTAATGAAAATTTAATACTGAATAAATGTAACAAGAGCGGATTACGGCTGAAATTCGTTCCCAATTCCAAGTCCGAACGAGACCAGCATTACCAGTTACAGGCTATCTGCTCTGCATTCACTAACTCGCCATCCCAGCGTACTGAGTCATACTCAGTACGCTGGGATGGCGAGTTGGCGATTGGCGAGCAACACTCACAAGAATTACGTGATTTTTAGAAATTACTATCTTCTTAGTGTTAATTTAAAATTTTACAGAATGCTGGTTCCGCGAGGCGGCAGACTCATGGGGCGGATCAGTCGGATATCGTGTAATGGCTGCCATTGGACTTACGGTGGTTGTGGTTAGCTTGGTCATTTGTGCCTTTATACCATTATATTTACATCCACTCATTTATGGTGTTTTAGGTGGTAAGTAAAGGTTTAATTGATTCATTATATAACGAATTGTAGTTATCAATGTTCTCCGTAAATTTGAAAAGAGCATAACTTATTTTTAGGTTTGGGATCATCTTTAATATCAGCCCAAGTGGACGCTGTCATCTTCGAAACTTATGACAGTCGTATAGGTTTAATTCGAGGAATATGTTGCACTGGTCAAGCAGTTGGACAATCTTTATTTCCTCATATTATGTCAGCTCTAACAAGTTATTATGGATACTCATTTTCGTTTATTGTTCTTAGTGGAATAATGCTTCAAGCGATGCCAGCTGTCTTCTTACTTAAAATCGAATCGAAAATCGATGAAAATATTAGAAAATCTTCTTCCTCCTCCAGGCACGCAGACTTGTACCAAAGTTTTACAGGATTTCATAATGACGGTATAGATAACTATTATACTGCAGAATTACAATTACACGATTTAAGTAAAAAATGTTGGAAAAGTCCATCAGACGATAATTTACATCGAGAGGGTGATGAGGTTGGGGGTAAGGCTGAACTAGTTGGAACAATAACACCTCCACCTAGTCCTGAAGAAAGAAGAAGAAATATTTTCGGGATAGATATTTTACCGGATATACCAGAGGAAAGCGAAGAGAGCGAAGAAGATATCGAACAAAGAATTCCTGGCAAGGAAATGTCAAATAGTCAAAGACGTCTAAGTATTGCAATCAAAAGACTGAACACATTAGGTGACAATTTAGACGATTACATTGCAAAGCAAACTAAAAGAGATTCTGAAGATGATTGCAGCGTTCATGACGGTAAAGAATATTCCGAACTAGAAGTGACTTACGATAACATATCACCGATAACAGATATTCATAGGGAAAAACTATTGAATTCGTTCAGTTTTCGATGCCAGTCTACTATTATAAATATAAAAAGGCGAATTTGGATACCGTCGTATAGAATGTATAGAGTTCGACGAAGACTATTATATGTGATATATAGTATTAATGACACTTTTACAAAACCTTTGACGAGGTCACTTTCATGTTGGAGATTTTATCCGGCACTATTACTTAGTTTTTCTAAACTTTGTTTGACCGCGGTGTCTATGATGTTAATTCCAATGATAGCGCAGCAAGTGAGGCCAAAGATTTCCGTGTTTGAGGCAAATTTTTTATTGTCGTTACACGGATTTACATGGATATGTTTTCTATCGAGCACTCCATGGTTGGCACAAACACCTAAAAGAAATTTTAAGTATGTCACCGTAATTGGATTAATAGTAACAACTACTGCATGTTTTGGTAGGTTTAATCTTTCATTATTTGCATCCGATTTACATATTATGACCTTAACATTGACGATTAAATATTTTTACAGTTTTTGCAGCAACCAATAATCATGATACGTTAACAATTGGTTGTGTGATATCTGGGCTTGGATATGGCGCTATTACTTCATGTTGCGATACTGCTATTCAAGATTTTCTAGGAGCAAGAAAATGGCCGAAAGTTCACAGCACACTTGAAACGCTATCTGCATCATTGTTAGCCGTTTTCGTAACAGGTTTATCATTCGTTATGGATCAGGAGGGTGGTTTCAATTATTCAATGTTTATAATAGGCATTATTATGTCAGTTATCACGTTTGTATGGTTTATTCTAGCAGCTATAGCGTTATACAAAACTAATTTTAGATACTTTAGATCAGGACGTCCTTGGTTGTTATAACAGGAAATAATGTATAACAACTTCTTCGACGCATTTAATATGAAATTTTAATTGCCCCATAAGAAGTTTTTTGATCATTCCAAAGCTGTTCAGATATTTTTATTTAAAATACATAAAAATATCATGGTCACGTAAAGTAAGACGCAAATATGGACTGAACTTGATTAAGTTTAAATTTAAAGAAAATATTTTACTACTTTTCATTCAAATTCTTTTACTTACTAAAATTGTGGTTAGATATAAAATAAGTATTAATTTTAGAAAAAAAGTTGTCGCTTTTGCAAGTTGTGATATATTTGATTATGACAGTGACTATTTTATTTTGTAGTAATAATTAATTTATAAAATAGAATGTTTAAAACACCACATTTTTGTTTTTCATTTTTTCAATTAAGACAACGACAACCTAAATTTTAAATATTATATTATGTATTAATAAATAAATATGTAATAAACTTATTTGAAGATAAGTGGAGACTCACAGCCCATATATGCTGTAATACAGCATGCATAATGCATGTACGTCCTATTCCTGTGCCCTAGGCAGAATATGCGGTGCGAAGTATACAGGCTGTAACTTTATTAGCTCTACCTTAAAAAATTGCCAACCAGGTTGAATTAATGCACTTTACGATGGTCAAATCCAAAATATATTTAAACAATGATATTGCATGGATGATGATGACGGTGGACGCAAAGGAAGTCAAGGAAGAAATGTACGACCATTTCATTTCATTGATTCAATAGCAAAATTTATCAAAGCCTTTTAAAGAATTACGATAATCCAATATAAATAAACGTGATGATCTTAACATACGATGAAAACGTTTTTATATGATAATAATATAAAATTTATATTATCAAAAACATTGTGGATGTTCTGTGTTTGAATATTTGCGGGGAAAATAAACGGGACTGAAAGAGTTATGATGTCAACAATATTTCTACAATGTCGTCCTAATCTTACAACAGTGTGTTATGTAAATAAGATGTTATTGTGCTAACAACTCTCTTATGTGGCAGTTGAAATTATCTAAGATCAACGGAAACACGCCATTCTACTGAAAACTAAACTAGATATAGGACAACTGTAACAAAATACAAAAGGGCCTAAACTAAAGATAACATTGTTTAGAAATGAGGCTATGGCTTTATTCAAGAGAAAAAACATGGATAATATATTATTATTTTTAACACCGGTACGTATATTTTTAGTACAATACTGTAATAGTATTAAGAATAAAGGTAATACTGGGGCTGGGTGCACCTTTCACTTTCATAATATACACAACTCTCAGTGCATACACCAGCTTACACTGTTGAATTTGTTTTAACTAAAATTTTAAGAGGTGCGTGATTGACGACGGAAGTAATTAAAGTGATAGTTAGATATTACGTAGTGAAACACTAGCGGCGGGTTTAATGACTGATTTGTTAACCACAGTGGCGATATTTACAAATTAATAATACCAATATACCCAACCAAACAAAAAAAAAAATTCGAAGATGTGGAAAATACATAAATCCATACTGAAACGTTGTGGCAAATTCAGCCAGCTCCATATTCTCTCAAAAAAAGAGGAGCTGTATTTGTTCTAGGACGTTAATAGGCTGTTGTTTTTTTTATGTGCGAGCAGCTATGCACGTCTAGGTAAAGAGAACAGTATCACTGCGATCTAAAAGATCTATTGTGATCGCTGCTATGGCTATAAATCATTGCTAAGCCCTATGTCTTCAATGAATAGAAGGGTTTTGCTTAGCCGTGAGCAATTTCACTTCTTCTGGGCGGAGTACACAGTTTCCCAGATGCAATCAGTTAGGATGTGCAGAGGCATTTCTTCCGTTATGGAACAGAACCGACACATCCTTGAGTTGCTTAGTCCCAGAATGGACATGTACTTTTTAAGACAACAATGTCCAGTTAGAGCTCTTGCCATAATGCACAATTTATTTTTTCTTAATCCCAGGGCTTCTGAAGCGAATTTACACTCGAAAACCCGGATTGAGTTTTTAGAATGTTTTAAGCCTGGTGTGTCAGAACAGATCTTAAGTGATTTATTGTGATAAAGAGTTTCAAGGGTCAATCGGGCTATGCTTCTTGAGATTGGCTCAGGTCCAAATCGTGTACTTTTTGAGCCTTCCCGTGCAAGTTTGTCGGCAAATTCGTTGCCGAAAATACCAGCGTGATACGAAGCCCATCTTAGGACGACCCTGTTGTTACATCCCAGGGCGTTTAAACGGTTCACGCTGTCTCCAACTAGCTTCGAGTTTTCAGTTCGAGTTTCAATGTTAGCAGTGCCGCTTGACTATCAGAGTTTATATAAATTATAAGGTTGACGTAGTGACGTAGTGTTCCGCACACTGAAGTATGGCGGAAATTTCTGCCTGTAAGATAGAGGTGAATCTACCCAAATTCATATTAAGTTTTATATACCTTTTATCAAAAGTGTATAGTGGACGCATGATATCTGAGTTCATACATAAGACCGGTGTTTCCTTAATTGAGTCGAGCATGGATCTCAATCTGTAGGAGAGCAAGCTCAGACCACCCTGGGTGAAAAAGAACCAAGCGGAATTCGACTTTCGATTAAGAAACAGAAGGGAGGAATCGAGGCTTCTCTCGATCCGGCCTCCTATAATGCCTACGTTGGGTTCGGGAACAACGTATGTGATCTCCGCAACAGAGTAACACACAAGGGCGATAACCTCGTTCTTTTTCAGCAAGTAGGTTCAGACGGGGATTACGGGTCTTCCGAAGTCGTCCCGGTCCCGACGCCTTAATTCTTCGATGTGGAGTGTATAACTTTGAGGGATGAATTTCTTGGGAATAAAACAGCAATTATCTTCAAACCGTTCCGTGAGAGAGTAATCACTTTTCCCTATCACTTCCCTACACTTTTTCTTTCTTCTTCTTATTGACTGCTGGTTTGATTCCCGAACTATTTTCCCCGAACTATTTCCCCGAACTATTTTCCCGAACTAATTCCCCGAACGAATTGCAATAAAACCCGTTCACTAAGCTACCCCCAGAACTATACGCGAAAGTGAGCCGCGCCATTCGCGTGCCTGCGCAACTTAACAACATGAATTTGTACTATTACTCTCTCACGTTTCACTTAATTTCTTTATTCACATAAATCATACATAAATACAAGTTACCTATTTAGATAGCACAAAACAATATCTACACCATGATATATATTATTTTTTCGTATCACAAAAATCCTTTAATTTATAAAACAAAACATGCCTATTTTAATCACAAATTCAAAATCCAAACTTCTTAAATATTTAACACAGAAAGTTAAAACAGTGTTTCCCACTTGAATTTATACATATGTTAACTAATACAATAGTTTAATTTACATTTTCTCTATTTATTTCACTATTTAAAACACTTTTAAATTTCTTATACAAAACTATCATTATTTCACTTATACACAGGAATTTTCACAAAAAAATAACACAGAATTCACCTTTTTAGCACGTACAATCAACCTGAAATGTTTTACAAGTCATTTTTACATAAATTGCTGAAATTACAAACATTTTAAATTTTTACATATTTGGCCTCCTAAGGGCGTGGCCAGCGTGCTTCCGTGAACTCACACTATTTGAACAACTAACTTTGCACGGCTCTCGGCTATCAGAAAAAATGAAAGTCTGAAATACACTTAATTTTAACAATATTAAATAAGTAAGTGCTTCTACATAATTTTCAAACAGTAGGAAACTATCTCTGATAAGATTCTTATCAGTTATCATGTTTCTTATCAGATAACAATACAAGTGAATGTTTTCATTAATCGATCATAACAAATAGGCATTTGTTTTCGTACAAAACATATCATACTTATACAAGACAATACTTATGCAATTAACTTCCGTTAATTCTGTTTGTGCACAGAGTGATCATCTCGACCGGGGAACCAATCCGATCTCTAACTTCACTTTAATATTCCTTTGAATTTACATCGTTGGAAAGACGATTTCAACCGGGGAACAAATCCGGTAACATAATTTATAACATAAAATTCCCTATATGAATTTATTGAAAGATATTACTTAGAAAACAGTAAACTAGTCCGGCCTGGGAGTCGAACCCAAGACCTTCATACCATTAATTCGACATTTCTTTAAGATTTAACTAAGCATTTTCTTATCAGAACATTTCTATTGGACAATAAGTTTTTGAAAAGTTATTCGTCATCGGTTGACTTAATAAACTGAAACATTCTTATAGGCGCGTCGCCAACAATCTCCCCCCCGTGCGTTAGCACCATCATTTGGGAGGCGTCGCGGGTACCAGGACTATTATTCTGGATGTAGGTCTCCTCAAGATACCTGTGCTAGTAATGACGTCAACCACTCTGGTGTGACCGTCTGGTCCCGGTAACGTTCTACTAATTTTGCCTTTCGGCCACGTATTTCGTGGCAACGAATGATCTATTATCAAAACAATATCGCCTTCTTTAGGTTCCATGAACTTTCCGTTATTACCTGTTCGCGGTATTAAGGTAGGCATGTATTCCTTCAGCCACCTTGTCCAAAAATGGTCGGCTAACCTCTGTGCAGCTTTCCAATTGAGTTGACCCGTCAGATGCCGCTCTAGAAATAATCCAGGTGGTCGATCACCACATGAGCGTCCCAGAAGAAAATGATTGGGTGTCAAACCCTCTTCAGGACTATCCATACTGAATGTTACCAGAGGCCTGGAATTTACTGTGTGCTCTGCTTCTAAAAGCAACGTATGTAGAATTTCCTCTCGTGGGCTTCTTTCTCTGAGCGTAGCGGTCAACGCAATTTTAATCGATCTTACTAACCTCTCCCAGGCGCCACCCATGTGCGGTGCTCCCGGAGGTATAAATTTCCATTTAATGTATTTCTTAAATGACTCATTTTTCATGCTCTCATGGCATTCTTCGCATGCTTTCAATAATTCTTTATTCGCAGCTTTGAAATTTGTCCCGTTATCGCTGTATATAACGGCTGGTTTTCCTCTTCTGGCGATAAATCGCCTCAACGCCATTATCATTGACGCTGGTGTCAACGAGGCTGCTAGTTCCAGATGTACTGCTCTGGTAGTCAGACACGTGAATAAAACACCCCAACGTTTTTCGTGTCGCCTTCCTATAGTCACACTCATAGGACCGAAATAATCCACAGCTGAGCATGTAAAAGGTGGTTCATGATGAGCTATTCTCTCCAGAGGAATATTTCCTTGTGGCACGTTCTGCGGTTTGGATCTGTATGTCCTGCACCACTGACAATGATGTGACACACTACGTACTACATTACGTAAGTTCAAGACATAAAATTTCTGGTTCACCTCATTCATCACCGTCTGGTGATTGGCATGTCCAAAATGATGATGAACTTCTCTAATCATCATTTTAACGATTTCATGTTTACCGTCCAATATGACAGGTTTTCTACTTTCCTCGGTCAAATTAGACTTGAAAGGTAAACGTCCATTTAAACGGAGTAAGTTATCTTCTCCTATTTCCATAGATAATTTACTTAAGCGTGAACTCCTTTCAACGCTTTTGCCTGCTTTCAAGCATTTTATTTCCGAATAAAAACACTCGTCTTGAACGAACTTCCAAATTAATAATTCCGCTTTTTTCAAGAGCGCTATGTCCAACGCGCCATCGGGTCCTTTAACCGACTTTGCTAAAACTTTGTTGGAACACATAACCGACTTTTCGGCTGCGTCGTCGGGTCCTTTAACCGACTTTCTTAAACTCTTGAATTTTTCTACCGCTTGTAAGGTGCGTGTAGTTGCCCCAAGGAATCTCTTAAAGCTGCTAAATCGTCCGTAGTCGGGTAGACTTAACGGTTCTTGCTTTCTTAACGCATTTACGCCCTTCGGCGATTTTAACAGGCGACTTTCAACCTGCGCTCTATTCGACGGCATGCACTCATTGTCTGTGCGCCATAACAAAGCAGTCTCATACCTATTATTAGGTATACGACGTACCGTTTTGTTCAAAATACTTAAGGCTCGTTCTTCTGGGTCGTTCGCTGGCTTTCTAGCCGACACTCCCAGAGATTCCAAACTAAAATAATCCTTGATCAATTTATCCATATCTTCCTCCTTCTTGGTGGAAATGTGGTTAACGATCTTGATCGGTTTAATACCACCCGATATGTGACCATGTAAAACCCATCCAAGTTTGGTGAGCGATGCTACAGGTAGGTTCTTACCTCCTGAAATTAATTCACGAGTAACTATGAGATGCCAATTGTCCTGACCAATTAATATGGTAGGTTTGGACCTCTCATACATCAACTCATCCTTAATCGGTGTCAAATGAGAACACCGTTGCAATAATTCTCGGCTTACCGACTGAGGAGAAAGGTTAAGTGACTTAATTGTTTGTACACTTATCTCTTCTAAGTCGCTCGAGTAAATGCCTTTTATTTTAACGTTTAAGCGATACGAACTGTCGTCGTTAATTCGCTTACCTCCCTCGGCTTCGATACGTAATCCCTCTTTACGTCCGCGAGGCGCTAATTTCTGAGCCATACACTCCTCTATGAGTGTCATGGTCGATCCCTCATCCAGAAGAGCTGTTGTCTTGACCTTTCCTCTAGGTCCATAGAACTCGACCGGTATAATCTTTAAGTATGCACATGCCAGTGCATTCACTGTACTAACAGTTGTAATCTGAGCATCTTTACCCCCCTCGTCCCCTTGTGGCGAGGTTTTTTCATTGGGGTATCGGTGTAGCATTCGATGATGTGACATTCTACATCCCTCTACACCACATTTTTTCGCTTTGCACTCTAACCTCCTATGGTTAGGTGACAAACATTGGAAACATACTTTCGCTTTTTTGACCGCTTCCCATTTCTCGCGAATATTCATGTCCTTAAACTTGTAACAACTCACTATAGAGTGCTCCTTGTTGCATATAACACACTTATGTGTTACCCGACTTACAGGCTTATCCTGGGTTGTCATAACCACTTGTCGGTTGTGCCCTTTACTATTTCGGCGTTCTAGACGCTCGCTCGAATTACTTCGGCGCATATAGCGCTCGCTCACGGCACAGCTGCGTACACCTCCCTTTGAAGTGTGTACAGTTTGCTTCCTGAATTCAGGACGCTTCCTTTTTTCAGGCGCATTTTCATTGTTTAAGGACGCTCCAAATTGTTCACTTAATAAATTTAAAAACTTGGCCATCTTCTGTAACTCTGGCTCCAAAGGATACTGAGCTCGATATTCAAACCATTTAAATTTAATCATAGTTCCGAGTTTCTCTACTATGCGGCTCACTAACTCCGGTGAGTACAAATACTGTGGTTGATTCAACGCTTGTATCGTGGCAACCACGTTCGTAATACGACTTGCAAAAGATCCTATATTCCGGCAATCTTCTGCCAATCTTGGCATACGCTTTACATTCTCGATTTCGGCTAGAATGAGCATCTCAACCCTACCGAATCTTTTTTCGAGAGCGTTCATTATTTCTTCCGGTTCACACAAAGTAAATAACAGCGACTTTACCGCCTCTTTAGCGGTGCCCTTTAATGCCCTCCTAAGGCGTGCAACATTTTGCACCCCTGAAAATTGGCTTCTTGTGTCTTCAAACACCGTTTTGAAAATTATCCATTCACCCGGGTCTCCATCGAACACCGGTAATTCCTGGAGGAAATGAAGCTGGGAAGACTTATCTTTACCAGCTGTTTTTATTGCACTCACAATCGCTTCGGTCAATTCTGACACCTCACTCGCGTGTGTTTTCTGTGCATTTCCTTGGTTGCGCTCGATCTCCGCCCCTTTGCGGCGTGATCCTTTACACGCTTCCTTATCAGCAATATCGGGTTGTGCTACACTAACCGGCGCGCTCATTATGGTCTGCTGAACCCAACTCCTTACGAAAAGTTCCACCTGAGTATTCCGCTCTTCATCATCCTCACTCGAGTCGATCTCCTCTTCTCGGTTGAGTCGTGCCAACTCCAATTGAGACTTGGCTAAGGCAGCAGCTGCCTGTGCTCGTTCGAGCTCTGAGCGTTCGAATTTAATCCGCGCCTCTAATTCGGCTTTCAGCCTCGCCGATCGCGATGACCTACTACCTCTTTGTGACCCTTTATCACTAGTGTGCCCGATTACTGTCCTTGACGATGCCGCTTCTTCGGTCCTTTGACCTACTTTTTCGACCACCGTTTCACTCCTGGATATAACGGATTGTTGTGCGGTGCTGGCCTGCGTACCACTGGTGTCCGTCCTGTTGCTTGTCGTTGCCATGGACGTCCCTGAGTCCCACGTGCATGTGGACGTGTCGGTGGTGGCTCCACTTGAAGGAGTTGCTCCATTTGACGCAGTAGCTGTGGTCGCTCCAGATGGTTCCGCTTCTTTAGCTTTTCTTGAGAGCCCTGTCCTTGTCCTGCTCCCTTCGCTTCTCCCTGTCTGGTCTTGTGCCTTCTTCATCTTGCAGGAAGGTGATTGTTGGCCTACGGTCCCTAACTGTCCCTACGGTCCCTACAACCCCTTACCTACAACCCTTCTACACCTCAACCTAACACCACTACCCCTCCCCCCCCTTATCTCCCAACCCTACAACCCTACTACCACCCTAACAGCCCTATCAGCCCTATCAATCCTGGACGGGGCCTACCGAGGTGAGCCGTCCAGGGATGGAGTCGTGCAGGAATGGAATGGGGGAAAGGTTTAGGAACTGTCCCGCCAAGGAATATGACGAAACAGTCGAGCGGTAGTGCAAGCGCAGTCTCGCTCGAGAGAACTGCTCCACCCGAAGGTGTTGTGCCAGAGCCCAACCGTTTGGCACCGTTAGGTGGTCGGGATGTATGCTGTGCTCGCCGCCCAGTTGCCGGTGACGCCTCGTCCGAGCGCCCTCCTCCGACCGCGATGCAGTCAGGTGCCCACGCGCACCCTCGCCTGGCAGCAGCAACGGTGGATGCTTCTTCTTGCACCCTGATGACCCGACAGGAAAATGCCGGACACGGTCGTCCGACAGGAAATGCCGAGCACGCTTGCCCGACAGGAAAAATGCCAAGCCCTGCTTGGCCACGATGAGTGCCTTCACAAGACACCTGCGCCCGGCTGCGATACGTGCCCCATGCGAGCACACGCCCCAGGCCGCAATCCCGGTTTTCTTTCTTCCGGTAGTTCCAGGTCCAGTCCTTCAGCGCTGACGTCCTGGTCTTCTGGCCCTTGGTCCTATTGCTTCAGCTCAAACCTCCGGCTTCCTTCGGTTGCTGATCTTCACTCGGCTCCGAAGGTCTTCTTTTTCCACAACCAGCAGTCCACAGCTGGTTCCTTGATCCAGCTGGCGGGGTTCGGGTGGTCCTTTTAATCCGGCTCCGAAGGTCCAATTGAAAAAGGAAACAGGTTCGGAAGGACCAATTTAAAACGAACCAGACGGGCTGGAACGTTCGATAAAGAAACAGAAGGGAGGAATCGAGGCTTCTCTCGATCCGGCCTCCTATAATGCCTACGTTGGGTTCGGGAACAACGTATGTGATCTCCGCAACAGAGTAACACACAAGGGCGATAACCTCGTTCTTTTTCAGCAAGTAGGTTCAGACGGGGATTACGGGTCTTCCGAAGTCGTCCCGGTCCCGACGCCTTAATTCTTCGATGTGGATTGTATAACTTTGAGGGATGAATTTCTTGGGAATAAAACAGCAATTATCTTCAAACCGTTCCGTGAGAGAGTAATCACTTTTCCCTATCACTTCCCTACACTTTTTCTTTCTTCTTCTTATTGACTGCTGGTTTGATTCCCGAACTATTTTCCCCGAACTATTTCCCCGAACTATTTCCCCGAACTATTTTCCCGAACTAATTCCCCGAACGAATTGCAATAAAACCCGTTCACTAAGCTACCCCCAGAACTATACGCGAAAGTGAGCCGCGCCATTCGCGTGCCTGCGCAACTTAACAACATGAATTTGTACTATTACTCTCTCACGTTTCACTTAATTTCTTTATTCACATAAATCATACATAAATACAAGTTATCTATTTAGATAGCACAAAACAATATCTACACCATGATATATATTATTTTTTCGTATCACAAAAATCCTTCAATTTATAAAACAAAACATGCCTATTTTAATCACAAATTCAAAATCCAAACTTCTTAAATATTTAACACAGAAAGTTAAAACAATGTTTCCCACTTGAATTTATACATATGTTAACTAATACAATAGTTTAATTTACATTTTCTCTATTTATTTCACTATTTAAAACACTTTTAAATTTCTTATACAAAACTATCATTATTTCACTTATACACAGGAATTTTCACATAAAAATAACACAGAATTCACCTTTTTAGCACGTACAATCAACCTGAAATGTTTTACAAGTCATTTTTACATAAATTGCTGAAATTACAAACATTTTAAATTTTTACATATTTGGCCTCCTAAGGGCGTGGCCAGCGTGCTTCCGTGAACTCACACTATTTGAACAACTAACTTTGCACGGCTCTCGGCTATCAGAAAAAATGAAAGTCTGAAATACACTTAATTTTAACAATATTAAATAAGTAAGTGCTTCTACATAATTTTCAAACAGTAGGAAACTATCTCTGATAAGATTCTTATCAGTTATCATGTTTCTTATCAGATAACAATACAAGTGAATGTTTTCATTAATCGATCATAACAAATAGGCATTTGTTTTCGTACAAAACATATCATACTTATACAAGACAATACTTATGCAATTAACTTCCGTTAATTCTGTTTGTGCACAGAGTGATCATCTCGACCGGGGAACCAATCCGATCTCTAACTTCACTTTAATATTCCTTTGAATTTACATCGTTGGAAAGACGATTTCAACCGGGGAACAAATCCGGTAACATAATTTATAACATAAAATTCCCTATATGAATTTATTGAAAGATATTACTTAGAAAACAGTAAACTAGTCCGGCCTGGGAGTCGAACCCAAGACCTTCATACCATTAATTCGACATTTATTTAAGATTTAACTAAGCATTTTCTTATCAGAACATTTCTATTGGACAATAAGTTTTTGAAAAGTTATTCGTCATCGGTTGACTTAATAAACTGAAACATTCTTATAGGCGCGTCGCCAACACTGGGAGTTAATCCTATACTAACTAGCCTCCGTCTCCTTGTATAGATTAAAATCAAGGGGCGTTAGGCATAGAAGTGCATTAAGAACCGTTCCAGGTGATGATAGCATAGCTCCAGTTGCCATTAAGCAGGTAGTCCTTTGTAGACTATTTAGTCTGTCTGCAGTCGTCTTTTGGTTGGTCTTGTTGCACCAGACAGTGGAGGCGTAGGTGACAATCGGCCTCACTATGCTGCTTTACAGCCATAGGACCATACAGGGACGCATGCCCCAGTTGGTCCTGACCGAACGACTGCACGTACCTAAAGCAATTTTTGCCTCATGGTACGTTGCTAAGGTGAGAGTTCCACGTTAGTTTTAGGTCTATTGTTACGCCCAAGTACTTAACTTCAGTGGATAATGGTACCTCTTTACCGTTGAGTTTTGGGGTGGTTAATTTGTCCAACCGTTTCTTTTTTGGTAAAGGGTATTATAACCGTTTTATCAGCATTAACTGATAAACTGTTATCCCTACACCAGTTATTATGGTGTTTAGGGCTGTTTGTATGATTGACGATAAAGTACTTTGGCAAAAGCCCCTCGCAATGATCACAAGGTCATCAGCATAACCCAGTGTGTCAATACGTAGGTCTAACACTTTGTACATTAGTTAGTCAACCGCAAGAGTCCAAAGAAGGGGTTACAAAACACCTCCTTGTGGGCAGCCTCTTGTAGTTGCAAACTCAGTCGATGTTTGAAACAGCTCTATTTTTGCCTTTCTGTTTGAGAGAATCGACTTCACCCATCTGATGGTTGTGGGGTCAACGTTTTTAGATGTCAGACGCCCAATTAGCAGTGATGTGAGGCTACTGTCAAAAGTGACCTCAGTATCTAGAAAGACACAAAGAGCTATTTCTATATGCTCTAGAGCTTTTTCGACCCTGTCAGGTACACT
This sequence comes from Parnassius smintheus behrii, assembly GCA_036936625.1. Lineage (NCBI taxonomy): Eukaryota > Metazoa > Arthropoda > Insecta > Lepidoptera > Papilionidae > Parnassius > Parnassius smintheus. Next base: position 38,056,744 of record JAUPFT010000003.1, on the reverse strand, counting down.
GATCATGGCTGTTTCCGTAGATTTGCTTCTGCGATAAGCATGCTCGTTGTAATGTGTTGGCCTCGTAGCTAGAGCTACATTCCTTATATATTTATCTATGACCTTTTCCAATGTCTTAAAAAAGAAAGTAAGATAGGCGTCTAGGTCTAAAGGATTTTGGTATAGCGTAGTCCTTTCTACAGGCCTTAGGTATAAATAGAACTTTGACAATTCTCCATAGTTCTGGAAAATATCCCCATGCAAAACTTGCTCTTAAGATTTTCACCAGATAGGGAAGAAGGATATCGATACCTAATAGGCTGTTACTTGTGTAAATGTCAAGTTCATTCAGTAGAAACAATGCATTTTTGTTCCAGCTGCTGTTATTTCCTCTTTTGATTGAAGCAAAGAATATCAATTGCTATAATAAATCATTTCATTGTGTGAATTCAACCCATTTCATGATATGCGTAGACTTGGGATGGGGAATATCTACGACAATTGACAGTTTTGTTATACAATGCCCACCTACGACATTTTGTCATGAAACAAACTATTTTGAATGCGAATATCAAGCATTGACCACCCAAAAGACCGAATCTGACGTAACGAAAGTATTTGCAGACACAAATACATTAACGGATACTACGGAAACTATTTCTTCAAAGTCATACCAAGTATACATTAGCGGTGTAAATAATAGTGTTACAAAATTAGTTCCCAATGAACTGGACAGTGACGCATTTAAAGTGCAAAGTGGACTTTCCGATATAAACGAAATTCAAACTACACATGTAAAAATATCTGACGATTTAGCGACTACTGATGATATAAAGATAAAAAACGTATCCCTAGGAAATCTTCAAAACTATAGTGTTTCTGATTTATACAGTATAGAAATAAAATTAGAACAAACTGAAAGTATATTTCCAATCGCCCAGTATAATATGACTAACGCTCAAGTTAACGATTCTGTTGCTTCAAATTTATATTCTATGAAAAAAATTATAAACAATCGTACGAAAGAATTTTTATTCAATGGAACGGAAAATATAAGCCACCTAAAGTTAAATTCTGATCCCAGTGCTGTTGCTGATGCACAAAGTAACAAGATAATAGATTTATTTAAGAATTTGGACAATATTATTACTACACCAAGAGGTAACATAGCTTTTGAAAATAGAACAACAGCTAATAAGCTAAATTTAGAGCATGAAATAATATCTGATCCAATGGTTACAAAAATGGATTTAGGTGAAAATATAGGGAATACAATTTTGTCTAACACAAGTTTATTTACCACTGTGAAGAATGGAGTCATAAAATTACCGGTTAACGACAGTGATAGTAATAATGCTCAAAAAAACGAATCAGCATACGAAACTGCTACTGATAACAAACTTGTAAACAACATCCAATTACCTTCTTTGAATTTTGACGTATATGCACAATCTCAGAATAATACCTTTAGAATTACTGAACCATCAATTGATTTAAACATTAAATCTGAAGTCACCACCACGTCGGATATGTTAAGCGATACCATTATTGCAGAAACACTTTCCTCCGGAATGTATGTGTCAAATAACAGCAGGATAAATAATACTACTACACTATCTGTTCCTGAGGGTGACTTTATGACCATGAAAAACCAAACTCGTGAAAATACACAAGTAACAAACCCATACAAAATAGAAATGGATTTGAGAGTATTTAACAAAAGTGTATTTACTACTCCAATGAGTATGATTAACACTAATGTTGAAAAATTAGTTAATATATACACAAAGAAAATATTGAAAAACCATCATATAAAAGAATTATTATTCGAAGTGACGGAAAATGTAAGATATGCAGACATAAATTATAAATTAAACAGTATTAGTGAATCCCATGTATTATCCAAGACAAATAACACAACTATTCAATCATCAGATAATGAACCTATTTCAGAACTTTCAACAATATCTAACCCAATAATTTCACCAATCAAAACAAGTTTTTATGAGACTTTCAAGAACGACATTGTAACAAAACCAGAAAATTACAGCTTAAGTAATGGCGATCGGATAAATGTATCAATATACGAAACCCCCTACTTACCTGTAGGGTTACAAAACAATGCATTTGCTAGTACCGAACAAGCCATTAACTTATCTAACTTATCTGAAGTCACAACTACATCTGATATGCTAAGTGACACTGTTACTGTAGGAATAGTTTTTCCAAGAGTGCAGGAAATAGATATTAACGGTGTAAATAATGATCCAATAACATTTGTTACAAAGGAAAAATCGATGAACACTGAAACTTACAAAGTGGAAGGTGGACTTAACGATGTAATTAAAACTATGTATAATGGTAATACTTCAAACCATACGATTTGTACTAATAACTTAAAGAACAAAAATATTCTACAAGAAAATTATAAAAACGCTTCCTCAAAACCAGACCCTTCTTTTCTACAAACCTCAAAAAAATTAACTTTAGTTAACAGAAGGCAAGATTCATTCATGAACGTTAGAGACAATCAAGAAACAGAAAGTGACTTTTTGACAAATACCTTCACAATTGTAGATAAAAAAGTCCTAAGTATGTTAAAAACTGTAAAACCATTTGAAATTACGAATTTGTCAAAACCGTTAGAAGTAAATAATTCTGCATTATCAAGTCAAGTTACACTAAATTTATTTGGTAATAAGTTATCAAAAATGCCGGATAACGTCAAAAATAAAAGAAATATAACATTACTAAGCGTCGGTGAATATAATTCGACCCAATTAGATGAATCTGTAACAAGCGTTAAGAAACAATATACAGAAAATAATATTTTAAGACGACAGCAAAATTTTCAAACAACTTATTTTTCAGAAATAACTACCTCCCTGCCTAACACTGAAAAAAGTTCTTTCATAAAATACCCAGAAGTTACTCCAACCGTAAGTATTGACGCATTAACTGGCGTGAATAGTCAGTTAAAACCAAAAAAACTTTCCAAGTTATCACAATATGATGATGTCGTTGTAGATAGCAATAAAACAACCAACACACTATCAAACAAAACATTGAAACAATACTGTTTAAACGATACAATATCAAATATGAGTTTGGAAAATAAACTAACAGCAACTGAAGCAAATTATAAATCTACTAAAGACAGCGTTGGTACTACCAATAAACTTTTGAAAACCGTTTATAAAAGAAATAACTCATATCATGAATATAACACAACTGAGCTAGTACCAAAAGGTAAACAACAAATAAAAACTATCGATAAAAGCTATTTTGCGGTTAAGCCTTTTGTCTATAGCTATAAAACTCATTTAAAATATGAAGGTAATTTTAATAATGTAAGTACAAAAATACAAAGTAAAGAAGATAAAACCAGCGATGATAGAAATTTTTCCTATAGTGTAAATAATAACGTATCTAAAAGTGACAGGAATTTAAATAGTGATCTTGTGAATTTTTTTAAAAGTAGAACAACTATCACTTCGATAAAAACATATCGAACTCATAAGCAGTTGTTGCCCAGTACTTTAGAAAACGTCAAATTGGACAACAGCTCAAAAATTAATAAACCCATATTAAATTTTGATTGTCGAAACCGCTCACGAGGTAGATATGCAGATGAAGGTAATTGCAGGAAGTTCTATATTTGCATAGGCATTGCTGTACCTATTCCTGGACTATGTCCAACGGACACAGTATTTAGTGAGTTTCAAAAACAATGTACAAGGAATTTATCACACTGCGTTAGAAAAAATCAATTTCAATGTGTTAGTGAAGGCAGATTCGATGATGTGTTGGAACATAATATTTATTATATCTGTGTTAAAGGTACAGATCACAGGTTCATAAGATTTAAATTCCAGTGTCAAAACGGTTATCGACTTGATAAAATTAGTTTGACTTGTAAAAAAGTTAAAGAAATCATTAAATTATCATACCCAACATTGTCATCATCATTATACGGTGAAGATAATAAAAAGATGAGTAAAACTATTACAAAGAAGAGAACTGATAAGTACTTTTTTGTAAATAATGAAAGCTTTAAATGTGAAAAAGAAGGAAAGTTTTCAGATCCAAGCAACTGTAGAAGATATTATGTTTGTACAAAAACTTCCACATCAATTCTACGTCGTAAAAGAAAAAGCTGTGATTCAGACGAAATATTCGACAAAGATAAAAATAAATGTGTCGATCAAGATAGCCATGAATGTTGATAAACTTTAATTTGATGACCAGTTGCCAGAATTTGCATGGATAATTAACAATAAAATAGTGTTAAGTGAAATAAAATGAATAAGTCACAATTTAGTTTATTTAATTTAGTAAAACTTACAATTAACACGTATATTAACGTTCTCTTTTTTACGTTTCTAAGTTAAAAGGCATGTTCAGTCTTATTTAAAGTAAATATAATTATACATTTCTAATTATGTGTTTATTTGTTTACTACAAAAGCCCTTGGTTTTCGATAAGCTGCACCTGACGGTTGAATAAAAGAGTCCTCGTCGTCTCTCTCTAATGTTATGCAGAACTGGTTGGAGAAAATTGTACATCGAATAGCGGACTCTCCTCTGACGGGACGTGTTGGACAAAAATATTTAGCGCGAACAGGACTTTTATCCTGTGTTACCGCAAATTTGTAATTTTTGCAGTCTATAGGTCTGCCCCAGTGCGAATTCATATCTAAATTATCAAAGTTATTAATTCTGGTATTTGAGTCCATTCTGCGATTATCCTGGTGGGATAAGGTGATTGTTTTCGTAATATTCGTTAATGGACATTTGTATGTATCGGGAGAAGAGCAAGTCCGAGTATAGCCATTAAAAATAGTTGTTCCAGAGCATTTAAACTTGATACCTTGAAATCGGTTTTTGTTAGGTATACAAAGAATATATCCTTTGCAATCGGCGACACTTGGATCAGCAATTCTTTCATTACGGTGACACCGTATCGTGCGACGTATTGCAGGATCAATATAGTTTATTGTATTTTCGCAGACATCACTCGAGTCCTCGTTGCATACAGTATTTGCTGGACAATTGAAAGCTGGTCCTAATAAGTTGTTGCCCTCACAAAGCCTTAATTTAGTTGTACCTTCGCACACGAAGCCGTATGGTCCACAATCGAAATGTTGCTTCAAAAACGCTACTGTCGGTTCATGTTGTAAAATCAGAATCTGTAAAAAAAGATTATTTCTAAATTATAAGTGGTAGTAGTATTGAGAGCACTTAAGCACACCAATGGATACCTTACGGTTGCCAGAAGGATGCAGCTAGCCGTAAGTGTAATCGCACAATCGGTAGGTACAATACGTGGTAAACGTGATAGAGCCATGCTGCAATTACATTAGTAGTATAGTTTTAGCATGAATGGGTCGGCTCGATCAGGGAAGGACCACGCTCTCACAGAATACCAGCATGAAATAGCAGCATAACGCTGCTGTGTTTCGCATGGTGAGTGTAGAGAACCGGAGACCCATTTTACTGGAAATGAGGCATTCCATCTTAGTCCTCATTTTGATTTGTAATCGAGATTTTAGAATAGATGTAGATGTCTATGGGCCACAGCAACCGCTTGCCATCAAGTGGACTGTGTGCTAGTTTGTTACCCTATCTTATTAAAAAAAGAGAAAGCGTCGAAATGTTGCGTTAAGTGTAAGCTGGGGCAAGCCTTTTCGCAAATGAACATGAAAGAAGTAGCTAGTGTATATTTACCCTATATTAAGAAGGAAAAATAGAAGAATGTTTTAGGTGCATCCTTATTTGTACATACATAAGTATACACAACCTGAATCAATGGCGCTAACTAATAGCACAGTGCGAAGTTTTATTATGATATTTTTCGTTTTCTATACGGACGGCTGACCATTAGTCCGGTCAATTTAGACATTCGAAGCTACCTAAATTCCCACCATGCTGAAAATCAGTAAGATTGTTTAAAATATAATTGAAAACAAAATTTGAAAGTTCCTTATCTTTCCCCTATATTTTGATCTGAGGTATTTTTATGATAAACTTACCGTTTTGCTGAAAATCGCGAAACTAATTTTTTTGACCCTTGACCTTGATTAAATTTTTTTTCCATACAGGGGAAAGATGGGGAACTTTCCAACTTTATTTATAATTATATTTTAAACAATCTTACTGATTTTCAGCTTGGTGGAAAGTTAGGTAGCTTTACTCTTATTTTTTGGTCTAATTTGACCGGACTACATCGCAAATAAGAATAGTGAGTGATATACAAAATAGAAAGTGATAGTGCGTATGTATCATAAGAAATAAAGAAATTGATAATTCTTTGTGATGCCAAGTATGTGAAAAGAGTTAAGTTTTTAAACCAATTGCTAATTTCGCCTAGTGGCAACAATTATGTGTTGTTGAATGATGAATATTAATTGTTATGTTAAAGTTGTTCAAAAGTGCTGCGGTGATGTTTAGCGGTCTGCCAACACAGTCTTTATTACGCGCATATAAGCAAATTAATTGTGAACAACTTTTAATATAAAGGATTTCCGCTAAGTAATGCCTGATTCTGTTAATTATCTTAATTATTGTGGATGTGCTAAGTACATGTATTGGCCTATGTAATTTGAAATATTGTAATATACTAAGACATTATATACTTTCCGAAAAAGTCATATAGTTACCTATTAAAAATTAATTTAAGGATTCGCAGCCATAGGCTCGCATCGTTCATGTCAAATGGATTGTACATAATAATAATAACGTATTAGTTTGTGATAGTGCGTCACGCTTACAGGTCAGTGGTGCGTCCTCTGAATCCCGCAGCAATCAGATTGCCGACGCGACGGTCATTTACAATCGGATCGGATTTTTTAACTGTATCATTCACATTTTCGTAGCGAGCAGACGAACGGAACCGTCTATGACAAAATAGAAAGTGATAAAGCTGAAGTTGTCGAGGTTGCTTGTTTGCTGCCAGAACAAGAAGAAAAGAAACATGACATTTGGATAGATGCCTTCACTTCATGGAGAATATCATAAGTACTTATTTTCGTATGGTCTCATGCCAATTTTACTAGGTACTCTTCTTGATATTCTGAGACCACTTTGACTGAAATGTAAATAAAGGCCAACGACCGTGTAACAACTAAACGGCAAATCATCGGCTCGCATCGGAATGGTAATTCCTCCGAACACTGCGTCGGCATTACCGACGGGCCGAAGCGTGTGTGGCTAGAGTGCGTCCATAGGTGATAAATATCGAAAATGTGGTTCGTCTGCTGCGGATCAGAAAATAAAGAAAAACTGAATCAGAAGGTGGGCACCAGCATCTTCCTGATAATAACTCAAAATTATAAAAACACTGCGATTACAAACCGCCTGCTAAGCATATCAACTGTGGCAAAATCCCTCTTAAGAGACAGTCTATGAGGCCTATATTCAGAAATGGACATTTATAGGCTTTAACGATATACACGGTAACTACAATTTGAGGGGTGGATCATCTACGGTTTGGGGTGGAGGACCTCAGTACGCCCTCCCCTGTATGTATTTATATGAAGATATTACAAAGAGCTGGTGTACAAACGTGAATATACCTCTATTAAAAAGTTACGGCTGAAACTGAACCAGGCCAAAATGAAGATTAGGGAAAAAGAAGAATCATTCCGCGGGCTTAAAAGAAATTTTGTAAAAATATGTAGGCAACATATCGCTAATAATGCAGCTCATTTGGAACATTCACTTTAAATAAGCGTGTCAAAAATAATAAATAATATTTTAATGGTACGTAATCGTGTGTTTGTTGGATTCATTCCTGTCATTTCGTATAGTAATCTTGTTACTCTACTAGCGTAGCTTACGCTTAACAAAATAAACTAACAGTTTTTAGTAGACTTTAAAATAAAGAAAACTGCCGATTGTTGGTACATGGATTATTTAAATACATTTTTCCAAATACGTTATTTTTGTGCCCCAGTACTATACTGTTTATAAATTTATAAATTTTTGGAGAAAATTTTTCATAAAAGCCAGTCGATTTAAGATAGGTTGTAGAAAAAAAATAATTGTGAAATATTTGTTTTACAACCATAGAAAGTTAATGCAAACATTAGATTTTGAAATAAAAATTACTATTTTTTTTAATTAGAATTTTATAAATCTATTAAACAGAGGTTTGGTTTAAAGGTACAAACAAACCTCTGTTTGAAAAAAAACTCACGATCGCAGACCTACAGCTTGGCTGCAATTGCGAAGCATCGGATATTGATAAAATTTTTACTCCAAGTCCAAATAACTTTTGTACATACAAAGGGATTATATCGATAGGTAATTAAGGTCCTCTACTTTCTAGGCGCTGATGATTCACCCCTCAAGTTACACCGTGTATAATAGAAATATATTTATATATATTATACACTTCTTTAATTATTAAACAAATAATTTTAAATTTGATACTACCTGTCCGATACATACTACTATGCGAACCTGTGCACGCGAACTTTAATCTTTTCCTTTAGAACTTTAGAATTTACGTGATAAACTTAAGCTATACTTGACGAACTAATAGTTTATGCATATTATCCTCTACCGGGTAATTTTTCAAACAGTAGCTAAATTTTAAATTTACTTGAGTTCAAATATATAAACAATGATATATTTATTTATTATTACAATTTTTGTAAATATGAATAAATAAGGCTTCTACTTTTATTTGAAGTTATCCCAAATTGAATGTGATTTATGGACAAGGTTTTTGCCTACCGATCGACCCTAACTAGTGTGTGCGTGCGCAGTAAAATCAGTTAAAATTAGGGATGGGCCGAATATGGATTTCACCGGATACAAATATTCGGCCGAATGTTCGGTAAAACTTTTACCGAACCGAATATTCGGCCGAACATTATTCAGCAGGATAACCTCGGGACCCAACCAATTTATGTCGAAACTTGTTACCGTAAACCGCGCGGATTAGCGTCGGACCCTGCCTCTCGCTCCCCGTCACACCTGACAGTTATTGCATCATCTAGTACTGAGGAAATTGCCGGCACATCCTTATGTTGTATTCTTGTTATAAAAAAGTATTTCGTTGTTTTATTCTTAGTGAAAACTGATAATTATTTGATAAAAATGAGCGGCAGGAAAATTACTATTTGGACTTATTTTAGAGAAACTGACTACCAAAGTAAAGTAGGAAATGTACTAATGTAAGCAATGTAATGTTTCTTTGTTTGATTACAAAAACATTTCATCAAGTTTCTATTTGCTTTAATCAGAAATAAACCTACAGTGCCTCAAAAACATAAATGTATAGATTTATGCACTTGAGGCGGTCTAGAATAAGTAGATTTAACGCATAAATAAAATATACTTACAACAGTAAAAGACATCGCATTATTCAATTCGTACATTTCAATACATTGGACACTATGAAAACGAATATTCGGTGATTTAGCCGAATATTCGGCTGAATACGAATATTCGGTAAAGCTGCCGAACATGCCGAATATAAAACGAATATTCGGCCCATCTCTAGTTAAAATAATGCATTAACACGCATTTTGAATTTAAAAGATAAAAAGAACAGAATGTTTGATATTTTTTTTAATAAATTTTCTTTACCATTTACCTATATTATTTATTCTTAACTTTCTCTGCAAATTTGGCCGTTTAATGCAAAATAACCCTGTATAGTATTATGCCATACATAGTTATTTTCAGAATAATGGTTCCAACTGGAATGGAAGCCTGTTTTAATATTTATCCTGACTTCTGCATAGATTGATAAAATTTTCCTCAATGCTTGCATCAATATTTATGACAATATAACCATACTGGATAAACTTTTTGAAACAACTAAATGTAATAAATAACCGAACATCGTTTTAAATTGTTAAATTTAAACTATAGTTTTAGGTTCTTCTAGGGTACCTATTAAAAACACTTATAAAAATATTCGTTTGAAATCGAATACCATTGATATAACTTAATGTCGAATACATATTAGATCTCTTAAGGAAATTAATAATGATTCAGTTTGATTTATCTCATTGATGAACTTTCTTGTAAATTAAAGTGCTTACCGTATAAAACAAGAACTTGTAATACTCTAACATTTTAACACAAATAATCGATGTTTTATTGTTATTTTCGCTTATTCGCTCTCACAAAGTATAGGTTTCTCGTAAGACGCGCGAAAGATGACTAACGAAGCATTGAGTTTTCTTCTAAAGTCGCTATTTCGCGGGCAATTATCATTTTTAACACCTCTCGAACTTGGAGAAATGAGTCCGTGTCACTGGGACATTGTGCGACACCTTTTCTATTATATTTGAATGTCTCTAACGCTACACACGCTAGCGGTCAATATAATAACCGTGGAAAACAAATAATGTTAGAACCCACGAATTAACATAGACAAATTATTATTTTTCTATTATTTTAATTGATTCAATGTTGTATGACGAATTTTATAAAATTACAACAGTTCCAGGAGACTGAACAATTTAGGAGTTGCAGTCAGGTAATATCCATAACGCAAGATAAGTAAGAGAAAGTTACGGGTAATATTTAAGTAGTTCTTTGCCAGTATTGTCCATTTCTTACGAGCTGGTCACTCGGTAAGGAACTATAGACAATACTAGAAAAGTTTTAAGCTAAATTAAGGAGAGGCATTAGGATATGCCTACGCTTAGGAGTGGAATTCAGATAGGCTGTATGATGATGATGGTGAATTCTACTTCAGTATCATATCATTTTCCTTATTTAAGAGGCCACTTCTGAAGATAATTAATAAAGCTAATAAAGATAACGATTAACAGTGCGAGTGAATGTGGAAATGAGGTAATGCACACTCAACAGACTAGGTGATTCTCAAAGATTTATTATTGCACCCGGGTGTTAGCAGAGAAAACTATTCTAGTGCTCAGGAGCTCGCTTTGAAGTACGTACTCGTGGATAGAAATTACCTATGATGCTTCTGGACTCCAGTTTAGATGTTTAACAATTAGCATAAGCGAAATGGTGACATGTTACACCTAAAAAGATACCATGTGGTGGTAGACCATTTAGTGGTCATCTATTTAAGAGGTCGGTTTTGGCCTTATTCATTGTGGGCTCTTATTACACTCACAGAATAAGTGTGATGAATTTTCTCTTACGACGTCATCACATCGCTAACAATAAGAATTCTTGCATAAATTTCACAAATTTTAAATGAAATTAAAATCTATTAACGGAGATATTTGAGAACTAAATACCCAGGGTAACAACTCCTATAGAAAGGCAATAAAAAGAGTAGACCAGTTTCCACAGCATTGAACATATTGTCTCACAGCTTTACAGGTTAGCACAGCGAAATAATGCGACTAAGGAGAAAGCGTATTTGTTCGCTTCTCTTTTTTAACGTAACGTGTCTCAAACAACAACTACCACGAACAGAACCACGACACATGTCCTACTTAGGCAGAATCTTAGTATAGAGGTAATGTTTTACACCAATGGACATAATAACGATAGTGAGACCCGTAGAACTATCGACTTATCCCTCTTAGTCGCATGTGCGATACTTTATACTGCTAGAACGAGTGGGAGATTATATTTCTACATTCATTTGTTCGTATTTCCTTTTGTTTTTTTACCCTCATTCCCAATAATAGTTATTCAAAAGATTAACTAAGTTTAGGTGAGATTTTTTGTTTCAAATAAGTGCAAATTTTACGCGTGATAGAGCCAAGCTACAGATATATTGTGGTTGTAGCACGAATGGGTCGGCTTGATCTGGGAAAGACCGTGCTCTCATAATTTGAAAACTCCGCCGTGTTGATTAGTGTCGTGAAATAGTTCAAAGATTTAACGGAGGTGACTCAAATGCTGTGTTCGACAGACTTACGGGTGACAAAAGCTGGATTTATTGTTATGATCCTGAAACTAAGAGACAGTCTGCTGTCTGGGTGTTTCCTTCCGAGGAGTTGCCAACAAAAGTGAAGAGAGGTCGAAGTGTGGGAAAAAAGATGGTGACCTTGTTCTTCGGAAGGACAGGTCATTACGCAACAATTGTTTTAGAGGACCGAAAAACAGTTACTGCAGAGTGGTACACTAACTATTGTTTGCCACTTGTCTTGGAAAAAGTTCGGGAGAAACGACCTCGCAGTAGGATACTTGGCGGCGTCAGACGTGGAATTACTGGGTCGCCCGCCCTATAGTCCGACTGCGCACCTTGCGATTTTTATTTATTTCTAAAAATAAAATAAAAACTTCGAGGAAAACGTTTTATGGAGGCCTAGGAAGCAGTGGCTGCGTTTCAAAATGCCGTCGAAGAGACCCCTAAGGACGAGTGGGCAAAGTGCTTTTCTCAGTAGTTTCATCGGATGCAGCGATATATAGATGTAAATGGACACTATTTTAAAAAGATATAATAAAACTAATAACTTTCTAATTTGTTCAGTTTTTGATTTTCTAATAACTTTCAGTGTCACCCTCGTATCTTGAAGTCTTGCAGTGGTATGCTTGGGTTTGGATTTAATTCACTATATAATAAAGAACTATAATTAATTTAAGCTTAGTATTGAACCAATATAATTTTTAATTTTAGGAGAGAGTATTTATGTTTGATATATTTTAGATTTTTGTCTAAGAAATTATTGTAACAACATTTAAATTTGAACAAATGTGCGTGTGTACACATGTATGAAATGAAACTTCTTTACAAAATATCATTCTTCTTCTATTTTAGATACATTTAAATGTAAGCTAAGCTAAAATAAAGCTGAAATAAGGCTTACGCAAAAAAGACATCACAAGAAAACGTGACATTTTTTTAAATCACAACACAAAGCACAAAGTCCACCTGATGATAAGTGGTCGTTGTAGCCCAGACTTCTACATCTATCCTCGCTTACGAATCAAAATGCAGATGCGTTGTCACCCGTGAGGACTAAGGTGGAATGCCCCCCCTTCCAGTAAAAGGGGTATCCGGTTCTCTTCGAAACACAGCAGCATTAAGCTACTATTTTACGCTGATATTCTGTGAGAGCGCGGTCCTTCCCCGGTCGAGCGAACCCATTCGTACTACAACTATACTACCAATATAACTGCAGCATGGCTCCACTACGCATAAAATATACAAAATAAATAAATTCCTTGTCTACGTCGATAGTTAGTAAAGTACGCAATCAAGGATTTTTGACAACCCTGACACATATATTCAAATTTGTATGAAAAATTGAATTCTTTCTTACAACACAATTAAGGAAGCAAATCACTATGAGCGTTGCGTATTTTATTATGTGGTAAACTTACCTTCATCCTTGAAGTTAAGCCCTACAATTCTCATTAAAAACCCCGATGGCAAACCTGGTGGCAGCTGCCACAAAGTAAGATCAACTTTGGCATTTTTATTATTTTTGAGTGTTTTGTCTATTCAGTGTTAGTAATTTTTTAAATCACTAATAAATACCAAATCTATGAAGCATATAGTCACATTTAACATTGAGGTCCAGTTGAGAGTACCTTTTATGTTGGAAAATTTGCCATAAACTTTTAAGTCTTTCAAAAATGGCAGAGTTGCCAGGTTTCACAGTAGTAAACATTTTGAACAAAATTTTACATCACGATCGATGCTTCACCCGATACTAGGCACGTAGACCTGTAGCGTGAGAGCCATATACACATTTTAACAAAAAACAGAAATTTGTGCACAGCTGACTTTACAAAGCTTTCCCTTTAAATATCTACTCCAATTTGTTTATGGTCTATAAACATATATTACACACATATATACACACACATTAAATATATTATATATATACATCCATCCATATATACACAAATATACATCCATATATATATACATACATCACATATACGTATTATAATTTGCTAATATTACAGTATTTTGAATTCGCAATTACTGCTATAATAACAATATCAATATCAACATTGGGCATGTAGCTACTATGACAATGTTTGAAACAGCTTTTACGTTTGTTCATAACTAAGCACAATCTCTTATGTCGCATGCCTACATAGCTTTATCTATTATATTGTATTAGTGTTTCAATGAATGTATGTAATGTAAGTTCGTAATCGCAAAAATTATTTTTATGTAACAATACTATGCGAAATTCGGACAAATTAACTATTTTCGAATTATTCCTTTAATCATGTTTTAAACCTTTGCTTCTTGCCAACATCATGATTCTAGGTCAACTGGAATGGGAAGTAACTTATTGGTTATTGATAGAATCAGGCGTTACTTTGCGGAAATCCATTATAATAAAAAATAAAAATATAAATTTCTTCGCAACCTTCCGCTAAACAAATACAATGATGTGTCTTACCTGGATTGAAGAGCACCTCCCGCCCTCCCTCAATTGCATGCACTAACTCCGTCACCACCAGGCAAGCCACACCATCGACGATAATACGACACGTGTTTCGCCTCTACACGAGGCATCTTCAGGTAATGTAGACTCTACGGCGGCTGACCGCTAAAAGCGGTGCTCTTCAATCCAGGTAAGACACATCATTGTATTTGTTTAGCGGAAGGTTGCGAAGAAATTTTTATTTTTTACCTTATTGGTTTTAGAGAGATTGCGAGTATGAAAATATGTAACATAAGTAGCCGATCTTTTGACAGCGTTGACTAAAAAGCTTTTTACAACTCCAAGGGAATGTAGTTTTTAATATTTGATATTAATTTCAACTTGATACTTTTACCGTTCCTGAGACCCTGTTTATAAAATCACTTTGATTTTGGGATATGGAATGGAATACTAAAAGCATACTATTTTAAGAGAGAAAGCGGATGTAGATTCTGTCTTAAATAAAATTAAATCAAAACCCAAGCATACAACTGCAAGACTCTAAGATCTTAGACATCATGACGTCAAACATCACAGTCCTTCGTGATCAAGAATGTTGTAAAGCACTTGAAAGATCAAAGTTAAAATTAAACGCATTGTTCATCAACTCATAATATCCATAACTTTACAAGAACCTCCTGAATCCAGTTTATACGGAAGATTCACCGTCATAGCCAGGCTTGCCAGTAAGTTTGGTAGCAGTAACAGATGTCTCGCATATTTGATATTGCTTCTTAGTGGTCGTAAACGCGATTGCTGAGATCCCGTGTTGAAATCCCGGGTCGAGCCAAGTTTAGTTATTGAGTTTAGAATAGATTGTCCCTGTGCTTGCGCACACACTCGGGCACTATAATCCTGTACCCTCATCTCCGTTGAGACGGACTGCCGTGAAGGAAATCCGGTCTGTAAGTCATTGCTTCCCGTCGCCGGACAGAGTATTAAACACCTAGCGTATTCGAGATGGTTATACCTTTCATCTATAGGAGACACATAGCTAGTACGCTGGACTGTCTACAGTCTACACCCTACAAAACGTTTGTGCGAATTTGAAGCGTCGACACCAATTGAAGGTCAAAACAAAGTTGTGTTGTTCAAAACTTCTAATGGTGGCCACACACGGTCAGTTCTACTGATCATACCAACTGATCAGTTCAAACTAAAACTGTTATTTTTTAAAATATCGGATTGTCGATATATCTATAAAGAAACTTATATGAAAAACTCCGATATTAATATATTTATAATGATCGATATATCGAAAATCCACTATTTTAAAAGATATCAACAGTTTTAATTTGAACTGATCAGTTGGAATGATCAGTTAAACTGACCGTGTGTGGCGTCCGTAAGTGTATTTTAAAGTTTTAAACGAGAAAAAGAGTGTATGTTATGTTGTTCAGTTATGTTTAATGCTAGTGAATATGTATAGTAAAAAGTATTTTTAGTAACAATAATAGTGTGCGTGATTTGTAAAGCTCGTTACTAGAAGACCAGAAGGGAAGTGTGGTAACATTCCACAAGTGGATTATACAGTTTATATTAAAAAACATTAAAACTATTTTATAATATAGGCTCTTAAAAATCTATCAGTTATCTTATTAAATGTAATTACTAACATGTTTGGATTTAAATTAACTGTGATAAACAATAAAATTCAATAGGGTTGAAGTGTTTCTTGTCGATAATACTTATTGATGTTTTTTTTTTCAGCTATATCTGTTTACAACAATGAGTCGCTGACAACAGATAATTATCAAATATTTATTAATTTACAGGTTTTCAACTTACTCTAGTAAAACCATGACTAAAAAGCATAAAACTTGTGAATTTGCGTCCGAAAGAAATTAATTAGTACGTCAATGATTTGTGGTATGGGACTCTTTAATGTAACTTAGTTCGTAAAACTTAATTACACCTATAGATATTGTCGAATTGGACATTATTTTGACAGCTTATTGATTTTCTCTACTACGAGGACTAAATTAATGGTTAACAATAAATTCTTTACAAAATTATTACGTTTTTATTTTGTAGTTACCTACTCCCAGTTTTTCCTACTTGGATCTTTTTAAACCTCTCGAATAAACCATTCATACCCAATACAAACGGAACGCGGAACAAAACCCGTTCTACAGTTACGAAGAAAAACGTAAATAGACCAACGCAGCTTCGATTTTTGTTTTATATGGGGTATAAAGCTCTCTGTCTACGACATAAGCATTAATTCATACATTTATTTATAGTATGCATTATATTAAAATGATACATAGATAGAATAGTTACAGGTAGGCCTGCCGGGCTAGCATGAGCCGGAGAGAATATATCCCCGGCGAGAGGATATAATTTTTATCCCTTGCTTCGTTTAATCCACCCTGCGAGCATGGGCAAGAGACAAAAATTATATCCCCCGATTATATCCACTGACAAGAGATAAAATTATCTTATCTCTATAGTATATCCCCGTTTGACATAACGAGTGGACATATATCTCCCCGTCCGTAGCATGAGGCCAAGGGAAAGAAAAAAAATTATCCCTTTTTGACATTTGAAAGGGACAATTTTATCCTCTTTCGCGGACGTGGGTTTATCTTCAAACCATTTTAATACAAAAAAGATGTCTCGAGCCTATTGCAACTACATTTTCGTGTCAGAAATTGAAAAACAAGAAAGAGAATTACACCAGCGATCGATACGTGATCAGAATACTTAATCTATTGGGATTCTCCGACAACGAATTTCTACGCCGGTTTCGGATGCTTAAAGATTGTTTTGTATTTGTGTAAAGAACTCTATGAGGCTTTAAAACCTATTAATTCTGTGGGTGGACTACCAGTGCATATTGAAGTAAGCATCTATTACAACCACCTTGTCCAAAAAAGTCTCAATAGCTCAATGCCATGATTTAATTACATAGGTTGTGTCAACAATACCCAAGGCGAGTCCATGGTCAAGTCAAATTTAATGATAATAGAATCAGTCTATACTATATTTTAGGTAAGTATTATAACGTTTTAAAATAAAGTTATCAAACTTAGTAAAGTTACAATTCAAAGGTTTAAATTAAGAAATATGTTAATTCCTTAGCAAAGCTTGCTAAATATACTATACTCATGATTATAAAATTATTTATTCCTTGTTTTGTTTGAAATCATTACATTTTTATTCTTCATGCTTCATCATTTTCAATTAAAATTAAATCTTTGTGACTTAGAGTAGACATCAATTTTAAAGTATTTTGTAATTTTTTATAATGGCAGTAATTGCGGGGATATATTTTTTTTTAATTTCTTCAAGAGGTTACACCACCTCCAAAGGGTCTGTATTGTCCAGTTTCACAATTGGCTTAATTCTAAACACATATTTTTTAATAAATGCTATCACAAGCGAAGTAATACCTGCGATTTGATACAAGCAATGTATATTTAACTTTAATATTATACAAAAGAAAATAAAGAAAGAATTAGAATAATAGAAAAAATAAAAGCAAGGCAGAAATACGCTTAAAATAAATATAACAAATATTATAAATCACATATTGTTTAACAAAAATTATGAACAGTTTAGCAATATAATAAACAAAAGGTAAAAGAAAATATAAGTTAATGTAAATCTACTTAATCTTAAAACTAGTTTATAGCTAGTATAGTTTATAGCTTTATACTATGGTATATTATCTATGCGCGGGGATAAGTTTATCTACTGTCAATATTATATCCACCATAGGCCCATGCTCGCATGGTGGATAAAGCTTTGACATAGGGATAAGATAATTTTATCCCTTGTCAGTGGATATAATCGGTAGATAAAATTTTTATCCCCTGCTCATGCTAGCCCGGCTGGGTGTAGAATTTTTTATCGATATTTTTTGTCACACTGTCCTATCTCTATTATTAGTTCCGTGGGCGCTCGCTACTACTATCAGTGCCAAATTGGCGAAAATCAAATCGCCTCATTATGTCACAGTGTATTAGACAGTCCAACGTACTTTATGGAGGAGACCATCCTTTGGGCATTTCTCATAGTCGTCTCCAACGACAACTAAGGGAAGAAATTTATTGTTTTTCTCACAAGACTATATAGTATAATAATCATTGCAAATAAAACAGTACCTAAATGAAAAACTGCATATAATATGTATAATTTAATTCTACTTTACTGCTAAAAATGAAATTATTCATTATCTGATGAGGAGTCACTGTCGCTGTCTGAACTCGTCGCCGAATCAGATTGTTGTAGTGTCGTTCCTGTTTTCATTCTGTAATAGAAAAATACATTAAAGCTAAGAAACTAAA
This sequence comes from Parnassius smintheus behrii, assembly GCA_036936625.1. Classification (NCBI taxonomy): domain Eukaryota; kingdom Metazoa; phylum Arthropoda; class Insecta; order Lepidoptera; family Papilionidae; genus Parnassius; species Parnassius smintheus. The sequence goes on along the minus strand of JAUPFT010000003.1, from coordinate 38,038,135 downwards.
AGACCAAGAAAAACCGGGAATCAAAAACTCACGCATGGTAAGCTTCGGCGACGACAAGCGCAGACGGGTGCAATGCACTAGTCAGTTTGGTCCTATCCTCCTGTAATAGAACTTGGACCTCTTCTTCAGTTCGATTCAGCATCAAGCTCAAAGTCTGGATGCTGGCTGTTAACGCTTCTTCAAATCCGCAATCGGCCAAATATGTCACCGCAGTCTGTGAGAAACATGTTTTTAAAGCAGATACATATAACATTTACAATTTTGATATTATAATCCATTTAAAAAGAAGTTTTTATAGGTTTGTTAGCACCTGCATCCAGCGTTAAGTTCACCTTTGTACATTTCTGTGCAACGAAGTTTAAATAAATAAATAAAATAAATCCAGTGGTTGTGGTAACAGGCGACCACAGGAAACTCAACCAGGAGATGGGCAGCAACATATCGCATATAACAGCAAATAAAAAATTAAAAAAACTGCAGTTGCCAACCTGCTTGCCAAGCGTGGCAACTACGGCAAATATGTGGCAATCTGTGGGCGAGGGGTGGCCTATCGTTCAGTAGTGGACTTTTGTTTGGCTGTAATGGTATGTGTAGATTGTACAAAACCGAAACTAAAAAAAAATTACAGCAGCGATGCCAGGTTTCCCAACGGTAGCCGCCTTCTTCGCGACTTCGACGAGTATCTCCGGCCTAGCTGGCACTCCCGTAGCTTGTTCAGCGCGAAGTTTGTTCAACGCTTCCCCGACATGGTCCCAGCCGGGGTCCGTTTTGTCCTGGACGTCTGAACACAGCTCAATTATGTTGGATATCGCTGTTGCTGATAATCTGGAAACAAACCACTATTTGAATTTGTTTTTCATAGTATATTGTATAATAGTTATTAGTTTATTGAAGAATATATTAATCTGTGTACACGCCTCCGGTCGGAACATTGCTACTTCGGCTTATTATATTTTGTTTATTTATAACAGGAAAACTATGTAACAGCTATTAATCAACGCTATATGACGAAAAAAAACACGACAATTAATATTAATGAAAAGAGGAGGAGAAAAAAAATTATGGGTGCAGGAATATTTAAAACATAGGGAACACACACTCAAGTGTGCGGATTATCGAATAGGAGTCAAATGAATTCCGAATATCTGAGAATGGGGGATAGGAGTTCGAGGAGCTATAAAGTTTAGTTCCTTATATCGAGAAACAAAATACGCTTTTAAAACAGAGTGAGAGATACCTCTATTACACTACACTGAATCAGGGCCCTGAATTAAGGGTGGACGTGGTTCCTAATTAGGGACGTCAGTATTACATTACACTGATTTTACGCCCTTACTCATAATTCCAGAGCTATTATGTTTCGTATTTTTATAAATCATAAGGTAAGCCTATTAAGTTCTCATAAATGGGATTTGTCATAATTAAGTTGTTTAGGGAAATATATACAATATATACGAGTATATAAGTAACATATGTAAGTCGCACGTTTTTTTTAATAGAAGAGGGAGCAAACGAGCATACGGCTCATCCGATGGTAAGTGACTACCGCCACTCATGAACAACCACAACACCAGGGGAATCACAGGTGCGTTGCCGGCCAAATGTATAGGGTTACCGAACTTAGATGTTATAATTTACAAATAGTAGAGACAAGTACAAAATAGAACAGCTTTATCACAGTCCTTAGAAAATCTGTTAAAAGAATTACATGCTTCTATAAAGAACTAGCCAATACTTATTTTATTGCGGAACCTAGATTAAAATATCAAGAATTTTTTTATGGGACTATCGTATAATAGTTCCTAGTGAGCGTCTTAATTGCAAAATGAGTAACTATACTAAATTTCAAGTCAATCGGGTGTATAGTTTTAAAGATATCGTGAAGAGTCAGACAGTGGTATTTCGCTTATACCACGTGCCGCTACAATGGTGACTTTATTTTGACACACATATACGTTTTCATGAAGATATTATATTTCAATTAAACATTATTATTTACGGATTTTTTTGAAATTTTAGAAAATAGCATCTTAGAGCAACCTGTACTTAGAGAACTGTCGCGCAGAGGTCATAACATTGTATCATTGAAATTTAAACGAATAAGCAATACCAAACTTTGTCAGCAAGTGGGCGGCGCAGGCTACGAAATCGAATAATTTGTTTGCATTTCTAGTGGTCGCCGAACCTGTGTCCTTGACAAACATCATCACAGTAGTGCCCATAATTACGTCCAATAATATTTTTGTGAATGTTTCCGCGAAAAAGACGCTTTGTTTTGTTTTCGTTTACTAATCAAGTTTTTATTTGCGTTATTAGTGCTTGTGAAAACTTGCGATCGTAATGGCAAATACACATCCGAACTACACAGCAGCTGAATATGCGAACATTTAAACCGCAAAAAATGGTATCCATTCAAGGCTAGAAAAGTACATACGGGTAATAAATTAATAAGAGTGAATTATTGTCAGTGGTTACTGAGTAAAATTGAAGGGGACTGTGACTTTCTTTCCCGAATTTGTTACTGACGAAAGCACGTTCACCAGAAACGGCATGTGGAGCCAGCATAATCAAATAAGTGCAAATAATGCACCATTGGGCACCCAAAGACCAAAATCTGCGCGTTTGGCGGGGGAGTCAACCCATCAGTAGATACGGACCGTCACGAGTACAAGGTTGTAGGTACCAGACGCGTTGCGCGGTTGCCAGCTCGCGAAACGACGCGTTGCCGCTCCGATTTAACTAGGTAATTTTATGAATTGATTTTTTGCAAGGATGATGCAATTTTCTTTTAACCTATCAAATTTAATATGATTAATGGGCACTAACCCTACCCGTATGTAAAATTAAAGTCACCATTGTAGCTGCACTTTGTATATATATATATGTTGGCGACGCGCCTATAAGAATGTTTCAGTTTATTAAATCAACCGATGACGCATAGTCATGAAAAGCAAATTATCGAGCCACGACGCTCTGATAAGAAAATGCTTAGTTAAATCTTAAAGAAATGTCGAATTAATGATAAGAAGGTCTTGGGTTCGACTCCCAGGCCGGAGTAGTTTATTCGTTTTCCTAAGTAATATCGCCTAATAAATTCGTAAGGAATTTAAGATATAAATTATGTTACCGGATTTGTTCCCCGGTTGAAATCATCTTTCTAATGATGTAAATTCATAAGAATATTAAAGTAAAGTTAAAGATCGGATTGGTTCCCCGGTCGAGATAATCACTCTGTGCATAGACAGAATTAAAGGAAATTAATTGCATAAGTATTGTCTTGTATAAGTTTGATACGTTTGTACGAAAACAAATGCCTATTTGTTATAATTGATTAATGAAAACATTCACTTGTATTGTTATCTGATAAGAAGCATGATAACAAGTAAGAATCTTATCAGAAATAGTTTCCTACTGTTTGAAAATTATGTAGAAACACTTGTCTATTTAATATTGTTAAAATTAAGTGTATTTCAGACTTTCATTTTTTCTGATAGTCGAGAGTCGTGCAAAGTTAGTTGTTCAAATAGTGTGAGTTCACGGAAGCACGCTGACCACGCCCTTAGGAGGCCGAATATGTAAAAATTTAAAATGTTTGAAATTTCAGCAATTTATGTAAAAATGACTTGTAAACTATTTCAGGTTGATTGTACGTGCTAAAAAGGTGAATTCTGTGTTATTTTTATGTGAAAATTCATGTGCATAAGTGAAATAATGATAGTTTTGTATAAGAAATTTAAAAGTGTTTTAAATAGTGAAATGAATAGAGAAGATGTAAATTAAACTATTGTATTAGTTAACTTATGTATAAATTCAAGTAGGAAACATTGTTTTAACTTTCTGTGTTAAATATTTAAGAAGTTTGCATTTTGGATTTGTGAGTAAAATAGGTGGTTTTCGTTTAATAAATAAAAGGTTTTTTGTAATATGAAGATATAATGCATATCATAGTGTAGATATTGTTTTGTACTACCTATATTGACAAATTGTATTTGAATATGACTTGAGTAAATAAAGAAATTAAGTGAAACGTGAGAGAGTAATAGTACAAATTCATGTAATTAAGTTGCGCAGGCACGCGAAATGCGCGGCTCACTTTCGCGTTTAGCTCTGGGGGTAGCTTAGTAAACGGGTTTTATTGCAATTCGTTCGGGGAAGAAGATAATTCGGGAAAATAGTTCGGAAAAACAAGAAAATCCTTCGGGAAAAGTGAAAACCAGCAGTCAAGAAGAAGAGTATAGGGAAAAGTGATTACTCTCTCACGGAACGGTTTGAAGATAATTGCTGTTTCATTCCCAAGATCCCTTAAGTTATACAGTCCACATCGAAGAATTAAGGCGTCGGGACCGGGACGACTTCGGAAGACCCGTAATCCCCGTCTGAACCTACTTGCTGAAAAGGAAAGAGGTTATCGCCCTAGTGTGTTACTCCGTTGCGGAGATCACATACGTTGTTCCCGAACCCAACGTAGGCGCGATAGGAGGCTGGATCGAGAGAAGCCTCGATTCCTCCCTTCTGTTTCTTAGTATTATTTTCCGAATTCCGTTAGGTCCTTTTCAATTGGTCCTCGCGAGCCGAATTCCTTTTCAATTGGTCCTTCGAGCCGGATTAAAGACCACCCGAACCCCGCCAGCTGGATCAAGGAACCAGCTGTGGACTGCTGGTTGTGGAAAAAGAAGACCTTCGGAAGCCGAGTGAAGATCAGCAACCGAAGGAAGCCGGAGGTTTGAGCTGAAGCAATAGGACCAAAGGCCAGAAGACCAGGACGTCAGCGCTGAAGGACGGGACCTGGAACTACCGGAAGAAAGAAAACCGGGATTGCGGCCGGGGGCGTGTGCTCGCATGGGGCACGTATCGCAGCCGGGCGCAGGTGTCTTGTGAAGGCACTCATCGTGGCCAAGCAGGGCTTGGCATTTTTCCTGTCGGGCAAGCGTGCTCGGCATTTCCTGTCGGACAACTGTGTCCGGCATTTCCCGTCGGGTCATCAGGGTGCAAGAAGCATCCACCGCTGCTGCTGCCGGGCGAGGGTGCGCGTGGGCACCTGACTGCATCGCGGCCGGAGGAGGGCGCCTGGACGAGGCGTCACCGGCAACTGGGCGGCGAGCACAGTATACATCCCGACCACCTAACGGTGCCAAACGGTTGGGCTCTGGCATAACACCTTCGGGTGGAGCAGTTCTCTCGAGCGAGACTGCGCTTGCACTACCGCTCGACTGTTTCGTCATATTCCTTGGCGGGACAGTTCCTGAACCTTTCCTCCATTCCATTCCTGCACGACTCCATCCCTGGACGGCTCACCTCGGTAGGCCCCGTTCAGGATTGATAGGGCTGTTAGGGCTGTTAGGGTGGTAGTAGGGTTGTAGGGTTGGGAGATAAGGGGGGGGAGGGGTAGTGGTGTTAGGTTGGGGTGTAGAAGGGTTGTAGGTAAGGGGTTGTAGGGACCGTAGGGACAGTTAGGGACCGTAGGCCAACAATCACCTTCCTGCAAGATGAAGAAGGCACAAGACCAGACAGGGAGAAGCGAAGGGAGCAGGACAAGGACAGGGCTCTCAAGAAAGGCTAAAGAAGCGGAATCATCTGGAGCGACCACAGCTACTGCGTCAAATGGAGCAACTCCTTCAAGTGGAGCCACCACAGACACGTCCACATGCACGTGGGACACAGGGACGTCCGTGGCAACGACAAGCAACAGGACGGACACCAGTGGTACGCAAGCCAGCACCGCACAACAATCCGTTATATCCAGGAGTGAAACGGTGGTCGAAAAAGTAGGTCAAAGGACCGAAGAAGCGGCATCGTTAAGGACAGTAATCGGGCACACTAGTGATAAAGGGTCACAAAGAGGTAGTAGGTCATCGCGATCGGCGAGGCTGAAAGCCGAATTAGAGGCGCGGATTAAATTCGAACGCTCAGAGCTCGAACGAGCACAGGCAGCTGCTGCCTTAGCCAAGTCTCAATTGGAGTTGGCACGACTCAATCGAGAAGAGGAGATCGACTCGAGTGAGGATGACGAAGAGCGGAATACTCAGGTGGAACCTTTCGTAAGGAGTTGGGTTCAGCAGACCATAATGAGCGCGCCGGTTAGTGTAGCACAACCCGATGTTACTGATAAGGAAGCGTGTAAAGGATCGCGCCGCAAAGGGGCGGAGATCGAGCGCAACCAAGGAAATGCACAGAAAACACACGCGAGTGAGGTGTCAGAATTGACCGAAGCGATTGTGAGTGCAATAAAAATAGCTGGTAAAGATAAGTCTTCCCAGCTTCATTTCCTCCAGGAATTACCGGTGTTCGATGGAGACCCGGGTGAATGGATTATTTTCAAAACGGTGTTTGAAGACACGAGAAGCCAATTTTCAGGGGTGCAAAATGTCGCACGCCTTAGGAGGGCATTAAAGGGCACCGCTAAGGAAGCGGTTAAGTCGTTGTTGTTTACTTTGTGTGAACCGGAAGAAATAATGAACGCTCTCGAAAGAAGATTCGGTAGGGTTGAGATGCTCATTCTAGCCGAAATCGAGAATGTAAAGCGTATGCCAAGATTGGCAGAAGATTGCCGGAATATAGGATCTTTTGCAAGTCGTATTACGAACGTGGTTGCCACGATACAAGCGTTGAATCAACCACAGTATTTGTACTCACCGGAGTTAGTGAGCCGCATAGTGGAGAAGCTCGGAACTATGATTAAATTTAAATGGTTTGAATATCGAGCTCAATATCCTTTGGAGCCAGAGTTACAAAAGATGGCCAAGTTTTTAAATTTATTGAGTGAACAATTTGGAGCGTCCTTAAACAATGAAAATGCGCCTGAAAAAAGGAAGCGTCCTGAATTCAGGAAGCAAACTGTACACACTGCAAAGGGAGGTGTACGCAGATGTGCCGTGAGCGAGCGCTATATGCGCCGAAGTAAATCGAGCGAGCGTTTAGAACGCCGAAATAGTAAAGGGCACAACCGACAGGTGGTTATGACAACCCAGGATAAGCCTGTAAGTCGGGTAACACATAAGTGTGTTATATGCAACAAGGAGCACTCTATAGTGAGTTGTTACAAGTTTAAGGACATGAATATTCACGAGAAATGGGAAGCGGTTAAAAAGGCGAAAGTATGTTTCCAATGTTTGTCACCTAACCATAGGAGGTTAGAGTGCAAAGCGAAAAAATGTGGTGTAGAGGGATGTAGAATGTCACATCATCGAATGCTACACCGATACCCCATTGAAAAAACCTCGCCACAAGGGGACGAGGGGTTAAAGATGCTCAGATTACAACTGTTAGTACAGTGAATGCACTGGCATGTGCATACTTAAAGATTATACCGGTCGAGTTGTATGGACCTAGAGGAAAGATCAAGACAACAGCTCTTCTGGATGAGGGATCGACCATGACACTCATAGAGGAGTGTATGGCTCAAAAATTAGCGCCTCGCGGACGTAAAGAGGGATTACGTATCGAAGCCGTGGGAGGAAAGCGAATTAACGATGACAATTCGTATCGCTTAAACATTAAGATAAAAGGCATTTACTCGAGCGACTTAGAAGAGATAAGTGTACAAACAATTAAGTCACTTAACCTTTCTCCGCAGTCGGTAAGCCGAGAATTATTACAACGGTGTCCTCATTTGACACCGATTAAGGATGAGTTGATGTATGAGAGGTCCAAACCTACCATATTAATTGGTCAGGACAATTGGCATCTCATAGTTACTCGTGAATTAATTTCAGGAGGTAAGAACCTACCTGTAGCATCGCTCACCAAACTTGGATGGGTTTTACATGGTCACATATCGGGTGGTATTAAACCGATCAAGATCGTTAACCACATTTCCACCAAGAAGGAGGAAGATATGGATAAATTAATCAAGGATTACTTTAGCTTGGAATCTCTGGGAGTATCGGCTAGAAAACCCGTGAACGACCCAGAAGAACGAGCATTAAGTATTTTGAACAAAACGGTACGTCGTATACCTAATAATAGGTACGAGACTGCTTTGTTATGGCGCACAGACAATGAGTGCTTGCCGTCGAATAGAGCGCAGGTTGAAAGTCGCCTGTTTAATATTGAGAAAAAGCTCGACAAAAATAGCGAGTTGAAAAAGGAATATGAGAAGCAAATTGAAAATCTCATCGTTAATGGTTACGCAGAGAAAGCGAACCATATTCCCATTTCCCCACGTACGTGGTACCTTCCTCACTTCGCAGTGACTCACCCACAAAAGAAGAAAATAAGGATAGTTTTCGACGCCGCCGCAAAGACGGGCGGACGTTGTCTCAATGATGCATTGTTAACCGGACCGGACTTATTGAAGTCGTTGTTCGGAGTTCTGCTACGATTCAGAGAAGGAAGCGTGGCAGTAATGGCAGACATTAAAGAAATGTTCCTGCAAGTGAAAATCCGGGATGAAGACAGGGATAGCCTTCGATTCTTATGGCGGCACAATCGTGACGCGCCACCGGAAGAGTATAGAATGACGTCACTCATATTTGGAGCGGCATCATCACCTTGCATTGCTATATATGTAAAGAATAGGAATGCGCAGGACAACGCGCATATCTATCCAGAAGCAGCTTCCGCTACGGAAAGCAATTTCTATATGGATGACTATCTACAGGCATTTCCCGACGTGACGACGGCCGAAAGGATAGTAAACGATATGTATGAATTACATAAGCATGCTTCTTTCCAACTGAGGGGATGGGCTAGCAACCGACCCGAAGTTTTAAGTAAAATGGAAAATAAATATAAGAGCGACAGTGCTTCGCTGGGAGATAAAGAGCATACAGAGCGCACGTTAGGTTTGATTTGGAATATCAAACGGGATATAATAAGTTTCTCCACAAGTCTTCGTAGCACACCGGAAGAGGTGATGGAAGGTTTGCGACCGCCTACGAAGAGGGAGATAACTAGCGCTGTGATGTCAGTTTTCGATCCTTTGGGACTCGCATCACCCATAACGATTCAAGGGAAGTCGTTGATCCAGCAAGTATGGAGGACAGGCATCTCTTGGGATGAAGAAGTTTCACACGAATTACACGTGTTATTTTGTAAATGGATATCGGAAGTGAAGAAATTAGGTCATTTAGAAGTACCTAGACCCGTTGCTGAAGGCATCGGCAAGGGAGAGTTGCATACATTCACGGATGCTAGTGAAAAAGCATACGCTGCCGCGGTGTATTACGTCACCACGGACGAGCTAGGAATAAGGCGGATTACGCTGATCGCCGCAAAGGCAAGAGTAGCGCCGTTGAAACCAATTTCGATTCCAAGGCTTGAATTGCAAGCAGCTCTTATGGGCAGCAGGCTGGCTGCCTCGGTTAGTGAAGAGAGCAAGTACGAGATGTCCGAGAGAGTATTTTGGACAGACTCACGTACAGTGTTAGCGTGGATTAAGTCAGATCCTCGCGCCTTTAAACCATTCGTTGCTCATCGATTGGCTGAGATCGAAGATCACAGTAAGCCATGTGAATGGCGATGGGTTCCAACGTCACAAAATGTGGCAGATGACGCCACGAGAAATTTCCCTTCCACCTTCGATGTAAGTCATCGCTGGTTTCAAGGACCTGAATTCCTCAGGAAAAGTCCTGATTTATGGCCCAAACAAGTGGACACCATAAAAGGCTTAGAAACAGGTGAAGAAAAATCGCCAAAGGGCGTAAATGCGTTAAGAAAGCAAGAACCGTTAAGTCTACCCGACTACGGACGATTTAGCAGCTTTAAGAAATTCCTTGGGGCAACTACACGCACCTTACAAGCGGTAGAAAAATTCAAGAGTTTAAGAAAGTCGGTTAAAGGACCCGACGACGCAGCCGAAAAGTCGGTTATGTGTTCCAACAAAGTTTTAGCAAAGTCGGTTCAAGGACCCGATGGCGCGTTGGACATAGCGCTCTTGAAAAAAGCGGAATTCTTAATTTGGAAGTTCGTTCAAGACGAGTGTTTTTATTCGGAAATAAAATGTTTGAAAGCAGGCAAAAGCGTTGAAAGAAGTTCACGCTTAAGTAAATTATCTATGGAAATAGGAGAGGATAACTTACTCCGTTTAAATGGACGTTTACCTTTCAAGTCTAATTTGACCGAGGAAAGTAGAAAACCTGTCATATTAGACGGTAAACACGAAATCGTTAAAATGATGATTAGAGAAGTTCATCATCATTTTGGACATGCCAATCACCAGACGGTGATGAATGAGGTGAACCAGAAATTTTTCGTCTTGAACTTACGTAATGTAGTACGAAGTGTGTCACATCATTGCCAGTGGTGCAGGACATACAGGTCAAAGCCGCAGAACGTGCCACAAGGAAATATTCCTCTGGAGAGAATAGCTCATCATGAGCCACCTTTTACATGCTCAGCTGTGGATTATTTCGGTCCTATGAGTGTGACTATAGGAAGGCGACACGAAAAACGTTGGGGTGTTTTATTTACGTGTCTGACTACCAGAGCAGTACATCTGGAATTAGCAGCCTCATTGACACCAGCGTCAATGATAATGGCGTTAAGGCGATTTATCGCCAGAAGAGGAAAACCAACCGTTATATACAGCGATAACGGGACGAATTTCAAAGCTGCAAATAAAGAATTATTGAAAGCATGCGAAGAATGCTATGAGGGCATGAAAAATGAGTCATTTAAGAAGTACATTAAATGGAAATTTATACCTCCGGGAGCACCGCACATGGGTGGCGCCTGGGAGAGGTTAGTAAGGTCGATTAAAATTGCGTTGACCGCTACGCTCAAGGAAAGGAACCCACGAGAGGAGGTTCTACATACGTTACTTTTAGAAGCAGAGCATACGGTAAATTCCAGGCCTCTAGTAACATTCAGTATGGATAGTCCTGAAGAGGGTTTGACACCCAATCATTTTCTTCTGGGACGCTCATGTGGTGATCGACCACCTGGATTATTTCTAGAGCGGCATCTGACGGGTCAACTCAATTGGAAAGCTGCACAGAGGTTAGCCGACCATTTTTGGACAAGGTGGCTGAAGGAATACATGCCTACCTTAATACCGCGAACAGGTAATAACGGAAAGTTCATGGAACCTAAAGAAGGCGATATTGTTTTGATAATAGATCATTCGTTGCCACGAAATACGTGGCCAAAAGGAAAAATTAGTAGAACGTTACCGGGACCAGACGGTCACACCAGAGTGGTTGACGTCATTACTAGCACAGGTATCTTGAGGAGACCTACATCCAGAATAATAGTCCTGGTACCCGCGACGCCTCCCAAATGATGGTGCTGACGCACGGGGGGGGGGAGATTGTTGGCGACGCGCCTATAAGAATGTTTCAGTTTATTAAATCAACCGATGACGCATAGTCATGAAAAGCAAATTATCGAGCCACGACGCTCTGATAAGAAAATGCTTAGTTAAATCTTAAAGAAATGTCGAATTAATGATAAGAAGGTCTTGGGTTCGACTCCCAGGCCGGAGTAGTTTATTCGTTTTCCTAAGTAATATCGCCTAATAAATTCGTAAGGAATTTAAGATATAAATTATGTTACCGGATTTGTTCCCCGGTTGAAATCATCTTTCTAATGATGTAAATTCATAAGAATATTAAAGTAAAGTTAAAGATCGGATTGGTTCCCCGGTCGAGATAATCACTCTGTGCATAGACAGAATTAAAGGAAATTAATTGCATAAGTATTGTCTTGTATAAGTTTGATACGTTTGTACGAAAACAAATGCCTATTTGTTATAATTGATTAATGAAAACATTCACTTGTATTGTTATCTGATAAGAAGCATGATAACAAGTAAGAATCTTATCAGAAATAGTTTCCTACTGTTTGAAAATTATGTAGAAACACTTGTCTATTTAATATTGTTAAAATTAAGTGTATTTCAGACTTTCATTTTTTCTGATAGTCGAGAGTCGTGCAAAGTTAGTTGTTCAAATAGTGTGAGTTCACGGAAGCACGCTGACCACGCCCTTAGGAGGCCGAATATGTAAAAATTTAAAATGTTTGAAATTTCAGCAATTTATGTAAAAATGACTTGTAAACTATTTCAGGTTGATTGTACGTGCTAAAAAGGTGAATTCTGTGTTATTTTTATGTGAAAATTCATGTGCATAAGTGAAATAATGATAGTTTTGTATAAGAAATTTAAAAGTGTTTTAAATAGTGAAATGAATAGAGAAGATGTAAATTAAACTATTGTATTAGTTAACTTATGTATAAATTCAAGTAGGAAACATTGTTTTAACTTTCTGTGTTAAATATTTAAGAAGTTTGCATTTTGGATTTGTGAGTAAAATAGGTGGTTTTCGTTTAATAAATAAAAGGTTTTTTGTAATATGAAGATATAATGCATATCATAGTGTAGATATTGTTTTGTACTACCTATATTGACAAATTGTATTTGAATATGACTTGAGTAAATAAAGAAATTAAGTGAAACGTGAGAGAGTAATAGTACAAATTCATGTAATTAAGTTGCGCAGGCACGCGAAATGCGCGGCTCACTTTCGCGTTTAGCTCTGGGGGTAGCTTAGTAAACGGGTTTTATTGCAATTCGTTCGGGGAAGAAGATAATTCGGGAAAATAGTTCGGAAAAACAAGAAAATCCTTCGGGAAAAGTGAAAACCAGCAGTCAAGAAGAAGAGTATAGGGAAAAGTGATTACTCTCTCACGGAACGGTTTGAAGATAATTGCTGTTTCATTCCCAAGATCCCTTAAGTTATACAGTCCACATCGAAGAATTAAGGCGTCGGGACCGGGACGACTTCGGAAGACCCGTAATCCCCGTCTGAACCTACTTGCTGAAAAGGAAAGAGGTTATCGCCCTAGTGTGTTACTCCGTTGCGGAGATCACATACGTTGTTCCCGAACCCAACGTAGGCGCGATAGGAGGCTGGATCGAGAGAAGCCTCGATTCCTCCCTTCTGTTTCTTAGTATTATTTTCCGAATTCCGTTAGGTCCTTTTCAATTGGTCCTCGCGAGCCGAATTCCTTTTCAATATATATATATATATATATATATATATATATATATATATATATATATATATATAGCGAGTGTGTATACATGGTGAGTTTCGCCTGTATTAGGTTTCTATAATTTACGTTCCATATCTTCAATGCATTTTCTATTATACCAAGCGCAGGGAATTCGAGCATAACCCTCTCCATAGCCCGCTGAGTGACTTTTAGCTTCCTTATAATCCCAGTAGTGAAGGACCACTTCTAGGTTCCATAGGTCATCACTCACCCTAAATTGAGCTGGCAAAAAAGAACTGGTTTGACAATGCAGGAAGTCGATGTAGGCGGGTAATTGATCTACGTGAAAGCGTATTTTGTGGCATTTTTATGTTCGGCAGTAAGATTGTGTAAGAAACTTTTTTATTCAATATAGATTATAAATAATACTTATAGAAAGTCACTCTATTGTTTAATTACCACTGGTTCGGACAAAAAAAAACTTCTGTCTTGAGAACAACCGGTAAGAAACCCAGCGGAACTTAAAAAACAGCTTACAATCATGTATGTTACACAACTAACAACACTAAATAAATTATAAATAGCTTGGTAGCGATCATCTCATTCCCAGGGGTTATTATTCGAATACAAATATATACAAATTCCTTAATATTATAATAACCCTTTTTATACAAACTTAGTTTAAAGATTTTGAACTTTGAGCAGGTGAAATTTTGTATATGGTAATGAAGATTACTATTGAGACCAGTGACACGTACTTTTGAACGGGCGATCTTCTCTCACCGGCTTCTTCTTTTTCTTCTATCATTTGTCCAAACTTGAGTACATCTGCAGCGGCAGAACGTATTTTGGCTTTCACTTCGTCATCTGGAACAAAAACGAGAGAAAGTAGTAAAAGTAGAGTACAGAAGATGTTGAGCTCATTTCTGTCTAGGGTTCTGAGTCTCTATCTGGGTTGATATGGGATATCACCTACGTTTTCCACCAAGTAGCGGTGCAAGCACAGGCTGACAGGTATCCTGTCTTAATTCTCAGGAATGACACCGCATATGTGTACTTCTTTGTCTGAAGTAAGTTGCAAGTGTCTATGGGATACTGAAGCTATATTTTTAATAGGATAACGGTGACAAAACGAGCTCACAGTCCAGCTGATGGTAAGTGGTTTCTGCGGTTCATAGACATCTATATCTATCCTTGATCACGAATCAAAATACAGATGCGTTATCACCCGTGAGGACTAAGACGGAATGAAATTTCCAGCAAAAAGGGTCTCCAGTTCTCTAAACTCACTTATTTACATGGTAAATTAAAAAAAGTGACTTTGTGCGAGTTTCTGTATCTATGTTTTTGTTGTCGATGAGTATATTATTTTCAAATCGTCTTTGAAGCTGCTTTTAGTGGTTATTTGTATACCTTGGTACTGGTAGCAGTTGCACAAAGCGTTCAGTAATCTTTCTACAAGCCTCGTTCGGTTAGCGTGACCGAAGATGACGAGCTGCGACCACGCCTGCGCCAAACGATCACCAGCGCCGCCCACCTCTAACGTTTTTATTATCTGTAATTAAGAACACAATTCAAGGCGTACTGTCAAAAGTTTCACATAAATGCTATATATAGTATAATAAGGGCTTTAGCAGCACATCAGGTTATGTTTGCTGAGGCTAACGCGGAAAGCTTTAATACAATAGTGCGGAAGAGTGTAGAGTAGCCTCTCTAATACGACGGGTGTGGGACATTGCCAACAAACTCCTATGTACGGCACTGGAATACTGTGCATATGAGTTTCAGAGCTAAGTATTATGTTTAATATAAAATAAGTGTTGTTGTGTTTATTTATATATGTATAATTGCCGGCACAAGTCGTGAGCACACTTTTTATTGGTCGATACGACGTTGAACACGCTGACGCTCAACGTGACTGGTTCATCAGTCGATTCTTGTCGTCTATTGGGTTCGCACGTATCATTCGGCTTCCGTACACTTGAGAGCAATTTTAGTGATAACTTTTTAATTAGTTTATTTTCGTTAATTGTTTTTGTTACCTCGTTGTTAATTGTTGTTACTCCTATAAAGAACTAGCCAATACCCGCTCGCTTCGCAGAGCAAAAGATAATATTTTATTGCGGAACCTAGATTAAAATGTCAAGAATTTTTTTATAGGACTATCGTATAATCATTCCTAGTATACTAAATTTCAAGTTAATCGGATGTATAATTTTAAAGATATCGTGAAGAGTCAGTCAGTGGTATTTCGCTTGTATATATATATGTATATATTGTATGTTTTATATATTAAAAACAAGGACTACACAAAATTCACACGTGGTACACGACACATTCGTCTATTATTTGTTCGGGTCGCAAGTTTTTCACATTTCTAGATAAACGCGGTTGATAAGCGGTACAGCGATCGAAGTACTAGATACCAGAATATGATATATCTCGCGTCTTTGACAGCGTCGTTAGATTGATTTTACTTATTTTTATTTCTCCACGTTTAAGATGCTCTGCAGTGCTCGTATTCGCGTGCGGGGGGGGGGGTATACTGAGGTGTTCGATATCTCGATTTCATACTTAGAACAGCTATCTTCAGCTTTTCGTAAATAAATTTTGATTATCGATAACGATTACGAACGCTGGACGTAGAACGGCCGATGCCTGCCCCTTGGACTCTAGTGCCTCCGCCCATCTATGAGTAAGGTAGACCAGAAGATCACTAGCTGATCGACCACGACGGAAACCGTATTGGCGGTCACTTATCAGCTGGTGATCCTCAAGGTATCTCATGAGCCATCTAGCACCGTCCAATGGCTCAGGTATATCAGAGCCATTGGACGGGTCTGAGCGGTCGCCTTTTTTTGGGATCGGGTGGACCAAAGCTGTCTTCCATTAATTCGGGACTACGCTTTGACTACGCCACATCGTCACTACTCGGGATCATGTAAAATTATATTTCGAACCCAAGCGTACTACTGCAAGACGCAAACGTATATTTCTGAGTTGGAAAAAAGTGGTGGTATACTACCGTCAATTATCGGAAATTATGACATAATCAAGAATTATGTGAAGAACTGGAAAGACATTGTAACAAAACCCACGGGATGCGACGGGGTTATACATTCTCTTTAATGGATTGAAAAAGTTTCAGAAGTAATTCATATTTGGACCGAATGGTGCAGAAATGTTCCAAACCACAAACTGGCCAAAATAATTATCCAGAACCTCTTTTTAAGTATATTTTCACATATGAGACTTCCGAAACATAAGAAATAATTCCAAAACATTTATTTCATTTTCTTTAAAATGACATACACACATTTTGTTACAAAATAAATGCTAATTTCAAATCTAAATAACTTTATGTTTTGTCGGTTGAAACATTTTTGCACAACACGGCGCATTTTGGTGTTATATAAAAATACATAATCTAACATATACCTCTTCCATAACTGAAGGTTCGGGAACATACACGTTTGGTATTAAAGTGTCTAAAAGCTGGAGAGTTTTCTCGAACGGAGCGTGTCTGTAACAGGACAGAGTAATTGCGAATATGCAAGGACAGGTTTAAAGAACAAAGACACCAAAGAACATACAATTATTAGTACAAATATTATTATTACAAAACGTGGTTTATTGATAGTCTCAGGTTTAGTATTTCTTTTTTTACAGAATAAGGTTGACAACTGACAAATGAGCACACAGTCCACCTGATGGTAAATGGATGTTGTGACACACAGACATCGAAATCTATCATCGATTAAGAATCGAAATGCAGATGCGTAGTCATCCCTGAGGACTAAGATGAAATGCCTTGTTTCCAGGAAAAAGTGTCTCTGATTCTCTTACTATCACCGTACGAAACACAACAGCATTAAATTGCTATTTTACGCTGGTATTCCGTGAGATCGAGGTCCTTCCCCGGTCGAGCCGACCCAGTCGTGCTACAATTGTCAGTATTTGTGTAAATGTTGAATATAACTAAAATAAAAAAATTCAAAATAAGAGCACTTCTAAGATTTTTCTTATCTTTCCTTCTTCGGTCGAGTCAACCTATTAGTGGTACAGCTATAATATATCTACAACATTGTTCTGCCACGCCAAGACACTAAAGTCCCTTAACCGCGACTTCAGTCTTCGTGAAATTTAACATTTGCCGTCAAAGTCCGTAGTTCACATAACTGCAGGACTTCTTTCGTGAAACAGATGCTGGTTTAAACCTGATATTTATAATTATAAACTACTTTTTATAATAAGACGGAATATTTTTATGTTTATAAGTGATTGCTACCAAGTTATTTTTAATTTGTTATGTTTTATTATTTTTAATATGTATCTAACATGATTGTAGCTGTTTTTTTAAAAGAAAGTCTCGCTGACCTTCTTGCTGGTTCTTCCGTGGTAAATTGAAAAAGTGACTTTCAATAAGTATTATTTATAATTTACATTGAATAAAAAGGTTTTCGTTTCTATGATCCCGTCGCAATTACTGCGGAGCAAGCCAAAACATATCCTGCGATAGGTAATGCTATAGCAAACTATAATGAATGAAATCAACGCTATGTTGTACGACTTTACTTTGATTTTATAAACATAAAACTGTTAGATATGTCATTTTCAGTCACTTTTACGTTAATGATCGGTTTTTTTTATAGAAGAGAATGCGGTTCACCTGATGGTCACTAGTCACTTACTACCGCCGCCCATGAACAACCGCAACATCAGGGGAATTGCAGGTGCGCTGCCGGCCTTTTAGAAAATACAATCTGGGCTTCTTCAAGGCAAGAGTGAATAGGCATTTGTTACGCTAAGACAGTGCGATTTACCATCTAAGGCTGCATCACCACTTACCACCTGGTGGGATTGTGGTCGAGCACTGGCTTATAATAAGTTAAAAAAATTCACCTCATTCCTAAGTGCTCAGTTCTGTGAGCAGCATATTATTTAAATTTTATAAGAATTTTTATAGCCGAATTGTAATGGTACGTACATAATTTAACTTTTTAGCTGACCAGCGTTTTGGTACGGTTAAATCATGAGCTGCAAAAACTTTAAAATTTAATCATTTTCTGACACTGCATCTGTGCCTTTGCTGACATTGCAATACCGCCTTAACCGGAAGCGTTAACTATCTAGTAATATATAAATATTTAAATTGCGTTTTATGGTGAGGCGAATTTTACATTATGCTAATTTCATTTATAGTTTTTAGTGTTACTTCAAAAATAAATGTTACTTTTTATAAGACAATGTTTGAGGAACAAAAGATTACAGTAAATTAATAATTAAAATTGTCACATAATTTTATAATTATTTTTATTGCAATAGTAAATAAACTAGTTGTGAAAATTTATTACTAATAAATTAGTAAAATAGAATATTACCTGCAAGTCACCGTTATATAATGCCGATAGTAAATACTTTCCTTGTAAGCATCTCCAACTAGTTTGTAGTTGTCATCTTTCATAAGAAGTTTGTGTAGCCGTTCTGCTAAGTTGATATTCTACAAAAAAAAATATATTTTATATAAAATCTATTTCAAATAAAATAAGATGCGCAGAGCAAGTAATATAAAGATAACAAGTAATCGTATAGCACGAAACGTTTTATGCGTTTTACTTTTAGTTCTTTTCCTCATACAACTTCTCTGTGGATCGCACATCACCGGCGAATTTTCCGGACCGATATGACTTAGGGACCTTCAAGAAGAGCATTCTCCTTTTTAAAAGGCCGGCAACGGATCTGCAACTCCCCTGGTGTTGCGGTTGTTAATGGGCAGCAGTAGTTACTTACCGTCGGGTGAGTCCATGCTCGTTTGCCCCCTCTTTTATACAAAAGAAATGTTTCCGTTATTATTGTAGCATCTGATGGTAAACGGTTACTGCAGCCTATAGGACTAAAAACTATATCCTTCATACCAAAACACGGTTGTGGATGTACAACCAAACAGCAGATGGAAATACGCAGGAGCTGATAGCGTGTGATAACTGGTAGTAGTGATACTGAGCTGATAAAAGTGTACTACCTCCCAAGAAAGACAAAACACATAAAAAGTATTTAAAACTTAACCACACATACGCGCACGTAGGGTTGCCATGTCTTAAAATCTTAAAGATAAGAGACTTAAAATCGAAAAGCGCGAGAGACCAGCGAGCTTAGCCGGACATTTTGGTAAAAAGGTCATACCTACATACTTTTTCTTAGTACAACATGACAATTTTTTCTTAAGTAAAATAATGTTTTTATCACTTCTATTTACTTAAATTCTAATGAAATAACAATAAAATTGAATAAACCAGTCTTCTTTATTAATAATCATTAAATACTAATTACAATATTAATTTCAATAATTGCAGTATTATGTACCTATATAAATACATGGAAAATATAAAAAATGGTCAAATTTAAAAAGCCTAACAATAGCCGGCAGGCCAGACACTGTCTAATTTGACCGGACACGCAACCAATAAGCCTGACTGTGTCTGGCTTTATCCGGACCCCTGGCAATGCTATGCGCGCGTCTAACTATATCTGTTTGTTCTTTATACTATTTTCCTTATTTCATATAATAAATTGTAACATGAATTATTGAATAAGGATAGAGACAGACTGGTTCAACGTACGAGAACCTTTCTTTTATTTGACACATCTTCGCTATAATATTATGTTATAATTATGTTTCAAAACTGACCATATTTTTTTTTATAGAAGAGGGGGCAAACGAGCATGCGGCTCACCTGATGTTAAGTGACTACCGCCGCCCATGATCAACCGCAACACCAGGGGAATTGCAGGTGCGTTGCCGGCCCTTTAGAAAGGAGTAAGCTCTTTTCTTGAAGGTCCCCAGGTCGTATCGGTCCGGAAAAATCGCCGGTGGTAAACTATTCCACAGAGAGGTTGTACGCGGAAGAAAACTCCTTTTGAAACGTACAGTGGTGGACCGCCAAGCATCCAGTTGGTGTGGATGGTATCGGGACGTTTGCCGCGTAGTGCGTTCACGAAATTTAGCGGCTGGGATTAATCCGAACAATTCCTCAGAGCACTCCACATGATATATGCGAAAAAAAAAATGCAAAGAGATGCAACTTCTCTTCGCAGTGCCAGTGAATCGAGCCAATCGGAAAGCACTCGGTCGTCGACGATTCGAGCCGCTCTGCGCTGGATGAGGTCAAGTGGAAGGAGCTGGTACTGGGGAGCCCCAGCCCAGAGATGGGAACAGTATTCCATGTGCGGCCGAACCTGCGCCTTGTAAAGTTGCAGGCGGTGTGCCGGCATGAAATACTGTCCCGCTCTGCTGAGCACGCCAAGCTTTTTAGAGGCCAATTTGGCCTTCTCTTCCAAGTGACCACGAAACTGCACGTCACTCGATATATCGACCCCGAGGATTCAGATACTGGCTGAGGGTTCTTTTTAGCGGTTAACGCGCAAACTTGTGTCCTCTGGGGGTTAAACTGGAGTATTATATATTTAGTCGCCCGAAATCCGAGACTCTGTTCAGCAAAGACTCGACTTCAGACACAAGTTTGTCCCGGTACTCGGAGACGTTTTCCCGAGAAATATTGGCTCGGCCGGTGTAAAGAGCATCACCGGTGCTGTCATCTGCATAGCAATGAATGTTACGGGTTTGCAACATATCATTGATATGCAGAAGAAACAGTTTTGGCGATAGCTCGCAGCCTTGTGGAACACCAGCATTAATAGGCTTGTAGGTAATCGGAGCTTGCACCGTCTACAACGACCTTGATGCTCAGATCTGCAAGAAAGCTGGTGATCCAATCGCACAATTTCTCGGGAAGCCCATAGGGAGGTTCGAAAGAAGCGCTTTGTGCCAAACTCGATCGCAGGCCTTCGCTATGTCCAAACTAACGACCAATGCCCCCCCCCCCCCTTGGACTATCTATGAGTTAGGTAGACCAGAAGATCACCAGCTGATCGACCACGGCGAAAACCGTATTGGCGATTACTAATCAACTGGTGATCCTCAAGGTACCTCATGAGCTGGCAGTTTACAATAGACTCCATTGTTTTCGATTGGTAATGTAGTTTTGCAAGAGATACCGGAGATTAAAGACTTAGGAGTAACTATTGACAGAAAGCTAACCTTTAAATCTCATATAAACACTATTGTTAAGAAAGCCGCGAAGTTCTTAGGATTTATTAAGCGCAATACAAAGCAATTTTCATCTGGGACTAAAATTATTTTATATAATGCTTTTGTAAGAAGTGTCCTTGAATTCGCTAGTGTCATATGGAATCCATCTTCTAGTGTGCACTCCCAACGCGTTGAAAGTATACAGCGAGCCTTTACTCGACATCTTGCCTTTCATGCCAGTGGTATCTCACATAGGCAGCCTTACTATCAGCGACTGGATAAGTTTAAAATGATGTCTCTCCGAAATAGACGAGTTATTCTAGATTTGTGTTTTCTACATAAAATAGTACATAATAAAGTTAAGTGCAGTGAACTCCTCAACCGCATTTCATTTGCTGTTCTGCGTAAATATCCTCGTTGTCGCATCCAAAAAACATTTCATATTCCTTTCGCGAAAACTCGTCTCGGGAGTCACGCTCCTATCGTGCGTATATGTGGAAAATATAACGAATATTTTAAAACCATACCTGGCATTGACATATTTAATGACTCTTATATTGCATACAAAATTAAAATTACAAATCATTTATCATCTAGTTTCTGATACAAATTATATCTGCAATATAATATATCTTATACTTTTTACATTGCATGACTCAATCTGTGAATGTTATGTACACTTGTAATTGATATACATATCAGAGAGTATAGAAATGTGTATGCATTCGTGATTGTTATATATGTATATTGTAAGTGTACTTGTTAAATAAAATAAAAAATAAAAATAGAACAAGGAGGTGATGGCGATAGGCCGGTAGTTGGGACGGGTCTGAGCGGTCGCTTTTTTTAGCGATCGGGTGGATGAAAGCCGTCTTCCATGATTTTGGGACTACGCCTATGGAGTAGTAGTACCGGAAAAGATGCGTTAAAACCGGTGCCAACTCTGGAGCACATGTCCTCAGCACAATTGGGGGGATTCCGTCAGGCCCACTCGACTTGTGGATGTCCAGGGAGGAGTGCTTTGCGTACCGAGCGCTGTGTGAACTGCACTTCCGGCATGGAACACTCACACCGCGGGATGGTCGGTGGCGTACTCCCCCCGTCATCGAGAGTCGAGTTGGACGCAAAGAAAGAGCCCAGCAGATCGGCTTTTTCCTTTGCGGTATGGGCTAGTGAGTCATCCCCCCTGTGCAGAGATGGAAGAGATGGCTGACAGAAATTCCCCTCGCCAGCCTTGGCGAGAGACCAGAATGCACGGGTCCCATAAGGAAGGCAAACTAGTTTCTCGCCAATTCTGCCTATGTGCGCTGACTTTGCCTTGGCAATGACTCTTTTAAAGGACCTAGAGGCGGAATTATACTTCTTTTTTAGAGCGCTGGTGTTTACATCCCGGGACGTTGATGCGTCAGCCCAGGCTTGGTAACACTCCTGCTTATAGGATGATGCTATCTTACAGGAGCGACCAAACCATGGCTGAGATTTGCCTCCAATGGGAACCACAGAGGAAGGAATAAAAAGTTCCATACCCTGAAGTACCACATCAGCGACAGAATCCGCAACAACGTTGGCGATCCCAACGTTGTTGCGGATTCTGTCGCTCCGGCGAGAAGCTACCCCGCCCCCAAGGGTAGGATGCAAAGAAAGACCGCATCCCATCCCAATCGGCTGACCTATAGTGCCAAACACGGCGGCAGCCTGCAGAATGCAACTGCGATTTCAGCGTGAGTGGCACCACACTCCGGACAAGATAATGGTCCGAGGAGCCTAAAGGGGCGTCGACGGAAATCTGATATCCGTAATAAAATGGCGATTGTCATGGTATAGGTGTAGGTAACGTCAGTTTTTCACTTTTGTTGCGAATGGATTTCATTATAGTCTTTGCGTTGTAGCATGGTGCGAATGACAGCTCACGCCTATGAAGTTTCGTATTTTTTTAGATAAACTGTCATACAGATATTGTTGTACTTCATGGATGGGTACCGCCCACTTACGAGAGTGATGTCTATTTTCGGGATGTTTTCGCTGTTAGTCTATGCGACTCTTTCAGCTTCATCTGACTCAGAGCTCGCGGCTAATTAAAAAAAGGGGAAGGCAATGAACGTGAGGACGATGATGAAATGGTTTATGGTTAGGTATTGTAACCAATCATCATGTCGCCTTTTTAGGCGTTATTGAGTTATCTAACAGCTGTCCGAGGGGGGAGGGGGGGAGTGCGGATCCCGCCTCCGACTGCTGAGCTCGTGTTGGTCGATGGTTTGAGCGGTACGAACCGCCCAGGTACGAGGGTGTACGGTGTGTACGCGGTGTATGCTGGAACGCGTCGTGCACGTCTATGAGTGCGACGCGCCCCATTCGTAATCCTAACAGTGTTTGTGCCAATTTGTGTGAGTGTAGTGTCATTGTGTGATGTACCTGCGACGTTTGGGTCTACTGGGTCGAGCGGTCGTGGACGAGAGTGATGTGGCACGCTAAACTATGCCATGCCATAACGAACAACCATAGACTATCAAGAATCGGTTTTGAAATAAATCGAATATATAAAAATCACGAAAACATTTATTGGAATTGTAACTAATCATTCAACAAATTCTGATTTACAGAAAAAAATACACATAGACGGATATGCAGTGTTTCCAATACATGGACGATAAATTATTCGTTGGTCTGCTTAGGCAAAAGAATAATTATAAATGTGCCAAAAATACTTGGCTACAAAAACCTATTTTTTTAATTACATTAGATTTGAAAACCAAATTCTCGATAATTTTTACCTTCCGTCCCGATATTTAGCCCATTGGACCAAGCAACACTAATACACATATAGAGAAGTACGCGTACCTTGAAAAGCTACCGGCGCAGTCAACGCCGTACTGAAAATTACAGATGCTGGCAGCCATTTTATTTGTTCAAATGTTAATATCAATGTTGCAATTAACATGAAATATAAGATGATTTTTATTTTCAAATTAATACATAGCTATAGTTATACAGTGAAGTGTCTGTTTCTATGATTAAAACTACTTTTACGGATTTTATCGCGTTTATTTTTACTTTTTATTTTTAATTCCCGACGTTTTCCCCGAAACACTACACATGATTAAAAGTAGTTTTAATCATGTGTAGTGTTCGCGTAAATATAAGAAATCATTATGTCTGTTTCTAATTACCAAATACCAGCCTTTTACTAAATGCATATGAAAATTTTACTGTATTTATTACAAAAGACAAACACAATTTTAAAACAAATTTTCTATCTATTTGTTCCAGCTTATAAAGGGTGTCTCAGCGCTGATTTTAAACTTTAAATACCAATTTCTCGGCAACCTGCGGGGTTAGCGGGAGGGGAGAGGTAGCGTTCGGTAGGTGATTAGTGCGGACTTTTTAGTCGCTATGTCCCAGTGGTCTGGCGCGCACCGCGCGTACGCAGTAGAGGCGTATTTTTGCAACGAGTTTTCGCTGAGGGAAGCACAGCGCAAGTTTTGTAATCGCTATGAAATCCGCCGTTTAAGTGATGCCCCGAGTATTCAGTTAATTAAGTCGTGGGTAAAAAAGTTCAGAGCGACAGGATGTTTAATGAAACATTCAATTGGCCCTCGAATTAGACCTGTTCGATCGATTGAAAACATCGAGCGCGTCGCCGCTGCGGTCGCGGAGCATCCACGACGATCATTTAGAAAACATGCTGCCTCTTTGAATCTTCATCGTTCAAGTATTCAACGAATTTTGGCCTTAGACTTAAAATTACATCCCTATAAAATCCAAATAGTTCAAAAAATCAAACCAGAAGACTATAAGAAGCGAAAAATTTTCTGTCAGAAGATGTTAGGGATTTTTTCAGAGGAAAATGGGATGTCCAATGTTTATTTTAGCGATGAGTCACACTTTCACCTCGAAGGGTACGTCAATCGCCAAAATTGCCGTTACTGGTCACCCAGCAATCCAAAACAAAAACATCAGAAGGCATTACACAGCCCCAAAGTTACTGTATGGTGCGCAATATCGGCGAAGAAAATCATCGGGCCATTTTTCTTCGAGAATGATCGAGGTGCAACGGTTACAGTGACGAGCGAGCGGTATATCGACATGATTAATAACTTTTTTGTACCGCAGCTGCAAGAAGAGGATGTTGATGAGTCCGGTGTATGGTTTCAGCAAGATGGGGCCACAGCCCACACAGCTAGGGTCTCCATGGACACACTAAAAGCGTTGTTTCCGGGAAAAATCATAAGCCGCTTTGGAGACATATTGTGGCCACCCAGATCTCCCGACTTAACCCCAGCTGACTTTTTTTATGGGGTTATCTTAAAGCAAGAGTTTTTGATACCCCTCTTATGAATTTAGAGCAGCTGAAGACTAAAATAACGACAGAAGTGAGGGCCATATCAATTGACGTTCTGCAGCGTGTTTCTGCAAATTCGTTAGTCCGCTTTGAAGAGTGCATTCGTCGTGATGGAAGACATCTTGACGGTGTAATATTCCGTACATAAAATTCGCACTAATGTACTATAATTTACTACAATTAAAATATTATAAACACAATTGTTTTTTTTATATAAATATTCAAAGTTTATAATCGGCGCTGAGACACCCTTTAGTTGACACTAGCAGACAGCTGATGTTATAAGGAGTAACACAGGCTTATTTTATTTTAGAAAATGAATTAGGATTCCGCGCAAAAAAAATTGTAACCTATAAAATCCAATCGTAATAAACAACACGCGAGCGAGGTCGCGGGAACAGCTATTGTGTAACTATTGTTACGAGCTTGAGGTTCGTGACAATAAAAATTGCCGATAAAATTACCTAAATTAACACTTTAATTTACTTTACACAAATTAAAGTTAAAACACTAATAATAAAACACACTAATTCACTTAATTCCGCTCCGAAGCTTCGCTTGTTTCGTCAAATCAACACTGTGCCCCGATCGCATCTTGCAGCGCCTATTTATTTAAATTAGCAAAGAAACATCCCGAATCTTCAGGTAAATGCGCGCAAAGGGACGAGTTTGCGAGTATAGATTTTCTAGAAACTTAGTTCTTCGGATGGCGCTGTCGGTTGAGAGTGTGATGTCATTCTCTGCAGAGCTCCCCTCGCTCTCGTTCCTGACACTAGATGGCGCTAGTTGACTTATTCACACAACACTGCCCCCTCCTAAGACATGCTCGTCCCGAGCATTATCGGTCCCATAATAACGCGCCAAGCGATCCACATGGACGATCTTAGGAGTCCCTCTTGCGCCTTTCTGTATCCGGTAGGTCACATCGTTGATCCTGGTTACAATCCGGTACGGGCCGTCCCATTTAGCTTGAAGCTTAGGAGATTTCCCTTTGCTGCGGACTGGATTGTGCAACCACACTAATGAACCTTCGTTGAACCCTTTATTGTTCATTTTGCGGTCGTACCGGGTTTTCATTTTCTCAGACATTTGCTGGCCCGATTGTCTGACGTGCTCATAAATGTCATTCATTTTGTTCCGCAAGTCATTTGCATAATCGGTTATACTGCGTGGGGCATCAGGTGGTATCCCGGTGATCAGGTCTGCAGGCAGCCGTAACTCTCTTCCAAAGTTTGCGAAAGCTGGTGTCACTGCTGTACTTTCGTGAACAGAACTTCGATATGACAACAAAAACGGTTGTATGTGCTTGTCCCAATCTCGTTGCCGATTGTCTACAACTTTTGCTAGGTACCTCTCCAATGTCTGATTAAATCGTTCCACCATTCCATCAGATTGCGGGTGATAAGAAGTCGTTCTTGTTTTATGAGTACCCATAACTCGGCAAGTTTCCTGGAATATTTGAGACTCAAAATTCCTTCCTTGATCGCTGTGAATCTCTAAAGGTACTCCAAAACGACAGAAGACTTCATGAACTAGTTTATCTGCAACTGTTGAAGCTTCTTGATTTGGAATGGCGAAGACTTCTGGCCACTTAGTGAAGTAATCCATCACAACCATGAAATACTTGTTACCGCTTTCACTCTCCGGAAACGGCCCCGCCACGTCAATGGCTATTCTCTCCCATGGTGCACCAACATTGTACAACTTCAATGCACCTCTACTACGAGTCTGAGGTCCCTTTACAGCCGCACAACTTGTACATTTGCGACACCAGTCCTCGACATCGTTTCGACAGTGGACCCAGTAAAACCGTTCTCGGATCTTCAGTAGAGTTCGTTTAACTCCCAGATGGCCTCCTGAACAATCATTATGGTACAGCTGTAGAACATCCGGTACTTTAGCTTTAGGGACAACCATTTGCAAATGACAGCTGTCTCCCCGAACGTTTTCCCATTTACGACACAGAACTCCATCCTGAAGCAGCAAGCTGTCCCACTGGGCCCAATAGCTTTTAGTGGTCGAACTCATCGCTGAGACGTCACTCCACTTGGGCTTGGGAGCACTGGCCTTTATCCATTCCAGAATCGGCTTGATGTCCGGATCTTCCTGCTGTGCATGTAGTAAGCTGTCCTTCCACTCGTTGCTGAGGTGGTCTGCCCTGAGCATCCTCACGGATACCACTTCCTTACTCTCTTGCCTAGTACAATGTTTGCAATCCTCAGGACAAGGTCTTCTTGACAATGCATCTGCGTTGCCATGAGATTTCCCGCTGCGATGTTCGATCTCAAAGTCGTATTCCTGCAGTAGTTCGATCCACCTCGCAACTTGTCCTTTTGGGTTTTTAAACTGCAATAGCCATTTTAGTGCAGCATGGTCAGTTCGTAAGTGAAACTTTCGCCCCAGAAGATATTTGCTAAAATGCTGCAACGACTTTACCACAGCGAGCAATTCGCGTCTTGTGACACAATAGTTCCTTTCCGGTTTCGACAACGACTTGCTGAAGTACGCTATCACGACCTCTTGGTCACCATTCCGTTGAGACAGCACACCGCCAAGTCCTATATCACTTGCGTCTGTGTCAACTATAAATTCTTTGCTTGCATCAGGGTATCCCAAAATAGGTGTTTTGCACAGACGGTCCTTGAGCTCCTGGAATGCGATATTGCAACTTTCATCCCAGCAGAAATGTCGCTTCTCCTCGGTTAGCTTGTGCAGAGGTTTGGCTATATCTGCAAAGTTCTTCACGAATCGCCGGTAATAGGAGCACAAACCCAAAAATGCTCTAACCTGCGTCCTGTCTTTTGGAACCGGCCAATCCTTGACAGCGGCGATTTTCTCTGGATCTGTGCGGATACCTTCTTCCGATACTACAAACCCCAAAAAGTTAACTTGCCGTTGGAATAGTGAACATTTCTTCGGGCTCAACTTGAGGTTGGCACTCTGAATCTTCATAAGCACGCGTTCCAGGTTTTGAAGGTGTTCCTCAAACGTACGGCCCACGATGATGATGTCATCCAAGTAGACCAAACAGGCATCGCCAATTAGTCCGGTAAGTACAAGTTCCATCAGCCTTTCAAACGTTGCTGGAGCATTGCACAACCCAAACGGCATTACTTTGAATTGCCACAGACCCTTTCCCGTCGAGAACGCAGTTTTCTCATTGTCCTTAGGGTCAATTTCAACTTGCCAGTAGCCACTTTTTAGATCCAGCGTGCTAAACCATTTTACTCCTGTAAGCATGTCCAGCGTGTCATCAATTCTTGGCAAGGGATAGCTGTCCTTCTTTGTAACGTCGTTCAGACGGCGGTAATCAACACAGAACCGCATGCTGCCATCCTTATTTTTCACCAGCACCACTGGTGAACACCATGGACTAGAGGAAGGTTCAATAACACCATCCTTCACCATTCCTTCAATCATGGTTTCCACTTCCTTTTCACGTGCTACCGGCAATCTTCTTGGCCGCTGACGGATAGGCAATTCCTCACCTGTGTTTATTTCGTGTTGAACTAAACCAGTCTTTCCTATGTCAGCATCGTTTGATGAGAATACATCGGCGTACTTGAGTAACAACTTCTTCGCCTTGACCAATTCGTTTGGGGAGAGAACACTGCGACAGTCTTCCAAAAGTGTGGTCACTCTCGTTTCTGCATCCTTGCTGGGGGTCCCACTCGATATATATTGGCACCGACGTAACCAATCCACTTCCTCACAAGTACCAATTAGGGTGCCTTTTTCTATAATCTGGTCCCGGTCGCAAGGGTTCAGCACACGTACTCCTGAGATGTCAGTGGTCCTGACCAAGGTTCGAGCTACTTTCCATGGAAGGTCATTGTTTACCCTTTCCACAAGTACACAACGGTGAGCTTGCCCAGCGTTTCGGGGAAGACTAACCGGAACAATCGTTTCCGATCTTGGCGGAAGAATAATCTTCTTAATGCTGTACACGTTCCCTGGTAACGCACCTTCCATAAAAAGTTCTTCCTGTCCACATTTCAAAACACCTTGCTTAACGTCGATCTCACAACAATTATTCCTCATAAAGTCTAGGCCTAGGATGCAGTCGTCCATTATATCAGCCACGATGACATTATGCAGGTATATCACGTTGCCTAGCTTCAACTCCATCTCCTTCTCTCCACGGACGGGTATACGCTGACCGGTGGCTGTTACCAAATTAATGCGTTCTCGGTTGTATGCGGAGTCCCCAAGGAACTGACTTATAAGTTGGGAACTAACAACCGTACGAGAGGCTCCAGTGTCTATGGTCAGTTTACACGGCATTCCGTTGACCTCGCCCTTGATGATTAGACTGTTCCCATCATGGGTTTGTGAGATCGAGATCCTAGGGGCTCTTTTAACATCAGCCAGCACCCGCCCCGCAGTTCTGGCTTTTACTCGTTTCCCTGCTGCTGCTGGGCGGTGCTGTTGGCCGCACTACCCTCCTGGGATCGTTCACCTTCCCTTTCTAGGGTTCGCTTAGGGCAGCTGGATCGAAGATGGCCCTTTTCCCCACAGCCATAGCACCTTGGGCTGTATCCTTTGTTGCGGTCTCGAACTGTAGCTGCTGCAACCTCCCTGACGCGATGGGAACGATGATCCTGCCGCACGGCTTCCACTTCCAGTGCATGGGCCAAGGCGTCCTTAAGCGTCTCGTGGTGCCCGAGCCTCACAGCAGCTCTGACTTCCAGGTCACGGATGCCGTCGATGAATGTCTGCACCAGGTTCCCTTCAATGAGCGCAGGTACAGACCGGTATGCTTTTCGCACCAGCTTCTCCACTTCTAGAGCCCACTGCTGCAGGTTTTCGTTGATGCGCTGCACACGATCTTTAAGCTGCGCACGAAAGACGTGTTCCAGGTGAGCGTCGCCATATCTCGCCTCCAATGCCTCAAGGAGTTGCTCATAAGTCACTTCCTCACCGAGAGCTTCCAGAACTGTTAAGGCCTGGTCGCGCAGGCCTAGTGTGAGAGCAGCCATGGCCTGACTTTTGTTCCAGCCGTTCGCCTTCATAACAGCCTCGAACTGGATTTTGTAGGCTGACCAGGAAGAGGTACCGTCGAACGGTGGCACCTTGAACCCGCGTAGCGAAGGTGTTGTAGCTACTACGGGAGCTGTAGCTCCATCTCCGAGTTTGAGTTCGTCCAGTGATTTCTTCATGTCAGCCATTACGTTGTCAACCCGATTGTTTACTTGGTCGATTCGGGTTTCAGCTTTCTCGATTCGGTTTTCAGCTTTCGCGATTTGGGTTTCAGCTTCCGACAGGCGGTTGTCATGCTGAGCAACCCTATCCTTCACCTCCTTTATCTCCTTCCCGAAGGTAGCGTGAAGGTCCTTCATGAGGAGCATCTGCTCTTCCAACCGACGGGCCTGTTCCTCTTGTCCGCCCCGCAGCTGCTCCTCCAAACGACGAACCTGGTCTTCCTGTCGGCGGGCCTGTTCATCCTGTCCACCCCGCAGCTGCTCTTCCAACCGACGGACCTGTTCATCCTGTCCACCCCGCAGCTGCTCTTCCAACCGACGGACCTGTTCCTCCTGTCGGCGAGCCTGCTCCTCCTGTCGGCGAGCCTGCTCCTGCAGCATCACCATCAGAGCACCTAAGTCAGGTGCCACAGACGTAGAAGCTGCTGACGGACCGGCTTCCGTGGCCGGCGGCTGGCCCTCAGACATCTGCGGCGTTGCACCACCAAATCTCCTCTGGTTCGTCTCCTGCTGGCGTTGACTTCGGGTACGGACACCCTCCGTTTCCTCCTTAGGTAAAATCGGCATTATTTTATCCCACTTCTGACACTAATTGTTACGAGCTTGAGGTTCGTGACAATAAAAATTGCCGATAAAATTACCTAAATTAACACTTTAATTTACTTTACACAAATTAAAGTTAAAACACTAATAATAAAACACACTAATTTACTTAATTCCGCTCCGAAGCTTCGCTTGTTTCGTCAAATCAACACTGTGCCCCGATCGCATCTTGCAGCGCCTATTTATTTAAATTAGCAAAGAAACATCCCGAATCTTCAGGTAAATGCGCGCAAAGGGACGAGTTTGCGAGTATAGATTTTCTAGAAACTTAGTTCTTCGGATGGCGCTGTCGGTTGAGAGTGTGATGTCATTCTCTGCAGAGCTCCCCTCGCTCTCGTTCCTGACACTAGATGGCGCTAGTTGACTTATTCACACAACACTATTATGTCATAATTTGTATTAAACTTTAACTTAATTTTAAATACATTGTAGTTTATAAAGAAATATATGTTTCGGTATTAATTTTTATATCGATAGTTAATCGATAATTTTTGCTTTGCTTTGTGTATCGATAATCACCTTTTTAAAATCGATTTAACGTTGTTCCATCTCTAGACACGCCAAACTGTAAGCTGTCATGCACACCATGCTATAACGCAAAGACTATAGGGTATGTTCCGAAATACAACACAGTACACTGTCGAATGCGAATGACGTCATTAATTAACGTCGTATTCCACCATATTCGATACAGCGAATCACCAATATGGCGTCGATTTATGACGTCATTCGCATTCGACAGTGTACTGTGTTGTATTTCGGAACATACCCATAGTAATGGTAAAATGTATAGAGTAATGTCCGACTAGGTAAGTCTGACTTCGGCTGAGAAGTCAATATCGAAAGATCCAATTCGGCTGGGCAGCGTACAGAAGATTACTATTAATATTACTACTCATACATACATCTTCTAGTCACGTATTCCACAAAATTTTAAAACAAGAGTGTACAACTAGTGAGTATTGCCAGTACTGAAAATATAAATACGGATTAAAAAAGTGACTGTATGTGGAAGCTCAAGGTTGCTCAGCGAACTATGGAAAAGGATATGCTCGGAGTATGTCTGAGTGATAGAATTTACCAAAGAAGTGCACAGTGCAACCCAAATACTGGTCCAGCCATATGGCTACTAGAATCCGTAACCGGTGGAGAATTTCTTGAGTCATTGTCGATGAAGGGACGATCTGGTAAGACATGCAGGCTGTAATGATGATGAAGTTCATTCATTACTGGTAGTAAATAAGTTCATCATCATTCATCATCATCACCACGGGGAAAACATAAACCCCCGTGGGTGAAACACTGCCAACTTCGTGACTGAGACTGGTCATGGATGATAACCAGCAGCTTTTATTTTTACTATTTAACCCTTAACTGTTCCACTGATAAATCAGAACTGTGGACATATGAGTGCAAGCGTACGTTTGGGATGCGTGAGTACGCGAAATGATGCGAGAGTGGATAGGTGCGTGAGTGTATGGGTTCTTTTTACATGTATTAATTTCTATTTATTATGATGCATAAACGTCATTACCTGCAAATGATCACTGCATACTCCCATAGCGGTGATAAAAAAGTTAGTATCAGTTGCTTCTTTTGGTTCCAATTTTTCTCTTTTTTCCAAATCATTTAGAATGCTTGTAAGGATATCCATTTGAGGACCACCTTAAAGAGGTCAGACATAAAATTTGAGTATTAATTAAACGGTAAAGATAAAAGAAACAAGTGAAATAAAATTTTTTTACTTGTTTGTTTTATTTTTCAGTACGTGGATGACTGAGCTTTGCTTTGTATTTTTTTGGAAGTCGTGTGTTTTGGAAATATATTTAGATACAATTTAGATACTGATGAAATATGAATACAATTTTTTGATCCTGCCAACAAAATAAATAAACTGAACTGGTTATTTAAATAAAAAATCATGAGTGCTTACTTTAATCTAATTATTCGTTACTTAAAAATAATAAAAAAGGCCTCGAAATAACAGTTTCTCACAAAAGAAGGGAACTTAAAAAAAAAGGAAAAAAGTCGGACCATAGACATCTGAACTCGAACCGGGGTACATCTGATATCCCATTTGAACTATTATAATTTTTAATGCCCCGGCAAAATTTACCTTCGTATTCTAATGATATTGTAGCAGTTTTTCATTGCCTGAAGACACGGAGACATTTTCTAAAAACGAATCCTAGCTACATCGATTTATTACCCCCGAAACCCCCTGCACACTAAATTTCATGAACGCGGCCATTTTTTTGGCAATATGGCGCATCTGTCAAGCGCTTCCTGAAGTACTTCCAGACTACTTCCTGCTGTTCATTAAAATCACTAATTCCAAGACATTTTGTATGAAAGGTATGTTAAAAACATATATCAATGGATACTTTATTAAATAAGCTATCATATTATGTATAACTTGAATACAGGTTTACTTCGAAAGCGATACTAATTTGAAAGTGAAAGTAAGAAAAGTGTTTTTCCCCCATTTTTTTTGCAAAGGTGTAATAACAATAAATTAAAGCCTTTATTCCGAGTACTATTTGTTATACTTGTACGTCAAAAGCATATTTAACTATAAATAATTAAAAAAAAAAACTTTTTCATGCATTTTGTTCATGACAAGGTCGAGAAGGGCTCACTTGGCTCTACTCGAAAACGGGACAAAAAATAGGGAGGTTTACAAAAAAAAATTATTAAATCATATTTAGACAAAATCAATCATGCAGATATATATGTTATATAATAATAATAATGTCCTCCAGACCGTATTTCGGCCACGGCGGCCTGCCTCAACGGAGGCTAGCCATCGGCGCAGGACAGGATTTTAGTGCCCAAGTGTATGCGCAAGCACAGGTGCACTCTCTATTCCCTCACGCTCATAATCCGATGGGATGGTAAACCGACACGACCGGAGAGAGATCAGGCGTAGGACCAACGGCTTTACGTGCTTTCCGAGGCACGGGGGTGAGACACCGCCAACTTCCTGACTCCGGGCAGCTACTGAGAATTTCTTGACAGAAAAACATGATTAGCGGTCGCACTACTACAACCACTGGACCAACGAGGTAGTTTCAGTTTCCCCCCCATATGTTATATATATATGTATGTCATATATATTATATATATGTTACAAATAGTTTGCTATCACTCGACGCCATATAATGGCGTTTGACAGATGCGCATATTATTTGACACGAGGGGATATGTATGTATATATATATATATATATATGTATATACAAGAATTGCTCGTTTAACTGGCTCGCTGACTGGCCTGTTGGTCTAGTGGTTAGTGACCCTGACTGCTATGCCAGAGGTCGTGGGTTCGATTCCCACCCAGGACAAATATTTGTGTGATGAGCACGATCATTTGTTCTGTGTCTGGGTGTAATTTATCTATAATATTTATGTATTTAGAAATACATAAGTATGTTTATCAGTTGTCTAGTACCCATAACACAAGCTCTGCTTAGCTTGGGACTAGATGGCGTTGTGTGTGATAGTTGTGGAATATTATATTTAAAAGTTTAAAGGTATTAGATAGATAGATAGATATTATATTATTATATTTGATTTTGAGCTATGTTCAAAGCTTCAAGTCAGCTCAGTCCAGCTCATGGGAAAGTTAGTTTAAAATTAATAACGAAATTCGATCCGAACAGACACACGAAAGCAAGTTAAAAATAATGTGGTAAAAAAAATTACATATCGAAATCCCATTATTTGGGTTTTATGGTCGGAATAGGACGGGTAAACCACAAACCATGATAGCTGAACAATATATAAAAATTTTAAACATTTTCGATTCTATTTTGAATACACTTACGGTCTTTGCAAAACAAGCATAGCAAATAATAGTATGCCGATAGTCCGGGTTGAATGCCAATTTGACGGAACTCCGCTATGATTTGTAAAGCAATTTGTTGTAACATTTTTCCACCGCCCCACGCTGATATAGAGCGGAGACATGCCGTTAGCGTTTCGTGATTTGGTGTTAAACCCTGAAAAAAAATTATCTTACAAATGTAGCCAATCATCCCTGTTTTTACTTATTATAAGCCCGTTTCTTTTTCTATCGGCTCATAAATGCCAATGGCTGGATAATGCACCAGAAAGAAAAAGAAATATTCATCACTTAGAATA
The DNA here is from genome assembly GCA_036936625.1 of Parnassius smintheus behrii. Lineage (NCBI taxonomy): Eukaryota > Metazoa > Arthropoda > Insecta > Lepidoptera > Papilionidae > Parnassius > Parnassius smintheus. Next base: position 38,002,828 of record JAUPFT010000003.1, on the reverse strand, counting down.
AACTTCTACTTGTAACTGATGGTAAGTGGTAATGAAGCCTTAGCATTCTTTCTTAAAGCCCAGGATAAACCGGAGACAGAATAACTGTACCATCAAACATTTTAATGCAGACAACTACATGTAGGTGGTAGTGCGTGCGGCGCGGCGGCGACGATTGAATGCGATATCAATAGAAGCCGCCGGCGCGTGTATCTTGACCTTGTACTTCCGAATAGCTGCAAAATTTCTTTGACAGGTCAGTATTCGACCTTTGATGATGCCGACAACAAGACGCCGCGCACTATCAAAGTGCCGATGGTCAAAACTAGGGATGCACTGTTTTTTCTTTTAATGGATATTTTCATCCACTATGTATGTTTATGGTATTGTTCGTAATGCGCATAAGTCCAATTTTCCAATTTTTTTTATATATTTTTTGCGTCTGATAGAGTCCCTAAGCGTATACCCGAACTCCTATACTCCCTGAAACGACACTCATTCCTAACTGCAAGACGCAAGTCTCGCAGGCTTAGTCTTGTTCTTGCTCAAATCTTGCACGGTCAGTCTTGGTCTTGGTCATGCTAAAATTAGGGGGTCTTGTTTTTGGTCTTGGTCTTGCAAAAATGGAAGAACAAGACCAAGACTGCAATACCAAGACCGATTTTGGGCAACACTATATTAGTGTATTAAATACATTTAAAATATATGTACCTGTTCATTCATTTGACTCAGCAAAGTTTTCAACGCTTCTATTCTTAAAGTAGTACCTTCCTTCAGAAATCCAATGCAGCTTAAAAGTGAGTTGAATACACTGGTTGACAGTGGTATACCTTGTTCAATTGCTTCTTGGGCTAATGCATGTGCTCTTTCCGCCTAAAACACAACACATTCAATTTTTTTTTACTGGAATAAAAAAGTATTTAAGTGTTTTATCCATACGCATTCTAGGATATGTAGCATAATCATATTATAGTAAACATACTTTAAGAAAGTTGTTATGTAAATGTAAATATTTAAAATTTTATTTAAATAAGAATTTTGTATTTTTTTAATTGTAATATGAGTTCCCATTTATATTATAAGCTTTTTTTTATAGAATAGGGGCAAACGAGCATGCGGCTCACCTGATGTTAAGTGACTACCGCCGCCCATGATCAACCGCAAAACCAAGGGAATTGCAGGTGCGTTGCTGGCCCTTTAGAAAGGAGTAAGCTACTACTATTACAGCCCACCCCAAGTCCACTTCTGAACAACATAGCAACAGACTGCTTTATAAGGGGTATATTTGCCATAGTTACCCCGATTTGCAAGCAGGTTCTGCAACTACAGCCTTTTATTTTTATTCAGCTGTTACTAAGAAGATGCAAGACTAAAAAGATGCAAGAAGCAACTTTAGCTGCCATTAGACTCAAGACCCTAAATCTTTTAAGTAAGAGTAGAGTCCCCCATACAGATATAATCGATAGAATTTACTCAAAAATTCCTATCTTACAAGCCAAGTATGATAGGATCCCAAAACAATTTGTATTTGATAAGAAGTACAGGATACAATTGAAGGAAACTGACCATCTGGAAGGATTGGGTCCAAGAGAGCTCAAAATTATCACGGATGGCTCTAAGACAAATGAAGGTGTTGGGTCTGGGGCTTTCTCTGAAGACCTTAATATCCACATATGCACACCGCTGGGTACTCACAACACAGTCTTCCAGGCTGAATGCATGGGTATCATCCAAGCGACCATAGCAATAGATGCTAGGAAGGTGAAAGACTTCTCCATCAGAATACTGACCGACAGTATGGCGGTACTACAAGCTCTGAGTTGCAATGTGACGAACTCGGGACTGATATACGAGTGCCATCAACGATTGAATGAGCTATGTAAGCACAACAATGTGACTCTGCAATGGATCAAGAGACACAGTGGATCTAGAGGCAACGATGCAGCAGATGAACTGGCCAGAAGGGGATCGGCCCTAGCAACTATAGGGCCGGAACCAATAATAGCAATCCCCTTTGGCTACGTTCGTTCACTGGTACGTAGATACTTCAATAATTTACACGCTCAGCTTTGGAAAATTTTTGTAGACTGTAGACAAGCTAGGGAGGCCCTACCTGAAATAAACAGTCGTCTAACCAAGGTTCTAATGAGACTGAACAAGCCACAGATCAGGATAGTAACAAGTGCTATCACAGGGCATGGCTCTTTTAACAAACATTTGTTCACCATAGGTGTTACAGACAGCCCCCTGTGCAGGGCATGCATGGGAGAGGAGGAAACGGCGGCTCACGTGTTGCTGACATGTCCAGAAGTCGCTTCATACAGGGCTAAACATCTCGGCACGCCGGGATCGCTCCCCGAAGTTGCTTTTGCGTTTGCAGAAGCATATTATTCCTGCCCACACGCAATACGCGCTTAGACGTGGAGTTGCGGAAAACAGCCCGTCGTAAACTAAACTAAACTAAACTACTAAAAAGATGCAGCTGCCCATCTCCTGATGCATATTCCTATACTGCACCCATGTTATGATATGGGGTAGTGGTCACATATACAATTAAAATATTTCATCATCATCATCATTACAGCCTTTCACAAGTCTACTGCTGAACATGGGCAGGCATCCCCCAAAGAATGCCACAAAGCATGGCCCTGACCCACTTACATCCATCGACTATATCTAGTGGGGGGCCTCCCTACACTTCGTCTGCTGGCACGAAGCTGTCGCTCGTGAACCTTTCTTCCCCATCAGTTGTCAGTTCTTCGAACTGTATGTCTGACCTATTACAACTTCAGCTTACTAATCCGTAGGGCTATGTCAGTTACTCCGGTTCTACTGCGTATCTATGTTTATCATGCAGAGAAACCTTGAGCATAGCCCTCCTCATAGCTCGCAGAGCGACCTCATATGCACTAGCGCAATTAACATTACAACCATTTATGTATATAAAAATAAACTTTAATTTCAATATAATAAGTATAAAATATTTACTTGATAATATTTCGCCATTCCTTGTATTATCGCACAATACGCCTCGGGTGTTTTTGGTTCCATGGAAGTAAAAATACTATCAGCTAGTCCGCCTAATCTGAAAAGTCAATTTTTAAATAACGTTAAACATGATTTAGCGATTGCAGCACTAAAAACTCGCTCAGCCCACACTACTGACTGAAACAATCTGAAAACAATTGCTCATAGGACATTCATAATCACAGAATAATTTCAAAATAGGTCTGTGGCAATAAACTTAATTTTGTCACTAACACAATAGGATGGTGCACACATTTAATTTGAAAGAGAAAATTTCATAGTGCTTATTAACATATAGAGATATTTATTTAGACATCTTGGTAGAAAAAATCTAGTAAGGCCAGAGTTGCCAAAAGGAAGCTCTATTGTTAAAATATCTTCAATCCGTAAAAATCTATTATTAGAAATGAGCCTCTCTCGTTGTAGGGATAATTTTCCTTAATTGTTCCACTTGGCAGAAGGAATAATGATATCAGTTTGTTATGTCTCACACATTTGACATTGTTGCCTGTCATTGGTGTGGGTATTTTTATTTTATGGCTGATATAAACGAAATGCTTATACCGCCATAAATCTGAAGTCATAGGTTTTTCTCTCTCTCATGGGATGAAATAGAATGACAGATTAGCTTTACATAAACAAGCAAAAAAAGTTTTTAAGTTTTTCCAAGTTTTTATCAAAACATTAACGTATTTCGCAAATCTGAATGTAGGATTTATGAAATATATTCGTAGATATTGGCTATCAAAACATACTTCCAAGTGGCTGCTTGTCGCTCACGAGTGTTTGCTGCAAACCACCTCTCTTCCATCCAATCCATTGACACCGGTTCCTTTTCATTATAGAAGCAGAGTAACTGAAGAAATTTGATTTTCAGCTCATCGCTTATCTCCTTTGCTCCACCGAGGAGTTCAAACACTTTTATTGCATCTTCAAGAAGTGCATTTTGTATTGTGTAGTTCAAGTCTTCTTCAGTAACCTGTTAAAAATACTTTTATTATTATTGCGTTTTTTTTAAATAAAAATTGAGTGACAAACAAGTTCACAGTCCAACTAATGGTAAGCTCCAGCCAACTCTTAACATATAGATTTCTTTATACAGGAGATATAACGCTGTACAACCTCATGGATAGTTTAAGGCGTTAAGAATTTTATAACTTTATATATTTCATTTTAAAAAAGAAGTCTTTAACAAGCTTTTCATCTTTTACAGACTATAGGTAGGGGACAATCCCTGTATTATAATCATTTTAGATATTAAGTTTTTCAATGCAAATTTAGAACACAAGGGAGATGGATATATTGATTTCATTAGATGTGACTTCTTCAACTTAAGGTTCATTGGGCCTCTTACTATCTGGTGAGAATCACTAAAAATTGTCACAAAAAATGAGATTGACTATCCGATTTTTGTGGAATATTATGTCGGACCGTTGGGGCTGGACTAGGTTGACTTTCTGTCAGGTGGCTTCTCGAAGAAAGAGTAGTACTTCTTATTGATTAGATACATACGCCTGATATGACATTCAACAAATACTGTTTTGAGCTTCTGACTGTAGGGTATGCAACCCCTGTACAACTCGCAACACTTCAGATCTTGATCACACGCAGGGGGATAAGCAAATATTATTATGAGATTGTTATCATGATGATGCTGTTACTTATCTCCTAGCTTTTCCTCTTTGTAACTTCATATGACACCCACGGGATATCATATTAATATAAGGATATCAGATTAAGCTCTTAATTTCATATTTATAGTTCAAAAGCTAGTTTTTACATATTATAAATAATACAATTTTTTTTTGACAATACCTTACTTTCATCATTATAGATTGGTCTCGGAGCAAAAGCCTCAATGTATGGGTCAGCATTAAAATATGGAGTTTTCTTTTTACCAGGAGGATCCCACTCTCTAGTAGTAAATAGATCAGCATGTTCATCTCTAATCCATGCAGCTGCTTTTCTACCAGCTTCAGCTGATAATGCATATGCCCGCTTTCGGAAGTTTGAGAGAGGTATCAGGTATGGATCATCATGGTACCTATAATTTAAAATAGACAATTTTATAAAATATATTGAATTTTAATATTTTCAATAAAGCACCATTAGATGATAAAAAGACTGGAAGGCGAAAATTTAAAGAATAAATTACAATAGAATATTTTTCATTCTATTAATATTATTACATAATATTTATTTAAAATAAATTCTTATTTAGCACTGTTTGGGAAAATAAACATAAAATTTTACTTAATTTTTAATAATATTCCATAATTATTTATATGATTTCAAATAAAACCAGCATGGTAGCAATCACCATTTTCACAAGGGCTATTTTTTCATTTATGTATTATTTAATATTATAATAATCCTTTTTATACAGTTTATGAGTAATTATTTTTTTTTACCCGTATTGGGTCTACAGTTGGGTCAAAATGACTCCATAGATTCTAGCTATATATTGTTTATATGTTTGTGACTATGTATATAACTGTGAAATTCTTGTTCAATTGATCTAAACCTTGCTGAAAAAGAATTAATTCAACAGTGATTGCACTCACTTTAAAAAATATATTTTGTTGCAATATTTTTTACACCATTATGTTGAAGTCTTATAATAGATTAATAATGTTCTGTGATCGACATAGTTGAAGGCCTTGGAAAGATCATCATAAATGCCTAAGGCCTCTTTTGAATTCTGCCAGGCATTAAAAATAAATTTAATAAGCCTAATAATCGGCTACAGTCGCCTAGTGATCCCCATAGAGAGAATATATAAATATGTTACAGCAACAAGATCACAATAGATCTTCTATGTCACAGTGATACTGGTCTCTTTCCCTAGACCTGCATAGCTGCTTGCACATAATAATACAGCAACAAAGTCCCAGAAAATATTATGCAAAGTCTCTCTGTTACCGAGTTTAAATATTTTATTAAACATATATACATGTAAAAAAAGGGTTATTATATTATAAACACATAGATGGTTAATATGAATAACCCCTGATAAAGTGATCGCTTCTAAGCTGTTTCTTAACCTCTCGTCAGTCCAAGACCTTCTAAAGGTTGCTGTCAAAAAGTACGCATCTGTCCACAACCATCAGAAGGTTGCTGTTTACTTATGAACTTCAGATTCGAATCAGCCCTAGTAAAAGTATACGTATCTCCCTATAACTGGTACAACATGCAGGGAATTAAACAAAGACGGCAATTAATATCACACACGCTTCATAAATGAACCATAGAAGCTGTGAAATAGTAATACATTTATTCCGTTCAGTTGCTCGTTCTGTGACGCGGTGTCGTGTGTTTACGCGCAAAGTATTAATTGTTGAAAGTGATTTCGGAAGTTAATATTAAAGATAAACATGAATGGGTAAGTCATAAATACTTTTCTATTAATTTAAAACATATTAAATGACGATTTGTACATAAATTGTTCCATTTTATCAAACATTGCTTGCCATTTCGACCGCCATGTTGATACCATGTTCGTATTAATTTCAATTGTTTTAAATTAAAAGTACAATTGTGAATGGTAAACATTGTTTTAATATCGTTAACATACTTATTTACAAACATAACAATAATTACAATTGTATAGTTTCGATTAAATATTTCATAAAACTAAAAATAACAAATTTCTTAAATCTTGCGTCCACCTGGAGGTCGTGGACAGACATGGGTCGTAAAGTTATTTACACGAAATCCGCCATCTTAGAGAGCAGGTTGTATAGTATTGATACGATTTTGGGAATGCCAGTGTTGGTATATTTTTACGATAATTTTTGGTGCGGATTTTTATTTGTTTTTCTTATTTGTTTTGTTTCATTTTTTTTGTCATGTCAGTAAATTATTTTACTTTTTGTATGTGCATGTCATCATATTTTTATGCACTTGATTGACAAGTGAAACACTTTTTGTTTTCACTCTTAGCCCAAGGTTATCTGGAAGAGATTGCTTTTTGTACGTAGTAGTTTTTATTGCTAAGCAATAAGCCTTAGCTCGTTGCGGTGCTATAGTTGGAATAGCCTCAAAGTATGAAACGGTCACCCATCCAGTTGCAAGCTAACGCGTGCATTGCTTAACCTTTGTAAAGGATCTCGCACGCAAGCTATCACTAGGCTAGGGTCACTTCAAATTAAGTAAAATTAAAAAAAATCAAAATAACAAAAGTAAAAACCTTTATTTTAGCAAAAAAGAATTGTCATACATTTTTTATAATAACATTCAAATGTTAATTAAAAATATAAAAAAGCAAAGAAAAATAACTAATTTGTATTTCGTTTTAATTTTATGTTCATGATTACAATTATTAAAGAAGTCACCACAGAGCGTATCCATACTAGCATAGCTGGGTACTACGTCATACTTGGTGCTTTTTGTAGTGAATGTGTAACTTTTAGTTGATGATTTCTAACATAATTTTGTATGAAAGATGCCTTCTTTGTTTTGTTTTTAGCTTAGGAAATGTTATTAAATTTAGGAATATACATTCACATATAAATAAATTACAAAATTGTTCGTTACAAATGCAAAAGTTTGAAAGCATTTTTTTAGGGTCACTTTTTCAAGTGATTGTTACAACTCGTTTATTTCTTAATAACTAAATAGTTGTAACATGTGAAACTGTTTATATTAAGAACAAAGACCATACTATAGAATAAGTTAAGATTTAAAGCCCATTGTGCCTCAGGCATCGTCGATATTGAAGTACAAAATGTGCCTTTTTTTGTGCCTGTTTCGGGTCATCTTAAGTGGCCCACATTATTGTCAAGCTTGTAGTGTGAAAAAACTGTACGTAAAGTTGTGTTTTTTTTTATTCATTATTGTAAAGTGTGTTATTGTATAGTAAATGAAGTAAATATTTATTAAAATAATTGCTTAATTTTTTAATGATTACATTTTATATTCAACAAACTGGAAAAAAATCGCTTCTAGCAATTTTACCATCGAATTTATAACATACCAAAAGGGTGAACGTACACATTTACACATATTCTATTAGCTTATTTACATTAATTCTAACAACATATCGTATTATATAGTTCCCATATATAAATGTTAAGATATTGCCATTTTAATGACACGCGCCACATAGGCAATATATCACTCGTTTAGGGTTTGACAGATGCGCCAAAGCGGCTATTTTGGCCCGGACTGCTGAGAGGTTATGTAAGTTTTGTAAATAGTTTATACAACCTGTGTTTTATTTTAAAAAATTTACTTTAAAAAAACTCCCACTGGTCTTCTTGCATGTTCTTCTCAGGACAGAGATTTTTTTCTGAACCAGTGATAAAAGTAAAAAAAGACTCAGTAGGAATTACTTGTAATCTGTGTTAAATAAAAAATATTCTATTCTATTTCTTAATCTTGGTCAGTTTATTATAGTGCTCTATTATTGTGCATTGTATCACAAAATATGCATGCATATATATTACTCATTATTTGCCGATGACACAAAATTTTTTGGGAACCCTATTACGCAACATCAAGTTATACAACAGGATCTAAATGCCATCTACGATTGGACTAGTGATTGGCTCCTAACACTGAACGCAGACAAGTGTACGGTTCTACATATAGGGAAAAATAATCCACGAAATACATATTATCTAGGTGATCACCGGTTGTCTTCTGTTGAATCACAAAAAGACCTTGGCATTACAATATCCAGTGACCTCAAATGGGAAACTCATATCCTTAACATAGTAAAAAAGGCAAACTCCATGATGTATATGATTCGAAAAAGCTTTATGTGTCTCACTCCTAAAATATTTAACAAGATCTACCGAACGTACTTAAGACCTCTTTTGGAGTTTGCATATGTGATATGGGACCCGTATTTTCGTAAAGATATAATAATACTGGATAATGTTCAAAGGAGGGCCACAAAAATGGTAAAACAACTACGGAACATGACATATGAGCAGCGAATGAGAAAGCTTAACCTCACAACACTAGAGAACCGTAGGCAGAGAGGTAGTCTGATTGAAACATACAAAATACTAACAGGATATTACAATGTTCCTACTCTGCCGAATTTGTACTTACTAAATAGCAACAAACATCTGAGAGGACATCAACTTAAACTTTGCCATAGGACTGCCAAGCGGAATCCCATGAAGAATTTTATAACAAACCATGTTGTCACCGAGTGGAATAAGCTACCACAAAATGTGATTGATGATCCTACATTGAACGCCTTCAAGAACAGATTGGATAAAATCTCCAAACATTAAGATGCACACGCATCAGCTTTTTTAGCTGCTAGTGTGTTTATGTATAAATAATAAAAAAAAAAATATGCATCATGCAAAACTAATTAGTTGGAAAGTTTAAGTTATAATTTTTAAGACATAGACTTCCTTGGCGTTAGCCCTTTAAATATCTACAGTTGGCCTATATAAGAACATTTTTTTACATACTAACTTGTAATGAGCAGCTGTTGGATCTGTACCAACTGTGGCAGCCAAAGCCTGAAGAATATCTGTAGGTCCTCGAGGAATGCGCGGTGGCGGTGAAATACCGTCGTTTGAATTGCTATTTTGAGGAAGCTTTTGACCTTCTATGGTAGTAACCGTTCGACAGAAACAAGCGATTCGCGACCATTGTCTAAAAACAAATATCGAGAACAGTTGTGTAATAAAATGTCACTTTGATAGAAATTGTAAATTATTTAAAGCAACGAACAATTACCTTGGTAAAACGATGTTAGAATACATCGAAAAAATAGATTCGTTTGTTAATATAAATGAGAAACTTCTGTTTCTAAATTACCAATGTTTATGTTTATATATTTCTTTTTAAATAACAACAAAACTTTAATGATTTCGTGCCACTAACTTTAATTTATAACCTATACTCCCTTATCTGTAATACTCATAGATTACTGTATAGTACGTACTAGACAGAGAAACCTACTACGGTATAGTAATACTAATAATATGTCAATGTCATATGTCATTTGTCATAGATTGTTTTTTTTATTGCTGATAAACTCGTAATACTGTACTTTTGCCATTGTTAAGTAATATGAAAACAATAATGTAATTAAAGTTTGAGGTTTGCTTGTTTTCTTAATATACATAGGTTTTTCTTCTATATTTCTTCAAAAGTAGACAGTGACAGTACATAGTGACAACGAACTGTTAGACGAATAACTTAAGAAAAATATGGCGAGACTGGCACAGAAGAAAATAAACTTCACACACCAAAAAAGAGAAAACGAGCGAACGAGCAAAACCAGTCATAGGCATCGATAGCTTCGATGCCGATGCCATCCGAAGACATGTGTGTAGCCTCCCTGGATCATCTAGTATAATTATGAACAACGCCCCATACCACTTGATGCAAATTGACAAATCACCTGCCCAATCTCAAAAGAAAGCTGACATCGTCGCATGGCTTCAAAAAAATGGCGTAGATGCAAACATAAATATGTTTAAAGCGGAATTAGTACGTCTTTTAAAAGAAATCAAAAAAATCTTTTTGTTGCGGTTGATCATGGGCGGCGGTAGTCACTTAACATCAGGTGAGCCGCATGCTCGTTTGCCCCCTCTTCTATATAAAAAAAAAAGAAAACAAACCAACCAAGATACGATACGTCATTTACGAAATATTTAGATAGAACATTGGCACAGAGTTATACGGTTACCGCTAAAATGTACTAGTAAATAATAAAATGAACTACGCTAGAAAGAGTAGCTGCTATAGAAATTAATTTATGAATTGTTGAAGATATGGGAGATTAGTGAAGTGCTCTTTTTTAAAAGATGTAGAGCCTGAATTCATGCAGAAGGCAAACCTTTACAACCTTTGTTTCATTTTATACCTTTTCTACTGATTTATTGATAGAATTGCTTTCTTTAAATCCAAATAGCATCTCTACCTGTCTCGCTCTAACTCACATAAAATGTGGATGAGGAAGAAAACTCCTATGGTGAGGATGCTATCATGAATTTTGACGCGATGTGCGTTCATAAGTGGAAGGAGCTGGCACTGAGGTGCCCTGGACCAGAGATGAGAAGAGTATTCCATGTGAGGCCGAAAGTAAAGTTTCTAAAGTTGCAGGTGATGTGCCGGCATGAAATACTGTCTCGCTCTGCTGAGCTTTTTAGAGGCCAATTTGGCCTTCCCCTCCAAGTTACCACGAGACTGCACACTATTCGATATGTGTGGGATTCTTTTTAGCGGTAAATGCGCAAACTTGTGTCTTCTGAGGATTGAACTCGACTAGATTTAGTCGCTCACAATCCGAGACTTTGTTCAGCAAAGACTCGACTTCAAACACAAGTGTGTCCCGGTACTCGGCGACGTTTTCCCAAGAAATATTGGCAAGGCCGGTGTATAAGGCATCACCAGTGCTGTCGTCTGCGTAGCAATGAATGTTACCAGTTTGCAACATGTGATTGATATGCAGAAAAAAAAGAGTTTGTGATAGCAAGCCGGCTTGTGGAACACCAGCTTTAATAGGCTTAATATCTAGATATGTATGCGTAGTTATTGCCCATAAATTACATTCAATTTGGGATAATTGCAAATAAAAGTGGAAGCCTTATTTACTCGTATTTTCAAAAACTGCAATTACGGTTTATCACTATTGGCTATTCTTTAAAAATAGCTCTGTATATAACATATTTACAAAACTATGTTAATATTTATCTACTCTTCACTTTTCTTTTATCTAGACACCTATTATTTTCTTTTTCAATTTCTAATACCTACTATGGTTTCTTCAAAAAACATAAAATAAAAATAACCTTAAAAAAAAGTAATAGCTAAAGGGGAATGCCCACTCTTCATAGACACTTCGGCCATGAGTGCCTACATATAAAAGCATATAGATATGATAATATGCAATTAAAACAATGAAATGGTAAAGGAATTGCTTTAAAAAACATCGGGGTTTTGAAAATATAGAAGTTTTTATTTTCACAAATGCAGTTTTTTTAACAACTATTTTTATCGATTTTATCGCGTTTTATTTCTTTGATTTTTAATTCCAGACGTTTCGGGTGCTTTCCAGCACCCATGGTTACGGCAGACTGAGGTGGCTGACGTCCCATTGTCAGTGTTAACCCGGAGTACCTTCAGATTTTAAATTTTTATTTATGGTCCAATCTACAGAATGAACTTACTGTGTCTTGAAGTCTTGCAGTGGTATGCTTGGGTTTAATTTTAATTTCATTAATTACAGGGTCCTAAGCAGGTGGTAGTACCAAGCCTCCTTCTCTATTGAATAAAGAATTTTTTTTATTTCAATAGTCTCATGTATTGTCCTTTTATAGGATTTGTGGTCTATCAAATCTTTTTTTGATATCTAGCAAGTTGGACCCGTCCAGGATATGATCACAAACTGCAAACTTCCCTGAACTTTGATGCTTCACGTCAGCAACGTCACGCTTCAAGATGTAGCCAATCTTGTCTGTGACACCCCTGACAAATGCTAGTACTGCACATGCTTGACTGTGGCCGGCTTCACTCGGTCACTGTGACGTAAGCGCGGGCCCGAAGCTTGTTGACGTGCAGAACCTGCTTGACGTGCTGAAGCTCGACAGCCAGATGTTTGCTGCCACAGATCCCTTGTGCTCTCTGTAACAAAGATTTGCTCACGGTAACTAACTGTGAAGGATGATGGTGAGATTCATTGTTTTCTATACACAGTGTGACCTATGGTGTTGTTAGAATTTTGGATGACTAACGCATCTAGGAAAGCTAAGGAATTATTTGCCTCTAATTTACACATCAATACATCATTCAGGAACTGAGCAGGAAGCAAAATATTAGTCTGATGCCGTGCCAACCCAAATACCATATTACTGTCATAACATGGGCACAGCATCCAACAGTTCGACGGCCGACAGTACTTTTTAATTGCACTTCTACCAGAACCATTGCCACTAATTAAAATATATATAAAATACACTTTACGACTAATGGTGATGACTTGCAATTCTAGCCCTAAGTAAAGATCAGCTAGGGCTTAAGTTTATTCCTTCCATAATGCTGCTCCTCTGGTTATTACAGAGTTCTAACCGGTAGCAACCATTAAATAATAGTAGCGAGCTTGCTTTAATTGGTATGTGACACAAGCAATTAATATTAAGTCGCTGTACGTTAAAACAGGAAATTCCCTAACATTTTAAAGTCTACATTTATATTTCTAAAGTCTCCTTGCCCTAGCTCTATTTAGATTGTTTTCCCTAGCATACTCAGACAAATCATTATTTGTCTCCATATTTTGGTGAACGATTTCAAGTATTTGAGCCGCATCATCCCTGTCCCTTATTTTTGTGTGGAATTTACTAATTATAGCAGCAGCCACAGCAGTCTATCATCAAATGTGTAGAAGCCCTGTTCAAGTAATTTTGATGAAATATTTTAAATTCAGTTTTTAAAATGTCATTTACCACCTCTACTACCCATATCGACACATAGTCACAGCTCTGGATTTATTAGCATATCTTGTCATTAACTGAGATTCACCATCTGCTGGAGACATTCCTGCGACCCTTAGAAATCCACATCACAGTTCACAGAGGACTAAGATCATTTTCTCGTTTCCAGTAAAAAGGGTCTCCGGTTCTCTACACTCACCATACAAAACACAGCAGCATTAAGCTACTATTTCACGCTGGTATTCTGTGAGAGTGTGGTCCTTCCCCGGTCGTGCCGACCCATTCATGCTACAACTATACTTCTAATATAAGTGCAGCATGGCTCTACCACGTATAACACACATACATAGTAATTGTCACTATGTATGTTTGTTATCGCAAAATGTAGTTAATCACAAAAGAGACATACTCGCAATGCTGATGGAACTGTTACAACCAGGTAAAAAACATTGTGCTTTTAAATAATTAGTTAGCAGTACACTGTGTGATGTATGATCTAAGCTTTGTTGTTCTGGGTGCAATACATTACTCACTTCAGATTGCAACAAGGACGGACTAGATGATTCAGATGGTTCCCATTCTGCAGTTGAACGTGATGCTGTTTTATCAGTTCATTGCCAGCAATTATGATATACACGGCATGACAACGGCAACTGAAATAATGTAAAATACAAAAAATGAAGTCAAAGTGAAAAAATAAAATAGATTTGTTTATTTCAAACTCAAATATAAATAAAATATTTATCAAGTTAAATGTTACTGGACAAGGACGGATTTAATGCCCTATATTATTTAACAATTAAGGCCTGACAGACTACCAGCAGTCCAAAAACAATGAAAAATCAACTGTCTCCTTTCTTGGTAGTTGATAAAAATGATCAATCTCATAAATAAGCCAGTATGTTTGTCAGATATAGCTAGTGCAGATGTGAAAAAATAAAACAAGTTCTTGAGTTGATATACAATCAGTGTAAAAACATGTATAATTATCAGATATGAGGATAACATTTAATAAATTGAAAAATGTTAAACATCTTACCTTATCTTAACTCACGTGGTACAAATTGTTCCTCACGTGGAGAATCGAAACCAAACAATGTGTGTGATCTTATTCTTATAAGTGTCATTGCCACAGCTGATGTATACATGTTCAAGACGAACTATTGGTGCATTTTGCGAGTGGCACACTACACGTTCACTGTACTCGAAACTTGTACCTAATAAAGAAGCTACAATTATTATATTGATATTATTCAAGTAAACTCAGTTATTAAAGCATTTCTTAGAGGAAAACATGCCACTTCGTGATATGTACCAACTATTTACCTGCTGTGTTCGAACCAATTGTTGAGAGATCACCAATTGCATTTTCCAACAAAACAAAATAACACCAGGTATATATAATGTACTCTGTGAATAACACTCTTGTACATACAACTTTATAATTTGTGAATAACACGATAACAAGCAATTGAATTCTTGTGACATAACAGTGACAAGGGCCTACATCATGTCAGATTCGATGTTGCCACTTAACTGTCATAAAATCTATGAAACGATATCGATTTTTATTCGATTAATAATATCATGAAAAGAATAATCTTTGACGCGTTTTAAGTTCTGCACGCTTTTTAAAATATAATTTCATTTATTTATTGAAATTCTATTTAAAATGTATTTTTAGGAACAGTTAGCTTGTGCTGTATTGTTTTGTTACGCTTTAGAGAATTCGTGGTAAATCAGCTAGAAATTAACTTCTTGAATTATCATAACATGACTCCATTTTAAATGTTATGTTAAGAACAGATAAGAATAACAGTTAACTTGTGCAGTAGCGTTTTGTTATACTCTAAAGAATTCTTGGTAAATCAGCTAGTAATTCGCTTGTTTAATTATCATAACTATAAATGTGAAGGTTGTCAATGAATTCAACCGAGCCTATAACAACGGTTGTTTTAGTTTTTAACGGTTGAATACCGCTTTTGATGACTTGAAATGGACAACCCAAAAAAAACTATTTATTAAAATATAACTCTTAGTTTTATTTTAATAAATAGTTTTTTCGTTTAAGCAGAGCTCTTTTACTTTAGATTTATTACCTATTTATCTATAATAATCAATCTGAGTAAGTAAAGTGTGTAAATACATTTCTTAAATTGTAAAAATAATAATTGGATTTGAATATCTTAGGTAGGTATTTAGTTTTATTAATTTAGAAAATATTGATCTCACAATTAATTATTGTAATAACATAAATGTATCACACAGCTAACGCCCTCATTAGCAATTTAAAAGTAAAATAAAGTTACAGCCTATAGGTTTTTTATGCTATAAATGACTCTTTATAAACTGTATGTTTTATTTAATCTTGTGCTGTCATCCACTCTTTTTATATATGTACTTTGTACATATAAACATAAATAAAAAACAAACAATAACAATAAAATAGTAGTAAACCACAGCACTACTCTCCATCCTAATGACGACACTGTCACGACTGGACGACAACGGCGTAGCTGACCTTCCTTTTTTAAACATTCTTGGAATGTTGTGTTGAAACGTTGCACGTACATGTATGCATAATTATAATTAAACGGTTTATTAAAATTAAATAAACATTTAATAAACTAAATAAAAATAAAATAAAAGTTATTAACAAAATTAATTAAAAATAGGTATCCTATTAATAAAACAAATCAGTAAACTAAAAGAACGAATTAAATAATAAATCAAATATTAAAATATTGTATTTCGAACAAACACCCTGACGCTTCGTTAACTCTATGCGCTTTGCAACTCTCGCGTCAGAGTTTTACCCGGCCGGTATTATTCCACGGCGTCGCGCTCCCGATCATTCTCCGCCCGAGCGCCCTGGGAGGCGCACACTACCACTGCAGCCGCGTTCACAAGCTCTGCTTTGTGTCTTCGTACGCGCTTGCAAATTTTAATCCCATTTTGGAGAAAGTTTAAAATAATATAATAATTCCGGCACTGTGGCCGTATAGTTTTTTCGTTAATTCTCGTCACCGAGACCTCCGTATCGTCTTGCACCCCGTAAGGGTAAGTGTTGAAACGTTACCTAGTTTTAAGTAGTGAAAGTGTTTTATAGGTAGTGTAATTTGATCATGCCAGGCTATTTGCTTTTAGCTATTTAATTGCCACGTTATTAGTGTTATTTGCATGTAAGTAATGTATGTAGCCGCTGTGCGCGTTGGAAAAAGTACCGTTACAAAATGGCGTCTCATACATTTCGCACCGCGATCAAATATCGCAAGTCACCATCATGTTTCAACCAATGCACAGCCTAAATTAGTTATCCTGGTACATTTAAACAGTATTTTACACTTGCCGTAATTTTAATTCATGTGTATTTTAATTTGCGCCTCACCGCTATGACGCTTGCCTTCCATTCCGCCTTGTAACTCCGTTCTGATTATGAACACCCGCCAGCTACTCTCTGTGCTCCCATCTACTGCTAGCCTGCGATATACCGGGGGTTCATAATCGGCGGCATTTTATTACCTGGACCTAAATGTGGACGACGTTGTTTCCAGGGTGCAATTTTACGACTACAACCGTGGCGGTCGTCCTTTTTAAGAGGGCCTAGGCCTCCCCTCGACGCCGCCACCGCCACAGCCAGCTGCCCACGGCGCTCCCCGTGAACAGTCCAACCCCCCGGCCCTGCTCGACCACCTCGCGGCCACATAGGGGAGTACCTGACCCCGCCAGTGAAGCCAGACGGGCATTTTTTTTTAAAATTATCGGAACCACGCCCACGACCTTTCTTTTACCAATATATAAATTTTTTTTTGACTGGTTGTTGCCTTATTTTAAATACGAACCGTCACAGTGTATCGATTTCAAAATCGATCTAACCGAAATATACAGACATCGATTCATAATATTTTATGTGTCGGGGAAGGCGTAGACCAAGTGAAGCACAGAAGAAAAATCTTACACTCTTATGACAATGGGGATTTGATATGATGCTGATGCTGCTAGATGATTTTGAGACTGAGAAAGAAAATGGCACAACACAAAATGAAAAATTGCTCTTCACACCTTGAGTAAAAAAAAACACTAATTGTAATTTTGTATTATTATTAAAAAGGTACATAATTATTCATTAATCAACAATTGTATATAATTATTCGCACTAGGTAAATCAGCCTTATAATATAAAAATCTTGGTCATGGAATAAATAAACATAATTGTTCACCAATCAATCAAAAATTCAATTCATCAATCCAAAATCAAAATTCATCATCATCGACGCTTTCCAAAATCCGAATGAGTTCTGAGGAATCGTGCATGTTGCATTGCTCTACTTTTCTCGGTAATCACTTATGACATCATCAGGGTGTCGTTTATCCTTGATCACGGTGCCCAGTGAACTGATTTTCGATAACGCGCTAGAGTTGAGATATTAGATTTATTATGCGAAGATGATCTGATAATATTTTTTTATTCATGTAGCTAATTATAGTTTTATGTTTCTAACCTTTAATTTTATTCAAATATCAATAATAATAATAGAAAAAAAAACACCATTGAGCTGAATTTTGGATAGTTTTCAAGATTCTATGCTTCCCGCGTTTGACATTAGCGGTCAACCATAGACGACTTTGGCGTGCTGGACTTAGATAAAAATCAATTTTTATTAGTTCAATGTTTCTTAGTACTTGTGGCTCTAGAAGACTTGTTTTTTATACTCACATGTTGCTGGGTTATTCCTATTTTGAGGAGTGTAGAATTAAAATACCTGTAATAATTTTCCAATATCTATATTTCATTTTTTGAGAGCCGGGTTTTTTGTCAACTATAGACGTCGTTGGC
This sequence comes from Parnassius smintheus behrii, assembly GCA_036936625.1. NCBI lineage: Eukaryota > Metazoa > Arthropoda > Insecta > Lepidoptera > Papilionidae > Parnassius > Parnassius smintheus. Next base: position 37,984,579 of record JAUPFT010000003.1, on the reverse strand, counting down.
GCTCAGGGCCCGCAGGTGTTGGTCAAGTATAGGCGACTTTGGCGCTCAAAAGGTTAAAGGATTGATGGTAAATCAGCTGGAAACTCACTTGTTTCGTTATTATAACATGATTCTATTTTAAATGTATTGTTATAAACAGATAAGAATAACTTAACAGATCTTCTTTGAAAACAGATAAGAATAACAGTTCTTATCTGTTTTCAAAGAAGATCGGTTAAGATTAACAGTAAAATTGTGCCGTAGCGTTTTGTTACTCTCTAAAGAATTCATTGGAAATCAACTAGTAATTCGCTTGTTTAATTTTCATAACATAATAATTATTTAAAAATTATATTAGTACTGTAATGATGACACCGTAAATAATCGATCGAAAAAGAGAATCGATTTTTTAAATGTGTTTTGTGATTGGCAACACTTTTTTTTTATTCACAAACTAATGACATAATGATCTACCTAATTTTTATTATTATCTTTTCGGTACTTTAAATTTGTGCAAAAATATTCCCATTGTTTGAGGATAAGCGAATACCGCGATTAATAACCATAAATAAAGATATAATTTTTTAACAAATGCACATTGTTGGGCGTTCCATGGCCGAAAATGGGCGTCCCCCTTTCAAAATCGGTTCATCCGTTAAGGAGCTGTGATGCCACAGGCAGACACACAGATTCACAGATACACATTACAAACGTATAACTCCTTTGTTTTTGTCGGGGGTTTAAAATTAATTTTTTACCATTTTGAGTGAACTATGGAATATCACAAACTCAATATCTTCTAGTTACGAGTATATTAAAATTTAATCCCCATATTTTAACACCCCCAGGGGTGGCTTATTCTCAAAATTTATGGTATCATTAAAATTAATCGGTTCACAATTACTGACGAAAATATATAGCATCATATATACAAAAAAAAGATCAAGAACCTCCTAATGTTTTTTGAAGCCAGCTCAAAAATGGCGGTATTAGAAGTATTGCTTTATTGTAAAAAAAAAAACGGAAGTACCTACTGAAGTGATTTTCGAAATGAACCAACTCAACATGATTCTGAAGATAGTCTAAAATATCACTGATATCTATTATAATTACGCGGAATAAATTTATGAGAATGTTGAATATATTATTTTGCATCACCATTTACCATCAGGTGGGATAGTAATCAAGCACTGGCTTATTATAGTAAAAAGTAATATGTATATGAAATTTTAGTACCTATTAATGTTTGATATTGTTAATACATTAGGTATAAGTATTTTGTGGGGTTATTACATCAAAATAACGTTTTATAGCGCAATAATTTTTTGATTATGTGTAGACTAGACTTAGTACTCTTATTTGTTTGTGGACTAGACATAGATGTATTTATATCGATAGTTTTTTCGTCTGTGAGCTGCACTGGCCAAAATGATGTCTTTAGTTTTTATGTAACATTTTTGGCTTAGATGCTTGTACTTTAAGCCATGTCTTCATTTCATTAGGGATCTTCGTTTTTAATAGATTTTTTATTCGAAATAAATTGCGAAGTTTTTGGGAGATTTTGACGACAGCTTAACTCAGCGAACAGTCGATGACGACAGTCACTCAAGTTCATGGCTCCAAAGCGATCAAAATAACTAAAGGTTTATATCAACATTGAAGCACTTGTTTAGTCGTTTTCTCCAACAATTCACACGCGCAGATACTTAATACACAAAATCACAATACTTTTACGTATCAAAATCCACTTCAAACCATTATTTAAACGAGAAAAAGGGAGCAACAATCCGCTGATGGTCTAGTTTCCGCTAAAAATTTAGTTTTTACCCCGTCACAGCCACATAGTAAGTTAACCCTGGCGAGACTGGTATGAGTATTGCATTTCACCATTGAAAAATAATCTACCCGTTACCGTTTTACTCAGTGTTTCAGTGTGAGCTTATCAACACAAAAATTTCCGTCATCTTCATGTATAGGTTTCTAAGAAAAACGTTTGTAAAAAAACAGAAGCAGATTCCAAAACAGTTTTTCTAAATTTGGCACAAAATGATAAAGGTTTTATTTTTTCTAAAGATTTGATATATATTTTTTCTAAGATTTGCTTACTGAGGAGGAACTATTTTACTTCTGATTAAGAAGAATAAAACAATGACTTATCCTTACTTTATTACGTTAAACATAATTGAAATAGAAAACAATACAATAATATTAAGATTTGGGATTGCAGCCATATTAGCAGAGAAATTACCAGAAAAGTTCGGCACATATTTTAATGCCGTGAGGTCTGTCGAGGATTTATCAAGTTTATTGCATTTATGCAAAGTTTCATTGACACAAGACTTTTCAGTTATATTGAACAGTGTTCCTTGGGGGCATTCGACCCATCTTGGTGCAACCATACCACTTATACCTTCTACACAAGATATAAATGCTCTGCAATTTTCAGTTGAATCAGCCTCAAAATTTCCTACTTCGGTACAATTGTAATCCGGAAAGCATTTGTAACTGGTAACATTAGTACATAAGTTTTCGATATGGCTGAAAATGAATGTTTCAGGACAAGTAAGATTGTATTCCATGTATCCAGCCGCCCCACTTATACACATAGTAAAACCGCGACACTCGTTGAATTGATTAGGGAACCTTCCTTGTGAAGTACATTGGCTGGCTTTGCTCACTCCTTGCCTTAGTAACTAAAATCAAAACAGACACACATCATTTCATAAACTGTAGACCCGGACTCAAGGGAGTTACTTCCTAACGGTCTTTCCTTGCATTTACGTTTTACTGTCCTATTTTGTATTTAATTTAAAAAATCTCTTTTAAAAATTTAAACTTTTATAATTAAATATCGACAAAGTGATTAGCAACACTTTTTCGATACCGAATATCGATAACTGCTAGTTAACAGATTTATCCTTTGAATTCGTCTAATGCCCTACCTTGATAAGAAATTACGTAACCTAGAAAACATCTGACCCATTACTGCCCTATGGGACGTTAATAAAAGCTATATTTATTTTAAGTTTTAGTGTTTGGATTTAAGAAAGACGGAAAAAACAGGGTAGGATATACTATATGTGAGAAGAATAATTTAATAAGACTGTGTCTAGCAGTATTTAATAGATAAAAAGTTTGGTAGAAAGACAAGTTTTATAATGTGCACTCCCTGGTTCGTATTATAGGTACGTTGCTATAAAAATACAAAGGAGCAATTTTACTTACAAATTGATTTTTCACGAAATTCACCATCTAATATTTTGTATCAGTAATAAAGTTGGAATTGTTTTTTCAAGACAATATTATTTACTCTCCGGCTATCTTTGTTTCATTAAAATATTTTCCTTGTTTGAGTTACGTATGACCTTACTACTCGAGAAATTTACATTCAGATATAAAATTTGTTTACTAAGAAGATGCGTAAGTTAATGAGTAACAAAGATTGAAAGTGAGGGTATTACAGCATGTATTTACATAAGTGATGACCCATTTCTGTTAATATTTTTAAGATACGGTTCTAAACGAGTGGTGACTTAACTTAGCTACTATTTATGTAATTTCATATATCCAGGACTCATTATTACAAATGCTTTTCACAGTGGTAGAGCCACGCGGCAGCTTTCGCTGTCACACGGATAGGCGGGCTCGAACCGTCGAACCGGGGAGGGGGGGGGGCAATATAGGTTGGCCAATTGGGATAGAATGCGGTCTTATTTTGCATCCTACCCTTGGGAGCGGGCTTGCTTCTCGCCGGACGATCCCAGCGTTTTTCTGACTCTGTTCCTGATGTGGTACTTCAGGTTATAGAACTTTTTATTCAATTATCTGTGGTGCCCATCGCAGGCTGATCCCAGCCATGATTTGATCGCCCCTGTGAAATAGCATCACGCTACAAACACGAGCGCTACCAGCTCTGAGCTGACGCATCAAGATCTTAGGATGTAAACACCAGCGCTCTTAAAAAGAAGTATAATTCTAATTCCAGGTCCTTCAAAAAAGTCATTGCCAAGGCAGTCTGAGCACATCGGCAGAATTGGCGAGAAACTCGTTCGCTTTGCTTTAGGAACCCGTGCATTCTGGTCTCTCACCAAGGCTGTCCAAGGGAATTTCTGTCAGTCATCTCTTCCATCTCTGTGCAGAGAGGACGACTCACTGTCTTATGCCGCAAAAGAGGAAGCCGATCTGTTAGGCTATCTCTTTGCGTCCAACTCGATTCTCGATGACAGGGGAGCACACCGCCGACCATCCCGCGGTGTAAGTGCTCCACGCTGGATGTGCGGTTAACAAATCACTCAGTTCGCAAAGCACTCCTCTCCCTGGACGTCAGCAAGTCGAGTGGGCCTGATGGTGCCCCTCCCACTGTGCTAAAGACATGTTCTCCGGAGTTGGCAACAGTTTTAACGCGTCTTTTCCGATACTCCTACTCTCAAGGCATAGTCCCGAACTCATGGAAGACAGCTTTGGTCCACCCAATCTCTAAAAAAAACGACCGCTCAGACCCGTTGTTGTTTTGAATAAGGTCGTCTACTTGGTTGGATATAGTAAAATAAAACTCAACACGTATGCTCTGTTTAACGTTCTATTGGACACTAAATGCATACAAGGAATGTGAGCGTAATAAACAAATACATTATTTAGTCAAACATACCGCCCACCAAAAGGTACCTACTTAAAACCTTTTCGAAATAAACAAATTAATAAAACATTTGAACTTAACTAGTCCCTGAAACAATAAATGCTACTAACTATTTGTACTTGAAGTTATTCAATGCTTCACTTTAAAATAAACTTTACTTTAAACTTTACAATTTAACATTACAATTTTAATAACGTAAGTTGATAAATAGCTATTACCAGCTATTAAACTTAGAACAAACAAATAAAGATAAAACTTCACACTAATACTAATTTGATACTTAACTACTGAATATAATGCAAAGAATACAATTTAAAGTTATTAAATTAAATTAAAAATATTAATCTTTATTAGAAATCGGTAATGCACACAAATTTGAGATGGATCTGCGAGTTAATTTACCATTATAACGGACGGTATACACCCGTGTTATATTGTCTTGTCCAGGATGTTTTTCAGTTATCCGTGCCAGAGCCCACTTACTAGGCGGTACATTTTCATCTTTTAGCAATACTACATCACCAACTTCAAGCTCAGGTGTTCTCTTTAACCACTTAGGTCGCTGATTAAGTCGGGACAAATATTCAGTCTGCCAGCGTTTCCAAAACGCTTGAACCAGTCTTTGAGTGTGTTGCCATCTGGATAACAGACCGCAGTCTGTTACAATTGTAAACAATTGTATAATCGCGGTCTGGTACCGTGATTGGTGCTTCTCCAATTAAGAAATGTCCAGGAGTGAGTACTTGAATGTCATCAATCGTGTCCACATCTGTGGATAAAGGTTTTAAAGGCCGAGAGTTCAGACATGCTTCGATTTGTGTAAGCACTGTCATGAATTCTTCGAATGTTAAGTTTGACTTCAGTGTCTTTCGTAAGTGCTGTTTGACTGATTTGACACCAGCCTCCCAGAGTCTTCCATAGTGTGGTGTAAAATGCCATTGCGTGCCATCACTTGCTAACTGATCTACTACGTGTCCAGGCATTTCCAGTCCTGCCTCTCTCCACATTTTAACTAATTCCTTATTGGCTGCAACAAATTTCGTTCCGTTATCGCTCCAGATTTCATTACATCTTCCTCTTCTGGCAACAAAACGTTTGAATGCTGCTATAAATGCATCAGATGTTAAATCGCTCACCATCTCTAAATGTATCGCCTTTACTGCCATGCAAATAAATACGCAAATGTAAGCCTTCCTGCTTTTAGCTCCTCTTCCTTTAGAATTTAGCAGGTAAACTGGACCAGGAAAGTCGACTCCACTACGAGAGAATGGACGCGTTGGGGTCACACGAGGCTCAGGTAAATCACCCATCACTTGTTGTCTGAAAGTAGCTCGTTGCCGTGCACAAGTAAGACATCTTTGTACGTTCTTTTTCACCAAACTGTTGCAGCCAATGATCCAGTATTTACTCACGAGGTATGCAACCATAAGTTTAATTCCACCATGCATTGTTTTCTGATGTGCGTCAGCAAGAATCAGTGTTACGAAGGTGTTTCTCTTACCTATGATTATAGGGTGTTTTATGTCTTCATCGACGTGTGCATTTCTTAATCTACCGCCCACCCTGAGGATATTTCGTTCATCAATGTATGGGCTTAGCGTCTTCAATATGCTTGTGGTCTTCACAGGGATGTGGTCCTTTAATCTTCTTATCTCGTCTGAATTTTTCTTATTTTTATTAATTCTTCTTGTTGTACTTGTCTTATACAAATATCTAAAGCATTGTGCATTTCTTCTACAGTCAATTCATAGTTAGGAATCTTTTGATCCCGTTTCCTATTTAGAAATCTTTTACATATTACTACTACTCTTAACAGCTCCGTAAGTGTATCATGTTCTTCAAATTTAATTTTTTTTCATAATCCGTAACATTAACATAGGACTGTATGGCCTTTTTCCTTTCCATTTGTGTAGGTGGTATTGAAGGTCTAGTATACTCAATGTGTTTTTTGCCAAGCCAAGTTGGTCCCTTCCACCATAACGTTTTCTGCTGTAGCTCTGATGTTAAAGCACCTCTTGACGCTATATCAGCTGGGTTGTCAGACGACTTCACATGATACCATTGGGAGACGCTTGTTTAGTCCAGTATTTCCACTACTCGGTTTGCAACAAATGGCTTCCACAGATTTGGTTCCCCAATAAGCCAATTGTAGAGTCCGTCCATGCAAATACATTTTGTGATGGAATTCACATTGCGTTGCTTACTTTATATAATAATTTGGCTAGCAGGGTTGCTCCACTTAGTTCAAGTCGCGGTAAAGAAATGGTCTTAACAGGAGCGACTCTCGTCCTCGCGGCGATGATGTGCGTTTTTATATCACCATCTTTCGTCAGTACTTGGCAATATACTACAGCTGCGTAAGCCATCTCAGAAGCATCGCAGAATCCATGTAATATAACTCGATCCCTTTCATTGCTTAAAATGTTCACCCAACGTTGAACTCTTATTTTATTGACATTTTTTAAATCTTCTTTTATGATTTTCCATTCTCTTTTCAGTTCTTTATTTATGTCTTGGTCCCAAACGACTCCTTCTAGCCACAATCTTTACACAAGTATCTTTGCTCTAACAATTACTGGTGCTATCCATCCAAGTGGATCAAAGAGTCTTTGTAAATCTGATAGTTTCTTTTAGTAATATCGGTTGATATAGGTTCCAGTTGCAGTTGGTAACGAAAATTATCTTCTCCAAGATTCTATGTTAGGCCAAGGGCTTTAATGGTGCCATCTAGTTTTAAATCAAGACTAGCCTTTGTGGTGATTCGGTCTGGTTCTATCGATTTTAAAAACTCAGGATCATTTGAGGCCCATTTCTGAAGTTTGAATCCACCTCGTTCAAAATTGTCATGATTTGTTTGCTGATACGGGTTGCTTGTTCTGTTGTGTCACAGTCTCAAGTCAAGTTATCTAGGTACGTAAAAGTCTTCACGAATAATTCTAGCAGCTTCAAAATATTCTTCACCCTCATCATCTGCGAGTTTCATTAAAGTTTTGACAGCCAGGTAAGGTGCACATGATGTACCAAACGTGACAGTTTTCAATCTGTAATCTTTAACATCCGCTAGCTGGTCATCAGTTCTGCCTGAGTTGTTACGACGCTAGAGTATTCTGTGGTAGTCTGTATCCTTCTTCTCCAAGAGAATCATTCTGTACATTTTGATTATGTCACTTGCAAAGCATACCTTATGCATGCACCATCTCATTATTATGCTTCGCATATCTTCTTGAAGTACCGGTCCAGTCATGAGCTCATCATTCAAAGATATGCCATTATTAGCTTTGCACGAAGCGTCAAATAAAACTCTGATTTTAGTTGTCTCCTTATCTCTTCGAATAACGGCATGATGTGGTAAATAAACAGAACGATTGTTTACTTCATCTTTCGGAACTTCTTCCATATGTCCCATTGCTAAGTATTCTTCTAATACCTTGTCGTACTCTTCTTTTAAATCCGGTGTTTTATATAGTCTTTTTTCTTGGTGAATCAAGCGCTTCATTGCAATTTCTCTCGTATTTCCGTCCGGTGTAAAAATGTCATTGGAACGAAATGGAAGTCTCACAATGTATCTTCCCTCGCTGTTTCTTCTATAATTCTCTTCATAGAATTTTTTACATCGTTATTCTTCTTTAGTGAGCTTTCTTTTTGAATCTTGATCTATTTCCCAAATTGCCTTTAAAAAATCTTCAGCTACGATCTGATCTAATCTATATTCCCGAATAAAATCCAGCCAAGGTTTGTTTTATGAGCGCACGGAGACCCTGGTGGACCCTTGATTAATTCATTTTCCACAATGCATTTCCGCTAGTGTTGCAGTTGTTCGTGGGCGGCGGTAGTCACTTACCATCAGGTGAACCACATGCTCGATTGCCCCCTCTTCTATAAAAAAATTAAAAATAAACTGATATAAACGTTTTCTAGATTATCAGAGTTTTATCCTAAGAAATAAAAGTCATAATTATTACTGCATAACGGTTAGATAACATACAGTATATAAAACATAAAGCTACTAGTATGTAACAAAATTATTTAATATATTTATTTAGTGAAACATAAATATTAAGTGCTATTAAGAAGTATTACGCCCAGCTTTCCCAGAGCACTAAAACTCCTTATTATCTTATTTATTTTTCGGTAATTTAATAAAAATTGTACTTAAAATGTCATATTAGGAATATTAAAAGTTATAATCAATAACGCATTTTGCGGCACACGATATAGTAAACCAAATAATTGATAGCATCACATATATGACGACGACGACGACTCCGTGGCGCAGTGGCTTAGCAATGAGTGGCGCTGGGGGTCGCGGGTTCGAATCCCGCACGGAACAAATATTTGTATGCCCTACAAATAGTTGCTCCGGGTCTGGATGTTTGTCCTTGTGCAATTTATGTTTGTAAACTGCCCCTACGATACAAGAGAAAATCTTAGTGTAGGGGTAACGTTTTAAAAAAAAAATACCCTTTCAGATCAATGTGGAATGAAAGTAACTGGTAATAACAATAGTCCTAAATATTTATCTATTTTGATCAAAACTCTAAGTAATAATTATACCTACTGTGATACAATAGGTTAGTGCTGACGCACAGGAAAAAATTATAAGCAACTCGCTTCAATAATAGCTTGTTAATAACAAGTTATATAATTTCATCTCTCGTTTTGGAAAGAATACGTAAAAAATAAATCAATATTTAAAGTTTGAATTAAAATAAGTAAAATTTTTATTTAGACATGCTTTTAAAATTTTATTAAATTCCGTCTCTATCGATGTGACGCCGGACGCCGGACAGACCGAATTATCTATAGGGGTTCTTTCTATGACAGCGAAACTATCAAAACGAGAGGTGGAAAAGAAAATATCAAAAAGCAAATCACTTACGTAGGTAATGATAAATAACCACATATGAGGCATGTTAGACATTTAAATTAATTTGGCATGGACAAGTCTGCAACATAAAAATCTGACTCCGTGGTCTTTACTACAAGCTAATTTAAACAAAATAAGGTTTAATTTACAGAAATGAATTGCGAAATACTATAAACTATGAAAGCCGCCGACTAACTAACATAATGCGTTGTGTGTAAATGACAACAAAGCGGTATCGATATAACCATCACTACTTTATTTTAACAAACTAGATAAGTATATCATTCCCACTAGTAATTGTTTGGTTTGGAGAGAGTTTATTTTTTTTTATTCCTGGCAGCTTGGTAGATGGTCAGAGATTGGTAGGTATTTAAATAACTAGTAGTATCATATGAGATGAGATTAATTGCAATATAAAATACAAAAATTCGACCACAGCGGTCTATCAGATATAGATTTTGTTATAAATTTCCTGACACTAAGTAAGTCATTTGGGTTCATAAATATATAATATAATAATATAAAAATTAACTTGACTAAAGTGCTATCTATCGGATCCTAGATACGAACTCCAACATACGAACCATCTTCTCGACGACATTTCGTGTGATATGATATGACTTCAATCGATCAAGTCCACGGAATACATTTTATATCACTAACAGATGCACCAACAATGATATTATAAATATTGCTAAATATGTAAGACATATACCTAAGTTTGGCGTAAAAAATAACCGATTACTCACTTGAAATGTTATCTTAATTTTAAATGTTTATGTTAGAACATCCTAAACTATTTTACGTGTTTATAAAAATTACCGATAGATATAGGGAGAAATCCATTTTCAAATAAGTCATTGTAATTATTGCTTTCATTGCCATTCATTACCATTTTATAATTGAAGTATAAAAGATAATTGTCGACACGGGGACGACACTATACTCGTATTAGTATAAGATAAGGGGATCATTGTTTGTATGCGAGCCTTGCTTTAATTACTTGCTTTATGGTAAGATTGTATGATATGATCTTTTACGTACCATGCACCAGGTACATTCTTTGTATAAGATGTATTTTTTTCATGGCAATCGCAACGATTTTGTAACACTGGCTGGTTGAAGTCTTTGGTGACCAAAATTACTTCACAACTGTGATATATTTGTCATTAAAAACACTTTAATCGTAAAGGAAAATAAAATAATTTAAAAACATCATCGGTTCACAATCGATATTGACACGTTTACCCAATAAATCAAAAATAAATATCAAACGTTAAACTGAAGGCAAAGTATGTGTATTATTATTACCTACTACGCAACGAAGCCAACCACAAATTCCCACTAGAGTTACACAGTTTTAAATAACAAAAATAAAAATGAAAAGTTTAAAAACACAGCTACAATCCTTTAGTTTTGAAGGAAGAAACACTTCATTTCTTGTCTACCTCGGTTACAATCCGTTACAATAATCTAGTAACGGTTTTATATAATAATAATAATAATTTATTTATTTATTTTATATATATAAATATATAAATCATTGATTCCCTGGCCCCTGAACTAGTACAACTGTGTTTCAGGAACCAGTTCCTCCCCTTAAAGTTAGCCTAGTCAAAAGGTCAATTTTTCTTAAACAATTTAAAATTATCACTCAGTTAGGGAAACATAAACAGCTGCAGAAATATAAGAAATTAAAAAATAAGTTATTTTAAATTATTTTAAGCGCTTGTTTTGTGTGTGTGTGTGTGTGTGTGTGTGTGTGTGTGTGCGCGTGCTTGCGTGCGTGCGTGCGTGCGTGTGCACGTGCATGTACGCGTGTGTGTGCGCGTGTGCGCGTGTGTGTGTGTGTGTGTGTGCGTGTGTGCGCGTGTGTGCGCGTGTGTGCGTGCGTGCGTTTGTGTGCGCGTGCATGTACGCGTGTGTGTGCGTCTGTGCACGTGTGTATGTGCGTGTGCGCATATGTGTGTGCGTGTGTCGCACGGTCGGCATTGGTCAACTATGAGGACGGTGATGGTGATGATAATTTATTACAATATACAGGGTTATTTTGCAAAACCGGCTGAATTTGCAGAGAAGGTTCCATACGCAAATTGTGAAGAAAAATTAATTTAAAAATACCTCATTCTGTCCTTTTTATCATTTAAATTCAAAATGCGTGGTAATGCATTATTTTAACTGTTTGTTATTCATAAATATCTAACATCCACTATTTTACTACGCACGCACACATTCGTAAAAATCAATCAGTCGGTAAAAACGCTGTGAATTGAATCGCACAAAGTTGTTGCCCATAAATCACATTAAATTTGGAATAATTTTCAAATAAAAGTAGAAGCCTTACTTACTCGTATTTTTAAAAACTGCAATAACGTAATATCATTACTCTGTAATATTTGGCTAATCTTTGAAAAATAACCATGTATACTTGTTTTTATATCTTATATTTAAAGGCTCAGATTTAAACATGGTTAGGCAAATTATTACCTAGTGGTGGCTCAATTAGGTATGTGACACTTTTTAAGAATCGTTTAAATGAACATTTCTTATGAAATTATTGTGTAATGACGTCATATTGTTTTTCAAATAATCGTTCTATTGTATATATTTAAAACGTAAAATCTAATTTAACTTTAAAATAAAAAAATCGACTAGGTTAAGATGTGGTATAGTTAAATTATATGATATTGTTACCGTTTGATGAAGTAATTATTTGCCTATTATTGTCACAATTACTCAACCGTGTCAAAGAAGTGTGCACAAAGCTTCTTTTTCGAAGCTTTTTCCTATCAACAGCTAGGCTACAGACCAGAGCGTCAGCGTCGTGGTCGATGGTGAATGCTTCTACTCTAGCCTGCAAATGCTGGTGTTCCACAAGGCTGGGTGCTAGAGCCCAACCTGTTCTTTTTTGGATATAAATGAAATGTTGCAAACCAGTAACATTCATTGCATTGCGGAATCCTCGGCGTTCACATATCGAGTGTCATTTAGTGTTGCGTTCACTGGAAAAAGCCCACATTTAGCCAAAATTTCAATGGATTTTTGTGAAAACCAAAACTTTTTCTCGGTATTTTTTATATTATTACTAAATATAGTAGTATAATTATATTACTAAAAATTGTTCTAAATGTAACTTATGTACTAATCGTACATAACAAGCATTATAACTAAAGCAAGCAAAGCATTGTAAATAACGTTACAATAATGTATTAAAATTTTTAATAGAAAAAAAATCTAATCCAAATAAGTCTTAATTTTTTATTTTTTTATTTTATTTTGTAGGAGAGGGGGCAAACGAGCATACGGCTAACCTGGTGGTAAGTGATTACCGTCGCTGATGACACCAGGGGGATTGCAGATGCGTTGCCGGCCTTTTAAAAAGAAATAGGCTCTTTTCTTGAAGGTCCCTGAGTCGTATAGGTTCGGAAAATCTCTGGTGGTAGTTGATTCCACAAGGAAGTTGTGCGAGGAAGAAAACTTCTTTTAAATCGCTTAGTGGTGGATCGCCAGTCATCCATATGGTATGGATGGTATCGCGAGTTTTGTAGTGATGTGCGATGGTGAAACTGTGCGGCTGGAATTAGTCCGAACATTCCTCAGAGCAATCCCCGTGGTAGATACAATAAAATACGCAAAGAGATGCAACATCTCTTCGCAGTGCCAGTGAGTCAAGTTGATCGGAAAGAGCTCGGTCGCCGACGATTCGAACTGCTCTGCGCTGGATGCGATTAAATGGAAGGAGCTGGCACTGGGGAGCTCCGGCCCAGAGGTGGGTACAGTGTTCCATGTGTGGCCGAACCGCCGCCTTGTAAAGTTGCAGGCGGTATGCCGGCATGAAATACTGTCCCGCTCTGCTGAGTGCGCCAAGCTTTTTAGAGGCCAATTTGGCCTTCTCTTCCAAGTGAACACGAAACTGCACGTCACTCGATATGTCGAAGCCGAGGATTCCGATACTGACTGAGGAAACAAGGGGAGTGCCTTGAAACTGAGGAGATACGACGAAGGGGTTCTTTTTAGCGGTAAATGCGCTGAATTGTGTCTTCTGGGGATTAAACTCGACTAGATTTAGTCGCCTCCAGTCCGAGGTTTTGTTCCTTGAATTTAGACACGAGTTTGTACCGGTACTCGGCGATGTTTTCCCGAGAAATATTGGCACGGCCGATGTATAAAGTGTCATCACCAGTGCTGTCGTCTGCATAGCAATGATTGCTACCGATTTGCAACATGTCATCGATATGAAGAAGAAACAGCGTTGGTGATAGCACGCAGCCTTGTGGAACACCAGCATTAATAGGCTTGTAATCGGAACATGCACCGTCTACTACGACCTTGATGCTCCGACCAGCGATCAGCTTTATTGTGCTTTATGTGGAATATAATTGTTTTATGATATTGATTATCTCGACACCCGCAGACCTCCAGTCCCCAGAAAGGGGTAAAGAGAAGAACATCGCCTTGCGGGTAGTTCGAAAAGTTCAGTTACCAGTTCTAAAACAAGAAAGAAAAAGAAATTAGGAAAAGTAAAGTGAAAGTTATAAAAGTAGTGAAAGTTTCAATATCGCATTTCCAAGGGGAATTTACGAACAATTAATGTTTCGTTTGAAGAATCCTTCAGTGTTCACCCTAATAGTAGGGAAGAAAGGGAAAATACATTCAGTTAGGTACATGACTGACGTCAAAAATAATCAAATAGACCGGGACCATTCCTTAAGGACCCGTAATCTTAGTCGTCAACCTTTTTTTTGAGAGCGGGCCAGGTTTTGAGTTGAGTGTCTTACTCAGGAGTCACGCCCATTCAGTTGTTCCCCAACCCCACGTGGTGTGATGTAGGATTGGAAGTCAATTGGTTGATCACTACTGCAGGGCGCGATACAAAGAACGTTCACGCCTGTTTCATTAGGGATACGCAAACGTATAATCTTAAGTTAGAAGCTATGGACACCATTTGACTGATTAGCAGATGTGTAATTTTTTACTTCTTAAATGAAACGATAAAATTACTTAAAAAATTAGTTAAAGATTGGTAAACTCTCAGATGCCCATTAACTAGACTTAGCGACGATGCAAGATAGCTGGCAACTATTGGGTAAATGATGCCGAAGATCTTGCTAATTGACTGACTGTGGTAGAGCCGTTTATACAGTAGTAGAGCCACGCTGCAACTATATTATGGCTGCAGCACGAATGGGTCGACTCAACCGGGGTAGGGCCACGCTCTCACAGAATACCAGCGTCAAAATAGCAGCTTAAAGCTGATGTGTTTCGTATGGTGAGTGTAGGGAACCGGAGACGGTTTTACTGGAAACGAGGCATTCCATCTCAGTTCTCAGGAGTGACAACGCGTCTGGATTTTGATTCTTAATTGATAAATGTAGATGTTTATGGGTCACAGCATCCACTTACCGTCAGGTGGATTGTGTGCTTGTTTGTTGTTTATTCCATTAATTATATATATATATATATATATATATATATATATATATATATATAATATGTATAATAAATATATATATGTATATATATATATATAAAATCAGAAGATTTCCAAGAGTATATTTGCAGGCGGATAATGATATTTTTTGTCGTTAATAGAAAAATGTTATTGATGGCAATCGGCTTTATGTACATCGTACAGGGATTGTTAGGTTATTTAATAGCTCTTAAGACACTATAAAGTAATGGATGTAGATTATGATAATTCAGCAAATACAAACGAAAGATAATCGTTACTATTCCATATTGACGTAATGTTTGTTATCGTGTTCTGAAGCATAAAAGACGGATTGGTGAGACATTTTATTGAGAAGATTGCGAAAACTGAAAATGTGCAAAAGTTTAGGTATTGCAATCATTGTGGTAAGTGTTCAGGCAATTTTTTTTAATTTTTTTTTGGGTACAAAAAATTAGTATAGTGGTAACATTTCTGTCTGTGAACTTGGAACTTTAAACAACAGGGGTCCAATTTTAAATTTAGTTCTCAAGTATTTTATTTAAATTTTTACGATAATTTTAGATTAAATTATTTTCTATCAAGATACCAAAAAATCAATCCAGGAAGTAGCACTCCCCTGTGTTGATTCGAAATGTTGTTTTTTATTGACAAATTTAGAACTAAAATTGCAATGATTGTGGCTTTTGAAACCCGATGTATGGTGTAAAAACCGTTTGTTTTTTTTTGTAGAATTAGGGTGGCAAATGTGAATACAGTCCACCTGATGGTAAGTGGATGTTGCGAAACAAAATGCAGATTTTTAATCGATGCAAATGCAGATTCCAGTAAAAAGGGCCTCCGGTTTTCTACACTCACCATATGAAACATGGTATTCTGTGAGAGCGCGGTCCTTCCCCATTCGAGCCGATCCATTCGTGCTACAACCATAAATAAGCTATAGCACATGGCTCTACCACGTAAATTAAAATTGCAGTTGTTAGAATATTTAAGTCATGGAGGTGGACATGGGTCTTTTCAAGAATGCGCAATCAAGAACGAGCCAAGCCCTAGGATATTATGGCTGTAGTACGGTCTGCTGATCGATGAAGGACCACGCTCGTACTGAGTACCGGCACAGAATAAACAATAGTACTACGTAATACCGATCTGAAATAGCAGCTTAATTTGAATGTTTTCAGAGTGACGGGTCCGTGGCGCAGAGGCTTAACAAAAGGCAGCACTAAGGGCCGTGGGTTCGAAGCCCGCACGGAACAAGTACTTGTACGGCCTACAAATAATTGTTTCGCGTCTGGGATATTTGTTCTTGTAAAATTTATATTTGTTAACTCATACGATAAAGAAAAAATATTAGTGTAGAAGTAACGTTTTTCTAAATAAAAAAAATGTTTACAGAGTTTTCATTCTGCCTTAGTCCTCAGGATTGAAAGTCAATTTTTTGACGAAGTTGATACTTTCCATATTTTTTATTTTATTAAGCACACAGATGTTCAGAGCGCAGACCCTCGTACTGTGGTGATCCTGACTTCTACGACCGGTCAGTGGGTGTTGTGTTCAACCTTACAACAGCAATCTTACTTTTGTAGTAAACATTTTTTAGCTAAAATGGTTTCGTACTATGTAATTAAAGACCAACGGATTCTCTTTATACTGTGTAGTGGTAGTGTGAAGATATCCACTACCCCATCTCATCCCATTGGATGTCGTAAGAGGCGAACAGTGGGAAACAAATTAGAGTAAGGGCAGCAGCATCTTCCTAATAAAATGAAATAAAAAACCTTTTTGTTTCTTAAAAACAAAGGAAAGAGTAAGTAACAGTGAATTATCTTATTACTAAAACCTAATATTTTTATATAACCTATGATTATATCTATTTTTGTGTGTTTATTTATCTATGATTGTAGTAATTTTTTTTACAAGATCACTATTTGTTTTGTAAGAACTCCACCTCGGGTGAAGGCCTCCTCCGAAGAATCCCAATGGTCTCTGTTTTTGGCCATTTGTAACCAATTAGAGCCCGCTGTCTTTGTGATGTCGTCTTGCCATCTCGAATGGGGTCTTCCTCTGTAGCGATTCCCGGTTGAGCCGTTCCACGAAGTAATATTTTGGTCCATCTCTCATTTTGTTATTGCGCTACATGCCCCGCCCACTTCCATTTTAGTGTGAACGTGAGTTAGAGCGTCTGTTCAAAGCGTCACCTTAATAACAATTAAAAATAATAAACTGCGGTAGTAGCGTGGCAACTATGGCAATTATCCCCACTACGAAGCAATCTATGGAGGAGGCCTATGCTGAGCAGTGGACTTTTTCAGGTTCTAACAGTAATGGATTGTAAAGCTATTAAGTAGACTCTAACTTCATACTCTATCCGTACTCATTTCTTCTTTCAAGGTGGCGTCTATCGCTTGGCAAGCACATGGCGCTGTCAACTGTACGGAGACTGGAGCAGGACGCTTCGCCGATCCCGCCGACACCACCTGTCAGAACTACACTCTTTGCGTATTGAGCTCAACTAATACCTACTTAGCGTACAACTACGTGTGTCCAACATCGTCAGTCTTCAACCCGAACACGGCGCAATGTACAGCTTCAAGTAACTACGTTTGTAACGTTTCTACATCCACTGGTAACACGACCACCTCATCCGTATGCACTGCCGATGGATACGTTGCCGATCCGAGTTCAACGAATTGCACCACTTACGTCGAATGTGTCCAGGTCAATGGAACGTTTACAGAGACTACGTACACATGTCCGGACGGTACGTACTTCAATCCAAACACCACTCTGTGCGAGTCCGACTACAACTGTACTACCACAGACTCTACGTTTAGTTGCACAGCGGCTGGTAGATTCGCCAACACCGCTGACACTACTTGCCAGACGTATTATTTTTGTGTACTAGCTAATAACGGTACTTATGTTCAATATCTGTACACTTGTCCTACGACATCTGTCTTCAGTCCTACTATTAGCATGTGTACCACATCTTATACTTGTACGAATTCCGGATGAATTTTTACAAGATTTTTACAATACGGCAAGACATTTAAATTTTGACCTGTTGTTTACTATTGACGGAGATTTTTATTATATTTTTGTAATAATTAAGGATATATGTATATTTGGTAATAAATAAATTTGATGAGAAAATGAAATGATATTTTACAACTACTTTTTTATTCTTTATTCTTTATTGTACACACAATAAGTTGGTAACAATTATTAAATATTTAAATGAATGTACAAAGGCGAGCTTAACCCTAATAAGAGTTCTCTTCCAGCAAACCTATTGGGAAAGAGAAATAGTTTTATATATAAAGCAAGTAGGTAGCAGCGTGCGTACTTAATAATTAACATAACGCTACTTAATAGAAATTGGCTATAAGTTACAGTCAACAATTAACATATAAGTGTATAACATATAAGTATAATTTATTTTCTTATTTCTTTTATTCTTATTTCTATTAATTTACATACATATATAACCAATAAAGATAATAAACATTTATATACATACACACACACACACATATATATACATATACATATACACATACACACACATACACAAACACATGTACATACATACATACACACATACATATATATACAATTATACATATAAATACATAAAATATGTAAATATTTATAATTCTAAGTTGATAGATAATATTTCTTTACTCTGCTCCGAAATATATCAAGAGAAGAGCTAGCACGTATGTCATGTGGAAGTGAGTTCCATAGCTTGACCGCCCTTACAGTAAAGGATCCACCACATCGGCTTGTGAAATGAAAAGGAGTTTTGAGAAGTAGTTGTTTAGTGGTCCGGCACTGAGTTTCACGAGGTACAAGATACTCAAAACGCTCGCGGAGATATGGAGGTGCAAGAGGATTAAAGAGTAGAAAATATAGAAATGATAACACATGTAAGTCTCGACGTCTACGGATAGGAAGCCATTTTAATTGAGCCCTGTACTCTGAAACATGATCAAACTTACAAAGACCGAAAATAAAACGTATACACAAATTTTGAACACGTTCCAGTTTGTTCAACAGCTCCTCTGAAGCATCCAAAAAACTAACATCAGCGTAGTCAATGAGAGGAAGCAGAAGTGCTTGAGCTAAGGTTATCTTAGTTTTTAACGGTAAAAACATCTGGAGACGCTTGAGAGATTGAAAAGAGTAGTTCACTTTTCTGCTAATCATATTAATGTGAGCGACCCAAGACAAATTATTATCAAAAATAACACCTAAGTTCTTAGCGGTCTCTGTATATGGAATTTGAGTATTATCATACGTTACTGCAGGGATCTTCGAACGATCTAATAAATTAAGCATATATGAGCTGCCGATAATCATTACTTGAGATTTAGCAGGGTTAACAAGAAGACCAAACGATTTTGCCCAACTGTTTATGCTACTTAAGTCAGCATTCAGCTTATTAATAGCCTCATCTATATCTTGGACTTCGAAATGACGGTATAATTGCAAGTCATCAGCATAGAGATGATAATGAGAGGAGAGAACAGTAGTGAGAGCATTGATAAAAATAGAGAAGAGAAGTGGGGAAAGAACACCACCCTGAGGAACACCCGCCGTAAGATCACACCACTCGGAGAAATCCTCCTCATGGCGGACACACTGCGAGCGACCCCTAAGGTAAGAATTAAACCAAGAGATTACTGATGGTGAAATGTTTAAGGACGCAATAATACCAAGAAGTATATCATAATCAACGGAATTAAATGCACTGCTGAAATCCAATAATGTTAGAACAGTGAGAAGTCTTTTGTCCATGGCCCAGCGAATATCATCAGACACTTTAATCAGAGCGCTGACTGTGCTATGGCCTGGACGGAAACCAGATTGAAAAGGACTCAGCAGGCTGTGAACAGTTAGGAATTGAGATAGTTGCCTCTGAACTATATTTTCTAGTACTTTAGATAAGATCGGAAGAATGGAAATAGGGCGGAATTTTAATGTCAGTTGAAAGGTGACAGGTTCACAATCTGCGCATTCAGCGCAGAGCGGTTCGAATCGTCGACGACCGAGTTTGTACCGACTTTAAGAAGGAGGAGTTATTCAATTCTACTGTATTTTTATGTATATTACCTTAGAATTATTTTTTTGGATAAAACGTTGACTTCGAATAACATTGATTCGGTTCTATAGAAGTCAAAGAACATAATTTTTAATTTTACCGTTTTATTTCTGGTCGGCTCGATTTAATGGCGCTTGGAAGGAATGTTGCATCTCTCTGCATTTTCTGTCACATCCACCACACAGGGAGTGCTCTGAGGTATAAAGTTCGCCAAATTTCATGAATGCACATCGCGACAAAACTCACCATACAAATCTCACCATCGGGATGCTTGGCGGTCCACTACTGTGCGTTTACAAGGAGTTTTCTTCCTCGCACTACCTTTTTTTTTAGGATCGTTTACCACCGGTGATTTTCCCGGACCGATACAACTTATGGACCTTCAAGAAAAGAGCATGCTCATTTCTAAAATGCCGGCAACACACCCGTCATTCCTCTGGTGTTGCGGTTATTCGTGGTCGGCGGTAATCATATACCACCAGGTGAGCCGCATGCTCGTTTGCCCCGTCTTCTATAAAAAAATGATGAGAAACGAGCACGCAATCCATCTGATGGCAAGTGAATGCTGTGGCCAATAAAATATAATAGTCTTTCCTTCCTGAGGATCACATTACTACATAAAAAACTGCATTCTTTTAAAATAAAAAATCTTTTCTTTCGCAGTCTGTATGGTATATTATCATTTAGAATTGCAATTACTTCAGTGTTGTCGACATCTAAGATTGAATCTAGATTTCCTGCAAAGGGACCAATGTATTCATTCCATTACACCCTTTTCAGATTGCTCATAGGGGTTTCTACTGAGATTCTTCTTCTTAGTTGACACGCCTGGCGAGCTGGTTATCAACCGCAGTCTTTTTATTTTTTCGAGTTGTTATCAGGAAGATGCTTCTGCCCATCAGCTGTTTCAATTTTCCTCTGTCGCATCTTTCGTTACCCACGGGCTTATATGGGGTAGTGATATCCATACACCTCAACTACACGGCAAGATCAAAGGGAAGAGAGAAAATATTTTTGAACATTAAGTAAGGATACTGTAATTAATATCATTAGAAAAAAGAACTACTTATACCAGGAGTGGTTCAAGACAGGAGTCGAATGCATTACTAAAACCTATTTTTAATTTCGCAAGAAGAATATTAAAATTAAAAAGTTAATTGCTACAACATGTGTATAGATAATTACTAATTAATATCCTATACCCATCCTATACCTTTAAACGAGCGATTCTTATATATATATATATATATATATATATATATATATATATATATATATATATATATATATATATATATATATATATATATATATATATATATATATAATATATCATCGGAATCTCCGAAACGGCTCCAAAGATTTTATAAAATTTAGTGTCCAGGGAGTTTCGGGGGCAATAAATCGATCTAGCTAGGATTTATTTTTAGAAAATGTCCTTTTGTCCATGTTTTCAGGCAATAAAAAAACTGCTACAATATAAGAAGGTAAATTTCGACACATCAATAACGATCGTTATAGCTCAGGTGGGATGTCGGTCGGGCGTGATATCGGATTTCCGTGGTTCGCTACCTGTCTCTGGCTCTAGCTTTTTTCCTTTTTTTCAAGTTCCCTTCTTTTGTGGGAAAATCTATTATTTTAAGCCCTTTTTTAGTAATTTTTAAATATACGAAAATTTTAATAAAACTAATTGCACTCATGTGTGATTTTTTATTCAAATAATCATTTCAGTTTTTTCTATTCTGTCAATAAGATCAAAAAATATTATTTAAGTTTCATCAGTATGTAATTAATAAATGTAATTTCAAAAAAAAAAACCGAGCAAAGCTCGGTCATTCAGGTACTAATAAGAAATTCCTAGTGCATACATATATTTATCATTAATTTACCTTTCATATGAGCTGTTGAGGCAATATTAGTCATCTGTTATCGTATCATTTTGACATAGAGCAAATTTTAATATTGAGATTTCACATATATGTACGTATTTATCAATAGACATTTATATCTAAATAATTATCCTCAAGCTTTTAACTTATATTGGGTAAGTAAAGATCCAAGAGACTATAAAATTATCATACAAGGAAGTGGAGGGATGCAAGATACAGATGGCTTTATACTCATGCTTGCATGTTGTAGAGCTACGCTGCAGATATGCTGTGCACAAATTGGTCGGCTCGACCGGGGTAGCACCAAGCTCTTACAGAATTTTAACGTGAATTTTTAGTGTAGTGTTTTGTATGGTGAGTGTAGAGAACCAGAGACCCTTTTTACTGACAATAACGCATTCCGTCTTAGACCACAGCGGTGAAAACTTATCTCCATTTTGATTCTTAGTCAACGATGAATGTAGACGTCTATGGACCATAGTATCCACGCACCATCAGCTGGGCTGTGTGCTCATTTGTTACTCTTATTCTAAAAAAAGTAGATTCTTTTTAGAGGTCATTATTATTATATGTCAGGTCATTTGAGAACCACCGTATATGATTTAAAGCTAAACGCCGTGTAGTTATAATATAAAGATACAGGACAATGCGAAACGTTAGTTACGACGTTCTAACGTTCGCATTCGGGCGATTAAAACTTTCCAACTACTGAAACACTTGGTAATTAACCTGTATAGAATAGAATAATTTTTATTCAATATAGATTACAAAAAACTCTAACGTAATTTTCTTACTTTTACTACTGCTTTGTAAAAAACTCTGTTTTGATTAGGATCAGCAAGAACGAGACTTTAAAGTGAAATTATGCAATAAAAACATCTTGAAAGCTATCACCTCATTCCCAGGGATTATTATCGACCGTATAATAATTTATATTATTTTTATGTGGCGGCGCTGTCGTCGCGCCACAAGTGAAACGCATCAAAGCCTAAATCGCGCTATCAAAGTTCCGAACCAAAACAGTATACATAGAATAGCTCCAAACTATCACAAGGCTTGCGCCCTACTTTTTGATAAGGAGGGTCGCGTTCATTTACGTTTTAAAGATCTCTCGTCAGATCAGTAAGCCAATCACTAAAGGTTGAGTTTAGTGGGTAAAAGTCTCCACATAACCACGCAGCCGGCTGCGTGGTATGCTATGAGCATTCACTGCCTCTCTCCCCCGTTACCGGAGGGTTGCCATTAATTGCTTCGGGCGCAAAAAAAAAAACTATCACACGGAGCATTGGCCGCTCTACGGCCAGAACACCTTGCCAGACGGGTAATCTCGTCGTTCGTTTCGTTTTTATACAGTACTTACATATATCGTTTTTATACAGTCTTTCTGTAATAAAAAATCAAAATTGATAATAAATTAACCTTTTTAATCTGGAACTTTGGTGTAGAAGCGCATACATTACAAAATTGTAATTGGTATCACTAGTTTGTGTTTGTTGTTCCTAGTGCTACACAATGTTTATCACTTATATATCTTTATTACTCTAGGCTTAGCATTGTCGTGACTTTTTATGTTATGTTCGTATTCGGATAATTGTCATTTAGTTATTACACGGGGATTACGTATTGGACGTCCTAGATAACACATCCCCTTGAGGACATTATTGGAATGGGTCAACCAGGGAATCACGCCACGCGTGGTCTACAGGCTAGATTTAAAAAAAAAAGAAAAAAGAAAAGATGACGTAACCGTGCTGCTTACAACGAACGTTCACGGGCGGGGAAAAAAAAGAAGAGGATGTACGCTTGTCGATTCGGACGAAGTGTTGAACGATCTAATCAAGCGAGATTAACGCACTGTTGTGATATGTCAGCAAACTGTCACGAACCTCGGCAAGTCCAAGTTGGACTGCTATGGACGAATGGCAACGTTAAAATGCCACTATGCGTAGTACTATGAAATGGCTGCACGCAGAATTTGGGCGATAGAAAATAAGATGTATCAATGCCAAAACTTAGGTATGTCTATACAAGGCAGAAGAAGTAAGAGAACCTTCTAGAGAAAGCCAAGACCGAGATCCGAGAAGGAAGATCCAAAGAGTTGGTGCTTGCTCCACCTTGCTGGAAGGAACTCGGACGAAACGGGGAATATGAGATATGTGTTCGACGCAGCAGCTCGAGCATTAGGAAAGTGTCTCAAAGACTGCCTGTTCAATAGCCACGATGTGTTACGGAACCGATTGAATATATTAGTTTTCTTCCGTAGAAATGAAATTGCAGTGTCCACGGATGTCCGCAATATATTTTTAAAATCGATATAAAACGTATAAAGATTGCTCACTGCTATCAATCTCAACTGATCACGATTGACACCATTGTCGAAGCAAGGAGCTCGCCCTTTCCTGCATATAAACAGCGCTAACGCGCGCACACACTCTGTGCCACATTTACCAATCTATGAAGAGTCATTACATGGCCGATCACCTTGTAAGAAGCGATAGAAACAAAGCCACCAATACGAAAGCAAGCTCCATCTTGGAGATATGAAGTTCTGACTACGCAGCTATACTCGTGGGCCAACCGGAAGTCCTGCAGGTACGAAAACCCAAGGACGTTGAAGCGATCCATGAAAATTCCAGAACAAGGACCTTAGGCAAGCTTTACGTGACCGATGAAGACATTATCCATTAGACATAGCATTCAACAAGTTGATACAACCAGTCTAGTGTTGTGAGTATTATGGGTGAACCTTCCAAGAAATACTAGCTAGTTGGCAAGCTATGACAGGCCTACGTCCAGTATTGAAAATAAAAAAGTTGATGATGATAATGATTTTTTTTTTGTTTTAAAAATTGTTTTTTTTAAATATCGATTTTTTTTTTAAAACGAGCCAACAGTCCACTTGATTGATGACTACTGCGGGTGCGTTGCCATGTCAGGAGTAATACGAAATGCCTCACAGCTTGTGTTTTAATGACTTTTCATAATCTTTGCACCAGAACACATTAATATATTGATGCTAGCGGAAGGAAAGGTAACCACAAAAAAGGAGTCTTTACATCTAGTACAACGTAATATTTTTTTTATAGGATAGGGTGACAAACGAGCACACAGTCCACCTGATGGTAAGTGGTTGCTGTGGCCCATAGACATCTACATCTATCCTCGATTACGAATCAAAATGCAGATGCATTGTTCCCCGTGAGCACTAAGATGGAATGCGTCTTTCCAGTAAAAAGGATCTCCGGTTCACTCACCATACGAAACACGCTATATTTGACGCTGGTATACTGTGACAACGTGGTCCTTCCCCGGTTTAGCCAACCCATTCGTGATACAACTATACTACTAATATAACTGCAATATGGCTCTACCACGAATAGAAAATATTATACAATTAATACCAAGCAAACACAATATATTTATTTCTATTTATGATTTCGTTTTCTTTTTAAAGTGCTTTGTGATATATTTTCCTTTCGATATGCAATGTTTTTATATAGCATTTCGAAAATAAGTAAAGAAGCAAGTCTTCGAGCTATCTGTAGATTTCCATCTGACGGCACCAAAGGATTTTTGAAATTTGTATCTGAATCAATCAAATCTGCAAAATATGGAGGACTCGGGCTTAAATCAATTGATGCCGGAGTTTTCTTCAACGTAGCGTAATAATTTCGAAAATAATTTTCTCTTGCATTTTTGATCACAGTTTCTGGTACTTTATACTTGTGTTTAAACTTTTTCTCATCGACCGCAACTGTGCTGCTTGTTGCACCAAAATCACGGTCAGTCTTATACAATCTTTTGTCATCGTCCATCGACACAACTTTAGCTTCCGAGTTTAAATATATTCCTTTAGAATTTTCATAGTCATAATCGGGAAAGCTCGTTACCAAATATGAAGATTCATTAATTCGACGTACTTCGTAAGTTTTCACACTGATTACTTGTGGAATAAATCTTATCACAATATACTGAATGAAATATATATATCTGTTTAGCAAATTCATTAATATATTTCCCTTGTCGTTGTGTAAATTATATAGTCATTTAGCGTAGTGACGCAGTAAAACGTAGTTGTCATAGATTATTATATAAAATATATTTAAGAGTAGTGATTATATACTCTTTGGTAGTCGGTGACCCATGCATAGATTATTAAAAGACGTAAAATAAGTGTGAAATGGTCAGACTCAGAGAGAAATCTAGGACTGAAAGATAGAAATAAGTGGTACCTGAGTTTTGTCTCTTGTCATCCTCAAATATTTTAAAGTAAAATGTTATTGGTTGTTATAAGCATCATAAGTCCAGCTGGAAAATAATGTCTCTCAAAGATTACCACAAAAATTCTTATAAAACAGTACAAATAATAATCGATATCATAGAAATGGTATTTGGTGTTACAAAAAAAAAATGAAAAGATGTAAGAATGTACATGTACTGTAGCAGCAATAATAATGCTGTTTTTTTTTAGTTTTTTTTTTACAAAATTTTAGTTAAAATCAAATGAAGCCACACAATGGGCGTTGAGATTTACTCCCATATCTTTAAATCAAGGTCAAATTCACCATTCATCCAAAATATTCTCAACATCTCGCGCAAATAGAATGTTTAAAATTTATACGCTAAATTTTACGATTTAAAGCGCATTTTCAATTTTCATACTTTTAAAACTTGGTTGCTTTATAATTCCCGGAGAGTCTGAGATAGTTCTCAATGATATTATTGTTTTCAATGTCTTTGAATGAACGCTCTTAATTATTCTTCAGTTAAATAACAAAGAAAACCGCCGAGTAGCTCTATTAACACTTTTACTATTTCTTTTACATGATTTAGTTTTTGATAAATAATCATGAATGACACAGAATAGATCAAGGATTATTTTAGGTCACTTTGACTTATTCATTATCGTTACAGCCTTTCACAATTCCACTGCTGATAAGGCCTCGACTTACTGATGCTCAAATATTATATAATATTTAAATGACAGTTGAAACACGAAAACAAAAGATAAAGGCTATTATAAAAAATATAAGGTAAACTGTTATGTTGAAATATTAAAAATATCATCAAAATCTTTCGGAAACTAAAGAATCTTAATACCTATATAAAAAACAACTATGTTGGTTCGTATTTTATGCACTGCCATATCGTTCATTAGATTGCGGTAAAATTTGTTAACTTATTGCTAGCACTTGCACGAAGGCGCAGTACCATTATTTATTCTGTGACGAAGGTTATAGGTATAGTACAATTCAATTACAGTAGATGGTATTTACAAATATCATTCAATTTCAATGAATGTATTATCATTCCTAATTAAACAACATAACTCCTAAATTTAAACGATATTTCCACAGTTACTTTTTCTGCAGCAGCAACGCACCGGGTACCAGCTAGTCTAATATATAAAAATTAATCTTTGTTGGTTCGAATTTTATGCGCTGCCATGCCGTTCATCATTTTTGTCAAATTATTGCTTGCTCTTGCGCGAACGTTATTTACCTCTACACTTCATAGTTATTGGCAAAGAACAATTAACTTAGAGTACCTAAGTGACACGCGTATCGTATCAACTCTGGGACAGGAACGCGCCGGGTATCAGCTAGTCTAAATAGATATATAAAATTAAAGTTTGTTCGTTTGTTTTTTATTAGCTGCCATGCCGTTCAACATATTGCCCCTGAACTTTGTCAAATTATTGCTTGTACTTGCCTACCTATATGGCATATAGGCAAAGGACAATTAACTTAGTAGTATTATAATTCCTTATTAAATAATATAACCCTTCCAAATTAAAAATGATATTTCCACAACTATTCCTGCTACGGCAGCAACGCGCCGGGTAACAGCTCGTTTATAAATAAATAAAACACTGGTAATGCTGTTCTATTGACGTCAAATTGTTAAAATAAATATTATAGTCATGCATTTTCCGCTTTCACTAGCGTTTCTGTAACAAGATTGATCGGGGCTATGCTTGCAATAAGAAACGATTTTACATATATAGCAAACATGCAGGTTAATATGTAAGTTGTGATATAGGATTTGTTTAAAAATGCAATGCTACCGTGACGTTAATCAGTATTGCGTCACAATTTTAAACAACCCAGCTCAACCAGTTGGTTAATATCAACCTTTTACAACATACAGCTACGTGGTTCATATGTGAGATAATTGTTTTATATAAAACTGCATCTATAAACGAACTCACGTTCCGTTTGTTAGTAGCTACTGTAGTTCAGGAACACCTGTAGCCAATTTCAAACAAAGAAGACTAGAGACGCGTTGTCACCTCTGAGTACTAAGATGGAATGTCTCACAGCCTTTAATTATACTAGCTCCCTATACCTTCAGACCAGAACACAATAAAGAAGGAAAGGAAGGAAGGTTTTTAAATTGTTTTCATAAAATAAGAGTGACAAACGAGCACACAGTCCACCTGACGGTAAGTGGATGCTGTGGCCCATAGACATCTACCATCTTTGTCTTGAGCTTTGTCACCACTGAGAACTAATATGGAATGCCTCAATTCCGGTAAAACGGGTCTCCGGTTCTCTACACGGACATACGATACGTGACACAGTAGCATTAAGTTGCTATTTTACGCTGCTGTTCTGTGAGAGATGCTCAAACCCCAGTCGAGCCGACCCATTCGTGCTACAATCATAATATAGCTGCCGCGTGGCTCTACCATATATAAAAGGTAGTGAAAGTGCTGCTATTTGGCAGCAGAAATAGTTCAATGGACGATATCTACCCAGATAGATTTCTAGGTAGAAAAAAGAGACTTACCTCGTAGTAAAATTTTCCAGATGATGACGCATTGTTTTCACTTCAGAACTCATATTCCAATATAGACATATTGCAGAAAAAACCCAAAGAAACAAATAAAGGATTTTCAAAGGGGAATAAAATGTTTTATGTATACAATTTATTTAAATTTAGAATTTTTTGTCAAACCATAGCTATTACAGTTTTTTCATAGCCATTTTCTGGTTCATACAATATAAAAAGTACATAAAGTTACATTTTTATACGTGGTAGAGCCACGCTGCATCTATATTATGGTTGTAGCATGAATGGATGAGCTCGACCGGGGAAGGACCACGCTCTCACAGAATACCAGCTAAAAATGGCAGCTTAATGCTGCTGTGTTTGGTACAGTGAATGTAGATAACTGGAGACCCGTTTTACTGGATCCATACCGCATTCGCTCTGTGAAGAGCAAAAAGCGGCTCGCGTTAATTGGTGCGTCAGAACTCTCGAAAGATTCCACGCAGGATCCTCAAATGCTGGATACAACATCGTATCAGGTGATGAATCCTGGATATACGCGTACGAACCCGAAACAAAAAACCAGTCACGAGTTTGGGTGTTCGAAAATGAGTTAAAGCCAAAAAAAATTGCTCGTTCACGGAGTATTACAAACAAATGGTGGCCACGTTTGTCTCCAAAACTGGCCATGTTACGACATGTATTCCTCTTGAGGGACAAAGAACGGTTAATGCAGAATAGTATGCTAGCATTTGTTTGCCACAGGTCCTTTCTGAACTCCGTAAAGAGAACTGCAACCGCAAAAAACTAGAAATCGAAAAAAACCGAAAACCCTTTTTCTGGAAATTAGGCATTCCATCTTAGTCCTCAGGGGTGACAACGCATCTGCATTTTAATAATTAATCTAGGATAAATGTAGATGTCTATGAACCACACTATCAACTTACTATCCATATACCAGCAGGTGGAATGTGTGCTCGTTGACAACCAACTTTAATTAAAAAAAAATACATACCCCGTAAATCTTATAGCAAGCATACCTCATAGTCGTCAGAACATTGACAATAAACGGCCTTTGGACACTTTATGATCCTTGTTCACTTTATTTCATACTTATATTTTGTTTGTATTTCGTTCTTAATTGTAAATTTTTAGGGAGGTTTTACACGTCACACTTTGATAACAATTGTATAATGTTTATAACAACATACTTACATTTTTATATTACATACTTGATTTTTACAATAATTTTTTCTAAATGTGTAATAATTAGGTAATAATAAATTAAGCAAATAATAAATAAAAATTAATCCCACAAACTTTCTTATATAACATGTTTAATGTTTATAAAATGTAAGTAAAAGAGGTAGGCTCAAGGCCAAAACACAAGTTAATGATGGCGGGAAAATGAAAGTTTGTAATGGAATATATTAGTATACTTTTTTCCTTGTTGAATTGAAATGTCTCGCAAGCGTGCTGTTGAATAAAACGTGACGGTGTTTGGGAATCTTTGATCGAAAGAAACATTATTTGTTTTAACATAAGCAAAAATTTCACACAATTACCTAACCGGCTTTTCTGTGTTATTTATATTTCGATCGTGTGCCGAGAAAAGTGAATTAAAATTCATTAAGCATTTTGGTTCATTGGCTTTTTTGGCATAACCCTGCTTTTGCACGTTTGTTGGCGAAACGTTTGCATTTGTACCTTTTTCCTTAGACTGCAGAAAAAAACATATCGAACGTACACTGTATTAAGATTTAATCCGAATAAGCGAAGATTTATAATATTAAATTCGTAAATCTTCGCGAAAACATCTTTAGCCCACGTAAAATATCACAATATTTGTATAGAGAATTTTGATAAACGTTTCTATACTGGAATTAATAAAAGTAAATCCAAACCCTAAATACAAACATACTAAATACTGTTAGTCTTTTTTATACTATTTGTTAGTATTTTGTATAACTTTGATTATGAATAATTTTAGCCATAACACCACGACGTCAAACAGACCAATTCCTCCATGGATGTTGTAAAACCCTCGAAGCGTCGAGAATTGAAAATAAATAATATTAAACTTAAATTCGCAACATTTGGTTTTATGCATTACTAGCCTTTTAAAGCGGCTTTGCTCGCGTGGACTTCGCTTTATCCTCATATTTAATGCTCTATTCCAAAATTCGCGAAATTGGTCACTTTGCGATTAACTTATTACTGGAGATTGGACAATATACATCTACCCTCCATACCGGAGAAACAGCGCGATGACGCACTCGTCAATTTATCTTTTACAAACCTTAAACCATTTAAACCCACTTCTGAAAAAAAGGTCAATTAGATTATATAACGTTAACGAAGTTATGTGGTCTAAGATAGATTATTCTTCATGTGGTTTTATTTAACATTTTTACAAAAAAAAAATGCTTTAATATTGCAATCCCACACCGTATTTACAAAGTCAAGAATATTGATGATAAGTTGATCCATCCATCCATTAGAACCAATAAAAATCTACTGTTGGACATATGCCTCCCCCATTGTTTGCCTCACCCAATTTACGACACCCAAGGGATGATATGGAAAAGTGGACATTCTTACACCATTAGTACACAGTGGTAACTAGGATAACATGGAGTCACATCTTCTCATCCGAATAAAACATTTACTCGGCTGAGGATACGTTTATGCTCACTTCATTGCGTGATTAAATCCTTAACAAGATTGTAGGCAAGGAGAAACTGAAAGAGCTCAGATCGGATCAGATCAGTAAACTGAAGTGGGAATGAGATTTATACAAATAGAGCTTGTGTAGAAGAAAACTCCCAAGGAGCACAGCTTTACTTCGGCCAATAGACAGGCACATGCTCAATTCCATTTCAATCTCAATGATGATTCATTTGACAAACCATAGAATACTATAATACACAACAGAATGGCTGTCAACCTTGTTTTGTACGAGGATCAGTGTCGTTGTGTGCACACATACAAGCAATTACGTCGTATTATCACTACTACATACCCGATTCGCTTTGTTGACAGACTGAGTAAATTTACACATTTTAGACTTTTGATTAATGTTTAAGACTATCATTAAAAACCGTTTAAATTTTAATACATATTTATTTGTAAATATTGTGCAATTTGGTATTTTCTAAATAATTTACATGCGAAATTTGGAAACGATTGTTACGTCAAAACACATCTCGGGTTGACATTTATACGTGTAAATCGACATGTTAGTGACATTTTAGTGGCTACACGGGCTCCGCCCACCCCCCGTTCTATTACGTATGTATTATAGTATTCTTTGACAAACTGTAGGTGAGGCTTATGTTCAGCAGTGGACAAGTCACAATAAGTCAATTGTGTTACATTATATCGGTTTAATTCATTCATTATTTTAAACTCAAAACCGAAAACCTTTCGTTACATTACGATGTTGAACGAGTAAAAGTTTCTTAAGCAAACGTGAACCGCATCGGAACGGTTTGCGAAAGCAGTCCGTTTAGTAAATACGACGAGTGAGCCTCGAAATTTTACAATTTCTCTGAATAACTGGACGTGATAGCGAATACAAACTCTCTGTTACACATGGTTATGTCACAAGCCTACGAATAACACGATTTGTGATATAAATATGTAAATCTATATAATATAAGCGAAACACCACTGACTGACTGACTCATCACGAGATCTCTAAAACTATACAAACGGTTGCTTTGAAATTTAGTAATGTAGACGCTCATTTAGAACGGATTTACGATAGTCCTTTCATTGAAGATTTTGTCGGTCTTTCTGTTTTTTTGCGGCATTGACCAGAAATCCAAAATTACTTGACCGATTTTGAAGGGACTTTCACTGGCTAATAGCTATTGTTAAAAGGAGAAACTTAAAATACTTATATATTGGAAAAAGAATTAGGGTTTTATGCTAAAAAAATAAAATCCATGAAGCCAATCGATATAAATTCCATAATGATAAAACAAAAAAATTACTTATGAGAATTGTTGTTTCTAGGACTTGTAATTACACTGTTGTTGTCACTGGGTAGTAGGACTTTTTTGCCTAGGACTCCGTCGGGGACCTACCCCTAGACAATATATAAATAGGTAAGAACCTATTTCTGCCACCAAATGGCAGTGCTTGTATCGCTGTGTTCCGGTCTGAAGTGTATAGTTAGCCACTTAGCCAGTATAATTACAGACTCTGAGGCGTTTCACCTTAGTTCTCGGGGGTGTCTTCTTCGTTTTAAGTTGTCCGTAGGTTCCCGCGGGTTGCAGCAGGTATACGTGGTAGAGCCATGTAGCAGCTTTATTATTGTTGCAGCACGAATTGGCTCGACCGGGGAAGGACCACGCTCTCACAGAATACCAGCGTAAAATAGTAGCTTAATGCTGCTGTGTTTCGTATGGTGAGTGTAGAGAACCGGAGACCCTATTTACAGCATTTCATTTCAGTCCTCAGGGCTGGCAACGCATCTACATTTTGATTTTTAATTGAAGATAAATGTAGATGTCCATGGGCCACAGCATCCACTTAATATCAGGTGGACTGTGTACTCGTTTGTCACCCTTATTCTATGAAAAAAAGTGTACTGTGAGTGCGTTTATCACTTCAGTTTTATAACAAACGAGATTAGTACTATAAAAAAATCAGACTGTGTATAAAGATTACTCATTATATCCCTTATCCTATCATATAAGAACTTGATCACAGCTTTAATAAAATTTTTGAAAATTTAAGCGAGTATAGTCGCTAAGCAACTAAATAGTAATAGTTCTAAATGGTCATACATAATAAAAAATGACTAGATAAATCTAAATATGATTTTCAAAGACCTAATCTTTACGATATAGTTTGTCGACTTTTATTTCTTTCAAGCAATATGATTTGAATGAATTTTGATTACTGTTATTTCTTTATGTCTTTAGTGACACTCACAAGATTATGAAAAATCGATTTACGTAAGAATCATCAAAATTAGCCGATGCGTTTGCTCTTGAATTTCACAAAGGAGTGAACATACATACATAATATATAGGCTGATAAACATGTTACCCTCAGCAAGTCAGGTAAAAAAAAGAATTAAATTGCAGTATTCATGATAATTTATTTATGGTTTTTTATTTCTTTATTAATGAGCTTAATCACAATGTGAATATGTCGCTCCGTTAATTGACCACCAAAAACAATTACAATAGGTATACTTAAACTTATTACATTACAAATTTCTCAAATCCGCAATTGATTACAGAAAGTATAAGATATGCATTTAGTTACAAAAAATAAAATGAAAAGTTCCCAGATCAATCATATTGAGAAGTGAGTGATCGATCTGTGAAGATCACCTTGTAAAGTTTGACTAATAATTTTATATCGTCAGAATGTGGCTTAGCTAAAATTATATTACAATCAGCGAAATCTTTTAAAATGTGGTGGCACTTATCAACACGAAAGGCAGCGTTGTGGGCACAATCCATTAAGACATGCATTAGGTCCTCTGGAACACCGCATAGATCACAAATCGGTTATTTATGGTTAAAATACATTTATTTATGTTGCTAGGAAGATTCAGCTGTAGATAAATTTAATATATGACAATGAAATATGTCACAAAGAAGGCAGACACAAGATATATAAAATTACGTGAGAGATCTTTATAAATCAGTGATTTTTTTTAATATCTAATCATTAAGGTAAAAAAAGTAAATAAAAAAGTAATGCTGGGAACAGGCCTCCCGCTCATTTATGAAAGGGTTTTAGGGCAAGGAATTGTCCACCACGCTGCCCCAATGCGTGTTGGCGAACTTCACATGTTTTCTAAATATTTTTTTTCTTATTTCTCTGACATGCAGGTTTCTTCACGATGTTTTCCTTCACCGCCGAGCACGTGGTAAATCAGCACTTAAAATTGCAATTAACAATCTCATTGGTGCCGACGGGGATCGAACCCGGTTTGCTCGCGTACTGTGAAATTTACAGCGAGCGCTAACCATCTAAGCTAACACGGCTCTTAGTAGATATAGTTAGGCTAGTAGATACTAGTATATCTATATTGCATATAACGATATAACAGAAAAACCAAACAAAAAAAAATAAACAAATGCATAATTGTTTTTATAAAGGATTAACATGGCTTAAATATGAAATTTATTTGTATTATTTGTATCTTTTTGAACTCCAAGATATTACAATTGTGGTCAACAATACGGCAAGTTAATATCTAGTAGCTCAAAAACTCATAATAGGTTCAAATAAGCTAGAAATTTTCTGACATTTCCAATAGTAGCCTCGTATGGCAGCTACGGGATAAAATGGAGTGCTGGATACTATTATGCGACTATTACACGATTTAGTTAACATTTGTCGGCAGATTTAAATTTAAATTAGGATGCTACGGAGACAAAATGAAATACTTTGATATAA
The DNA here is from genome assembly GCA_036936625.1 of Parnassius smintheus behrii. Classification (NCBI taxonomy): domain Eukaryota; kingdom Metazoa; phylum Arthropoda; class Insecta; order Lepidoptera; family Papilionidae; genus Parnassius; species Parnassius smintheus. The sequence continues at coordinate 37,949,452 of JAUPFT010000003.1, read as the reverse complement.
AAAATTATAATAAATAATTGTTCATAGTTTCGTTACATCGCTATACGAAAAATTTATCTTTAATGGTAAACATTCAGCATTTAAGTCATATCTTGTCGAAGGCAATAAAGCTGAACCAGATAAAGGGGTGCCAACACCGCCGCATTTTCGACACTTGTTTAAAAAAATTAAAAATTATTAAAATTAATAACAGTGTTTTTCTGTTTTTGCCGTTACTATATGATCCTAATGTACTATATTCACGGATTTGGCAGCCAAAGATTGTATGCGTTGTCATATTCATAGCAATCATCATTCAACATTTTTCTACATTGATTATATTATTATACTCCCAAAGTTCTTAAAACGTCGGAGAGACCTTGTTTCTCTTTGCTGAGTGTTAGCAACCATTATTCGGTGTGTGGTTTATAAAAAGTGGCCGACTGTTTGTTTATAGCGATACAACGATGTTCAGAGGATAAAAATAAACCTGTTTTGAATGACCAAAATACTTTTAAATTTTGGTATAAAGAATAAGTTAATTTCCAACTGTGATTGCGAGTTGGTTTATCTAGTTTGAATTTAAAGTTTGTATATCGAGGGGAATGAAAGCCGTGGTAGTGGTACATATAGGATTGTACGTTCAACTTTAATTTCATATATTCAATTTCAATGACCCCGAATACACCACATAAACTGCAGCTTCCTATTTTATGTGCTAATTTACGACGTGTTCGACACTAAAGGAATTATCGTGAAGAAACTAAAAATTCAAGAAAATTGTGGTTTCATTCTTTCACTCTATCTAGCTAGAGCATCTTCATATTTAGTCTTAGTTCTCACTTGTAGGTGAGTAGAGGACTTCTGGCATAAGATACAGATAGCTGTGGGAGCTTCGATTAAGGCACCGGAACAAACGTTTCTCTACCTGTTTGTTCCCAATCCTAGTCTTTTTGTGTCTGTGTATTTTTGCGTTTCTGCATCCACTTTATTCAGTTAAAAGCTTTGACGGAATTCGTTTCATGAATATAGAACGCTTAAATGTTATATAATTTGCATTCGATTGATGACCGCGAACCAGATTGTAGAATCGTAGTTTTTACTACAAATTCCAATCGAAATTTGTGACACACATATTTTTAGTTTTGCGTTCCAGTGTTGCAGTTTAGTTTTCGAGACGCATTGTGATTGCATCGTGTTGCTTATTCGGTTGTTTCTTCAATTTTTTTGAGACGACGTGACTGGACTAGGCAATTGTCGAGAAACTAGTTCACCTTTCTTCGGGAACTTGTGCATTCTGTTTCAAAGAGGCCAAGGAAATTTCGGTAACACATTATTACTTTCTTTGCGGAAGGAAAATGACTCGCTGGCCCACGCCGCGAAGGAGGAAGCTGATCTTTTAGGTTCTCTTTTTGCATCCAACACGACTCTCGATGACAGGTGGAATCTACCGCCGCCAACAAGCAGGATGTTCGGTTGACACAGTGCTCAGTGCGTAAAGCACTACTCTCTCCGGACGTTTATAAATTGAGTAGGCCTGATGGAATCCACCATATCGCACTGAAGGTGTGTGCTTCAGAGTTAGCACCAGTTCTTACGTGTTTTTTATGTTTTTTTTTTCTCTTTAGGCGTCGTTTCAAGCTCATGAAGATGCTGAACTGAGAAGGCAAGAACAAGCAGAGCGTCAGGCTGCTTTTGGAGCATCTGAGACACCTTCTCGACGTAAGCAAAGGCGTCTTGAACAGATAGAGCGTTAGGCTGCTTTAAGAGCTTCTGAAACACCTGATTAAAGTCAGCAAAGGCGTCTTGAACAGGCAGAGCGTCGAGCTACTTTAAGAGCTACTGAAACACCTGATTAAAGTCAGCAAAGGCATCTTGAACAGGCAGAGCGTCAATCTATTTTAAGAGCTACTGCTCGTGCTCTTGAAAAACAACCTTAGTGCATCTAATTTCTAAAAACGGAGATCGCTCGGCCCGTCCAACTACAGGCTTATCTCTTTCACCTCCATGTTCTTCTAAATAATGGGATCCATTATTAACTGCCAGCTTATGAGGTACCTTGAAGGGCTGCTGAATGAAAAGCTGAAGGAAAAGCTGATTACTAGCTATAAATACAGTTTCAGTCTGGGTCGATTAGCTAGCTGGTGATCTTCTTGTCTACCTGAATCCCTAATGGGCGGAGGAAGTCGAGACCAATAGGGTATCATAGCGGTTTGTTTGAACATAGCGAAGGCCTTTGATTGGATTTGGCACAAAACGCTTCTTTCGATGCTTTCCTCTTATGGGCTTCCCGAAAAACTGCAATTGAGTCACCAGTTTTCTTACAAATCGGACTATTAAGGACGTAGCAGACGGTGCATGCTCCGACTCCAAGCTTGTCATGCCTACTATGTTCTTTCTGCATATCAATGATATGTTGCATACGATATACAACAGACGGCACCAATATTTTCCGGAAACACGTCGTCGAATGCCGGAAAATACTTGTGTGTGAAGTCGAGTATTTGTTGAACAGTCTCGGATTGGGGGGGACAAAATGTAGTCCAGTTTAATCACCAAAGGACACAAATCTGTAGACGTTTACCACAAAAAGCACCTCCTCAATTACGAGGCATTCCTCTTGCTGCCTTAGCCGGTATCGGTATCCTTGGCGTCGACATTTCGAGAGACGTAGCAAACCTGTGCTTGCGCTTACACTTGGGCACTATAGTCCTGTCCTGCGGCGATGGCGAGTCTCCGTTGAGACAGGCCACCGTGACTGAAATTCGGTTTGGAGGACATTATTATTATAACTATACTATATAACGTACTAGTAGTTCTAATACCATATCCGCATCAGTCTTTATCTATTGGTTATCTTAAAATAAATTTGATGAGTGTCTGTAAATAATTGTGTATTGTTTAACATACATAACATAGTAGTAATTATATCTTACTAAGTAATTCCAAAAGTTTGATGATTCTTGTAAAAAGAAAAAATAAGTGAGGGCATTTATATACTAAATTGAAGTGTATGTCTATAATTTTGAAATAACTGGCTTTTATTAAGCTGAGGTGTTATTTGCATGCAATTGATACGTTATAGATACACAACAGACAAAAACAATTGGTACAGATGAACAACCATTTTTTTAAATTTTTGTCTGATCTGTTGGACTGCCTATCCGACTTTGGAATGGCTGAACCGCTTCTGACGAGATTTAACGAACAGATAGAGAAGCATGCCAAGAGGGATCTAGGCCAAATTTTATCTGAAAAATTTGAGCATTTTTTTTAACAACGAAAATAAATGGTCCTTAATCTAAATATCGCGAATTTGGCGATAGATCCTATCCATACGAAGCCAGGGCGGGTCGCTCGTTTTAAATACAACCTTAAAAGTACAAGCACTTGATCTGTTTTATAATTAAATTACACCTTATAAGTATAAAATGTACGTGAGGGTAATTTGGTCATTCACGTGGCGTTAAGTCACGTAGACCCACGCTGCAGCTATATTGCGGTTGCGGCACGAATGGGTCAGCTCGACCGGGGAAGGACCACGTTCTCACAGAATACCAGCCTATTAGCAGAATAATAGCAGCTTAATGCTGCTGTGTTTCGTATGGTGAGTATAAACCGGAGACCCTTTTCACTGGAAACGAGGCATTCCATCTCAGTCCACGTTGCTGGCAACGTATGTGCATTTTGATTTTTAATTGAAGATAAATGTAGACGTCTATAGGCCACAGCATCCACTTACCATCAGGCGGACTGTGTGCTCATTTGTTACCCTTATTCTATAATAAAAAACCTTAAGCTTTGCCGCTCCATAAAATCAAAACTAGAAGAACGACAGAGGCGAAAACATAAAGTCGTACACTATAACTTTTATATTAAGAAAAAATAGCAAACAAGCTATGACAATTTAGGAAAACTTCGAAAATTCTACTTAAAAAACTCCCTACACTACAACCATACAAAAATCGACTAAAATAAATACTATAGGTAATGCCAACTGTCAAAACGGCGTTGATAAAGCATCGCCCTTTTGACCCTTTATTTTTTGATTGACCGATGAAGAGCTATCGTATCACAAAGCCATCTATGCAAACAAGGCTGTAGTTCTTGAGTTACAAGAAAATGACCAAATTATCCTCACGTACTATTCTTACTACTTCTTTTTATAAATACAAAACATATAAATAATTAACAAAGATTCTAAACGAGTGATGTCGCGGACACAGCTAGTTAAAATTAATGCTAATAACATACAAGCCGTTATTCAAAAGCCTTTCACTTAAAATTCGAAAAGGAAAACGTTGATATATTAAAACGCATCTAATCGCATCCAAATATTGACGCAGAGAAACCTGCCGGTTTTTTTTTTTGGACGACCGAGATGATGCTTAAATAAGGGCTCAAAATTCTTGATACCATTGTCAATAGCCGTTTGAAATGGGTTAGCAGGTATACAGTCACTCCCTATGGTTACACTCGGTTTAATTCACTGCTTGCGCCCATTCGCTTTTTGCCCACCTTTCGACTCGGGCGCCTCCACCATTGTTTGAGCGCATTTCTCTCACGTGGGAACGGCAGACTTCTTCGTGCTTTACTCGCAGCGCTGTTCACCAGCAACCGTGGCGTTGAAAACACGTAATGAGTTCGTAATCTCTGTTATCGAATAGAGTACGCCTTGTGACATGAAAACTGAGGATTACCGGCATGTAAGGTGACTGGATTGATCCGGTGAAATTTGAGTGATGGTCAAACAGATTTAGTGATTTGCGTCTTCCTATTAGATAAGTGGACATAATGGCTGTATTCTCGGTAAGATATTTTTATATTATCTTTCATATTTTAAGGTGTTTTTTATCTGTGTTTGTGTTTAACCGCTTATCATTTGATTAAGGCTTGTTTCATAGTACAAACTTTTTGATTGTACTTTATGTTTGTGTTGAGTTTTTTTCCCATAGAAGAAATACTCTAAAGTTGAGAAGTAGTCAATAATATGATTGTAATTATTGATAACAACATTTAACCCCTAAATGATAGGAGCCTGTGCTCAGAAATAGGACGCTATATGTTTGTAGGCTGGTAAATTATTAATAATTGTAGTCATAGTTATTATTAATTGTAGTTATACTTATTTAATGAAGCAAGCTTTCAATGATGACAGAATGGGTATATTATCACGTTAACTCATTCTGCTTTAAAAGGATATAAATGATTTATAAATAATCCAGAGAGATTATCAAACTTGTCACATACAAAACTTAAAAACAAACTAAAGTCGAGTTATTTAGACACTATCTATTTTATTGTTTTAGGTGAGCTTTAACGGATGCGACTAAGTAATCTACCAAGCTTTAAGGAACGTATAGCACCCATTAGCTTTTACGATGTCAAGTAAAGCTCAAGCGTAATCTAGAAGTGTAAAAGCTTTTGTTTTGTTCCTTTGAAAGGTCGCATTTTAATCGCTAATAGATCTTAAAAGAAATTTTAATCAAGGTTTTAAGTGTAGGTTTTCTCACTTACACTTTATCCGCGTGCGGCGATTTGAATATCAACTCTGTGTGTTCTTTGATAATTTTTTTTAAATATCCCTAGTAAATGATATTAATGGTATTTATTTCTCCCGTCATTAAATTAAAAAAAAGATTTTTGTTAAGTGTAAGAAAGTGTGTAAGAAATGAAAGTGCCACATGATAATAGTCGATTTTTCTTATAATTTTTTGAACAAAATTATTCCGTAAAATAGCAGCTTAATACAGCTGTGTTTCGTGCGGTGATTGTAGAGTTCTGGAGACCCTTTTTTACCGGAAACGAGGCATTCCATCTTATTCTTAAGGCTTATTTCGCAGTACAAACTTCTTGATTGTAATTTATGTTTGTGTTATGTTTTTTTTTTCTCATAAAAGAAATATTCTAAAGTTGAGAAGCTAGTCAATAATATGAGTGTAATTATTGATAACAACATTTAACCCCTAAATGATAGGAGCTTGTGCTCATAAATAGGATGCTATATGTTTGTAGGCTGGTAAATTATTAGTAATTGTAGTCATAGTTACGAGTATTACTAATTGTAGTTATAGTTATTTGATGAAGCAAGCTTTTAACAATGACAAAATGGGTTTATTAATACATTAACTCAGAATGAATTTTAAGAGGATATAAATGATATATAAATATTCCAGAGAGATTATCAAACTTGTCACATACAAAATTTAAAAAAAAACAGATTAACTCGAGTTATTTAGACACTATCTATTTGATTGTTTTTAGGTGAGTTTTAACGGATGCGCTTTTAAGTAATCTACCAAGCTAATATATGGGTAACTGGCTATTTTCATAACATTCCATCTTAGTCCGCGGGGTTGACAACGCATTCTGCGTTTTGATTCTTAATCGAGGATAAATGTAGATGTCTATGGGCCACAGCATCCACCTACCATCAGGTGGACTGTGTGCTCGTTTGTCACCCTTAATCTATAGAAAAATAACATTTTTGTATTTTATGCCGGTAAAATATAATTTAAATATTATCACCATACCTAAAAAACTAAAATATTTGAAATGTCTTTGTAGGTGTATTATTTTGAAAACAACTTTCGATTTCTATAATCAAAGACAACAACTTTGTTATGTGATATTTAGCTTATATTTTTAAATAAAAATGATTTTTATGAAGCGAGTTATGCTTTATTTCATTAAACAACACCATTAATTTCTATGACCTGTAAATTACTAAGAACGTAGTTTTTTGATCTTAAGTAAACACATGCGAGACAAAATATTATTTATTTATTAGATACTAGCGATTCCGCCCTGTCTAAAAACCTTTAATTTAGATTTTTGTCAATCATAGACAATTTATTTTATATACTCGTATTTTTCGTTTTTTTAAAAAAAAAACTTCGAACATTACACACACACACACACACACACACATCCTTATTATTTATATGTGTAGATAATGTAATGTTATTAAAATTGCGATATATTACTAAGGTAAAATACTTAATACTCAATTTACTTTACGTATTAATTGTTTTATGTATTAGCTACTTCGAATTGTAAGCTACTAATTAACGTCAAAATGACCAGTAAGTTGTTTCATGCTTATTTATTAAAATCCATATTAATGAAATCTTATAAAATACTGATGATCCACTGCCTTTAAATGTAAGTACGAAATACGCGATTGTTTCAGGAAGTAAATTTATATAACATCGGTAACAGTCACTGCGATATTTATGAATTTCCGTATGCATGAAAAAATTATGAACGTTTCAAGCGGTAATTAAATTTCTTCGTGAAAATTATCGTTGGTTAATTTAAAATAATTATTAAATATTTCATTGTAGGTTAATCATTATAAAGATTAATAATGATAAAAATATTTTATAATGAATTCCTCACGAAATAGTTGGGAACGTCCGGATGTTCTTTTATAAGTACAAAAGTTTATAAGTAATTACTTATAAGGATCCCATTAGTTTTAAGGTTATGTTAATTCTACTATATTATCTTATTCCATATTATCTTACTTTATTATATTGCCTTATTGCAAAATGTTGCTGTGTATAGTGTGATGAGTGTGATGAGTGACGAAAAGCGGAGATACTTTTTAGTGGTAATGAGGCATCCCATCCTAGTGCTCAGAGATGACATAGCATCTGCCTTTAAGATGATAGATGTAGATCTATAAGCCGTTGCATCCAATTACCAACAGGTGAACTGTGTCCTCGTTTGTCACCTTTACTTTTATCTAAGTAGAATCCTCCAGGATGTATATTACCAATATATCTCAAAGAATAGCAGCATAATGCTACGGTATGTCACATTGGAAGAAGGTAACTCTGGAGGACTAATCAAGGGTGACCCATTTACATTTTGGTTTTTATTCGAGTAGCGATGGATCTCTCTATAGGGCAAAACGTCCACTTACTAATGTATAAAATAGGCGTTTAGTTCAGATCGCTTCAATTAAAATACATTATATAGGCATCAAACACCAATAAAAACTTTTCATATTTCACGAGATTCTGCTAGTCACACAGAGAACGCTCTTGAACTCTACAGCTCATTGTCTCAAACAATTGCTTACTTCTGAGAACAAGTATATATCGTTCACGAAGTCTCCGCGAAAGCGTATTTTCTCATGTACGATAGCAGCTTACGTCTTTGCTTACTAATTCTATGTTAATTTATTTTTCTCAAAAAGTGATCTCACGAAATAAAGCGTTACATTGTTTACGTTATCATAATATGTGATTTCACACCACACTACGTAATTGGTGAAATTGCAATTATGTGACGCCTGACTTTATAAGTATTTGAAAGTAAAACGTTTTGGCAAACACATTACCAAGGCCAAACCTGCGTGTTAAGAATTTTTTCTGCGCTGTGGAAGTGCTGAAAATATAGATATTCAGCGACAAGGAACAATTATTATTATCTGTAGGTGTTTATTCCGTACAGGAATCGGAACTCGCCGAGAATATACACACGTAGTCACAGAATAAATAATAGTACTATGTAAAGAAGTTACACTTCTTTGATGTTGTCAAAGTAATTGCCGTCTTTTAATAGCCTACTAAGCTTTATGGGTGCGCGCGAGTGATGCAAGTGTTCGTATGGCTTTGCATATTTCCCCCTTTCTACGTCACGGATGATGTTCTGTAAAATACAGTAGGTACGTACTATAACTTTTAATTATTTATTTCAATTACAACTGTTTTACCTTACATACCGTCTTATTCCAAAAAATATTTTTGTACTTGGTTTAAACCTGGACTAAAAGATCCAGGTTTGTTACGGTATTAGCGTTAACGCCTATATGAATTGGTTTTAAGTACGTCCCGCAGCGCCGCATCTACTATCAACTAAGCCTCTATCTATAATTTATATGATATGAAGAAGGTTTTTCACGTGTTGTGAAATGAAAATATAAAATGAAAATATAACTTATTTAATGAAAAACAGCGGTATAGTGGAATCTGCGTCTTTGACCTAACAGTTTTTTATGAATTTGAGAACAGAAGTTTTAAGTTATTCTATCGTCTAATTTATCTAAGATTAGAGGCTTATTCTACAAAATGCTTTATGAGAACAAAAAAGAAGTTTCTTGAAGAAGTTGCCTTGGCAGGCGTGTTGTCAACCGTATTTTCTTTGTTATTATTGAGTTGTTGTCACGAAGATGCAGCTGTCTTCTCCTGTTAGAGTTTCTCTTTGTCGCCTCTTACAACACCCACAGGATGGCACGGGGGGGGGGTCCTATTCTGTTGTCTCTACATAGCCAAAAATAACATAAAGTATAAGATTGACCTCGTTTTCGTTGTTGTTTCTAGAATTTTTGCGTTAAAACATGAGTATAATATAATATAACATGTGTCTTTATCGCCTCTTATCGTCTAATATACAATTTCCTCCAGATCGAATTTAGACCACGGAGTCAGTCTCAACGGAGTGTGTGTGCAAGAAAAGATGTACTCTCTATTCCTTTTCTCTCATAGTCCGATGATACGTCAGAGATATACGTGGTAGAGCCATGCTGCAGTTATATTAGTAGTATAGTTGTAGCACGAATGGGTCGGCTCGATCGGGGAAGGACCACGTTCTCACAGAATACCAGCGTAAAATAGTAGTTTAATGCTGCTGTGTTTCGTATTGTAAGTGTAGAGAACCGGAGACCCTTTTTACTGGAAACGAGGCATTCCATCTTAGTCCTCACGAGCGACGACGCATCTGCATTTTGATTCGTAATCGAGGATAGATGAAGATGTCTATGGACCACAGCAACCACCTACCATCAGGTGGACTGTGCGAGTTTGTCACCCTATCCTTTAAAAAAATCCGTTACGACCGGAGAGAGATCAGGTACACACTGCCAACTTTCTGACTCCAAGCTGCTTATGAAATTTTCTTGACAAAAAATCCCAATTTTGGTCTGTCACGGGATAGCGCTTCCGACTAACAAATCAACGAAAAGTCTGATATATTAGTGTACGTTATGAATAGTATTAGAACAGTGTGACGTAAGCTGAGCGGAACAAAAACTACATATACACAAACGATTAGAATCGTGCAGCGGGCAATAACTAGTTAACAAGCAGTTGTAATTAACACCAAACCACTTTCGTTGACCGCGACAGTGAAATGAACCGACCGTCCGCATATGAATTTATATTAGACGATAGTATTTAAATCTTCGAGAGACCTTGATCTCAATTAGTTTGGATATTTTGAATGAATTTGTACAGTTTAGTGTTTGATTTTTTTATATTTGTAGTTTATTTTTACATTAGAATGTTATATTTTCATTAAATTTTTTATATTTATAATAAGGGTACCATACTATAGATGCAGCATTGGTCTAGCACGTACGAGTATAACTTCTTTCATTCATTTTGACATTTTTCTGTACCTATCAGCGAGAAGAGAGATTCGATTCCTTACAATTCACTGTTCACGCTTAAGTTAATTTCATTGAGCGTGTTCACGTATAAGAAAATTCTTAAGTTATGGAGGGTGTTCTTTTTTTTTTTTTATATTTTTTTTTTTTTTTTTTTATAGGATAGGGTGACAAACGAGCGCACAGTCCACCTGATGGTAAGTGGTTGCTGTGGCCCATAGGCATCTACATTTATCCTCGATTACAAATCAAAATGCAGATGCGTTGTCACCCGTGAGGACTAAGATGGAATGCCTCTTTTCCAGTAAAAAGGGTCTCCGGTTCTCTACACTCACCATACGAAATACAGCAGCATTAAGCTGCTATTTCACGCTGGTATTCTGTGAGAGCGTGGTCCTTCCCCGGTCGAGCCGACCCATTCGTGCTACAACTATACTACGTAAAAACGTACTACCGCTCAAAATAAACGTACGTGTTCGTGTATTTTGAGCGATTCCTTGTATAGGGGAGCTGCCGGAGACGCATACCCAGTACTGTTGCACAATGTATATTAGGGACTTATAATAATAAGGTCTGTTATACTAAAGCATTATTATGGAAGCTATAGGTATAAGTTTAAGTCCGTATTAGAATTGGTCCGTATCAACCAGATCTTAAATTAACATAACGGTAAAGGGCGTTAATAGTGCTAGAATGTCTGGCATTGTGATTCTCTATTGCAGGAAATGTAAAGTATTTATATAATATTATTACCATGCCATAAAGTGGCAGCGTAAGTGATTCCACTACCCCATACCATCTCGTGAATCTCGTAAGGGGCGACAGAAGGAAATGAAACGAAAGAGGGGCAGCATCTTCATGACCAACTTAAAATAATAAAAATTTGCGGTTATCATGCGTGGAAACTAATTTTCCCTCCTATAAGAAAATCTATGGGGGATTCGATATTGGACTTTTGGTAACCTAAAATTACCATTAACATTTCCGTTACAGCTTATTAAAAAGGCAACAAAAGTCAAAAAACGACTTCTTCTTTCCCTTAAGCCGGATTTAATGAATGAAAAACTATATTATTAGATACATAGTCGCCACGTGGTATTAGAGTAAGAGAATTCATTACTACATTTCTTTCCATAGGTGTCGTAAGAGGCGATTATAGGAAATATCGGGAAAATGTTATGCCTTCCGATAGATCGCGGGATGATATGATCGTTTACATAAGATGTAAAGAACCCAAACAGGAGACAGGAAGCAACGTCAAAAGAGCAAAACGTCTGGTTCTACGATCGTGGCACCTGCCAAGCGTCACATTTAAGGTAGATCCCCTTTTTAATGGAAGAGGCAGGTGCCTGTGTGTATGTGCTGATAAAGAGGGAGAAGAATAGGCGTACCGTACCATTGTAAAAAATCTACCACTGTCATGTGGGTATTTTTTCTAAACGTTACACTCATACTTAGAATTTTCTCTTGTAATGTGTAGGCATTTTTCATACGTGGTAGAACCACGCTACACTACAGCTATATTATGGTTGTAGCACGAAAGGGTCGGCTCAACCGGGGACGACCATGCTTTCACAGAATACCAGCGTAAAATGGCAGCTTAATGCTGCTGTATTTCGTATGGTGAGTGTAGAGATCCGGAGACCCTTTTTTCTTTTAGTCCTCTGGGGTGACAATGCATCTGCGTTTCGATTCTTAATCGAGGATAAATGTGGTTATCTATGGGCTACAGCATCCACTTACCATCAGGTAGACTATGTGCTCGTTTGTCACCCTTATTCTATAAAAAAGGTAGTTGAAAACATAAATTGCACCAGGACAAACATCGAGACCCGGCACCATTACCTGTAGGTCATACAAATACATATCCGTGCGGAATTCGGACTCGCGGTCCTCAGCGCTACAACCCATTGCTAAGCCACAGTGCGAAAAAGCCGTACGTACTGTTGTAAGAGGAGACTGTGGTAAGTGCCATAAAAATCTTATAGCCTCCAATAGAAGGCGGCATCACCGTCTAATGTAAGGGAGATGTAAAATACCCGGACCCGGCAAAGGGTAGAAACGGGGCGTCCATTAATTACGTAAAATTTTTATGGTTGGGGGGGAGGCTGGTCGAGCCGAATCTCATCCAATCTCACGTGTGGGAAAGGCAAATATCGCGATTTTTTTTCGCAAGAGACAGTGTTAAATTTCGAAATAATTGGGTCTAATTAAGTAAAATATGACTAAATCCTACTGAATAATATTTATCTATACTGAATTATATATAATCCTACGGAACCATTAAAGGAGCAAGAAATCTGATGTATCATGTATTTTCTTATAGTGGACTAAACGTAGAGAATTCAGTACTAAAATTAGGTCTGCAGGATTATTATAAAAGTGACGTATGTTATTTATTGTTCAATCAATTTCTATTTTATTATCTAGACAGGATGTTAAAACTGGTGTAATACCCGCGTAAACATAGAATTCCACCCGTCGTTATCTTCCCCTATGCAATGGAAAGTGATATACTTGGAGATATAATACCGGTTAGAATCTCTTCATGTAGGTAAATGTATACATGTCATAAAATTTACCTACATGAAGAGATTCTAACCGGTATTAAATCTCCAAGTGTATCACTTTCCATTGCATACGGGAAGATAACGGCGGTGGAATCCCTCTGCCGCCTATTACGACACTAGCGGAATGATATTAAGGATAATGTATTCACATAAGCCGCTAGCTACAAGGCAAGACAAATGTGATATGCACAGCGCAAATTAACGTTTAAATTAAAAATTTAGTCATTAAAACGTAATGATTAAGAATTTCTTAATAAATTCCAAGTGTTAAGCGTAATTAATATCATTTAAGAAAGTGTTAAATCATTTGCATAACTTATAAAAGTTAGAAAATAATTTTTTTAAATGAGTGTTAATGTTCCTTTTAAACATTCGTAGCTGTTACATCTCAGAACTGTATATACTCCATCTGTCACTTATAGTAAGTTATAGTACACTTATAGTAGTAAGTTCAAGTTTATAGATAAAGTATGGTAATGTAGTTTATAAACAGAGTGTGGTAATGTATACGTATTAGAGACACGGGGGTGACAACGCGTCTGCATTTTGATTCTTGATTGAGGATAAATGTAGGCCCATAAGGCTACTTACTATCAGGTGGACTGTGTGCTCGTGTCACCTTTATTATATAAACATGTATCTATTGTGTTGTAATTAATAAGACAATGGTTGAAACCAAGGAAATTATTAACTACTAAGTTACGTCGTAAATATGTATATATTCCTTGGTTGCAAATTGCAACTAAGTGGCGCATGTCGGTTCGTTGTCGTTCAGTGTCACTGACACCAGGTTCGGTATTTTTTTCAATCCATAGTCCATTTTTTTTGACAGACATTTGACAGGCCTGTTGGTCTAGTGGTTAGTGACCCTGACTGCTATGCCGGAGGTCGTGGGTTCGATTCCCACCCAGGACAAATGTTTGTGTGATGAGCACGATCATTTGTTCTGTGTCTGGGTGTAATTTATCTATAATATTTATGTATTTAGAAATATATAAGTATGTTTATCAGTTGTCTAGTACCCATAACACAAGCTCTGCTTAGCTTGGGACTAGATGGCGTTGTGTGATAGCTGAGGAATATTATTATTATATTCTCTACTCAACACAAACAAAGTCAGCTCTGAATCTGAGAGAAAGGACTACCTTGTTCTTTAACGAGTGTTGAGAACCGGAGAACCTTTTTACGGGAAACGAAGCATTGTCCTCAGAAGTGACAACGTCTACATTTTAATTCTTAATCGAGGGTAGATGTAGATTTCTATAGGCCACAGCCACATCATCCATTTGTCATCAAGTGGGCTGTGTGCTTGTTTGTCACATTGTTCTATAAAAAATAGTATAGAATAAAAGAGATATTGACACCTAGGGTACACACCTGATGGGAAGTGGATGCTGTGGCCTATAAATATCTACATTTATCCGCAATTAAGACTCAAAATGCAATCAGAACGAAAATGACGTGCTCGTTTCCAGTAAAAAGGATCTCCGGTTCTCTACACTCACCATACGAAAAACAGCAGAATTAAGCTACTATTTTATGGTAGTAGACCCCGGTCGAGCCGACCTATTCGTTCTACAATTCCAATATAGCTGCAGGGTGGCTCTATCATTACTATATATTACATAACTATTCAACTTAACCTAAATCGCTTGGAAGGCTACTGTATAAAAAATAAACTTCACTTAAGTACATCAAAATGCAAACATATCACTTTCACAAAAAATATTAACATTATTAAATACACTTATAAACTAAACTGTGTTTCGTTGGAATCAGTATCTTTAATCAGGGATCTAGGATTGTATTTAGACTCTAAACTACACTTTGATGAACACGTAACGCACATAACCAATAAAGCCTTTCAGCTTTATGGTTTTGTTATGCGGACATGTTCTTCTTTCAAACATCCCACCACATTTTTAACTTTATATAAATCTCTAATAAGATCACAGGTTGAGTATGCATCAGTTATATGGAGTCCAATATATAGTAAATATAGTTTACAGTTGGAGCGTGTTCAACGAAAATTTTTAAAATCTACAATGTACAACTGCTTTAAAAGTAATTATAATGAATGTTATCCTATACTATTAAACGAGCAATTCTTGTATATATATATATATATATATATATATATATATATATATATATATATATATATATATATATATATATAATCGGGATCTCGGAAACGGCTCCAACGATTTTCATAAAATATTGTGTGCAGGGAGTTTCGGGGATAATAAATCGATCTAGCTAGGATTTATTTTTAGAAAATGTCTTTTTGTCCGTGTTTTTAGGCAATGAAAAACTGCTACAATATCGTTAGAATAAGAAGGTAAATTTTGACAGATTGTCAATGATTATAAATAGCTTAATTGGTATAATGGGCGGTCATAGAATCGTAAAACCCCGGTTCGAGCCCAGACCGACCGACAAACTTTTTTTAATTTTTTTTCGAGTTCCTTTCTTTTTTGAGTCCTTTCTTTCTTTTATTAGTATTTTTTAAAAACACGAAAATTTAAATTAAACTCATTGCACTCATGATTTTTTATTCAAATAACCAGTTCAGTTTTTTCTATTATGTCGCTAAGATCAAAAAATATTATTCATATTTCATCAGTATGTAATTTTTATCTAAATATAATTTCCAAAACACACAAATTAAAAAAAAACCGAGCGAAAAATACCGAGCAAAGCTCGGTCAACCGGGTACTGAACTTTTATTAAGAAAATTTAGTGTTCTTTCTTTAGAATCGAGAAGGATGCTCTTGGATCAAACTTTGCTTTACAAAATCTGCCATAACGAATTTGATTGTAATGAACTCACCAATCAAACATACATTCGTATACCTACCTAGTCGCTCGAATCGTATACGTGAGCTACATTCACATCAAATTTTCGCTCCAAAACCAAGTAAAACAAATGCAGGTGCACGTGCACCTCTAAATCGTATAATGGAATTATACAACAACAAATTTAATGACATAGATATCTTTGAATTAACTTCTTCTAGATATAAAAAAGCTGTGTATGAGGTTCTATCTGAATTTGATGCAAGTTAATGTAATTGCTTATTTAAGTTAAATTTAATTTTTCACATCTATGTGTTGTCTGTATATGCGTACACATGTACATGCATATGTGTAAATTAGCTTGTTTTTCTCTGTATTTATTGGTGAACGGGTCGTTTTTAATGGAACATCATATTTTAATTTTTAATTGTTACGTACACAGACCCAGTGGTAATATGTGGATAACGGTGTTGATTGTATGAATATTGAGCTTAAATATAGTATTGTGTTTAATAATAAGATTATATTGTACAATTGTTTGTTATTCCTAATAAAGAGAAAAAAAACTTACTATATAACCTAAACGGTGGTCATATTTAATTCTTTACTTACTCCTAATATATTTTGTTATTTATTTTAGAGTATCGTTGAGTAATGACAATTTCTAATTACTGTTATTATTTATAAATTAATACCGACAATCCTCGGGTATGATGCCGTAAGCACATTTTACACATAAAAATAGGCTGACTCGTCTCTACAGGACAGTCCCTTGCTGTCCTTGCACTCGAACACGGATTTCACTTAGCAGCTACGTACGCTGACAGTCAGATGTATATATATATATATATATATATATATATATATATATATATATATATATACACGGGTATCATTCGTGTGAACCTTTCACCTAGTAGTAATGATAATCATTTGAAATTATTCTGAAACACGACAATTTAATGTCAAGCCATTAGACAATTAGATACGAACATTTTGTTACGTGTTTGGTGTAACTTTTACTATAGCTTCCAGAAGCTACGGAAGTTTAAGATTTAATGCATGTGTTCTATGTATGACAAGATAATTTTTTTCGACTGTATGGCATTCACAAAAGATGAAGTACGCATCGCTCCCGAGTCGCTGTCATGTGGAACGACGGCAGTGTTGGGAAATGTACAATAATTATAGGATTCTTACAATAATTTGTTACACGAAACTAAATTGTACCATAAAACATAGCTTTCTCATTATTGTAGGCTTTTATACAATATTTTCCTATTTTTACACAATATAAGTTCAATACTAGACACACGCAACTTTAATTAATGGCAAATCAAATTGTCTCCAATGCCCTGTATGCAACAACTTCTTTGCAGTCAAATCCGTCTACATCTATACGTCGAGATTTTGAACTAGAAGAAGAAGACGACTTCGAATTTTCCATTCCTGTTTTGTTCATATTGTTTAATTCCATGCCCTAAGCTTTATTATTTTAATAAAAAAACATTTAATAACATGTTTTTAAGTTATGCAAATATAAAGAAATAGCAAGAACCTATTAAATTTGGATTTAGGCAGCTTAAGTAAATAAAAAAATCTTTAGCAAAAAAAATACAATAATTCTACCCAAAATACAATATTTTCTAGATTAGCAACACCATAATTTCGCACCAACTATTTCCCAACACTGAATGACGGTCATAACAAGTTTTTGCTCACGCATCGCGTCGACAACCTGTACCTGCTGCCAAGTGTCAACCAATAGATACACTTTGATTTCCATGAGCTCCCGACGCAATTACTTTTCCCCCACCGTTTTCTCGACATGATAAACCATACATACAATCTTTTTTTGTTATATTATAACAAAAATTAGTTTACCCTGTGACTGACTTGAAATTGTCCGAATTCTATTAAGAGAAGCCATAAAGTATAGAAGACGAAGAAACTTACCCTTTGATAAATTATTATTTTTAATGATTGTAATAAATACCTTATATAAGTTTTTCTTTTCTAGATAAAGAACATTATGATTCATAAATTTGGTTTTAACATAGGTAATTTTGTATTCAAATGAGAAGTCTCGATACTATTCCCTTTCCTGCCCGCCGTAAACTTACCTTGACTCAAAAATATTATGGGCAACGAAGATGTGTTACTCGTATTAAATAAAATAACAACAAATTATGTTGTATTTGACAGGTGAAAAATAGCAATCATCTTGTAACTTTTTTTTCTACCATGTCATTTAATATTATTTACTCACTTAACTTCTTAATGAACATAGCTTATTATAATATGCCCATGCTATAAAATAAAATAAAAGTAGAAGATACATAAGTTGTCGGTTCTTCGAGCCTGGATCAGGTCAGATCCTCGAACTTTCAAACCATTTGTTGTTCCTCAACTGGCTGAGATCGAAGATCACAGGAGGCCTTGTGAATGGTGACGGGTTCTAACGTTGCATAATGTGACAGACATATATATTATATAAACCCACTATTTCTTGTAAATAACTACAACTAACCCTTTTTTTTTTGATTTGATAATTAATTAATTTTATGAAAATTATTGTATTTGACCAAATTTTTATTTTTGGATTTTTTAGTTTTCTTTGTTCTTATAAGTAGCGCACGGTATGAAAAATTGATGGTTAGTTAAATCAAGCGTTAATAAAAAGTAAGGCCGGCCACATATATATGGAATTCCGATTCAGGATTTCGAACGCAGAAAGTCCATATAAAATCAAGGTCCGTCGCGTCACACACCTTCGGTAGTTTTCCGTTTGAAATTTTGCGGGCAAAACGGGATTCCGTATTTGTGGACCCATTCGTTCCGTTTCAGGATTCCGAAACGGAATTTCGTATGTAGTATGTGGCGGGCCTAAAGCCGTTATGGTTTTCCTCTGCGCAATGAAATAAATAATGTAGGTAATGTAAGACCGGCCTATGTTTTTAGGGCCGACCTAAAAACATACGTTTGAAGTTACATTCGGAATCCCGTTTAGTCCGCAAAATTTCGAACGGAAAACTACTCTACGTGTGTGACGAAAACGGAATCCCGAATCGGAATTCCGTATATATGTGGCCGGCCTTAGTCATTACCACAATAGGTAGTTATATACATAATAGATATTTTATCTAATTAGTATAAATAAATACAAAGGTTCATTTACTTCGTTTGCCTATTTTATATATTTTAATACAATCGTTTTAGGAGTAAACTTTTGTCACGTGTCGAAGTTCAATTTTTTTGTCTGCAGAACCAACAGCATTTTTTAATATTATAATTAAAAATCTTAGTAAATATTTACATTTCTTACTGCTAATTACAGGTTTTACTTTATAATTAAAAAAAATCTTATAACATATCTCTAGAACTGTGTCGATATAATATATATTTAATCTATATGTGAATATATTTGAAGATATTTTAGTAGAATTGTTAGATAATATTGTAAGTCTTTTTGGGGCAGTCAATTTATCTAAAATTTTTGCTTGAGTTTTTTATGGAATCACGTGACAAACACGCAGACACTCCACTTGAAGGTAAGTGGATGCCGTGGCTGTGACCCCCTAGAAA
Source organism: Parnassius smintheus behrii (assembly GCA_036936625.1). Taxonomy (NCBI): domain Eukaryota; kingdom Metazoa; phylum Arthropoda; class Insecta; order Lepidoptera; family Papilionidae; genus Parnassius; species Parnassius smintheus. The sequence goes on along the minus strand of JAUPFT010000003.1, from coordinate 37,930,123 downwards.
TCTACATCTATCCTCGATTAAGAATTAAAATGTAGGCGTTGGCACTCCTGAGGACCAAGATAGAATGTTACGTTTTCCGTAAAAAGTGTCTCCGGTTCTCTCCGCTCACGCTCGTTCAAGAGCAAGGTAGTCTTTCCTCGCAGCTTAGGATACATACTGACTTTAATATAAGTCAGTGGGTATGTTCCGAAATACAACGCAGTGTACTGTCCAATGCAAATGACGTCAGGAATCGACGCTTTACTGGTGATTCGTTCCAAAACATTAGACAGTATAAGACGTCATACTTTTGCGCCATTTAGAAAAGTGTTGGCGATTATTTTGTCATTTTGTGATTCAAAAATCATTATATCCTCCTAATGGATATACCAGCAATTATTCTATAATTTTTTGTATTTGAATAAATGGAAACAAATTCTGGCATGCTTCATTCAGCGCACACACAATTAAAAATTGTTTTATTGTGGCGGGATATCCGACGCAATATGGCGGCGTGCAGTACAATATAGTGTCAATTGATGACGTCATTAGCATTTAACAGTGTACTGGGTTGTATTTCGGAACATACCCAGTATGTATCCTAAGTCAGTGACACTGAACAACGAACCGACATTTGCCACTAGGTTGCAACCAAGGAAAATATATTTACGACTTACCTTAATAGTTAATAATTTCCTTGCTTTCAACCAATTACTTATCTTTTACAAAACTGTAGATAGATTTTTTTTAGATAATAAGGGTGACACGAGCTCACATTTATCCTCAACCAAGAATCAAAATGCAGACGCGCTGTCTTATAATATGGTACGCATAGTTTCTAGTAAAAGAGGTTTCCGGTTCTCTACAATCACCGTACAAAATACAGGTGCATCAAGCTGCTATTTTACGCTGGCGTGGTTGAGCCGACCCATTCGTGCTACAGGCATAACATAGCTGCATCGTGCCTCTACTACGCATACGTAGTATACTTTATAGACAGTTGTTTATAGACAGAGTGTGGTAGTTTATAAACTACTAAACTCTGTCAATATACTACATTACCACACTCTATCTACAAACTTGAACATCTGTGTCGTCGTTGTGTATCCTTACTATAAGTGACAGATAGAGAGTATACAGTCCTGAGTTGTACAGCTACGAATGCTAAAAAAACGTAAACTTTTATTTAAAAACATTATGTACTAACTTCTATAACTTTAATGCTTCTCTTCAACACTTTCTTAAATATTTTTAACTACGCTTAACACTTGGAATTTATGAAGAAATTTTTAATCATTCGTTTTAATGACTAAATATTTATTTGCCGTGCATATCACATTTAAATGCCTTGCCTTGTAGCCATTTTTATTATTTATTATGCCTTAAATAATAAATAATAGTTTTACAAATACAGTAAAATGAATGTATATACAGCTTTACGCATTACAATAGCTCACGTATATTTGATATATTAAAGAGCTGTTAGCTATACAACTACAAAAAGAGTTGATCTTTAAAAATGCAATTGCATGCATAACATTAATTCATGTTTTTGCTGTTCAGCAGTACCAGGCTTTTGTTTACAAAAAATACGAGGCTTACATAGAAAACTGCTATGGCACACAACTCTTATATCGTAAAATACGACGTGGTGTAGTATGGCGTGAGAGTATTTTCACTAAGTTGTATGTATACACTACTATACCGACTATATAAACTATAGACGACTATAGAACCGTCTTGTACATAGACAACTTTATAACTTTTAGTCTCATTTGAAACCTAGCACTATGCATATCAACGGTAAAGTCGTCAGGCGGTCAGAAAAAAGTTTGTTCATATCACACATATACGGGAGTAGTTGGGAAATTACTCTCACAATAACATATAGAGGAATATGTCGGAAACAAATCTTGAAGAAAAATATTATGGTGTTTGTGGCTTTAACATAACAAATGTCATAATGTATTTAATAAAATTAATTTTACGGATTTAAAATAAACGCGATAAAATCCGTAAATGAATAACAAATATGGTTGTTTACTTGATCCATAGGAAACAATGCGGAAGGAAAAGCAAAGAATATATTTAGTAAGTTAATTAATTTGTCTATTTAAATTTTTATATTAACGTTATAATGTAAACAATTTAGATCGCACAGAGTGTTTTCGGTGTCTTTTTCACGAGGGTCATAAATTAACCCACTAGACAATAGACACTAGGCAATTAAACTAGATAATCCAAGTGGTCAACCGAAGAATCGAACTCGACTGGGTAGTTCGATAAAGTACAAAATCTTCTCACATGGTCCCTTATTTTTGGAGGCATAAAAAAATCTAAAGTGTTCTGCAAAATATGAGGATGGTTGTGCTCGGAGTTACTTTGTGTAACAGAATTCGTACCTATCGAAGCATTCGCAGTAAAACCAAAGTTACCGACATCTTCAATATGAGTAAAGAAAGTGCAAGGGGTCGGCCATAGCTCGAAGAATCCACAACTTATAGAGAAGAAAGGTTCCCAAGCAGAGCCTTCTTGGAAGTGAAGCGAGGTGACTCCTCACTAATGTCGGAAGTCGAACGACCAGGTAAACATGAAAGATGTTGATATATTTGGACCTCCTCAAGACGTGGAGGTCGCTGGGTGAGGCCTATGGTCAGCAGTGGACTTTTGACGGGTTTTAGTGGAAATCCAAATACTGTTCATAGAAAATATTAATACGTCGCCAGAAGCCTCACAAAAGTCACGTAAACTGATTTTTTTAGGTTATTTTGATTTTACTATAAATTTGGTCTTGATCCGCGACTGGTTTCTATAATTTAGTTACTGACCAGAATCAATGACTTTTTATAATGTTGTTTTCCATAAATCCGTTATATTTCGTTGTAATCAAAAAAAAAAAAAACGTGGATCATATAGAGTTTGTTGCTGTCTGAGTCACGATTTCTAACGAAGATTTCACCACCATCTCTCACCCAATTTGTCGATGTAAAGCGTTCTAGAGATCATGCATTGTTAATTCTGGTTAGCACTGCGCTACAATGGCCTATCATACGATTGTCACATTGGTTACTTGTTTTTCAAATGAATGTTTAGTTCAAAAGGTCGTGACGCGACAGTTTTGTTTTATTTTCAAAGAAATATTCTTCGTCGCGCACGATGTCCTAAAAATTTACTCTTAGTATTGACCGACCGCGGCTTTCCATAATATTACGTAAATTACTATACTATTACTAGCACTATACTTTTTGTAGTATAGGTAGGTAATATATGTCTAATAGGCATACAAGTAAATGTCGTCATTTACTTGTATGCCTATTAGACGGATTGCTAGCCACTTGAGCTTAGCTCGATATTCTGATATACTACGTAGTCCAAATACGAACCGTGGATACCTACATAAGTTTAAAGTCGCTCGAACTTATTTAGTTGCTCTTTGATAATATCAAGGTACCAAATGCAGCATTATCAGTGATAATGAACAGTGATGAGCATAATTTTAATACAAATGGGTAAAAAATAGATCATTCTGTGGAGAGAACCATGAGCTGCATAAATTTCATGACATATCTACTTCGTCGGTTCGAGGGCCAAAAAAAGTCTGGGATATATCAATGTTCCCAAGTTTTTTAAAACGTCCTTTTGAGGTATTTGAATACCATTGTATATTACAGGATTTAATCGACTTTTGTTTAATAATAAAATAATTCTTAAAATTTCTATAAATTTGCTTGGAATTTTAAAGGCGTAACCCTCGCCCATACGACATACTCCAGACAAGAATACACGCTAGGTCTATGGCGTGGCTCTATGCTAGTTTGTAAATAAAGCATAATTTTAAAATATACGGCTAAAGAAGTTTCAGAATATGTAATATAGACAAATGGTGAAGGAAAATTAATAAAAAAATCTCAAACAAAGAATGTTTTTATCTTTTAAATTCAGAAAGTATGGTGAGGCATTATTTTAACTGACCGTCATTCATTAATATCTTAAACTTACTATTTTACTACGCACGTACACGTTCGTAAGAGTCGCTCAATCGGAAAAAACGTTGTGAATTACATCGGAGAGGAGCGCGCGTACGCTTATTTGTTGCCATAAATCACATTCAAATTTGGTATAATTTCAAATAAAAGTATATCATTATTTATTATTTAAACTAAAGTATAAAATTAGGCCACTCTTTGAAACATAACTCGGTATATATGGAGATTATTTCCATACAAGTGTTAGTAAGAAAATATTAGGGAAATAATGAAGTTATGAAAACTGCAAATAAGAGATGGAACAAACACGCTGTCACGAAGACACTGTTCTGTGCCCGAATACGTTGTCGGCGTCCATATAAGTGACTATCAAACCCGAAAAAATTGCAGTTGGAGAGATGAAAAAATTGTAGTACGCAGTATTAGGATGATATGATTACAGTATAGAAGGTACTACTGAAATCCAGCAACAGTGTCACAGATTTTTAATAATGCTGTACAGTCGTACAGTAACCTGGCGTAATTGGATTGGAGTGAATTAAGAATGTTACTGATTGTGTAAAAGAAATTTAATTGTTGATAGACAAGGCGTTCTATAGCTTTGGAAAGGAATACTGGAATTGAAATAGGAAGATACTCGGAATAGCACGGAGAATTTGTTTTTTAGGTAAAGATAAAGGAAGAAGTACAGTGAAACTTGGTTAAGTGGAACCTGGATAAGTGAGAAACCTCCATAACTGGAACTCATGCTGAGGTCATGTTGTACGTCATGTCATGTATTTGGATATTGAATGTTAGGATATAGGTAATAATTGATTTATTACAGCCTATAAAAGTTCACTATTAGTCTTAGGCCTCCTCAGAGATTGATGTTATCAGGACGATTCTGCCGCCCATCTCTTGTTTCAGTTTCTCTTTGTCGCCGCTTACGATACCCACCATCTTCAGTATTATTTATTTATTTATTCAAAGAAACTTACAGCTCTTATATCACATTTGAATGTAAGATGAATATTAACAATACATCAGCCAGAACAGTTTCCAACGTCAAGAATTACATTGCGAAATTTTTTTTTTAAACTTTATAATTAAATGAAGTACATATTTGTATTTTGCCAAAGAGAAAACATACTTAATGCATGCCTAATAGCAATGTTAGTAAACGTAATTTTATATTCAGAGAGAGAATGAGAGGTGACACCGCCTAAGCGTGATTAACTTGCTTAATATATGAAATATAACCGCCTAGTTTGCAGTTAAATATATCAATATGGTTATAACGCTCATTATGTGAGTTGCAAGCACGGACCAGAAACCGATTTTTAGAATACTTAGTTCTGCAAGAACGAGTAGAGAACACTGCGTGGGACCGAGCACTCATACTAGGGCATATAAATAAAATACGAATTAGAAGGAAGGGGAACCTACATAGTTATGTAAAAGTTTAAACAAAACCCTGATCCCTATGTTCACACCGTACATACAAAAATTTAAGGAATAAACATTTTACGATTGATATCATCACTTCCAACAGCGTTAGAATAGATAGAGACTACCTAATATGTCTTCTAACATACAATACAATGAAAGAATACAGTTAGGATAGTAAGGTGTGGGAAATCAAGAAAATTTGAGTTGAAGTGGATTTAAAAAAGATATCACCACAAAATACTGAATCTAAGTATATTGTTTAGAATGGAATTGGATTGTGATTTTCCAACTCGGGGTCGTCATAAGTCTCTACACAACTTGTTTTGAATTCGTAAGAGCCTTGATTAAAAATGTTTAATAAAATTTTACACAAAAGCTCTTCACAGATGCTTTTAATTTTCTTTGCCTCTATCCACATTTTATCGTACTTAATAGATGCAGGATAAGATGTAACTTGGGTTCGGTTCAACAAAATGGAGTCAATGACCTTATACATGCCTGGCTAGCAGGACGAATTCCTTTGTCGTTTATAATTCTCTAAGTGTTTTGTTTGTATAGTCTAGACGAAGTATGGTCGTTTTTTTACTATTTAATAGATTTATCTTAACTACATAACTTTAAAATAACTATTTCTAGAGACTTTTAATGTTTGTATGATTACTTACACTAATTTATTAGTTACTTTTATGCATATATGTAAATAACCTAGCTACGTTTTAACCACGATGAGGAAAGTAAATATAAGCGAAATTTTATTATATATATAATTTAAATGAATGTTTAAAATTTAGACGTTTCATTATAAGTTTTAAGTGACGACATGGGTTTTAATAAAATAATAATAATATTACATATTCATCAACTTTATGTAGGCTGCGTCCGTCATGCAAATTGTAGTGAGGAATAGGTGCACGACATGAAATGTACTATAGAATCTCAAAACACTTTCACTTCTCAATGACCTTTGTCCACACACCCATCGTTCATTAGATAGGTAGGTACATGGTTGATTTAAATGATAATACTTTCGCTTTCCTGTTCTCTTCGCTATTTCTAAGCTACTGACTTGTGAATTTTGTACATATCTTATTTATTTTAAACACGTAGTTCTCATTTTCAATTAATATTTTCATTACAAATTATATTTATATTTTTTTAATAATAAACGATTTCTTTTTCAATCGGATAGTTTATAATCCTATATCGATAACAATGACTATTGCAAAACTTTTAGTAATATTCTCTTCTATTAATTCGAGTCACATTTTCAAATAATATTAGAGGAATTTTACGTGCACTTTATGTGTTATATTATGTATTCTTTGAATTTAATACTCAAAGGTTATATTCTTCTAAATAAAACTACAAGTCACCCATTCTGTTCAGTTTAATTACAATATAACACGATCTTAAACAAAAAGTGAGAATTAAGTAACACGTCACTTTTTTCAAAACTATAAACTATCTAACTTTCTTAATTAAAATAAGACTTGAGTATGTGGATATCTTTCGTATATATATTTTGTGTTTATTATAATTTTTAATTGTGTGTTAATATGAAATATGATAATGCCACTAATATGACAATGACTACACTCATGAATAAATTTAAAGTAACGCAATAAAGTTTAATTTAGCCACAAACATTAGTAAATGCTATTAAAAATAGAAAGTTTTGGGATGTTTTTTTTTAAATTTTATTTGTTTTATGTAAATATTGCGTAATATTGCGTTCCTTCATACTGCGAAAAATTTCGCCAACTTTTGAATTTGAGTTTAAATTTAGGTGTCGATTAATTTTTTTCCTAGAGTTCCTTGTTTATCGAATAAATGTGAATTGTTACTGCAAATAAATTGATAAAGCCACATCGCAACACAAATCAAGCTCCTAGGGATGTTTCTTTAATTGAAACTGGGCACACCCACAAACATGTGGCCCTAACATTACGAGTATCGAATTTTTTGTTACACTTAGTTGTCAAGAGGTATCAGGAGACCAGACAGTATACGAGACATGGACGTAAATAGAAAACTGTGGCCAGTGATGACCGGTTCATCGTTACCAGTGTGCTTGAAAACCGGACCCTAACTTCCTATGTGGTAAGAATGAAGCGATGATGGCAGGATTAAAGTGTGGAGGTGCTCAGTAAATCATCATTGGATATATGGCATATGGTGGAGTGTCAACTAAGGCATGGAGAGTTATTTATATGGAGGCACGTATGAAACTCAGCATCATTGAGAATGGGTCACTAAACGGCACGATATGTAACTGAGATTTTGGTAGAAATCGCAGTGCCATTTGTCTCTTTTACAGGAGATGGATTTGTTTTTATGCATGATATTGCACGCCCCCACACTACGGCCGTAGTTATCGAATATCTTCGAGACGTCGAAATCAATGCTATGGGGGTGTCCTACACGTTCGTCCGACATTAAACCCTATAGAGCATAAACGGGATAAGCTTGAAAACTAGAAAAGAATCCTACTCCTGCTAATTTGAGATATATTTTACGCGTTTTTACGCATTACAGAAAAAATGGAACGTGATCTCTCAAGATTTATTAATAACTTGATTAGGAGTTTTCCAAGAAGCCTGGAAGCAGTTCGAAAAGCTCGAGGGGGTTACTCTTAGTACTGTAACCCATGTTAAAAACGTTCATTTTATTGTCAATTTTTTTTTCTTATTTTGGATAACTTTTGTCATTTGATCGTTTGTTTTTTCGACATTTGCATTTTTAAACAACGAATAATAAGAAAAACTCAAATTAATCAACTTAATTGTCACAAAAATCTATAATATTGCACGCCTCATAACGCGAAGCGTTATTAGGTAGTGCTTAACTCTCGACATGTCAAGGTCAAGTAATTTTGTGTCCTTAAATACCTCTATTATATAACCATATTGCACTTACACGATAATACTACTTATAGTAGCCGTTTATCAAGAAAACACCAATTAATCCATCTTATATTTTCTAAAAAATCATTTTATATCACTAATTTTGAAAAAAAAGGTTTCGAAAAATTTTTACGTGGACGTCCGGATGTTAATTTTGTATGTGGTCACGATAACTTCAGAAAAAATTGACGTATCGAGACCGGGTCTTTTTAGTTGTTAATAGTTTATTACATCAAGTGGTTCCCTACTTATCTAGCCTATAAATATCATATAAAAGCATATAAAATGATTTTCAACTTTTAAGTTTTATTGATATTAAAAATTTAAAGGCGCTTTCCTATTTTTTCAGCCTTTGATAGTCAAAGGACAAATGTACCATACAGCCTATATAGATTTTAATACTTTGTGTACATATTCGATTTATTTTAGTAAACATTATTAAGTTCCCTGTTGGTGACACTACCTGTTACAATAATAAAGTGCTAAATTTAAAACACGTAAATAATATATATAAATAATATATATAAAAGTCAGGAATATAATTTTTTTCATCAATATTAAATGCAACTTTTGCATTTTCCAAATATTTTGTTTTATATACATTTGTTTTGCGTTCCTTTAAATTTGTCCACGTATATATATACTCGTATTATAATAAAAACCAAATCTTTGAAGTGTAATATTCTTCTCACAATTATTATTCTATTACACCAGCCCATTCAATAGTTTAGTAATGTTTATATATTTAGTATTTATTTTTATATATTTTAGTAATTTTTGTATATTTTTAAATACTTTATATATTTTAATAAGTTTTAAATATCATATATACGACATATATGATACGACCTGGGGACCTTCAAGAAAAGAGCTTACTCCTTTCTAAAGGGCCGGCAACACACCCGCAATTCTCCTGGTGTTGCGGTTGATCATGGGCGGCGGTAGTCACTTAACATCAGGTGAGCCGCATGCTCGTTTGCCCCCTCTTCTATAAAAAAAATCATAGTATATGGAGCGGATATTCCTCTATATCCTATGATATTTTATTTTTTGTTATTATTTATAGATTTATATTTTATCACACAATCGTATAGTTTAACCATTCATAGATTTTTGGTAGGTATCGATATTTTGTAGATATTTAAGTAATATAACTTGTTCTTCCTTGCCATCACCTCGTGCCACGGGTAACTAGTAGTAATGAAAAAAAAAACTTTATAGAAAAGCCATGCATAGAAGCCAACTTTTATAGGTTGATTTTAGTAGTAGTAGTTCATTCAACCAGCTAAAAAAAAGAAAAATGGAAAAAAATATATTTCATACATACACATATTTTCGAAATATATAAAATATAATAATAAACTGAGTGTTGAAACGCGGGTTAAAAGGTTACTAGCGTGTGACAGTAGAATAACGCGGTTGTATTTCATATGTTGAGTGCACAAAACCCTATACCTGACCGGAAAATGGGTCATTTTCGTGCTAACGAGGCACGCCATCTTGTCGTCAAGGCTGACAACGGATCTGCATTATGATTATTAATCGATAATAGATGTCTTTTAGCAACAGCACCATCTACCGTCAGGAGAACTGCGTGCTCACTTGTCACCCTAATTCCACCAAAATGTTATTGACTTATACATTCGAACATTGATGAAAAAGATGTCGTTGAAAAAAACAATTCGTAAGATTACACCAAAAATAAGTGATGGTTTTACTATTAATTACTAGTGAGATATCAGTGTACGATCATTACATTAGTGCTTGTTATTCTCGTCTTTTTAAAAAATCCTTTTACCTTTATTCGTCCCATTGCTAGACCCAGGCCTCCTTTCATTCTCTCATCTCTAAGAGGGATTTTGAGCACAGGAGAGTCTACACCAATGTGTCCGTGTTGGGGAACTTCACATATTTTAATTTTTTTTATATCGATCTGGTTTACTTTTGTTTGCCGCCAGGTATGTAGTCAATTAGCACCTAAACTTTGAATTAAAAACTTCATTCATGCCGGACGGGGACTAAACTTGCGAATGCTTATCCCTTTGTCCTCTTTTTACCGTTATTGATTCCCCCAATTAACTCGATACTTCAATATATTTAAGTCATTAACCCACTTCTGGGAACTTCCATAAAATCTATTGGCTATACATTGCTAGTACAATTAATTGTAATTAATGCAGCGAATTGTAACGTTTTGATTTTAAAATATTAATTTAGATAACTTTTAGATTCAATTATAAAAAAGTGGCGAAAATATGAGTATCTGAGAGATGACTACATGTTAGTGTCATTTGCTGTAGAGATTATCGGTCCGTGGGGTTCAACTGAAGTTCCTAAAGGAACTTTATCCGCTATTGGTCGTCGCTGTTGGTGATAAGATGGCTGGATTTTTTCTCGTTCAAAGATTAAATTAATATAGCCATTTATCAATTCAACGAGAAAATACAGCCAGTGTTCTTGGCACGATACCATGGGGAGTAAAACTGTATGATAGTATAAGTTTTTACTTTTAGTTTTTCTTTATTATAGTTTTTTAATTTTGTATATTTCATTAGATATCAATAAATTTTGTGGAATAAAATGTCAAATTACCACCGTTATGTACTTTACTTAAAACTACCATAGCCTTCATTTGACCTTCGAAAAATCATTCGATCGAAACCTTTCAGAATCTAAGTGATGCCTCGATTCTTGTATGTGACCAACATTTAGAGTAACATATAACATCCATTTTCACTTTTCGTCACGTAAATGTAAACGAGTCCAAATGATTGCGTATGCGTAAACGCATGTTATTAACGTTTCGACATTTGAGCTCGATACGAGAATCGAACTGATTTAATTGTCCTTAGTATAAACATGCTTTGTTATTTATCTCTCCCTGCCAACATTCCGTGACAGCAACAGACACATGTAATCGATTTACTTGAAGAATCTTAAATTTTATTACGCAATGGCTACAATTTAACTACCTTTTAGATAGATTGTTAAAATAGTTTAATTTTTTGGTTTTTTGTTTGCATTCACTTTTAAAACAACTGAAAACGAAAAAAGCAATATTCGTATTTCTAAAGGATTGTAACCAGTTTTCTTTTAGTAAAATAAAGGAAACATAAAATTCTAAAGTATTATGGAAGTGGATATTACTTTACCTGTCTTGAGTACTTTCAAAGTATAAAAGACAAATTTTTACACTTTATAAAAGAAAAATTTAAATTTTTTTTACCGATACGAACGAAAATAGCGAATAACTTAAGTCATAGATCCAAAACCTCCATTCTTCTGATCGCATTAACTACTCGTTATGAGAAAAGAGAAAAGTGCAAAATAATAGCATTCCGTGGGAAATAGTCACTATAGCTTGAATATGTCACATTGAATGTTTCACTGTATTTTCTAATTACTAAATGAATGATGAATACTTAGCACTCTAGTTAATCGGTTATGTTCTTAATTGATGTAACAATGAAGAATGAAAGAAAAATTTACAATAATTTCATTTTATTTCAGATAGTTCCGGTGTTACTCATTGCTGCAATCGCAAGATATAAATGTGAACCGATTTCCGGATATAACTACAATTATGGAAATAGTGCATCGCAGTTCGGAGACCTATTGAAGCCTCCCCCACTTCCGCTACCAATTGCACCCGTGCCATTCCATGGGGGGAAAGCACAGCGTCAAAATATCAATTTTGGATATCATTACCAGCCTGCTCCTCTAATTACACCAATCCAACGGCCTTCAGATTTTAAGCTTCCTGCTCCATTTTACAAGCAGTATAACTTTAACTTCGTGCCTGCACCTCAGCCTTTTTCAACAACTCCTTCCCCTTCCTTGTTCCAAAAAATATCGGGATGGCTCTTTCCTTCCCAACAGATTAATACTAAAGTAAATAAATATAATAGTGAGTCATCAAATAAAGATTGCAATCCCTGTAATTTAGTGCCATGGATTCCAGTGATAAAATATAACTTAGGAGAAACAAATTCTCAATCAAGTTTAAGTTCCAATTATGGCCCTCCGAGTTCAACAGCCCTCGCTCAAAATTTAGTTCAGTTTCGTCCACAACCATTCGACACACCAAATCAAGATCAGAGGCTAAACCAGCTTTTATTTGAAAAACCAAATATTCCTTATGAGATCTCAGATCAAACACAATTAAGTAGTAATATTTTTACAAACCCAAGTTCGACATATGGACCACCGAGTGCGACACAACAAATATCAATTTCATCACAAAGTCCTTCTAGTTCCACATACTCTATTCAAAAATCATCGTATGGATTGTCGAATTCATCAACAAGACCACATAATTCCGTGAACGGATTATCCGTTCCTTCCTACAGTTCTCCTACTTTATCACAAATAGCTTCCTCTTATGTAACACCATTGTCATCTGTTACTGTAAGTCATGAAGTCAAAACTCTTGTTCCAACTTCTCAAACTTATAGCCCTGTAGAAAATGATCTCGAAGTACTTAATACTGCAATACCATCCGAAAATATACAACTTCCGAAAGTATCTCATCCGATAGGCTTCAAGAATTCTTATGGGGAAGATATTACCAACAGCCACTCATTGGATATCCCTTATTCACTTACAGCAATTGGTGCTGATTCAACCAAAATTAAAACACATAATAAATTTAACTCATCAGAACCAAATGTTTCTGTAGCACTTGCAAATCCTGCCCCTTTTTCATTAAATAGAGGCAGAAATATTCACACTTTGCAACCAGTAGCTCTACCGAATTTAAGTGTATCTCCTTTGCCCCCCATTTTCAATGCTCGACCATTTCGTCCCATAGCCTTTCCAAATTATCCATTCAGGTTATCACATGATACAAACTACGTCAAAAAAACTTCAAACAATATTAACGTAGCGAAAAGCGTACCAGTTGCAGAATTTGTTCATTCAATTGAATATCCTACTACCATTATTGAGTCGCCGGTTATAGATATAGATGCTACAAAATCTACATCCAATCATAATAAATCTTTTAGAAATATACCTAACAGTTATGTAATTGATGAAGTTCGAGACATATCTCCCCAAGCTTCAGAAGATCATGTATCAGCAGCAACAGCAAATCATGATGTAAGTTTTGAAACAACTGGTGCAGAATTTGGAAATAATTTTTCCGAAAACAAATTACCCTTGGATATAAAACATGTGCCCGCAAATCATAAGCCAGACTTTGCTGATTTAAGAGGAGCTAAAGATGATGATGTCGATCGATATCGTACTGAAAGTAATCTCCAGAGTATTGATTCACCTCTTTTGTATCTAAAACCCAGTGCACCGCATAAGAATTATGAAAATTTTGTATTAACTATTTCCACACCAGCAAGTCAGAAAGAGTATGAAATATATGACGATATTACTACTACAGTTGCACCTCAACAATCTAATGTTTCTGATGATTGGGATGAAAGCAGAAAGTATTACAGAAAAGATTTGCCAACTTCGACTAGTAAACATGAAAATCACCCAAAAATTTTACAAATAATTGTTCCTTATATCACGGAACAAAAACAAGGAGAAAACAATAAAGAGTTGGAATCAATTTCACAGGAAGTGCAACATTCATCGACAAAGGAAGAGTACCAAGGCAGAAAAGTGCCCGTAAATACAGAAATATCAAAATATAGCAACGACATAGAAACTTCAACGGTTTTAAGTACAACGACAGAACAGCAAAGTACATCAACCGTAACGGAATATTATGAAACAGAACTAATGAATACGCCAACTGTATTGAGTGATTTTTACAACGTTAATGATCCAACATTTGATATAATTAAATTGCAACACACTATTGACGACTGGACTGAACAAGAATATTCTAATCACTACGCGACACCTGATAGAACACGATCCAACGAAAAACATGCCAAACAAATTCCTGATGAATTCTTAACCACAATTAATCCTTATTCTCACCAAAATACTGCGACAAATGATTACAATTATGACGATTTTGATCACGAAGGTTCTAGTAGTATTCAATATTCTATCGCAGATATAACAAATGGTACGTTTCTCAAATCACAAAAGGAATATAATACAATAGACAGAATAAAAAACAAATATAAAACAGGTAAAGATCTTGATGATAATCAAAAACTGCGTGTATATACAGCAGCATCTTCTTTCCGTGATACTACTACAACGCTTGCACCGTGGGGTTCTATACAAACTTCAATATCGCCTTTAACGAACGAAAAGGTGTACGTTGTAACATCAAAACCTTGGCACGATAAACCAGCCAAAACAAATGAATTTGATGACAAGTTTGAGTCAAAAAAAGCTATTAGTGACAGTGACGACAGCATAGCTGACAGTTTTCCTTTTAAGTCACCAAGGTTTGTCAGTCGTCCACCTTTTGGCTTTAAAGTGTCTGGCCCAGCCTTGCTAGACTCAATCAAATCTGATTCATCTTACGGCTTTTCCAAAGGCTGGCATCAAAGTAGTAAGGATAATTTAAATTATAATTAATTCTTCATATTTCTTAATTTCTCTTAAAAGATAAACCAACATTCTGTCTTCTTTCAGTAAACAACTTGCGCAGTCTTGACCAAGGCATACTTTCGCTAGAAAGGCCCGATGAGAGAGTTCATGTTAAAACGGATGAGGTTTATATCATTTTATGTTCTTTTTTTGTACATTATTATCATAAAATATGCTACTATTCTGCATATGACAATAATATCTGGTTTATCCTCTAGTAAATCCTTTATTTAGGTCCAGATATGATTAAACGATTTATAACTTTCCATTTTACTCAAATATACTTTTCCTCAAAATCCGGGGACAAAGTATGTGTACATTTGTTACATTGGTGTATGTAAGGTATTTTTTTTTCATTCCAGGATACTGCAAAAAGTGAGGACTTTGACGATAAATAATGGAGAGCTACGAACTTAATCCGTCATTAACAAGCACAAAATGATTAAGTGAGTGCATGTAAATGATAACACTCCCAGTGTAAAAGTGACTTAAACTTTAAGGAAATTGCAAAGACTATGAAAATTCAACGATTGTTATTTTTATAAATAAAATTGTTGAATTTTATATAATGTCAAATTAAGGAGAACACGAAAAGGTCGTGTTCTCTTTTATCTGACTTTAAAGTTAAGTTAAGATGAAGTATTAGGAACCAAAAAAAAACCAAACATACTTATGTTTGGAGCAAATGATATAGTATTTTATTAATTTTTACAAAGATTAACTTTGTGGTATTTAGTGTATAATTTTAGCGGTTTATTTGCAATTTGGTATCCAAAGCATGATTAACCAGCGGATTTATGGTGAAATAATTACTCAACTAGATAACATTTGTAAATATATTATGTGTATACATTATTTTGTAAATAAACAATCAATGAAAAATTACATTTATTTTATTTGTAAAACTATTTATTGTAACTTAAAAGGTAAATGATAATACATATATACAGATAACAATTATTTAATGGTTTTTATCTTCATGTATCGATAGCTTCTTCTGAGTTTTTATTCTTTAGTTTGAAGTAAAGAAATTCAATGCTCCATGACATAACAGTGGCGAAAGTAACAAAATTTAACACAATTATGGGTATTCTGTAGCTACCGGAGGCTTCCCGAATTCGACCTGAAATTTTTTGCAACATTAAGAGTCAATTTTAAAATAGTCAGATAAAAGTTATCCATCAAATAAATTACAACCTGACTGAATTTAAAAGTGTAACAACTAAATTATTTTGTTAACGCAAATGTAATTTTTAATTTGTATATGTTGTATTTTATACTTCAAATAAGTAGGATTTAAAAGTCGACCCTAACTAAAAAGATACATGAAATTACTCATAAAGTCATATGAAATAGACAAATTAAACTTTAGGTGGATGGTGTGATCGCTTGTCACCCTTTTACTATAAAAAAGCTTAGTAGCACAGTCGCTAGAAATATGCTATGTTGCTGCTGAGCCGTGGGTTCGCTTTCCATACGAAATAAGTGTTTATAAAACCTTTAAATAATTATCCTGTTAGGGTGTTTATTAG
Organism: Parnassius smintheus behrii; assembly: GCA_036936625.1. Taxonomy (NCBI): domain Eukaryota; kingdom Metazoa; phylum Arthropoda; class Insecta; order Lepidoptera; family Papilionidae; genus Parnassius; species Parnassius smintheus. The sequence continues at coordinate 37,913,779 of JAUPFT010000003.1, read as the reverse complement.
TGTGGAGTTTTTGTTTGTGAAACGCTTACATGATGTAAGAGAAAATCCTAATGTTTTAAAGCATAGAAATAATAATAATATTTGGGTATGAGTATCGTAAGAGGCGGTAAAGGGAAACTGAAACAAGAGATGGGCAGGAGCATCTTTTTATCTACTTAAAATACTGAAAATCTGCGGCTGCCAACCCGCCTGCCAAGCGAGGAAGCTATGGCGAAATTCGCCTTATGAGGCAAGCTATGGGGGCGGCCTATGTTGGACATATAGTCCTATAGTAGTATAACCATATAGTCCGTGATATGTTATGTTTTACTGAAGATGCTAGTTCATTTATTAGTGATTTGTGGTTTTAAAGAATTTTCCTAACCAAAATATTGCTGCAACGGATTGTAATGTTATACTGATGTAGTTTCAAAGAAATAAATTTTCCGCAAATTATTTCTCTGACAAATTTATTATCGTGAATTAATAAACTGATTGCGCTTCGATTAAATATTTCTATAATTAATTCCTCTAATCAGTTATCAACCTATTTACTCGAGATTAGTTCAACTCAAAACCCAGAAAACCAACGTGAAGCAAAAAGCCGCTATGCGTCATCGAGACTTTCTGCTTGACGTTGACGTTTCTGCTGAATGACATACGAGTTTCTGGGTCAAAATTGCTGCTAAATAGGTCCCTCAAGATGCAAATAAAAAGTGGGCCCTGGTGGAGATGAAGGCATAAAGAGAAATTCAAGCAATAGTTGGATTAAAAATGTTTTGGATATAAGCAAAATGTAAGCAATAACACAAACTGAAAACCAACTTCAAGGAACTAAAAATAATATAATTTTCACATATAATAATTTCCACAAAATTTAACAGTTTGTGAATTTGTGTTATTACAATATGTCTTAGCACTGAGATTATATTCTTTTTTGTTTTCTTTAAAGTCTATTTTTTCTTTGTATACATAATTTTTTTATTTTATGTACTGATTTTGCATATTATGGGCGATGAAGGAAAACATTGTGAGGAAGAGGTAAAGAGGCATTCACGAGGAATACCAATTTAGAGGAGAAAAATATACTACTGGAGTGCGGCGCACTAATCGTTCCGTAATACTCGTAAATACGAAAATATTTTTATTTATTTATTTATTTTTATTTATTTATTTATTTAATTCTAATATCAGTGCCATAAGCTTCTACTCCGTTCACATGATACACCCTATTTTTTCCAAACGGTAGTAAAGGTCATCCAGCATATTACGTACATATGAATATAAATAAATAACAGGTATAAAATATATATATAAATACGAATCAGCTGCTAATGAGATAATTCCGGCAGTTTATTAAAAAAACTGTGAAGTTCTTGAATGCTTAACGATTGTTAACCATTCTTATTTCAAGAGGGAGCGCGTTCCAGAGAAGAACAAATGTATAGTGAAGGATAAATACTATAAAGAAATATAGAAAGCCAGATTGCTGAGACACTTAAGAAAAATGGTTATTTAAAAGATGCAGTTTTCTATCACGGCTGGAGCAAAGGTACTGAAAGTGGGGAGCTAAGTAAGGAGAGGATTTGAGGACGTCGGTATGAAGTAGAGGGTGGAGAGTGCGCGTATACTTCGTCCTTGACAAAGGGATGTAGCCACATAAATTGAGAACGGTAAGTAGGCACATGTTCATACTTACGAATAGTAAAAAGAACAAAAGAAGAAGAAAATAATCGAATGAAGTTATTAAGAGGACGACAAGCAGATCTACACTCAGGTGAAAACAACACACATCACCGTAATCAATCAAGGAAAGAATTGAGGATTGTACCATTAATGTTTTGGTTCTGGATGAAAGAAAGGTTTTCAGATAGTAGAGAGACATTTTTTTGACTTTCTTGCTTGCTTTATTGATTAATTATTTGGGCATGTCAGTTTAAAGTGGATTCGATTTTTAGGCCAAGGTCTTTGAGAGAAGTGCATAAATCCAGAAAAAAGTCATTTAAATTATTTGGGGATAGAGCTGTAGTGTCTATTTTTTTTAAATTATGCATTAATTATCTACTATTTTGTCCTGCCACTAATTGTAATGAAGGCGTCCGTAAAGTCAATTTAGATAAACCAAGCCTCTCAGACAGACTTTGAATACGCTTTAGGTCGCTATTGACCATATCTATTGTTTTACTCACAGGCGATTAAATTCATTGTATACCGCGGCGTTGCGCGACGGATACGCAATATATATAAAAAAATCAGTAAGATACAAAATCAAGCTTGATGCAGATGAACCGTCAATGTAGAACGACTGCTGATGTCCCCGAAGATAAGAAACAATGCTGCGCTTCGGGAGAATATACGACATATAATGAGAAAAGATAAAAGTAGGATTTCATGACTGATGTTTTTGAAGATATCGAAAAAGTCAACCAAAGTCAGCACATTGTTTTTGGTGCTCTTCATGCCCGCCCCAATATTATCAGTAACTTTAAGAAGAGCGGAATCAGTGCTGTCAGACTGATGAGAGCGTTCCTATAGAGAAACTGAGGAAAATTCAATCTCTAAGGGAGTGGAATAGAGTGTTACGAACACCTGAATTAAAAAAAAAAAAAAGCGGGTGCAAAGTTTTTTATGTAAAATATTAATTTGAAAAGTTTCTTCGTATTTTGTTTTATTTTATAGGAGAATGAGCAAACGAGCATACGGCTCACTAGATAACTGAATAACTGCAACACCAGGGGAATAACAGATGCGTTGTCGGCTTTTATAAACGAATAGGCTCTTTTCTTGAAGGTCCCTGAGTCGTATCGGTCCGGAAAAATCTCTAGTGGTAGTTGATTCCACATTTATACGATCAAAGAAAAACTTCTTCGAAGAATACTGTTTGTATATGTCGGTCTCAGTTAAGTCAAAAATCATTTATTCAACTAGGATATTATATACTTTTTGAACGTCGTTCATTAGCCGAGGGGCCCCTAGAACTTGGGGGCCCCGGGGCACTGCCCCGCCTAGCCACGAACGCCACTGAGGGGAATACATTTAGGCTGGAAGTGATTGGGTATAGTCGGATTAGAAGTTTTAGGCAAGGGAAGTAGACTAGGCCATGCGCCCCAGTGACTGCAAAACTTCGGAATATAGGGAAAATTTTATAATATGGGAGATAACTGGAGGAATGTGGTCAGGATATAGATACGGCAGCTACATCATGTACGATCCGGCAGCTGATACTATCGAACCCAATAGTGTTTGATTTACTGGAAAGGACTATCTTTGTAATGTTATCCAAAGTAACTGAAGAAAAATGGAAGAGATCTACATAAGTATTTACGTGGCAGGGCCATGCTGCAGCTATATTAATTGTATAGTTGTAGCACGAACGGGAAAGGACCACGCTCTCACAGAATACCAGCATCAAATAGCAGCTTAATGCTGCTGTGTTTCGTATGGTGAGTGTAGAGAACCGGAGACCCTTTTTACTGGAAAAGAGGCATTCCATCTTAGTCCTCAAGGCTGACAACGCATTTTCATTTTGGTTCGTAAACGAGGATAGATGTAGGATGTCTATGGGCCACAGCAACCACTTACCATCAGGTGGGCTGTGTGCTCGCTTGTCAACCCTTTTCTATTAAAAAAAGCAATTAAAAAATCAAGCCATTTAAATAATCAACAGTTTGACATTTGGTTTGAAGATCCAGAGGAGTAAAAGAGACAAAATGACGATTAATATCATTCAAACCATTGAGTTATACAAAACTATAAATCACAAATTCAAACCAAGTATCCCTTAAAACTAGAAACGAGGCTTTTTACCTATTCCGGGGGTCCCAACAAACTTCCAAACATCGGCAGAGGAAGAGAAAATTATGTAAATACGTTTTAACGTCAACCTATACATCTATATGTAACAGTAAATGTTTTAAGCCGTGATATACCGAATATATTATACCGAATAATATATAATAATACCGAAGCTATATACCGTAAAATAGTTAACACACACACACACACACACACACACACATATATATATATATACATATATATATATATATATATATATATATATATATATATATATATATTGACGACACATTGAAAAGGCTATCGCCGTACTGATCCGAGTCAATACATAATTTCTATAAAAACTTGAAAAAACGCTGTCATAAAGTCTAAAATTGCGTAGCGCCCGCGATGATTACAAGCGCTTAGAAATTGTCAGAATCTTAAAATATTTTTTTTATAAATTATTGATTTAAGTAATCAAAATAATGAACAAGTAAATTACGAATATTGATGTTATGAATATATTTGAGTGATTCCCAAGCATATAGAATATAGATTAAGTAATGTCATTGTAATTTCAACTATAGTGATTTTAGAGGTGTATTCGCAAATAATTATGATCGAGTCAAAATTATACAATCGTGTTTTTGAACAATCAAATTCAAGATAAAGACATGAATTTGCCTATATCAAAATTCCACTTTCGTTAGTGGTGTCATAGTCCTATACTATTCGATGAAACTAGGTGCATTTTTCACGGTGTCGCCTTAATCTTAAATGTTATCTTATAGCTGATTAATTATATGATTACGAAACGGATTAAATCGATAGTAAGGGATTTTCCTATTCGATATGTCATGTATGTAGGTGCATAAAAATAGCATCAGTTACCTAGGAGTGATCCAAGTGTAATAATAACAATGCCGTTGAAGAACATCTGTATGCCTGAGGCGAAAGGCAGCCGCTCCAAAGGCACGTAGCTTGGTATGACAATATTCATATAAACAGTTCTAACACCTTTCGTGATGCCTATTGCTATCGCCACGAAGAGCATTCCCGTGAACGAAGTCGTAAAGAGCATTACTGAAAAATAAAAATGACGAATAAATGATAATTTTTAAAAAATTACCCAGGGTTAGCGGTATAGGAGGATCCACAAAGGCATTATTTCCTCATTTGGTTGTCTGGCCGTCTTATACATCCAAAGTTTAGGGAATTTTAGAAAGAAATATAAATGAAAATATTTAAATATGCTTACTTCTATTCGATGACAGTAAATAAGTTTCATCTATAATACATATATACATATAATCACGCCTCTTTCCCGTAGGGGTAGGCAGAGACCACTTCTTTCCACTTGCTACGATCCTTACATACTTGTTCCGCTTCGTCCACTTTCATTATTCCCTTCATACATCCTCTACGGTTTAGGGTACTCTTAACCTGGCCTTTTTTCAAGACATCCCTAATTTGGTCTAGAAAAGTCCGCCTAGGTCTACCCCTTCCAGCACTTTCGTTCACACTCACCTTATACACTTTTTTCGTCAATCGTTCTTCATTCATTCTCTCGATGTGGCCAAACCATCTCAGCATACCTTTCTCAATTTTTGTCACTACATCTTCTTTCAGACCACAACGTTTCCTTATCTCACTATTTCTTATCCTGTCATTCAGTTTAACTCCTATCATACTTCTTAGTGCCCTCATCTCAACTGCATTTATTCTACTTTCATGTTTCTTCTGAAATACCCAACTTTCACTTCCGTACATGAGTGTCGGAACCAACACCCCCTCATGCACAGCCAAACGAGCCTTGTTAGACACCTTCCGACTGCTCATAAAGGAGTGCAAAGCTCCATTCACCATGTTTCCTGCATTCACTCTTCTTTCGATATCACTCTCACACTTTCCGTCTCTTGTAAACTTTGACCCCAGATACACAAACTCTTTCACCTGTTCAATTTGTTCATCTTCAATCACGATATTGCAGTCTGTCACTGCCTCATCTTTTTCAAACACCATCACTTTCGTTTTCCTTACATTCATCTTCATTCCCTTTCTAACAAAAGCTCCACTCATAGCAGTTACCATCTCCTGCAACTCCTCGGCCGAAGACGCAAGTAATACTTGGTCATCAGCATAGAGAAGACATTTGACGAGTAACTCATTCATTCTCAACCCACTTTCATTCTCTTTTAAATCTGTCAAACAATTGTCCATGAACAGATTAAACAGCCACGGTGACGCTACACATCCCTGTCTAACACCTTTTTCGATATTAAACCATTCAGTGTATGTATAACCATTCAATGCTCGTATGAGGACACTGCTCACACCGTACACGGACAGTGCTGACCACAATTCATTCCTCACCACTCTATCATAGGCCTTTTCTAGATCTACGAAGGCGCAGTAGATTTTCTTGTTTTTAGCCAAACACTTTTCGGCTATGCACCGCAAGGAAAAGACCTGATCCGTACATCCCATTCCCTTTCTAAATCCCGCTTGTACATCCCATATTTTCTCGTCTGTTTCATTCACAACCCTTTCAATCAACACTTTCGCATACAATTTACCGACGACGCTAAGAAGGCTTATACCACGGTAATTTATGCAGTCCTGCCGTGACCCTTTTCCCTTATACAATGGCACGATTACGGCTTTGCACCAGTCTCCCGGCACTTGCCCATTTCGCCAGCACAGATTGAAAAGGCAGTACAGCTGACTAGCCACCAGGCCCTGTCCAGCCCTCAGCATCTCGACGGTAATCCTGTCATACCCTGCAGCCTTACCTAATCTCATACTTTTCAACGCTTTCACTATTTCATCCATGCTTATCTCATTTTCATCAACATTTATATTCGTTTCCATGGAAGGTGGCAGATGCTGTACCTGCACTTCCTCTCTTTCAAACAAACTTTCAAAATACTCTTTCCATCTCTTTAACACACATTCTTCTCCTTTTATAATGCTCCCATCTTGACTCCTGATTGTACTCAGCTCCGAGGTAGAAGTTTTTCCTCTGACTGTTTTGATGGTTTTCCAGAAAAACTTAATGTTTGACTGGAAATCTTCAGTGAGCCTCCTATCGAAATCATCTTTTCGTTCTTCTTTCTTTCTAGACACAGTTTCTTTCGCTGCTGTTTTCAATCTTTTATACTTCGTTCTTGCTTCCTTTATCTCGTCATCCGTTGCCTTTTGAACTTTTTGGTTAGCTTTTGTTGCTAACTAATCCAACCACGCTTTCTTCTTTTCTTGCACAACCCTTTGTACATCTTTATCCATCCACACGTTATCATTCTTTCTCCCTTTCCTTATTTTAGCTACCCCGCATACCTCAATCGCAACATTTACAACCCCTTTCTTAAATGTCTCCCACAAATCTTCAATCCTTCCTGTCTCTTCTATCCCTTTAAAACACTCTTTCAGTTTCTCTACAAACTCGTCTTTCTTTTCTTGTAGATTTTCCACTTTTACTCTGTCCAAAACACTCGTAGGCTCGGCCCCTCGGTGTCGCCACCGTATAAAGAGGCCACGCATTCGGGCTATGACCAGGAAGTGGTCTGTGTCGAGGCCTACACCGCGGTATGCCCGAGTGTCTAGCACTTTCTTCTTCAGTCTTTCATCCACAATTACAAAATCAATCATACTTCTAGACTCACCCTCATCTCTTGTATACAAATGGATCTTTTTGTGGTCAAACATTGTGTTGGCCACGCACAGATTCCATTCCAAGCATACTTCAAGCAGGCTTCTCCCATTGTCATTCACTCTCTCGTCCCCAAACATACCCAGAACTCCTTCATACCCATCACGCTTTACTCCAACCCATCCATTAAAGTCCCCTAACATCACGATCCGTTCATTTTCTCCGCATTTATTCAAGACCTCTCTCATGCTATCCCAAAATTCCTCTCTCTCTTGTTGTGATTTTAGTGACCCACCTCCACGCAGATCCGTCGGTGCATAGACCCCAAGGATAAACAAGCGGGTGAGTCCAACTTTTAACCTAATCCAGAGGAGTCTTGGGCTTACACATTCATGCTCCATCACACATTCAACCATTCGAGATGAAAGAATCACACCAACTCCCTGACATCCTCGGCTGGTTTGGGGGACTCCCGACCAGTATGCCGTGTAGGGGCCATGAACCGTGGTGTCACATCCTTTCCTCTTGGTTTCGTTCACGCACAGAATATCAATGCAACGTTCATCCATCATCTGACACACTCCATCTACCTTTCCATCCATCCCTCCTCTTACATTCAACGTATCATCGTTCATCTATAATAATAATTTTTAAAAAATTACGTGGTGAGCCACTACTATAATATAGTTGTAGCACGAATGGGTTGGCTAGACCGGGGCAGAACCACGCTCTCACAGAATACTAGTGTAAAATAGTAGCATGATGCTACTGTGTTTCGTACGGTGAGTGTAGAGAACCGGACACCCTTTTTATTTGAATTGAGGCATTCCATCTTAGTCCTCAGGGGTGACAACGCATTTGCATTTTGATTTTTAATTGAGGATAAACGTGGATGTCTATGGGCCACAGCATCCACTTACCATCAGGTGGACTGTATGCTCGTTGGTTACCCAATGCTACAAAAAATGCACCTATAGAAAATTCGAAATCCTTTTGGAAATGTGGGAAAATGCAAAATTTAAAATTGGCTACACATGAAAATTCTAATGATTAAGACAATAAACTGTTAAAGTTTGCGTTTTTGTAGAAACTTGGAAAGTAATGTAAGTATAATTAAATGTTGTTTTTTTAATTTTATATGTGCCTAACTGGTTTCTCGGTGACGGCTATGACGATTTGAATAAAATCTTATACTTAGATAATAATTTACTTTACTCGTTTTTCTAAATTCTTGGGATGCCTGAGAAAATTTGCCTGAAAAAAGGAAACCTGCATGTCTGAGGAATAAGAGAAAAAATATTTGGAAGACATGTGAAGTCAACGCCAACACGCATTGGGGCAGCGCGGCGGACATTTCCTTGCCCTAAAACCCTCTCGGAAATGAGAGAAGGCCTGTGCCCAGCAGTGGGACGTATATAGGCTGTTACGTTACTACTTTACCACCAGGTATTATTTTTAACTATCGTCATTATGGTCTGTATCTAAAGCTAACGTAATATGTAAACAATATGTACTATATAAACAAATTATATAATTTAAGTAACTATAATGTAGTTTTTATTACGTAACTGTCACGAAGTCATTAAAATAAAAAATAGTATATACATAGCAAAATATTTATAATACTTACAGCTTCGAATAATGATGATCACAACCAAGCTAACCAAGTACATCACTCTTGGAGGCTTGTGACACCATTCTCCTATAAACGGTGATACGAATCGAAACAATGTATCCGAAAATCCAATAACAGCCATTATTTTTGCTATATCTGCAGTTTCGAACTTCAATAAGTCCTTAAGAATAATTGGCAACAATAACGAAAAGTTAGTTTCTACACATGACGCCATTGAAAGACCAAATAAAATATTAACAAATATTGGGTCCCTTAACAGTGTTAAATCGAAAAAATCAATAAATCTGTCGAACAAAGTCTTCGACTTCATATCGTTGTCGGTGGTTACATACGAAGCATCATTTTCCTTTGCTTTTATTTGCTTTATGTTGTCTTCTTCGTGAAATATATTAATAGAACTTCCTAAATTAATTTCTTGAGATTCCCACCATTTATACCGAGATGCCGAAAGGGGTGGATCAGGTGATTCTTTACTTATATCTGGATGGGAGATTGCATTCCTTGTTTGTATGTTAGTTGTGTTTTTTAAAGATCTCATAGATAGACTTTTGGGATACTGCACGTCGTTTTCTACTGCTTCACCCAGCTTTCGCAATGAATCAACATCTGGAACTTATTACTTATCTATTAATTGCACAAAATTGTACGTTGAGTATTCAATGTTATTTCTGAGAATAAAATACCTGTCTGTTTGAAAGAGGTAGATATTAATTCAACCCTATGCTCGTTATTTAATGGTAGCATTTCCTCTAACACAGGCGGATCCTTTAAATACCATTTCGCGGGTCTCAATAAGAATGCTGCTGCAAGAGAATGAAGACAGATTGCTCCCAAAATAAGTACAGCGTATCGCCAACCATATGAATACATTAGGGCACTCATTACCATTGGCATGAAAATTGTCCCTAAGCCTGTGATAGACATTCCAACTCCTATTGCTCTTCCTCTTTTATCTTTGAAATATGAGTTAATTGCCAAGGTAAAAGCTGCCATTACTGCAGCCACACCCGTTGCTGTAACCAACGAATTACACTAATCACATTTTTTAATTTACAAATAAATTATATTTTTAATATAACTACCCTTCTGTCTGTACTCACAATTAATAATACTGTACGATATTATGAAGATCCAAAAATCAGAGGCAACTGAGGTGAGAATAAGTCCTGATGAAATCATTAAGGCTCCAAATACTGCCACTTTTCTATATCCCCATCTTCGAAGAGTTGGCCCTCCAAAAAATGAAAGAAGCATTCCAAAACCATGGTTTAGGGTAATAACTAGTGTACCCTGTGTTGCAGTTAAGCCTGTTTCCTCAAAAGCTTCTTGAAATACCAATCCAAAACCAGCAATAAGAGGTAGCACTACAACCTGAGAGAAATAGAACTTAGTATTAGTTTTTAGATGTTAACGTGTATTACTTTTTTTTTAAATTAAAATTTGCGAAACGTTAGAATTCTGCCATTGTTTAAAATAAACATAAATAAACCGTCAATTTAGGATTAAGTTAAACATTTTAAATTAAATTTCAATCCAAATAGCAATAGCAAATAATTCGTTTACTTTACTTCACATACACTGTTTAGTAAAAATCGACAGATTAATAACAATTACACAGTTTATGTTGAGAAAGTAACATTAAAATTGAGAAATTAAGAATGTCCGCCACCCCTTAACATCCCGTTAGTGTAGTAAGGCGCGACAGAGGGGAAACCAAGCAGAGAAACAGGAGATGGATAGCATCATTTTCCTGATAACAGCTGAATAATAATAACAAACTGAGGTTGCCAATCCGCTTGCCAAGAGTGGCAACTATGGTGAATATGAGGCGAATATGAGGCCCATTTTTAGCATTTGACTTTAGAAAGACTGTAATGGTTAATTTGAGAAATGTAACATTCTACATTTCTTATTTCATCTCGTCTATCTCAACAACTATTTCTGTTTACATAAGAAAGATTATATTAAGTATTTGATTTCCTTGTTACAAATAGTTTAATTCACCATTCAATACTCACATTGTTGATTGCATAAGCTAATGTTATCACCCATCCATATCCACCGTCAGGTGGAACTTTATTTACTTTATTTGTCATTTTAGCAAGTATTCCTCGGAATACTTTAATACATTTCTTTACAAAGCGACTAATACTTCCATCATTGTTATACGAACACTGCGCACTTCAAATAAGGTGAGTAAAGTATATAAATTATTCATCACTTACACTTGTAACACTATTTATTGTAAAATTTGTGGATAAAGTTCCTTGACCGTGGGTTTGTTGAATTAACCGGTCATGCCCATCAACGTTACTGCGCTATACCAATAGTGCACCGTACCCGTATACGATGAAATTAAGTGACGAACATCCTATTCGGCTACGGACACTACGATGTTTCTTATCGGTTTGACTTTAATGTTCACTGTTATCATCATCATAATAATATGTTGTCTTTAATTGGCTCAAACAAAAATTTACTTTGTGTTTACCTCAATAAAATAATTTGTTGTTTTAACGTTTCAGGTTTTTTTTGAAGAATTTACTTAGTTATTTATCTAACTTGTATGAATTCTAGTATTAACGCATAATTATTTGTATTAATTAAGATAATCACACTAAGAGTTTGAATTTTATTTATTTATGGCCCCAGGCAAAGACAAAGTATATATTAAAGTGAAGTTCTACAACTAATAAGAAAACGGCTATGTTGTTATTAATATATTCTCGTATTTTATTTTTATTTTAGTAGTAGATGCACAGTAGTGTACCATGTACTTTGATAAGTAATTAGGTTGCTAACCGTCGCTTTGATACCTATAGATATGACGCCTGACGTACGTTGCTTTGAAATTTACATCAAATAGCTCAAATGTAAGTTTATCAAATGATAAAGCAGTCACGAATAGGATTACTTTTATCTTCAATGATTAATATGAAATTAAACTGACAAAATTTTTAATGTATTATTATATTATATAATGTTATTTTATAACACCTTGTTGGTCTATTGGTTGTAGTACTGCGACTGCTGATCATGGGGACCCGGGTTCAAATCCCGGGTGTTTACTAGCTTAACTAGTTGACCTATGTAGTTGACCTGTTGTCCTGCTGATACACTAGAAGGGTTGTAAATAAAACGATCCGCAACAGTGTATGATCTAATTTGGTCTATATCTTTTGAACTATATTTTCAGTGCCTTTTTATAATAAAAATTGACATAACAACGTCAACGTCATTTCTCAAAAAAAGAACTAAATCTTTTTTAAAATTCAAAAATATGTTTTCTTCATAAATTTGGAATATACTGGCGTATAAGTATATATATCATAAACATACCGCCCACCAAGGACATTTAGTGACGGAATGGCCTTCTAAAAAACTTAACTAAATGTCCTTCTAAATTGTACTTACATCTAAAATTTGCACTGAGTACTTAATAACAAATTAACTTCATAAACTAAGAGGTAGTAATTCTAAACTTTACTAATACATGTTATCGTAAATGGAAAAGTAGGTAAACGTTTAATATAATAATATTTTACATACATTTGACATAAAAAGTAAACAATTCATGGATCTGCTATAGGTAAAATACATAATTTTGATGTTGGCCTTTAGTAACTGATGTTTTCGTGCTCAATGTGACTAAAAGATGAGTCAAATGACCCGAATGAGGTAGGACTATCGGATTTTTTACTTGGTCATCTAGTTCTGACTTCTCAAGCCGTCCACGAATTCGCATGATACCATTTTTATCGAGAAAAGGACAGAGTGATATTAGTTTACTTGTTTTTAAATTCAAATACCCTTTTTCCTTTAATTGTTGGTATTCTATTGTGAATGAATCCATTTGTGTTTTCATGCTGCTTCTATTTCGTGATCTTTCAAATATTTACTGTCGTGTTTTTCCCGTTTTAAAATTCTAAGACAATACGCAATAACTCTTACTAATTTTCGCAGACTAGAATAATTTTCGAAAAACACATGCTCTGGAACTACAGTTGTGTGCGCCTTTATAGTTTGTTCTAAATTTGTTTTTAAATCCTTTGGCCTCTTGTACTCAATTAATTTGTTTTTCAGAAATGATGGTCCTGAAAACCATAACGACTAATAAACTGGGTAGTATTAACCTTGAGGCGCAGTCAGCTGGGTTCTCTTTGGTCGGCACATGAAACCATTGTGAAGAATTCAAAGCGCTCAAAATTTCCGAAGTCTTGTTGGCTACGAATGTTTTCCACCTGCTAGGGTGACTGTTAAGCCACGATAGCACTACTGTAGAATCAGTCCATGCAAAGATCTTTTCCTTTGAAATATTTAAAACCTCTGCTGTCTCTGTCAATAACATAGATAAAAGTAAAGCACCACATAACTCCAATTGAGGAATACTAATTTGTTTGATGGGAGCTACTCTTGTTTTAGCCACTAACAACGACGGATGAATTTTGCCTGAGACATCAATTATTCTTAAGTAAACGACGGCTGAGTACGCTGCTTTAGAGGCGTCACTAAAACCGTGCAATTCAAGGTCATCTGATGAACTTGTACCAAGCCAACGAGGTACCTGAACTTTGGTGAGTAATGACAACTCTTCGCGGTAAGTACTCCACTCTGATATTAAATCGGTAGTTAATTCTTCATCCCAACTTACACCTGCGAGCCATAATTTTTGTATGAACATCTTTGCTAATACCACACTAGGAGCTAACCATCCTAATGGACCGAACAAACGAGCTATATCTGATATTATTAGTCTTTTTGTTACAGGTGCGGTCGTCAGACGTGTAAGATTTACCGAGTACTGAAAGGAGTCTTCGTGGCGGTTTCAGGTAAGTCCCAAAATTTTTATAGTACTATCTAGCTTCATTTCTATATTCTTATTATATATTTCTTTTCCCTTAACTACTATATTCCCTTTGTTGTGATTGTCAGTGTACTCATTTTTTATGTTTATTTGACTGCCTGATATGGTGCAGAAGCTGTTCCAAAGGTTACTGTTACCAATTCATAATCCCTAAGTGGTTTTTCATCTCATTCTCATTCTCATCTGCTATTCTAACTTGGCGGTACATTTTAATTATGTCCGCCACAATACTAATAGCGTGTACTCTCCATCTAAGAACTGTATGTCTCAAGTCTGCTTGCAGCGTTGGTCCAACCATTAAAGTATCACTGAGAGAAACTCCCTTTTTGTTTTTCTCAGAGGCGTTGAAAACTACACGAACCTTCGTGGTGGTCTTGTCGTTTCTTATCACCGCGTGGTGTGGTAAGTAAACTGCTTCATCTTTCTTATCATCCTCTTCTTTAACAGGTCTAATGTGTCCTAACTCCAAGTATTCCTTAATTACTTCTATATACTTTTGTATTAAATCTGTGACCTTATTTAATGTTCTTTCTAATGATTTGAATCTTGTTTCAGCTATGTCACGTGAACTTCCGCCTTCGCATGCAGGATCTTCGTCTCGAAATGGTAAACGCGCTGTGTATCTGCCTGTATCATCCCTCTTAGTAGTTTTAATATAAAATTCTTCACATTTTTGCTCTTCTGGATTAAGTATTTTTTTGTATTAACTTGTTCTTTTATCTCCCAGAATTTCTTTAGAACATTGTCTTCTCTGAACTGTGTACAGTGTACACTTATATTTCTACCGTGGTGTTCTACACTTTCATTACTTGAACTGACTACACTGGAAAGGATCCACCCTAAAGTGGTGTTCTGCGCTATTAAAGAACCAGACGGACTCTTTACTACACCTTCCTTAACAACGCAGCAGTAAAAATCTGCACCCAAAAGAACGTCAATTTTATTGGGTGTTTTGAAAGAAGGATCTGCTAGACACAGACCGTTGAGATCAATTCATTCCATTGAACTGGTATTCACAATTCTCTCAGGCAAGTACGATGTAATCTTACTCAAAACGTAAGCATTAATTTGAAGTTGAAAATCAAGATCAACCGTGGACTTTATAATCAGATTTACCATGTAATTAACAATGGTTGACTTGTCTCCTAAACCTAAAACATGACCTCGGACTGGAATTTTCTTAAGCCTGAGAAATTGGACAGTGGACTCTGTTATAAAACAAGCCTGTGATCCTTGATCAAGTACGGCTCGAACTGTTTGAAATTCACCCGACTTGGACTCAGCTTTTATCAATGCAGTGGCTAATAAAACCTGTCTGGGTTTTAAAACTTCTCTCGAAGATAAGCATGCTTTATTTGATTATCTCTTGTTGGGGAACTAGTGTTATCGATAGCAGACTTTGCTCTGGAATCTTGACCCTTATTTTCTGCATAAGGTTCTTTATTATGGTGAAGCAAGGAATGGTGGCGTTTTTTGCAAATTCTACAGACAGTCTGCTTTTTACAGTTGTAAACTGTATGATTGCCACCTAAACAATTAAAACATAGTTTATTTTTTGCTACAAACTCTCGTCTGTTTTCTATGGACTCTTTTGAAAATTGCTTACAGAAACAGAGCTTATGAAGTTCCGAGCAGAATTCGCAACGGATATTCGGCGACTTTGTGGCCAACAATACTTTTGAACTATGAACATGAGAAATATTATTGATCTGGTGAGCCACAATCTTCCTCGGCTCTATAGATTCTAATGCGCGGAAACGAATTTCAATAAATGTCCTAAACTGATTAAAGGTGGGCAACTCGTTGCTGGAGTCATTAGAAATGCTTAACTCCCACTGCTTTCACGTTTCAACTTCAATAACTTGAACGTCACTATATGGATGACAATAACGTCCCATGTGCTCACATCGATTTTCAAATTTTTTAGTGCATTTAAACAGTCACATGTGGTATCTAGCAGCTCCTTTAATGAGTTAGCCGATTCCACATGTAAGCGTTTCTGGCCGAACAATCGGTTTAAAATACAACTGGTTAGGTACTTTTTATTTGCATAGCGATCTTCTAGTTGAAACCAACATTTGTTATAATTGGCATCTGTGATTGGTGTATGCCTAATTAACTGCTCAGCTTCTCCGGTTAGGTGACTTTTAAGATAGTGCATTTTTTGCACATTATCTAAGGATGCATTGTTGTGTACTAGTGAAACAAAAAGGTCGTGAAAAGTTGTCCATTCACTGTACTTGCCAGAAAAAGTAGGAATTGTTATCTTGGGCAACTTTACAAATGAACTAGATTGCTTAGAAGAACTATTACTACATCCACTATCTTGTGGTAACGGTTCTCTAATAATTATCTTGTTTAAAGTTGATTTCATTAAAGATTTACATAGTATGTAAGTATTTTCTGTTACGTCATACATATCGACAATATTTTGACCTATATCTTCTAACTTAAACTGACCATAAAGTTGAGATTTAGTATTTTTGAACGAAGACCAATCATTTTCTAATAATTCAAGCCTTGTTTGTATATATTCAACAGTAAGTCTATCCTTTGGACACTTTTTAAAATTAGTAAAGCCTTTTTGTATTACTTGTTGAAGGTCTTTTAATATATTAATTTGTCCTTCCATCGTATACAACAATCGTATAGAATTTTAACTAATATTAAAAATAGTATAATTCAATTATTTGTGTAAAGTTAAATTTATCAATCTGAATGTAACACAATATCAACTTTGTAACAGAAAAACCTGAATTGAAACGTAAAACTTAACAAGTTTCTTTACTAAACAAAGCTTGCGAATTTTTCAAGTCTCAAAAACAGTGAAAATTTAGAAGTATTTATAAACAAAAATACACTCTTACAGAAATCGGGCATAGGTTCCCTGTTTTTATAAAACTAGTCTGAGTCCTTAATCTAACATGCACAAGTTAAAATGTTCCTCGAAATCAATATTCAAACAAGTAAGAAATTGTCACAGCTCCTATGAAAATAACTAAATTGTACTCACGTTTGCACTTCACTAATACAAACACTGGTTGAACTGATATTTAACTTGCGGCGTTCCCCTTCGGCTTCACCTTGAACTTCAACACCCGGCTGCTATTGGCGAACTCAAAGATTGAACTGGCGATGTACTACTGATGGCGTCCTTTGTGACGTCACGTTGAACTAACACTCCCAATGCAGCTGAGTTGGTCCACTTTGCTGGACAAAGCTGTTACCGCTTTTGCAGGGTGTGCGGTGTTCTTGCAGCAGCGATCCACTGCGAGTACTATGGCGTGCGGTCCAAACCTGGCACCGCTTATTAACAAAAACTTCTGACTAATCTGGGTCTGATATCCGGCTCGAAGGACCAATGTTTACTAGCTTAACTAGTTGACCTGTTGTTCACTGATACACTAGAAGGGTTGTTGGTAAATAAAACGATCCGCAACAGTGTATGATCTAATTTGGTCTATATCTTTTGAACTATATTTTCAGTGCCTTTTATAATAAAAATTGACATAACAACGTCATGTCAACAAATCAACGTCAGCGTCATTTCTCAAAAAAAGAACTAAATCTTTTTTAAAATTCAAAAATATGTTTTCTTCATAAATTTGGAATATACTGGCGTATAAGTATATATATATATATATATATATATATATATATATATATATATATATATATATATATATATATATATATATATATATATCATAAACACCGGGTCGGGCCAATAAGAATAGGAAAACAGTGTATTGAGTTTTTCGTCAAGAAATTCTCAGTATCGGCCCGGAGTCTGGAGATTGGCGGTGTCTCACCCCCGTGCCTTCGAAACCACGTAAAGCCGTTGATCCTGCGCCTGATCTCTTTCCAGTCGTGTCGGTTTACCTACTATGAGAATGAGGGAACAGAGAGTGCACTTGTGTTTGCGCATACACTTGGGCACTATAATCCTGGCCTGCGCTGATGGCTAGTCTCCGTTGAGGCTGGACGCCGTAGCCGAAATTCGGTACGGAGGACATTATTATTTTATCAGTGTTATATATAATATTGCCTATCTTATTTTATCTGTAAAATTTAGATACTTATTTTATTTATTATTATTCATATATACATAATTTTTTAGAAATGGCGCCCACTCCATATTCAATGCAAAGTCGAAGTGCAGGCGATGAGTGAGCACATACGAGTATAAGAAAAAAATGTAGGAGGCGACGTGCCAATGGAACAGTTAGATTGTTATCACTAACGCTATAGAATCTTACTAATATAAACATTGAGTCTAGTATTTCATACCCCCATAGATTATTATTAAGTACATTAATTATAAAGTGAGTGGTTAAAATTCAATCATAAATATAAATATAAAATAAAAACTGGCCAAATGTAGATAGGGTTCCGTAATAGTTCCGATAAGTGAGTTTGCGGTTTGACTACTATAACGACTAAAATGGGTCATTAAAAAAATGACGTAATTCATATAATTTTCTCAATAAATTTCCTCCTAATGTTAAATGAAAAAAAATGAAAAACGTTTAAAGCATTCTTAACACATTTTTCTTTATAATAGGTTATGAAAAATATGTTCACAGACTTTCAGTAAAAATACTAGAAGTACATAAACGTGTGTAACAGAATAAGATAAAAAAACTTAATATTCGAAGTATACATTTAACTTTATTTATTTTGCCATTAAAACTTTACTGCGAAAACCTTCTATATAACTTTAATTGCAAATACTTGTAAGTACTAAAATATTAGATTTGTCTCGAATCATTAACATGTAAAGCCGACTAAACGATTCTAGCTCGTTTATGCAATAGACTTTGATGGAATTGTCTTCAAGTGACATTACGGAAAAAATAATAACCGCGGTCAACACATTTTTACAGGTAGTCGATGGTTTAGTTCGCTAAATTAATGATTATGTTTTTGTAATACTTTAAGTATTTCTCCTCCAGTTAGTTATAACTGATGCAAAAAATAAACGGTTTGTCATAAACTGGTTTATTGTAAGTAACTAAAGAGTTGAATCACTTTGGTCATTTGCACCCAAGCAGTTAATAATTCATTTTATTCCCGACATAATTCAAAAAATAAAAAAAACATTTCGAATCATTTCCTTGTATGGAAACCCTTTATAGTAGAAAAAACATCCAACACAAATATTTAGATAAAAAAATTGGTTGCCTGTAAAGTCGGTATACGGGCGAAAGTTTTACGTGACAACGACTTTGAGTGGTAAAATAATTTTAATGTGAATATTCATTCGTATAGTAGGAAGAAGGATGAAATAACACTTTTTATGTCTGTCTCTCTCGCTCTTAGGCGGGCTAAACATGCCCGAGTGGAAGGGACGCGTGCCTCTCACTCGCTCTCATTGTGAGCGCATAACGTGAGCGGAGCAGGAGCGGGAAACCAATTTATAAGACGTTGTCACGTCAAAAACTTAATATTCGAAGTATGTATTTATTGTAGAAATATGTGTTTTTCGTTGTGGTTCCGAGCCAGCCTCTTTTAAAGCATTGGGTGACAAACGAGCTCACAGTCCACCTGATGGTAAGTGGATGCTGTGACCCATATATATGCACATTTATCCTCAATTAAAAATCAAAATGCAAACGCATTGCCACCCCTGAGGACTAAGACGGAATGCCTCGATTCCAGTAAAAAGGGTCTCCGGTTCTCTACACTCACCATAAGAAACACAGCAGTATCAAGCTGCTGTTTTACGCTGGTATTCTGTGAGAGCGTGGTCCTGCCCCGGTCGAGCAGACTCATTCGTTCTACAACTATAATATAGCTGCAGCTGGCTCTACCACGTAAACAGCTTCTGAAATTTACCTTACCTTACTTACCGGATAATATTTTGAAGATTCATTTGTGGAAAATTTTCAATCGATAAAAAGAGAAGGATAAAATTAATTATTCTAGAAAGTTTTGTGTTTGCATACACCTCACCGTCTGCGAAGCTGCTCTAACTAATGGCTTTTGTTTTGTCAAAGGTAAATGGAAGGAAAGTTAGCTTTGAAATTGGAACTAAGTAATGAAACTACGTTTTAAATAAACTTCTTATGGCGAAATTATCTTTTGTGACGGTCAAAACCGAAACCAATTTGTTTGCTTGCTTTTTTGGGCAGTAAAAAAATTACCTTAAATTCGTAGAACAAAAAGTATTAAAAATTTGGGCACCCGCAAACGGAAGCAGAATCTTTGCATAGTAGCATAAAACCTGCAAAAAATATCTCTGTATTTTTCCATGATGGTTTGGATTTCTATTTTCAAACGTGCTAGACGCAGACAAGGTATAAAAGTTCATGGTAGGAAAATAACAAGATAATCCATATCAAGTAAAAGAATTTAAGTAGGACGAGTTCTTTGTTATTCCTACTTATTATCACAAAATCTAGTACATGACTCACCTTCATCACTTCATGGCAGAATCGCTGGAGGACCTAACACTATGCTCAATAGTGCTTCCCAATTAATAGGTCTTATGACGAACATGGACAAAACAGGCGAAAAAATGCGACAATCAAGTAGGAATATCTCTGAAAACGTCCCTTCCCTGTTTTTGGAAATGTGGAAAGTATACTTAATAGTAGCACATATAATGATGTTATGAAAACTATCGCAACAAAATAGAACTAACAAGTTAACGAGTAACAGAGTAATAGTCGACCAAGACATGAGATAGAGATATGAATATATATGATATAGAGATGAATAATTATTCTCCTAACGTCGCTATGAAGACATGGCGACCATGGATGAATTACGTCATTTTTTAATTCCTAATTAAATATTACAAAATTATCGCTTTGAATACCAGGGTCAAATAGCAGCTTAATGCTACTGTGTTTCCTATGGTGAGTGTAGAGAAGCTGAGCAGAAGAGAGCTCTTTTACTGAAAATGAGGCATTCCATCTTATAGCTCCTCTACACATTGGGCCAACGCTGGCCCAGCGAGATGGCCATGCGATGGTTGAAACGCATCTACACGATGGCGACAATCGGTTGTGATCGAAACGTTTTTCGAGATGGACGTGGAAGAATTAGCCGCTGCGGCAATATATTTATACAACATGTCATTTTTTATTGTCTTTTCTTAATGTGCACAAGAATAGAGTTATCAAAAATAAATTGCGTAGAAAATGTTGAATGTTATCTTCTATCCATCGCAATAGAACTAAATACGTCCTGAATCAATTTAGATTTCTTTAAACAAAAATAATTAAATAATTAATTATTAATAATTTAAAAAATAATTATTAATTAATTATTAAAAAAATATGTAGGTATATGTTCTGATTTTAGTAGCTCTATGATTAAAATTTTATAACTACATTATGTGGCCACATATTCGTCATTTTTAATTCGTTAATTAATAAATAAAGCACGAACGTCCACACGCAAAACTCTGGAATGGGCCACGTGTAGATGCGTACCACCATCGCTGGCCCACTGCCTTTGATGTGCGGCGAAAAACCGACACCGTCGCCATCCCCAAGACCATCCCATGCGCCATAAGCCATCCGACACAACTACGCCCTCCACACGCTGGCCCATCATAGTGGGCCATCGCGTTGGCTCAACGTGTAGAGGGGCTATTAGTACTCAGGGGTAACAGCGCATTCTGCATTTGATTAATAATCGAAGATGTCTATGGGCCACAGTATCCTTATACCATCTAGTGAACTGTGTGATCACTTATCACACTTGTTCCTTAAAAAAATTATAGCTCCTAAATAATGTTCTGATTGGAAGTTTTATTCTACTTTTTCAGACTCTCCCATAAAATGGGTTTCATTATTAAGTTAGCCCATATTATGTAATTCTGCCTTCAAGTAACAGTAACAGAGCGTGCGCTGGACAAAGACACAACCAGAAAAGACTTATCAGTGTTACTACTTTTTTAGAAATAAATATCTGGAAGAAAATTGGTGATTTGTCGGTATCGATATTATGTACTACGCACTAGTTATGGCATTCCGAACACCCACTATGTTCAACTGAACTGTACTGCAATCCGTCCGTACACCTGTTATTGTGGCTTCGATATTCATGCAGTGCGGAGCGGCGCTAATAATAATTTTATAATAAATTAGCACATATGCAGAATAAACAAACATTGAAAAAAATTTACTCGATTAACAATACATCTAAATAAACAATAATTTATTATGAAAATTTTCGCGCGTTTATACTATCAACTGCGCATGCGCGTCTCTACTGTTTCCCTCTTTATTTTATTTTTTTATTTAACTGGCTTTACGGCTCTGGGTACTAGCCCTTCTGAGCCTATAATTTCTTTCAGAATCTTCATTTTATATATTTTTTCTTCACAATATGCTGATGAGTCACATTGCGATGTTTTTGGGAGATTCTGACGACAGCTCAACCCACCGGATTGTTGATGACAACAGCCACTCAAGTTCATAAGGCGCCCAAGCGATCAAATTAAATTGAGGTTTATATCAACATAAAATCCACTTCATAAAATCCACTTCATAAAATCCACTTCAAACCATTATTCAAACGACAAAACCGGAGCGACAATCCGTCGTCGGCCAAGTTCAAGCCAAAACCTACTGTTTCCCGCGCATATGCGGGTACAGAGTAGTGCACATTTTTTCGTTTGGAATTGCTTCTCTAGTACGTAGTACATATAACTCAATGTTTGTCGGGAATTGTATATTTTGTCGGGAAGCCTATAAGAGGGAAACTTCTAAAGAAGCGCTCTGTATCCAACCTTATTGAATGGCTTTGCTATGTCTAAGTTTACCACCAAGGTTTCCCTCATGAGCTCGACTGCCCTAATCTCTGATCAATGATCATCGTCAGAGCTGAGTGACGGAAACCGTGCTGGTTGTCACCAACGTTGTGCTCTTCAAAGTACAGTTATCTTTTTTAGGGATCGGGTGCACAAACGCGCCCTCAGCGCTCTTGGTGGGTCCATCAAACTAACTCAACTTGTGGACATGCAGTGAGTGACGTACTTTGCATACTAAGCACAATGTGAACAGCACATCCGACATGGAACAATCATAATGCGGGATGGTCGGCGATGTAAATAGTGTTTTTAAAACCACTGGTGTTTATCACTTGCTTATGCATCGCCTTCTTGTTGCATCCGTGGGTAGAATGTAAAACAAGTCTGCGTCGTGGTCCGTCATTTAAGGTCCGTTAAGTGCCATACACGGCGCAATGCAATCCAAATCTGGGCGTAAGTGGCACCATACTACGGATCAGACAATGGTCCGAAGAGCCAATAGGAGCATCGACCTGATATTCGTCCGGATGAGAAGTAAACAGATGATACGACATGGATAGTTGTCATCCACTTCCCTGGATACCTTTTGCTACCGGATCAAATCACGATGCAAATGGGATCTATTATAGTACGGAATGTGTAGTCCTGGCCCAGACTACGCGCAGCAGCCGGAACACCACATATTGTGTTATGTATATTCTGAGTTCCCACGTTCAGCAAGAGTAACCCTAATCGACCAAAACCTTATAAGCTATTTGCTTGGAGCGCATATTGAACACAGTGTAATGCCTAGAAAAAAGGTATGCATTCGAGCTTTTTGTTTTTTATAATAATTGAATTATTACAATCTTTTCATTTACTTAATTGATAGAATCAGGCGTTACTTTGTGGAAATTCATTACAGTAAAGATATTAATATTTAATTCGCAACCTTCCGCTTAATTACACATACAGTGATGCGCGTTAAGCTTTTGAGCGCGTTAAATATTAATATCTTTACTAAAAATTTGTCATTCAGCAAAATCTTTAATATTTTGCTGAATGACAAATTTTTACAAATTAGGGTTATTTTTTTGTAGATGACAATTATATTTATCACGATTGAAAATGTTGGTGGACGTATTACATCAGGCGTTATTAAGTTTTATATTGTATGACACCAGCTCGCTTCTCTAGGCGCACGAAAATATTTTATTGGCGAACCTAGATGCAAAATATCAAAAAGAATTTTGATAGGACTATCATAAAAACCGTTCCTAGTGAGCGTCTACATTGCTGAATGAGTAACTTTTTATTTTGTTATTTTAAATTGTTTATTTCAAAAAAACGTTTTTTATTTTTTTAATTAATAAATATAAACCTTCTCTATGGAAAAATACATAATATATGTAAACCAATTTTTATAATGATCGATAAAATAGATTTTGAGTTAAACGATTTTAAAGATACAGACATCCTTTTTTATAGTATTTGCATATATGTGCAGTTAAACTTTTAAAATGAATCGCGTGCAAGTAGTAAATAATGTACATAGGATTAACGACTTCATGTCTTCGATCAATAATATACCTTCATGTAGACAATAAGTCTATATCGATAATTGGGATTTGGGATGTATTCATTGACAATCATTTTGAACACGAGAACTTATTGTTACGCCGCGCTCGAATAAGTCAACTAGCGCCATCTAGTGTCAGGAACGAGAGCGAGGGGAGCGTTGCAGTAAATGACATCACACGTCTTTCGACCGACAGCGCCACCCGAAGAACTAAGTTTCTAGAAAATCTATACTCGAACTCTCGGTAACTTGCGCGTGTTTACTTGAACATTCCGGATATTTTGCTAATTTAAATAAATAGGTGGCGCAAGATGCGATCGAGACAGAGTTGAACTCAGCGACACAAGCGAAGCTTCGGAGCGGAATTAAGTGAATTAGTGTGTTTAATTATTAGTGTTTTAACTTTAATTTGTGTAAAGTAAATTAAAGTGTTAATTTAGGTAATTTTATCGGCAATTTTTATTGTCACGAACATCAAGCTCGTAACATTATTCATCCCTAATCCGGACTAATTTTTTTGGCTTTGTTTTTTTTTTAATACATAATCCGTCCAATGTACGACACAAAGTAATTACAATAAAGAATAAATAAATACATAATTTAAATAAAAACTGCGACGGTTAACTTGTTTAAAGGCAAAATGACCTAACATATCAAATTGAAGTTCCTTCCATAAATTTTCCATTTTTAATAAAAGGCTTTTTGAAGCAGTTAACTGCAGGTTATACGTGGTAGAGCCACGCTGCAGCTATATTATGGTTGTAGCATGAATGGGTCGGCGCGTCCGGGGAAGGATCACGCACTCACAGAATACCAGCGTGAAATAACAGTTTAATACAGCTGTGTTTCGTATAGTGACTGTAGAGATCCGGAAACTCTTTTACTGGAAACGAAGCATTCCATCTTAGTCTTCAGGAGTGACAACGCATCTGCATTTTGATTCTTACTCGAGGATAAATGTTGATATCTATGGGCCGCATATCTATGTGACAATATAAATGACATGAAACTAGCTGCATTATAATTATAACTTTATAATGTTATTGTGAACTGTAAGAAATAAACATTTTAAGAAGAAAACGACTTAATATACATTACTACTATGGCTTTACTTTTTTATTTGAGGGATAGGCAGGGAGGATCTTTCTTACTTACTTACTACTTATTATGGTTGTAGCACGAATGGGTCGGCTCAACCGGGGAAGAACCACGCTCTCACAGAATACTAGCGTAAAATAGCAGCTTAATACTGCTGTGTTTCGTATGGTGAGTGTAGAGATACGGAGACCCTTTTTTACGAGGAATTCCGTCTTAGTTCTCAGGGGTGACAATGCATTTACATTTTGGTTTTTAATTGAGTGTAAATGTGGATTTATATGAGTCACAGCATCCACTTACCATCAGGTGGACTGTGTGCTCGTTTGTCCCACTTATTCTATAAAATAAAAAATGAAATAGGTCACGCTGCCATATCGCATGTTAGAAGACTTTACATATATGAAATTAAACAATTATGGTTTCTTAGATGTGCAGGTTTGTAATAAGTCCGTTTACACAAGCCAACGTTTGACTGTTCTGGGCTACCTTGAACCTGCCTGGACCGACCGACCCATATAACTCGCAAAACCAAAAACTTAGATGAAATAAAGATTCCCGAGAAGCTTCATCGGATTGTCACGAGAAGTACAGGGCGATCTTTCACTAAATAGGGTGATAACCTGGTATACCTATAATGTGTGCCATCGAATGCAGATGAGCCAGATTTATGGAAGAGGTCTACTTATTTCATTTAATTCAATCAGCCCAGTACAGCTAAACCGCACACAGTCATGAGGCGAGATACTGTAAATAATAATACAATAATGTACATTTGAGGATAACCATGGCAGCTCAAGGAGATTGTTATTTTTAATTTCATTGCTCAATTGACACGTACCTGGAGGTGATAGAAAACATCGGTGGAAACCTGCATCTGAGAAATTAAAAAAATATTTCGTAGAGATTAAAAGTTCTAACATACAATGATGCAGTGCAATGGAGTACCTGCTTCATAAACTCAAAAAATAAATAGGTTTGGCCTGTGCCTAGCAGTTCAACTTATAAAGTTTATAACTTTAATTTTGATTAAATTATTGTTTCACTAGTCATCGTAATATTTTTGGAAGTAAGCAAAAAATATACTAAAACACATGAGATGTGACTAATGCACATGTACCTTACCACAAAGTATTCATTTTACAAAAGTGAAATGCCCTGTAATAATAACTAACATACCATATTATTACTAATTTATTGATTTTTAATCTCACATTTATAACAAAGCTAAACACAGACTACAAAGCAAACGTTCTTAAGGAGGTGTAAACCGTTTTCGCGACAAAAGAAACAATAAACTACTTATAGAAAAAGAAATGACGCGGTTACATTTTAATTGACTTCCACAACACACTGCACTGTCTACACCAGGTTGACACCGACTATATTACATTGTTTTTAATTGGACTAATTTAACCGAAAACAACATTAGAAACAGCTACGTTCAAAGGTGATTGAACTCAGCGATACTTTATAGTTTCAAGTGTTTGA
The DNA here is from genome assembly GCA_036936625.1 of Parnassius smintheus behrii. Taxonomy (NCBI): domain Eukaryota; kingdom Metazoa; phylum Arthropoda; class Insecta; order Lepidoptera; family Papilionidae; genus Parnassius; species Parnassius smintheus. Next base: position 37,886,960 of record JAUPFT010000003.1, on the reverse strand, counting down.
AATTGGTGATATTTCTTCAATTAGGCCTTAGCAATATCATTATTCGTTTTGTTCTGTCGTTTTGCAGTGATATACTTTTCTAAGCCCCACGAGAGTGCCGTCAGCCACGTGAAAATGTTCAAACAATGCAAAGTCACAGATGTAGTTGTGTTATCTTTGATCCATCCTGCAAATTATAAAATAACATTTTACATTTTTTGTTTCTTTGTTCTAACTATATTAAAAATAATCAATACTTTTATTTGTTGCTGTCTCGTAAGAGCATCCATCACTTCACTTCATCTTGTCGATGACGTAACAGACGACTACGGAAAAGACCAGGAAGACTTCATCGTCCCTAAAATGCCATCTCGTTTACTATAACAGACTATGTGAAAGACAGACTGCCTCGTTAGTTCAGTGGTTGAAAATTTTCGGTAGCACCCCGAAACAGGAAAAAGGCAGTGTTTTGCCACCTGGAAAGAACGTAAAGCCGGTGGTTTTTCGCCTGATCCCTCTCCGGTCGTGACAGTCAATATGACAATTTATATTTTCATGACTTGTTTATAGTACGTAGAATTTATGATGATAAAAGCTCAGTAAATTTGCGTACTTATCAGTCTTTTCGGAGAAATTAATTTTTTAAATGATAATTCGTACGAAGTCATGTAAGTAAATAATCCAAATCACATGATGATAGTACTAAAAATGGAACCCAATAGCCTAAATTGGAAATAAGAATAGCTTATTTTCTAATATATCTTAACTATTTATATTTTTATTAATATTTTTTTCATTTCTTACCTACTACGGGCCCTAGTGAAAGGTAGACTATTCCAGCTGTAAGAAGTTGGATTCCAGTAGCACCAGGCAATTTGTGTAATGGCACATGAGTTGGAATAACTAGAGCCATAAATACGGTTCGAAGACCTTTTCCAAATCCTATTACTACTGCTACTAAAAGTACTACTGTGTAGTGTTGACAATACGCTAAAACTAAAACAAAAACTGTAAATAAAATATTATATTATACAGAATAACCCCAAGGTATGTCTTGTCAAATCTGAAAGTTATTTACCTACTCTCCCCATCGCCATAGACATAACTCCAAAAAGAAAAAAGGAATTGTTCTCCCAACCAACTTTTCCAGCTACAAATGGAACGCAAAATCTAACACAGAGGTCTACTCCAGCCAACAGTGACATAAAAAATGCCACTTGAGGTTTCGTCATACCATAGTCTCCCAAAATGAAGGGAGTAAGTATAGAAAAGTTTAACTCATTAAAATTGGCTAACGTTATTCCCAACATCAAATTAATAAAAGTAAAATCATTTAAGAGGTCTAAGTCAAAGAATAACACTACTTTCTCCCAAAAAGATAATTTTTCCTCTTCAATTCCTATATTTTCTTCTTTATTTTCATCAAATACATTGTCTTCTACCGGACTGTTTATTATTAATTTAAATTTATCAGTATAGGTTTTATCTTCATTTTCTTTTATATATTGTTCTAATTTTAAGGAAGCTTGTTTAAGGACTTCACTCTCGTAATTAAAATTATTAGACTTTCTCCTATACCTCGTACGATAAGATTGGTTACTGTGATTATCTTTTAAATAATTTTTTTCTTCATGGTCTTCTTGATTCTTTAACGAAATGTTACTATCATTGTCTTTATTGTATTTTTCTCCATATTGACCGTCCATTTTAAATGATTTAATACTTTTACTACCTGAAAAATGTTTTTCAGCTTTATCGGCTATATATTTTGCTTTCTCCGGGTCTATGTTCTCTACGGCCACCTTTTCATCAGCTTTCAAATCTTGAGGAGCTTTAAGTGTAGGGCAATCTTCAATTTCCGACTCTGGGATCTGAGTATTCAAATTGATAGACGTCTTTCGTTTTGGCTTAAATGTCTCTCGCTCTTGAGCTAATGCACCTAAATTTGCAGATGAGTTTTTCTTAGACTCGTTAAGATATAAAGTTGATGATTTCCGTGATCGATTTTCTAATAAATTGGACATGGAAGGTTTTTTAGAATTTAGACGAGAATTACGAGTAGACCCATCCCGCGAAGAAATATGACTCTTTGATTGTCTTGACTGACTGAAATATCCATCATTGGCTCTTATCATCATAGGTATACCAGGATCTGTTATTTCGTAACCGGGTGTAACGGGATCATCTTCGTTATAGAGGTATTGACTTGAAAATACACTTATATTTTTAATCTTTGACATTTGACTAAAGTAACCGTTTTCCTTATTCTTCTTATCGGTATGCGCGTTAAGTCGATCTGAAGTCAATAATTTTTCCTCATCTTGTTCTTTGACATTAGGTGACTTAGAATGCCACTCCACTGGCTGCAATAAAAGTGCGCAAGCTATTGCGTGAAGTGAAAGTCCACTAATAATGAGAATCGTGCCAGTTTCTCCAAAAACGGCAAACAGTCCAGTTATTATGTGCGGCCATAACATTGGTCCCATCCCGGTTGTAGTCCATGATAGACCAGTCGCTAGTCTCCTTCTTTTTTTCCAATAAGTATTTAAAGCGAGAGCATTTGCAGAACTACTAATACCGTATCCAGCACCTGATGAAAACAAGATTAATTTTATAAATAAATGAAACAATAAGAAACTTGTATTATTTAAAACGGTTTGCTTACCATACAGAATTGAAAATGATATCAAGTAAGTCATAAAATTGTAGGAAAAGGTTGTCAGGATCAATGCTATAAAGACCACGATTGCACCCGTTAAAGATACTTGACGGTAACTGAATGTTTTGAAGACTGGTCCGTTGGCTAATCCTGAAAATACAAGTCAATACAATTAAACTCACACGGTTAAATTGTACTTGTAAATTGTACTCTGTTTATTGTAACTCATACAGTTAAATTGTAATTATTGCTTATAACAAAAAACTCGTACAGATTTCCTATAGACTCCATGCTTTAAGCAACTGCTACTATGGAGCCTGGTACTCGTTTTGATTACTAATATTTTATCGCCGAAACCGACAACCCGCAAAGTCGCTTGCAACGAATTTGGCCTTCTTTTCATTTTTATGATTTTGGTGAAATTTCTCACAGGAAAATTTTGTTGAAATTCACCAAAAACATAAATGTGGAAAAGTACTTTTAACAAACGCAGCTACATATATATATTTGTGGACTTAACAATACTAAATTAATTAGATACAGTATTCTTAAGACTGTACAGCATCCATTAGTCGCCCATCGCCATCGATACTCGTTAAAACTCGCCAACCATGAATAACGTCAAGTTTTCCGAGAAGAATGTCTTTTTGCGTAATTTTTGTCGTTCCTATTAACACTTTACTTACATTTACATTACTTACCTTACTTTTTCTCAGCAATAAAAATTAATGACTCATAATTATCTGGGATGAACAGCTATGCTACTTATTTATTTATTAGGAAGCCTACATGATATAGTACAACGAAAAAATGTTTACACAATTGATTGATTAATAATGTTGAAATTCAAAATTATTTACTCATGTTTCTTTTTCCATAAGAGTCAATCTGGAATTTATTTTCATTTGATTTTGGCGATGCGTAGTATTTTCAATGTTATATAGCATCTTCTAATTTTTTTTGTTGCTTATCGTACATATACAGTAATATGTATATCCATTTAATTTTTAATTTCCTGTATACCACATAATTTCAGCCAGTAGGTTTTGCTTTGAGGTCTGGGCTCACTGATTTCTCTAATATATTACTTATTTCGTCTCGTATTAAGAATATTATGGTACGATTTACAGGTGTCTGCCTTTGTGTAGGAGACGAATATATTTTATAATTTTTTGTAATTGGTGAGGCCACGAGGCCTTCAGCTTGGCTTCGGCTCTGTTAAACTGAGCATTTAAATGACTTTACATTTAGGGATATCTCCTTAACTGTACTGGTAAAACCTACACATTGATAGTGAAACAAGGCCGGACGGGCTGTGCATTTAATCTTATCTTTTTGAAGTAGTCGTATTACACGAATTGCAAGACATGTTACTTGTATATAAAAAGTTCAAGTATATAACTTTCAATGATGAAAATTAATCCAATACCAGTAATTTGTTTACTTTGTTTTCAATATTACTTTATTTCATTATGTCTTTAATAAAAAGATAACAGTGATATTAGCCAATTTGTAGTTATAGTACCTAAAAATATTTATTGTATGTATTGTATGTATAAATTTATTTTAAAGTAAATTTTTCCCCCTGGGTAGTCATCGGTTTCTCCAATCCCTGGTGTTCGCATGCCGTTGAATTTTGGGGCACGTTCTATGTGTACACGATGATGAATCGATTATAGAAAAGCAAATAATGTGGGGATATTAAATGTTTTTAACGTATCTGCATTTCGGTTCTCAATCAAAGATAAATGTAGATGGTCTATGGGCCACTGCATCCACTTACCACCAGGTTAACTGCGTGCTCGTTTGTCACCCTTATTCTATAAAATATGTAAATATGTATAACGGTAGATTTCTATCAGTCAGGTGAGCTTATAAACCTAGATGAACTACGAGTTCCTTTTGCACTTAAGTTTTATAAAAAATGGCAAATTAAGGAAAGTTTTGAGATTTAAACAATTATAAAAATTTGTAGGTTAACAAATTTTATAATAGTTTTTAATCAACATTAAATTATTTTCAATTTACATGTCGAAGTAACTATACGTTGCCATTGTAACAACCTGTCATTGATATTTTGTACCTTAGGAGCACATAAAAAAAATATTTGGAATTGGCCGGTATGGTATCAAAGAGTTACCATGCAAGGCGCGTCACGCACCGACGCAAGAGGTCAGCGCCGAGTTCATGTTGATTATTGTCGTCGTCTCCGAGCTGCCGATGCCGAGGCGAGCAAACTTGTCCCGGAATAGGAGCCCGAACTGTTGGAGCATCGGCAGGGCTGATAGCTGTGTAGAATTAGATGGATTTAAAATATCGATTGTGAACCGATAAAATACATCTAACATTATATTTTAACCCTTATTGTATTTTCGTTCTTGCTTTTCAACATGAATTTTGTGACCTAGTAGCACAAGAAAATACAACAATCATAGAAACTAACAACTATCACAGCGTGTGCGATGTACGTGTGAATGTGATGTGTGAGCAAAGCGCCTGTTCATTTTTATTAGCAAAATAACTTTAGTAAGAACTATTGCCGTTAGATTAATTAACAATATTAGAAAGGTGAGTGAATGCTGAGAATAATATGATTGAAATTTAATATGTAGCAAAATATTATACAACGTACAATGTGTTGTTTATTCAACAAAAAAAAAAACTATGATTTTCGGATAAAATATAGCATAGATCCCACCTGACATTACTCTGTAAGTCTGTAACTGTTCGTAAAGTTATGTCACAATCAGTTCAGTCATTTTGAATTATTTTGAATCATTAGCCCGGAGCACTGACCTCTTTATATACTACTTGTATATATAGAGGTCAGTGGTCCGGAGAGACAGACAGACAGTCAGTCAGAGAGACAGATAGAGAAAATTAAAAAAACGGTTATTTATGTCTTATTGGCATACAATCTTGTTGTTTCAGTATTACCTAAGTACAGACGGACACTTCTACTTTATTTAAGATAACTTGATCAAATACATTGATAACAATGGATACCCATAGAGGAAAATTAATGAATGGCGAAATTGGATGAAAAATAGACCTCCCCATCAATCGATCTTCACTGCTATAATAATACGGAACCTCACGTTTATCGAACAAACTATATATCCTATACTATTAAACGAGCAATTCTTGTATATATATATAATCGGGATCTCGGAAACGGCTCCAACGATTCCCGGGAGTTTCGGGGATAATAAATCGATCTAGCTAGGATTTATTTTTAGAAAATGTCTTTTTGTCCGTGTTTTTAGGCAATGAAAAACTGCTACAATATCGTTAGAATAAGAAGATAAATTTTGACGAATTGTTAGTGATTATAAATAGCTTAATTGGTTTAATGGTCGGTCACAGAATCTTAAAACCGACCGACTTTTTTTAATTTTTTTTTCAAGTTCCTTTCTTTTTTGAGAAAATCTATTTTTTCGAGCCCTTTTTTTAGTATTTTTAAAAAACACGAAAATTTAAATTAAAATAATTGCACTCATGATTTTTTATTCAAATAACCAGTTCCGTTTTTTCTGTTATGTCGCTAAGATCAAAAATATTATTTATATTTCATCAGTATGTAATTTGTATCTAAATATAATTTCCAAAACACACGAATTAAAAAAAAATCGAGCGAAAAATACCGAGCAAAGCTCGGTCAACCAGGTAATAATTATTAAATACCACACTTCTTGCTACAAGAAATCCGTGATTTGCAAAAGAAAATATCTTTAAAGGAAGGCTGATAAATCGTCTTCACTTAAAAAATGCATCAATAATAACTAACATCAATAATAACTATCGCAGATGATGGCAGAAATGTAAAGGCAATAATGTAAAATGTAGCAGTGAACTTTAGTTTTATTAGTGGAATTGGCAGAACATAACATAACATAAACACTCACACCTGTCACCCAGAGGGGTAGGCAGAGACTGCAGACTTCCATTTAGCACGATCCTGACATACCTCCCTCGCCTCTTCCACATCCATATACCTACGCATACATCCTCATCGGTTAAGGGTACTCTTAATTTGGCCCATTTTTAGCATATCGCCAATTTGGTCGACAATCTTCCGCCTAGGACGTCCCTTTCCGACTCTTCCATTCACTTCTGCAACATATATTTGCTTTGTTAGTCTTTCCGCATTCATTCTTTCTACATGACCAAACCATCGAAGCATTCCTTTCTTAATCCTGGTCTGCATCATCTTGCAAACCACTCTCTTCTTTTATCACACAATTTCTCACTTTGTCACTCAGATTCACGCTACTTAAAACTCATTTTCGAAAATCCATGTGCGCAGGCGAAATAGGTGCGCGTGCGTACGCTTCGCTGTCGTGCGGTGCGAGTCACCGTTCAATCTTCATTGTATACACGTTTCAACCGCATTGAACAATGACCAATATTGCCGTGTATTTAGATGTATCAATGCCATTGAAGCAATTAAATTGAAAGCAGTATTGAACCGAAATTTACACGTGTAATATCGCCTTAAATGATTGAATGTTAGTTTTTAAACGCTGTTTACGTAGGTAAATAGTTTAGTGCTTACTATTATAGTTTAAAAGGTTTTGAGGTAATTTGAGAAATGTAAATATATATATTTACATTACATTACATAAAGTTTTGGGTCTTGCAACTAACAAAACAAACAATGTGCGATGCACTGACCCTGAGACTGTCCACTGGCTGTGCTAGCGTAACCGGTTTTATCCAGTCTCGCCGCGTGTACGCAATAAGCGACCAGTGGTCACGCATACATGCCCCGTGTGCTTGTAGTAGTGCTACGAATTTTATGAAGCTTTATCTCTGTTCCGTTTAATCTACTCATTTGACGGAAAGTCCGCTGTGACGTGACGTGACGTAGGAAAGGGAAAAGATGCAAAGTAATATGGACATACGCGCGCATTGATAAAGTTTTATTTAGCTTGCGTGCTCGATTTATCTATTTAATAATTACAATATGGGCTAAAAAAAACGCCGGCAAGCAGTCTAGCTAGATCAAAGGAGTGCAATTTCTGTACGTAGTACTATTATTTATTTTATTCTGTGCTTATAGGTCGCAGTGATTTAGGTCTCCCTCTAGACAAAAAATCGAAAATTTTTAAGTTTATTTTGCTAAGTATATACAACAGCCATTAGTACCCAAGATTTAATTAAAAATAAATTATTATTTATATAGTGTGTGTAGTTTTGTAATTATTATTTATATAGTATTAGTAATATAGTGTGTGTTTATGTGGGTGTGTGTATGTGCACTTACATTGGAGAAGCCAGCTGCGAACACAATCATCCAACCCCAACCACCATCCGGCGGGATGAATTCACCATCCTTCTTCACTTTCGATTTTAATACTTTATTTGATTTCATCATTATCTAAAACTATTTTAGAACCGTGAAATTAACTGCGAAACGGGCGCAAATTTCCTTAACACAGTTTGTCTTGAGAAACAGCTTATTTAGAGCAGTTCCAATAAATAAATGGCACCTCGATCTAATAAAACGTTACGAATTGAACTGATCAGTCATATATTAGTGTAAACAATCTTGCTTAACTGAGTTGAAGACTTCTAAGAGTAAGTAACCACTACGTGTTACGCGCTTACAATGAATTATTAACCCATTATAGTACGTATATAAATCGCCGACGATAATGCATATTATATATTACATAATTGCTTATGCACTTGAATCTTATCTGAGTGAGAAATAAAGGCATAGTATAAATTATTTCATAGTTCGTCCATAATCTATGTGGATAAAGTTAAATGATATTGTTAGTATTTGGTAACATAATTTTATAGATAAAATGAACGCAAAGTTCTATAACAAGTTTTTTATTCACAAGTAAATCCTTAAAGATAATACATATTCCTAAATCACGGGCAAAATTCTGCGAAGTTGTTTTTAAATATAAGTAAGTTACATAATATTTTCTTAAACTATGGATGAGAATTACGGCTTCCTGCAAACCTAATCACCGGAATTCCACCTAATGCCCCACGCAGTATGACCGATTATACAAATGACTTGCGGAATGTAATGAATGACATTTATGACCACCTCAGACAATAAAGCCAGCAAATGTCTGAAAAGATGAAAACCCGGTATGAACGCAAAATGAACAACAAGGGGTTCGACGAAGGTTCAATACCGGATACAGAAAGGTGCAAGAGGTACTCTTAAAATCGTCCACGTGGATCGGCTGGCGCGTTATTATCGGGCCGATAATAGTCGAGACGAGCATGTCTTAGGAGGGGCAGTGTTGCGTGCCATAATTAATACCTGGTACATTGCGAGTACCCATTACCCGACACCATTCACACTATCTGGATGCTTGGCGGTCCACCATTGTACGTTTCACAAGGAGTTTTCTTCCGTGTACGACCTCTCTGTGGAATAGTTTATCACGGGCGATTTTTCCAGACCGATACGACCTGGGGACCTTCAAGAAAAGAGCTTACTCCTTTCTAAAGGGCCGACAATTCCCCTGGTGTTGCGGTTGATCATGGGCGGCGGTAGTCACTTATCATCAGGTGAGCCGCATGGTCGTTTGCTCCCTCTTCTATTAAAAAAACTAGCGCCCTCTAGTATCGAGTAGCAGAATTAAGAGAGCTTTCTAGAAAATTCCATAATAGAGCTTTCTACACCTAATGAGTCGGGGCCGGTATGAATTCAAACATTCTAGATGTTTCAGTAGAAGAGGTCCTATATAAGGTCAGTAAGGACCGCGACCGTGGCTCACTCTAGACACAGGGCTCACCATCAGGCCCCACGTCAAAAGAGTAACCCGTCACGCACGATTTTATCTGAGTAGGCTCAACAGTATGTTGGGCCGACACAGTAAAATGTCCCTCCGAAACAAGCGCACCCTTTACAAGGTCTGTATACGACCCGTCATGACCTACGCGGGCCCCGTCTTTGCCCACGCAAACCCCAATATTTTAAATGAACTCCAAATAGTTCAGAACCTCTTCTGTCGTCGAGCTGCGAACGCACCTTGGTACGTCCGTAATGCCGACCTTCATCGAGACTTAGAGCTCCCAACAATTCAACAATTCATTAAAAAACTCTCTGAGAACTTCTTCAAAGCCTCAGAGTCGCACCCAAACAATTTAATTCGTGAGGCGGCTTCTTATGCAGCCCCACCCCCCTCTCGCTATCGTGTCCGCAGGCCGAGAAACTCTCTCTCGGACCCGCCTAATAAACTGTCAAACGACCTGAACTGCCTCCTGGCGGCTCAGGCCAGTTCTAATTAAATTAATTATTATTATATTAACTAATATTTTTTGCCTCCATAGGCACTCCCTCAGCGGCTCTTAGCCGCCTGCGCCCTCTTTTCCCAAAAGAGGGTCGCTCATGATAAGGCACAATAGAGCTTAATTAGCCGGCTGCCTGTCCCCAAAGGCGGTTTTTAGAGGGTATCACTTAGGGTCCCCGGTAGGACGGTGAGTCCCTCATAACCACGATAGACCGGCTATCGTGGTATGCGTAATGCATTTTCCGCCTCCCTACGTACAGGGTAGCCCTTTAATTGCTTCGGGCGCAAAAAAAAAAAAAAAAGCGACCGTGGCAGTATTGAATTAGCGATGGAAGCGATATAACTGTGAACTAAAGTGATTATTGTGATTAATTATTAGTGTGTTTTGAAGTTTAAAGTGTCAAGTTTGGTAAATCAATCGGCAGTTTTTATTGTCACGGACTCCAAGCTCGTAACAATAGTGATATCATTTCCGGATTTTATTAAAATTCAACAATAGATAACATACCGTCTAGCGACGCGACGGTGTAATAATATCCTCTAACCCAAATGGTTTCGTGGGTGTCGTAAGAGGTGGAAGAGGGTGACAAACTTGAAGATAGTTAGCAGCGTCTTTCAAATAACAACTAGAAAAAAAAACTGCGGTTGCCAACACGTTTGCCAAGTGTGGCATCAATGGCAAATATTTATTTATTTATTTATTTATTTACACTTTATTGTACTAAAGGTACAAACGGCGGACTTAATGCCATATGGCATTTTCTACCAGCCAACCGGAAAGTTAGTAGTAGTGGGAGTGGTGTACTGCAGTGGGCTAAGATGAAACCTAAAATTGATAAATTTCACATACCCCCCCCCCCCACACACACACACACATCACACACATATATACTCATAGCTCAAACTTAATTATATATACATATATATACATACATACACATACACATACATATATACATATACATACATACACACACATATACACACGTATATACATACATATACAATAGATATAATAGATTAAATGCTATAGATTATTTATATATTTATGTGTCAGATGAACCCAAATAATGTTCCTTTACCTTTGTTTTAAAAATCCACTTGTTGGGGGATTTTCTTATTGCTAGGGGAAGCGCATTCCAGAGTCTTACAGCTGTAACAACGAAAGAGTTTGAGAGGAAACCAGTACGGTGAGAGGGAGTATGGAGCACGAGATTGTTACGAGAGCGAAGATTGCAATCATGGGAAGAACCCAGGTATTGAAACTTACATTTCAAATACTCTGGGGCCAATGGATCGTTAAGAATAGTGAACAGAGTGCTAAGAATTCTAAGGCTCCTGCGTTGTGGGATATTTAACCACTTAAGTTGAGAGCGATAGAAAGAGACGTGGTCATACTTTCGAAGACCGTAAATGAAACGGATACAGTTGTTGAGAAGCCGATCCAATTTATTGACCAAGTATTTGTCTGCATCTAAGTAACACACATCAGCATAGTCAAACATAGGAAGAATTAGCGATTGAATTAGAAGTTTCTTCGTACAAGGCGGTAAGATATTTTTATATCTGTACAATTTTCTCAAAGTAGTACAAACTTTACGGCTAACTTCCTCAACATGACTGCGCCAAGTAAGTGAACAATCCAAGGTTAATCCCAAGTTCCTAACATTGGAGCTGTAAGGAATTACCTCGCCATTATAAATCAGAGGATCGAACGATGTGTGATTAAGTTTACCTAATTGACGTGCACTGCCTAAGACTATAGCTTGGCATTTGCTTGGATTAACAGCAACCCCATACCTTCTTGACCAATTAAGAATCCAGTTAAGATCGGAGTTAATCACGGTTACAGCATTATTTATGGAAGTAGCATCGGCATGAGCATAGAGTTGCAAGTCGTCGGCATACATATGGTAGGAAGAACGAAAATTACAAGTGATCATGTTAATAAATATAGAGAAAAGTAAAGGAGAAAGAATTCCACCTTGCGGAACACCAGTGGTTAATTCACCCCAATCGGACACCATACCATCGACCCGAATTGCCTGCTGGCGACCACGAAGATAGGAGGAGACCCAATTCCGTGCTGATAAGGAAAAACCTATGTAAGACAAGATGATATCATGGTCAACGGTATTAAAGGCGTTAGAAAAATCTATTAAAACTAACACCGTCAACTTTCCAAACTCCATGTCATCACGCACATCCTCTGTTATTTTTAAAAGCGCCGTTGTGGTGCTAAGTCCAGGTCGAAATCCTGATTGGTGTTGATTCAATAAGTTGCTTTTGGTTAAGTGAGTTTGTATCTGTTTGAGCGCTACAGCTTCTAAGACTTTTGACAAAAACGGCAAAATCGATATAGGCCGGAAGTGATTGAGAGCACTGGGCATAGATATTTTTGGAAGAGTGAGAACAAAAGCCTTCTGCCAGCATAACGGAAACTTCCCAGTAAGCAATGAGCGGTTTATAATGGAGGTTAAAATTGGTACAATATGATCTGAAACATATGATATCATGGTTCTTCCTATGTTGTCATGACCTACTGCCTTTGATTTAAGTTTTTGTAATACTTTTAAAATATCCTTCTCAGTGACAGCAGAAAAAGAGAAAGAATCAGTATGCGGGGATGACATGGAAGAAATATCTGAAATAGTTTTCATTTTAATATGAGATGGGAGACAAGCCGCTGTAGAAAAGTGAGCATTGAGATCATTTAATGAGAAAATATCTGAGATTACTTGTTTTTTAGTTTTACTGAGACCATGAGAGTGAATGAACTTCCATGTCTCCGATTGCGATGAATTAATTAGGAAATCATGAAAATATCGGCGTTTAGCAGACCTCACCACCTGATTGCAGCGATTCCTAGCCTTTTTGAAGGCCTCCCAGTTCTGTACAGTACGGCAAGATTTATATGTGACAAAAGCTCTGTTGCGCCTATTCATTGCCAGACGTACGTCGCTAGTGATCCACGGTACTGATGGACGTTTGATTTTAACCTCGCGTTCTGGCGCATGTGTATTGAAAATATTCAATAATTTAGAATTAAACTCCATAACCATATCATTAATTGAGTCAGTATTTAATACTGAAGACCAATCAATGGCGGACACATCATTAATTAAGTTATCTCTATTTAATCGAGCATAACTGCGTAACTTTATTGTATGAGGGATACGTTTAGGTGGTTTTAATTTGTATGAGAGAAATAACAAGTCATGGTTCGAAAAACCAGGAGCTGGGTACTGACCATAACTCGCAACTTTATTAGAAGATGTAATAATTAAATCGATCCAAGAATCCGCGGTAGAAAAATTAGAGTGAGTAGCTTTAAGGGGGAGAATGGAGAGGTTGACCGAGTTTATGATGGATCGTAACTTTTGAGAATTAGAGGAGTTTTTTAACAGGTATGTGTTGAAATCACCCATAATGACTTGATTTGTGTACTCAGAGCAGATGTAATCTAGGATAGATTCCAAAGTGGAAAAATAATTAGTAGAGGGAGGAGAGTAAACGACTCCAAGAATAGCTTTGGCCCCCTTTAACTTAATTTCAAGAAACAGATACTCCATGTCATTAGCCTGTTGATCAAAAGTGGATATTACTTTGAAGGTTATATCACTACGTAGGTAAATAGCGACTCCACCTCCACGCCTTAAAATTCGGTCCTGTCGTACCAGTACAAAGCCTGGTAGACCATATGATGTAGAACATAGATTAGGTTTTAACCAGTAAATATCCCCATTATAAGGAATTTTATTGGGAGGCTTAGGTTCTGCAGTAGACTTTTATAGGCTGTAATGATTGAATGAAAAAATAACATAGTAAATAGGTATATATTGTGTACTGCCGCCAACTTATCTGTTCAGGTGGACAAAATTGGAACTAAGGCCGCCATTTTATAAATGACATTTCATTATAAGTTATTATTTATTTTGTTATTGAGGGAAACAAATATTTTGTGCTGTGAGGAGAGTGCTTTATTTGATTTCATCATGAAAAGTGTGTTTTGTTTGATTTCATTGTGAAAAGTGCAAATAAAATATTATGTATATGTAGTCACCTATTTCCTCCGTAAATTTCATAAGTGGCAGTAGTAAGCTCTCCACTATCGACTCAATCAAAAGTTGGTGGCAGTATACTAAGCAGTTTAGACAAATAAAATAATTATTTCAACTAGTAAACAAAGCGTTGACGTGAATACCCTTAACATAAATTATTTTGCCCAATCGTGCTATATTACGAGTATTAATTATCGATTTGTTTCTACTGAACAAATATCTCCGTGTATAGGTATAAAATATTTGGGTCAGTCACAAATTGATAACATTATTCGATGCATTAGACCAGATATCACATTATCTACAGGTTTGACATAGTCTACAAAAGGTTATCTACTTCTGTTAAGTTTTATCAGGTTAATAAGAAAAACATAGGGAACTTAAGCAACTTAAGTATGTTTTGCCTTTACCTTTAAATATAATTATTTTAATAATTTGAATGAAATAGGCTTAATGCGTTAAATCCCTGACATTTCGAGTGCTTTGAAGCACCCTTGGTCAACTACAAATCAATGTTGTGAAATGAAAATGCAATTTTTTGAATTTAAATATGGATTTGTCCTGTATAAAAGTTTCGTAAAATCTGGAACACCATATTTCACCTTTTAAGGGTTTGAATTTTCTAGGATCCTTTCCTAGTACCTACATAATAAAAGGAGTTGTCACAATATCACGCTTAAAATCTAGTACCCGGTTGACCGAGCTTTGCTCGGTATTTTTCGCTCGATTTTTTTAATTCGTGTGTTTTGGAAATTATATTTAGATACAAATTACATACTGATGAATTATAAATAATATTTTTTGATCTTAGCGACATAACAGAAAAAACTGAACTGGTTATTTGAATAAAAAATCATGAGTGCAATTATTTTTATTTAAATTTTCGTGTTTTTAAAAAATACTAAAAAAAGGGCTCGAAAAAAATATATTTTCTCAAAAAAGAAAGAAACTTGAAAAAAAAAATAAAAAAGTCGGTCGGTCGGTCTGGGCTCGAACCGAGGTTTTACGATTTTGTGACCGCCCATTATACCAATAAGCTATTTATAATCATTATCAAACTGTCAAAATTTACCTTCTTATTCTAACTATATTGTAGCAGTTTTTAATTGCCTAAAAACACGGACAAAAAGACATTTTCTAAAAATAAATCTTAGCTAGATCGATTTATTATCCCCGAAACTCCCTGGACACTAAATTTTATGAAAATCGTTGGAGCCGTTTCCGAGATCCCGATTATATATATATATATATATACATATATACAAGAATTGCTCGTTTAATAGTATAGGATTAGTACTATAATATAGGTAATCGTAGAGTATTTAGCCGGGATGGAAGATGTGATTTAGATGTGGATAGGCGTGTCGCCGCCGGAAACAAAGTCAATGGTGCCCTGAATGCATTAGTAAAAAGGCAAGGCGTGGTGAAGAGTGCACGCCTTGCAATACATAACGCAGTGTTGGTACCGACTTTGTTATATGGCAGCGAAACCTGGGTATGCCAGAAGAAGCATAAAAGCAAGTTGAATGCAGTGGAGATGCGATCTCTTCGTAAAATGTGTGGCGTTACCATAGCCGACCGAAAGCGAAACGAAGAGATTCGCAATATGGCAGGATTGAAAGATGACCTTATCACAAAAATTGATAGGGGCGTACTCCAATGGTTTGGACACGTTGAACGAATGAGTGAAGACCGAATGGTGAAGAAAATATATAGAGCGAAAGTAAATATTAAAAGGTGTCGAGGTAGACCGAGACTAACTTTCGAAGACCATGTGAGCAAATTGCTCGAAGAGGGGAGGGTCAAGAGTACTCGGATACCTAGACGTGCATGTATGAAGAAGTTAATGAACCTGAAAGAAGCGAAAGAGGTATGTAAGGATCGTGACACTTGGCGATCTGTTCTCTCTGGCTACCCCGTTAGGGATTGTGCGTGACGATAAGTAAGTAAGTAAGTAAGTAGAGTATTTGTTACAGTAGCATGTAATAAATAATCTAAGAATATAATAAAAATCTATGGAACTACCCGACCGATTTGAAAAATTTCTTTTTGTATATTATAGTCAGATTCATGAGGAATAGTATAGGCTATCTAGCATTAGACTACACCTCACAGCTAGCAATATTTAATATTGATTTTGTTAAGCAAATCAGAAGAAAAAGCACCCTCAAAATGATTTATCAGTGTGCGCTGGCGTATTGGGTAGTGATACTCGTACGTAAGTACAATGTTCCACAAAAATATAGATCTTTCCTCCGTCTAAAAAACGTCTACGATACCATATGACTACTTCATATACATAAGCCACAGTAAGGTATTTTCTGACAATAAATTATTATAAATTAAAAAGTGATTTATGAGCGTTATTATTAGGCATGGCATATTAATCCTTACGAACGAAATTCTACTATCAAGACAAATTTATGAAGATAAACTTTGCTCTTTATAGCATGCTATTTACACGCATGGTATATGAGATAATGAAAAATTAAAATAATTCAACACTCGACTCGGCGCGCGAACGACTCAAACGCTAGCCCTATAAGAACGGAAGGAAATCAGCCGTGGAAGCTTCTATTAGTTCAAACCTTCTATAGATAGCAATGTATGGAAATTGGCAAAATTAATGGCGTACTTTCATCTATCAGCAAATGTACGCTACAAAAGAAATTTAAATTTTATTCACTCTCCCTCCCCCTCCCGGATGAACGTCACCCGCGCCCCAGAAATTGTCCCAAAACGCGGTTTTTTTTTTCAGTTTTAAAGAAAACCATACACGATACATGCAAATTGTATTTGTACGACATGATCCTTAATAAATTTTACATACAAAAGCGATATGATCTACAGTTTTGGCGCAATCCGCCCCGAAATATGAACATTTATTGTTTTCATTTTATCATTTATTGATTTTCTTTGGACAAAATTGAGTTTTATTAAAAATATCCAAATTTACCGCAAAGATATGTACGTAAATTTAATTCATTTGGCCATTCTGCGACATACAAAAATTTGTATTTTAGCTAAAAAATTGCCAAAATTAATGAAGTGGAGCAATAGATTATACCTCTTTTTTTAAGAGAATAATATTCTGTTGTTTACTTTAGTCATATATGTCTTGGCATTTAAGTCGGAATTTTTTTTAAGAAAACTAAAGTTTGAGCATAAAAATCGATAAAGATTAAAAATGTTCATGTTTCGTGGTCGATTGCGCACAAACTATGTGATATCGCTTTTGTATGAATAAGAGATTGATAGTAAATTTATAAAGAATAATTTTATTCTTACACACTTTTCAAATATCGAGTACGGTTTTCTTTAAAACTGAAAAAACCGCGCCTCAGGACATTTTCTGAGACGCGGAGAAGTGATGTTCTCCCGGAAAGTGAGGGTAAGTGGATAAAATTTAACTTTGCTCTATAACGTACATAATATGAATGAATGAATATACTTTATTGCACACCACAAACAAATTTACAGAGAACATAACAGAGAGCAGATTACATGTACAATTTGGCGGCCTTATCGCTACATAGCGATCTCTTCCAGGCAACCAAAGGTGTAAAGGAATAAAACAGTGAGTACTAGGTAGGTGGTGCAATATAAATATACCTAATATAATATCAATACATGCAATAAAATAACATATAAATAACTAATACATTAAAAAAATATGATACACATATACATACGTATATACATAAACCTACATACATATACACACATACATATATATATACACATAAATACATACATATACATATACATACATATATCCTCAAATATATACCACTAACAATTACATAAACAAATAAATACAGAACTACATAATCACATAATTTATCCTAATGATTTTCGAACGATTGAGACAAGTAATGCTCTTTAAGAAGACGCTTAAAGACTACAATAGTCTGAGCTTCGCGTATATACAAAGGTAGGGCATTCCAGAGCTTAATAGACTGTACAGTAAAAGATTTATTAAAGGAAGATGTATAGTGAGTTGGTACCCTTAAAATGAGTTTTCTTGAAGAGCGTAAAGGTTCCCCTGGAAGCCCAACAAAACTAAATTTCTCCTTAAGATAAGGAGGAGTAGAAGGGTGAAATAAGACACAGTACAGAATAGAAAGAATATGCATGTTCCGGCGAAATTGGATAGGTAACCACTTGAGACGTGAGCGAAATTGAGAAATGTGGTCAAATTTGCGCAATCCAAATATGAACCGAATACTAGTATTTTGAAGTCTCTCAAGCTTAGTTAGCTGGTCTTTAGTTATGTCTACATAGCTTGCATCAGCATAGTCGAGAATCGGAAGGAGAAGAGACTGTGCGAGCATAATTTTTGTAGGAATGGGAAGAAATGATCGAAGGCGACGCAGTGAACTAAGAGCGACAAAGGTTTTCTTACTTACCTCATTCAGTTGGCGTTTCCAATTTAAGGAACTATCAAGGTAAACACCAAGATTTTTGACATTGTCAAAGTAAGGGATCAGAACCCCATCGAATACAACAGGTGGTATGGAGAACCAGTCAATTCTTGAGATAAAGCTCTGACTACCAAAAATAATAGCCTGTGACTTTTTAGGATTGACATTTAGGCCATATGATTGACTCCACTCATGAATCATATTTAAGTCATTGTTTAATGTAGCGATTGCATTCGGCAAATTCTCGAGAGTTGACTGGGTGTAAATCTGGACATCATCCGCATACATGTGGTAGAGAGAAGAAATTTTATGAGTAATTGAATTAATGAAAATGGAAAAGAGTAAAGGTGACAACACGCCACCCTGCGGCACGCCTGCAGTAATATCACACCAAGATGAGTGAGTTTCATCAACATGTATACACTGCCGACGGCCACAGAGATAACTTTGAAACCAGTCAATTACTGATGGAGATAAGTTAAGGGAATACAACTGACTCAACAGTATATCGAAATCAACAGTATTGAACGCATTACTGAAATCTAGCAAGGTCATGACTGTGAGTTGTTTATTATCCATACCCCACCGTATGTCATCAGTAACTTTGATTAAGGCAGTAGCCGTACTATGACCGGGACGGAAACCGGATTGTAAAGAATTCAACAAGTTGTGCTTATTAAGGAAAAGTGTCAGCTGTTGGCAAATAAGTTTTTCAAGGACTTTAGAAAGGAAAGGTAAAATCGAAATGGGACGGAAATCAGTGAGGTTGACGGGATTAGATTTCTTCGGAAGGGGTATAACATAAGCACTCTTCCAGGCTTGAGGGAATTTAGAGGAAGATGCACATGCGTTAAGCAAATGAGTGATAATGGGAGTGATAACATCAAGGAGAGGAACGATCATATTACGGCTAATGCTGTCACTACCGACAGCATTTGAGGAGATGGATAATATGATTCTCTTAACATCACATGCAGTAAATTGACTAAAAACGAACGGAGAATAATTAGGAGTCGGACTTACAGAAAGAGAACGAAGTGTTTGCAGTTTATGTTCACTATCAAAAGAGTTAGAAGGATTAGAAAAATGTTGATTTAATAGTTCAACATCAACACTGGGAGGTGAAGTATTAAGAGAGTTTCTACCAACTCCAACTGTTTTAAGAAACTTCCACACCCTAGATGAGTCGCCGTTCTCGACTGATGAATGAATATGGCGTCGTTGTGCATCTCTACACAATGTGTTGCAGCGATTCCGGATTTTAGTGTATTTTCTAAGGTTTTCCTCTGTTTTGTTCCTCTTAAGCTTTGACAATGCCGCATTCTTCTTCAAAATTAGCCTTTTCAGATCATCAGAGAGCCATGGAGCAGGTAAGTGCTTGAGTTTAACATAATGCATTGGCGCGTGTACGTCATATAGCTGAGTGAGAAGGGAATTGAAAAGTTCCACTTTATCGTCAATGCATGGTGCTCTCTCAATCACTGACCAGTCTATATTATGAGCATCTTCGCAAAGTTGGTCAATATCCATTCCTCCAAAATTACGTCGCAGAACTAATTTAGGTTTGATTTTAGGAGGGCGTAGTTTATACGAAAGGAAAAGTAAATCGTGATAAGAGAATGCATCAGCAGGACACTGTCCATGCTTGAAAACTAGGTTTGAAGATGACACGATAATTAAGTCCAGAAGGGAAGGAGTACAGTTAGGAAATTTGTGAGTAGCAGCAAGGGGTAGGATTTGCATATTACACGCTTCAATTATAGACTCAAGTTTTATAGCCCGATTGTCGCCTTTAAGTAAACAGGTGTTAAAGTCACCCATCAAAATAGTATGACTATATGTCGGGATTAGTGATTCTAAAAGAGATTCAAAAGAAGTAAAATAGTTTATAGAAATAGAGGGACTGTAGAAAACTCCAAGTAGGATTTTATTCTGAGACAGGGAGACCTCAACTAGCAAATGCTCAGCAGAATCACCAGGAGGCGGTTGACATGACGAACTAACAATTTTAAATGGAAAGTAGGATCTTAGATAGATCGCCACGCCCCCACCACCTCTATTACTGCGGTCATTTCTAATTAGATGAAACCCAGGCAAAGAGTAGGAAGTAGAAGGCAAACAGGGTTTTAGCCAAGATTCGGAAACTAAAATAGCATGAATATTTCGGGATTCAAATGACGCAAGCATGTCGGGATAATGAGCCGGAATGCTTTGGGCATTAATATGAATAGCATTGAAATTATTCACACAGTCTGAGAAACAAGAATTTAAGGTGATGTTGAGTGAAGGAGAAGCAGTTGTACTGTGATAACTAACATCACTAAGTGTCTCATCATCCGAAGACAACGACAGAAACAAATCACTATCGTTACAAATGTTTGAGGATAACATAAAAACTAATTAAATATACAAATAAATACTAATATACAATAAAAAATAAAATTTAAAAAAAATATAAATGCAAGATCGAACGGTACCCACACAATTACAACCACCAGCAGCATGAAAGAGAAAGCATATAACACAACAACAACTTAAATAAATAGAACAATAAATTTAGTATTAAAATTCCCAAAACAAAAGAAAAAAAAAACTTGTAGTCTAACACCAATAAATTGTAAAAAATTATAAACGTCGGACTAGGCAGTATGGTTATAGATACCTTTGCCAAGCTAGTAAAATATAAAAAGTAAAAATGAATCTTAGAATTTCTCTGTCTACGTCTAAGAATGCTTAAGAATGCTTCTGTCAGCCTCTGTGGTTGCAGTACTCTAGTATTGAAACAGTAATCTATGGTTACAGGTAACAACTGTCAGTCTTAAAGTAAACAATAAAAATAAAAAACACAAAAGAAGAAATTAGGATAAACAATTAATCTAAATACCTGTAATGTGGAATAATTAAAATAATTTGAGAAACAGTCTTCAAACTAGTGCAACCAATTAGAAATGATGTCATTGAAATATATGGCAAAGAATTCTAAGTTAATACCTGATAACCAAAAGTTACAAAAAATTCATGAATTGAGCTGCTGGAGTACATGAGTAAAAGCCAAACTACAAGAAAACACGCCACCTTCATTTTTTAGTCGTCTTCCTAGCCCTAGCAGTAGTAACACAGGGCTTAGGAGCAGAAGATGCCGCCGCAGCTGTCGTCGCCGCCGTCGTCGCAGTCAAAGATGAGGTGGTAGGAACACCACATGCTGCATCAGGAATGGCGATCACCTCAGCCACGGTGTACACCCGATGCTTCGTGCCATCGGACCCAAGCACCACGACATATCCATTTTGTGACCAACACTGGGATACGCCAAAGCGCTTCCGAGCAGCAACGAACGCCTCATGACGGCCCTTAGTCAAGAACTCGGATAGAGTAACTCCGCTACCCTTTAATTTGGTTTTAGAAAACCAGACTTTGTCACGGAGATCCTGATCTCGAAACTTCACAAGCAGTGCACGAGGCTTGTCGCCACGGGGTTGCCCTAAGCGATGGCATCTAGTGATAGAGACATAATATGATGATAGTTAAAAGTACTCTATTGGTTTTGCCAATTTTTAGCTAAAACTCTTGAACCATATGAGCGGGGTGACTCAGAGGTGTGGTATACGCGGATAAAACCGCAGGGCACAGTTAGTCAGATATTTAATAATTAATGATTGTTTATTTGTATATTATGTGCTGCCATACCGTTCATCGATTTGTTGTAAAATTTTGTTATTGCTTGCACTTGTTCGAAGATTATAGGCATAGTAAAATTAACTTACAGTGGGTGGTGCGCGTATCGTACCGACAAATTTATTTGAAATTTATATATCATTCAGTTTCAATGATTGTATTGTTACGAGCTTGGGGTTCGTGACAGTAAAAACTGCCGATTGAATTGCCAAAATTGACACTTTAATTACCGAACACCAATTAAAACTTAAAACACACTAATAATTATACTTTATATAGGACCTTTTCTACGGAAAACATCTAGAATGTTCGAGTAGAATGTCGAAAGTTCTGGAATGGAATTTTTTAAAAAGCTATCCTAGTTCCGCTACTAGATGCTAGATGGCGCTAGTGGCATTATCGGCCCCATAATAACGCGCCAGTCGATCCACATGGACGATCTTAGGAGTACCTCTTGCACCTTTTTGTATCCGGTAGGTTATGTCATTGATCCATGTCACAATCCGCTACGAGCCGTCCCATTTGGCTTGAAGCTTAGAAGATTTCCCTTTGCTGCGGACTGGATTGTGCAACCACACTAGTGAACCTTCGTCGAACCCTTTGTTGTTCATTTTGCGGTCATACTGGGTTTTCATATTTTCAGACATTTGCTGGCTCGATTGTCTGAGATGCTCATAAAACTCATTCATTTCAGTCCGCAAGTCATTTGCATAATCGGTTATACGGTGTGGGGCATTAGGTGGAATTTCAGTGATCAGGTCTGCTGGCAGGCGTAATTCTCTTCCAAAGTTTGCGAAAGCTGGTGTCACTGATGTACTTTCGTGAACAGCGTTTCGATATGATAACAAAAACGGTTGTATGTGCTTGTCCCAATTTCGTTGCCGATTTTCCACAACTTTTGCTGGGTACTCCTCCAATGCCTAATTAAATTGTTCTACCATTCCATCAGATTGCGGGTGGTTGAGAAATGTTGTTCTTTTTTATGAGTACCCATAACTCGGCAAGTTTCCTGGAATATTTGAGACTCAACATTTCTTCCTCGATCGCTGTAAATCTGTAAAAGTACTCCAAAACGACAGAAGACTTTATGAAGTAGTTTATCTGCAACTGTTGAAGCTTCTTAATTTGGAATGGCAAATACTTCTGGCCATTTAGTGAAGTAATCCATCACAACCATGAAAAACTTGTTACCACTTTCACTCTCCGGAAACGGCCGCGCCACGTCAATGGCTATGCTCTCCCATGATGCACCAACATGGTACAACTTCAATGCACCTCTATTACGAGTTTGAGGTCCCTTTACAGCAACACAACTTCTACATTTGCGACATCAGGCCTCGACATCGTCTCGATGGTGGAGCCAGTAAAACCGTTCTCGGATCTTCAGTAGAGTTCGCTTAACTCCCAGATGGCCTTCTGAACAATCATTATGGTACAGCTGTAGAACATCCGGTACTTTAGCTTTAGGGCCTATCATTTGCAAATGACCCTTGCCTCCCCGACCATTTTCCCATTTCGGCACAGAACTCCATCCTGAAGCAGCAAGCTGTTCCATTGGGCCCAATAGATTTTTGTCGTCGAACTCATCACTGAGACGTCGCTCCATTTAGGCTGGGAACACTGGCCTTCATCCATTACGGAATGGGCTTGATGTCCGAATCTTCCTGCTGTGCACGTTTTGGCTGTCCTTCCACTCGTTGCTGAAGTGGTCTGTCTTAAGCATCCTCACAGATACTACTTCCTTGCCCTCTTGCCAGTACGATGCTTGCAATCTTCAGGACAAGGTCTTCTTGACAATGCATCTACGTTACCATGAGATTTCCCACTGCGATGTTCGGTCACAAAGTCTAAGGAAGTAGTCCCGTCTAACGGTGGTACTTTGAATTCACGAAGCGAAGATGTTGAAGGTACTACGAGAGCTATGATTCCATCCCCAAGTTTGAGTTCGTCCAGCGTTTTCGTTTCCAAGTTTGAGTTACTGACGGGCTGGCCTCCGTGGCTGACGGCTGGCCCTCCGACGTCTGCGGCGTTGCACCACCAAATTGTCTCTAGTCCGTTTCCTGCTGGCGTTGACGTCGGGTACGGGGACCCTCCGTTTCGTCCTTAGGTAAAATCGGGATGATTTTATCCCACTTCTGACACCAATCGTTACGAGCTTAGGGTTCGTGACAATAAAAACTGCCGATTGAACAACCAAAATTGACATTTTAATTACCGAACACCAATTAAAACCTAAAACACACTAATAATTAATCACACTCAACACTTTAGTTCACTTTATTTCGCTCCAGAGACTTCGCTTGTATTGCCAATTCTATACTGCCCCGGTCGCAATCTTTACCGACTTTATATGGGACCTTTTCTATTGAAAACATCTAGAATGTTCGAGTAGAATTGCGAAAATTCTAGCAAGGAATTTTTTAGAAAGCTCTCCTAGTTCTGCTACTCGATACTAGATGGCTCTAGTGGCATTGGCACGCAACAGTAGTTCCTAAAACTATATTTCCACAATTACTCCTGCTGTTGTAGCAACGCGCCACGTAAGGTTGCCACCCGTAATTTATAAATTTCGGGCGAATGTACTTTAAACTTTATGAGACCAATAAAGTACGTGAAAATACTTTATTTTACCGTTTTTTATGATTTTCGAGGTTTCATTTTAATTTTTACTAAAAGAACGATTTATGCACATACATCATTTAAACATATTAATGATACACAACTAGCCAGCTATACACGAATACCTAAGCCATATGCACAAGGAAATAATTCTGACAAATTCTTCAGCTTTATGCACTTCACAAAAGTGGCAATATTTTTTTTCGTAGTAATGATTTTGGAAATTCATAGATAATCGTGTCATGTCTGCTATCCATTCCCGTCACTTCAGAGTAGCCTTGCAACGAATATTTGGCTATTGTTAAGCATTCGTCCCATTCGTCTACTTTTATCCTACTGGGTGGAATACCGATCCTGACACACCTCTCTCTCGCCTCCTCCACATCCATATACCTCCGCATACATGCTCGTTGGTTAAGGGTGCTGTTAATTCATTTGGCCCATTTTCAATATATCGCCAATTTGGTCGATAAACTATCGTCTAGGGCGTCCCTTTCCGATTCTTCCGTGCACTTCTGCAACAAAAAATTTTTGCCAAATTGATTGAGAAAACAGACATTGACCTTTCGGTCGTTTAACCAGGGGCTACAAACCTTTAATATATAGGCACTTTTTATATGTAATACTTTCTTTATTTATAATTATTTTTTTAATTATTTTTATAATGATTTATATATATATATATATATATATATATATATATATATATATATATATATATATATATATAATATATTTATTAACTGTTATTAAAAAGTTGTGTAAAAGATCGCTGTAGAAGAAAAATCATCCATTGTTATAAAGTACTTTATTTATTTAACAACAAAAAGCATTAATTTATATCACATATAAAGATTCGAGTGATAACGACACCGAATAAGTACGGACTTATTCAAAAGACAAAACATTATTTTCAATATTATATATAAGAACTTTATTTTTATCCGGTGCATGCGGGCCGGCCCAAAAGAAGTGACTCATTTATTTATTTATTTATTTATTTATTTATAATTAATTACAACGGCTTTCGCCAATGACAGTAATTAATAGGTAAAACTAAACATATAACATAATTAACATAATTCGAAAACAAATAACAAGTCAGAGATCGAACATACTTAACAATAACTAGAGGAAATAAAATAATATAAAACAGAATAAAGTGATAACAACATACAACTTATTTACTTAACAAACATGGCTTTCACATAACATGAGACAGTTTGACATGATCACCTTGAGTGTGTCATTAAAGATGTCACGTTCCGGGACTGTCTCCACTAAGGAGTTTAAAGCACCATGCATGCGACACAACGGGGATTGCGCGCGCGACACAGTGCGGCAATGGGATGTGGCGAACAGCCGGTGTCGTCGAGTAGGCCTATGACGTAGGTAGTTGTTAGGCACATAAAGTGTACACAAAGTATTGTGCAGCTCTGGGGAATCTACCATGCTCCTTAAAATTTCTATGGCTATTAGGATCTGATCTCTGGCTCTACGCACTGAAAGGGAATTATATCCTAACATTCCCAGCAAGAAAAGAGTAGGATACATAAATGGATAATATCCGTAAATCTTCTTATATAAAAAACGTAGAAGGGCTTTCTGAACCTATTCAATCAACAATTCATATGTGGATTCGTGGGGATTCCAGACGGCTGCAGCAAATTCTAACTTACTTCTAACTAGACAGTTAAATAATAATTTGATGACAATAGGATTATTGAAATCACGGGCATTGCGTAGGACAAAACCTAGGCGTCTGTAAGATTCTGAAGCTAGGGCAGACATGTGTGCATGGAAAGTCAATCCGCAGTCAAATGTCACGCCAAGATCTCTAATGGTTGACACGCGCTTTATTTCAACACCTGCTAAGGTATAGGTGGCATGTGTAGGTTGTAACTTGCGGCTAAAGGTCATGACGTAACATTTACCGGCATTAAACATCATTTTATTATCTATACTCCACTTATGGATTCGGTCGATGTCACTTTGAAGATGTTCGGGAGTTACATCTCTTACATCCCATCCCAATTGGACTAATTTCAAATCGTCAGCGTATGGGAGGCATTTGGCATACTTTACTACTTTAATGAGGTCGTTAACCATAATGAGAAAGAGAAGGGGGCCTAAAACTGAACCCTGGCTTACACCTGAGCGCGTATGATATGACTTTTAAATAAAGGATCCATGGCTAACATACTGTTTTCTATTTGAAAGGTAATCAGCAAAAAAATTTAGAAGTTTTGGGGTAAAACCCATGCTGTATAATTTATTTAATAGAATTTCGTTATCCACTACATCGAACGCCTTTTTAAAATCTTAATATAGCACGTCTACTTGTTGACCTTTATCCATGTGATGAGATATAAAGTCAACGAGGGATAACAAGTTAATCTCTACTGATCGACCCGGTCGGAAGCCATGCTGCTCCTCACAAAGCCGCGTATTTACCTTCGCGTATATTTTTTTGTGAGCAATATTCTCAAAAATTTTTGCTGCGCACGATAGTACTGCGATAGGACGATACTCTTCAACGAAGGTCTTATTGCTTGTTTTAGGTATCGGAGTGACTTTCGATATCTTCCACTGTTCTAGGTATATACCGGTGTTTAAAGCCAAGTTAAAAATATAGGTAAGTACAGAAACAAGAATCTCCTTGCATCCTCTTAAGATGTAAGCTGGGACTTTATCTGGACCCACAGAACTAAGTGGTTTTAACTTATTTATTACTGATTTTACTTGTGATAAGGTAAAAAAGCTTATGTTGATATGTCCATCGCATGACAAGGGAGTACTAGATATATTGTTGAAATCCAATATGGGACTATTGGGTAGAAACACACTAGCAAAATAATTTGCAAAGGCATCCGCAGCTTAACTATTGGAAAAACAACAGCCTTTGTAGGTCACAGTGGGCTCAAAGCCACCCTTAGTTCGAAGGCTACTAATATGATTCCAGAATTTTTTTGGATTATTCTTAATGCCATTTTCAACAGCTGCTAAATAGGCGTTGTATGCTGACTCGCGTCTCTTGAGTTCTAACCGCAGTATGGAAAATGCTTTGTAGACATTCTGATTATTATATCGTTTCCATTCTTTGTGGAGTTTAATTTTGCGATTTACATCTTTAATTATATCATGTGAAAACCAGACAGGATAGCGTTTCCTGTTTGAAGCTTGTCTGCTTTTCTTAGGTACGCAAGATCAAAAATATTATATAATACTTCATAAAATTGACCAGTCGCAGATTTCACATCTGAGGCATTAAATACACAACCCCAATCCACTGTAGACATCATCTCATATAAAAGAGAAAAGTTAGCTTTATTAAAACTCCACTCAGAGGTTGAGTCAAAGTTACACACTACATACACATAAACACTGCTCTTCCGGTAGGAAAATTTCACCCAGAGATCTTCGCCATTAAGAGTTTCAAACTCATGTACTCGGGTAGGTGTGATACCTTGCTTAGATGCTAATAGGACACCACCGCCATAGCCGCGTCTGTCTCGGCGTGTGACATTCCATCCGCTGAGGACTAACTCAGAATCCTCAACAGAAGAGCCTAGGAATGTCTCAGTGGCTCCCACGAGGTCATGTTCCATGAGCGACAAATTAGTTCTCCACAAATTGAGTTTGGTCTTAATGCCGCGAACATTCTGATAAAAGATGCCTAACGAGGTTATTCTTTTCCGGACTGTAAACTGGTTAGGTGGCTCAGAATGCAGAATGTTGACGTAGTTATAGAAAAAACTGCGAGTTTATCTGTTGCGATTCTTTAGGTAATTCATTTAGGCTTTGATTTTCTAGGGAGCAGTCAACCTCCTGGTGCAAAGTATTCAGAATGCCTAGATCAAGAAATAGGTCTAGCAAATCTGATACGACAATCTTTAAACCATATTTATTTAAAGAGCCATAGCGTTTGTTGTACGTACCATGATCATAGGGTAGGTTAAGGTTTGAATCTAGGATGTGCGCGTAATTAAATGAGTTTACATCTAAATAAAGAAGGTTGTTAAAAGTTTCTACGCGACTGTTAAACATTATGTTAACATTCTTCATATACTTAAAAGTGGGTAAGCAAATTATAAAGTTTGTGTGTATAAGGTTTAACAATTTTTCTCTGAGAAACATGACAAGCTCTATGTAGTTATGGGTTGCACGAAAATCTTCCTCGCCAATAAAAATAATGCAATAGTCCAAATAATTAAAATCTTTCACTTTTCCCTCAATTCCGTCTAAAGATTGACGTAGGCCACATTTAGGTTTCTGATAATGACAGATATCATAATTAATTAAACTGGTTGATTCGGCCATAGTACATAGTCTATTAGAGGTTTCACTGCTTATGAGGCATATTTTCTGTTTTCTGGACCGATATTCTGTTGTTTGCCTTGTTTTTCCTTGCGTTTTACGATCTACGTTAGTTAAACTTGTATCTGTGTTATTGACTATTACAGTTTTATTGACATTCGAAGATTCATTCTACTTCAATGAATATATTATTATTTTGAATTAAATAATATAACTGTTAAAAATTTAAAATGGTATTTCCACAATTATTTATTCTGCTGTAACACGCTGAGTACCAGCTAGTAAATAAATAAAATACACCAAATTTTTAAATTTTTTTTTTTTTAGTTGTTTCTTCATTTAAGTATGAAAACTGTTTTTCGGTACAGCCTTCAAAAGTTCAGAGCGTCAGTTTGTCCTATGTTATAAGTAATTAACAACTAATGCATAATAACCAAAAGAACCAACAACATAAACAACAGATATGAATTATGCATATCGCATCGTATAAAAATAAAATATAACGCTTATTGTTATCTCACATGGTTCCATCAATAAATTATAGGTACATTTATTTTGCTTTTATTATACCAATATAAATTCAATATCTTTATGGTTTTAGATTAAACTGAATACGGATGTTAAATTAAAAGAAAAACATAAAAACAGAATTACCATTATACAAGAAAGCTACAAAATATATTTTTTTACTTATTCTTCTTCTTTTACAGATATCCTTTTGAATCTTTTTTATAGAATAATGCTGAAAAACGAGCACACAGTCAACCTCATTTTAAGTCAATGCTGTGACGCATAGACAACAACATTTATCCTCGATTACGAATCAAAATGCAGACGTGTCGTCACCCCTGAGGACTACGTTGAAATGCCTCGTTTCCAGTAAAGAGGCCTCCGATTCACTACACTTACCATATGAAACACAGCAGCTAACATTTTATGCTAGTATTCTGTGAGAGCGTGGTCCTTCCCTGGTCGAGCCGATCCACTCGTGCTGCAACTATACTAGATATAACTGCAGCATGGCTCCACCACGTATTAAATCCTTAAGTTGGTTAAGTTCCTTAGTAGGTTTTTCTTATTAACCTGATAAAACTCAACAGAAGAAGATAACCTTTTGTAGACTATGTCAAACTTGTAGATAATGTGATATCTGGTCTAATGCATCGAATAATGTTATCTGGATGGATACTCCTGGAGCGCCTTATAGTGGAGGTATCAGTCGACCCATTCGTGCTACAACCATTATAAAGCTGCAGAGTGGCTCTACCACTTATTTAATATAAAGTTAATAAACAAACAAGTCAGTGCTTCATGTATTAGGATACGGACAGCAGCGTCTGCTTTGTTATTTATAACAACCAGAAAACAAATATTATGATTGCGCCTGTCAGCGTGGCAACTATGGCAAAGTTTAAATGGATGATGGCATTTAAGGCTAAGGGCCCGTCTAATGTAACGATGTATGTCAGGTAGAAAAAATTCAGGTCAGTCGATTTTTTCAGGGAGTAAAATAAAAAATGGCCGGCGCCCCTCGATGACTAATATGATGAATAGTATAAGTAGTAATATCGTAATAAGAAATTCAGCAAATGTTGCAGATTTTGGGATGAGTTGATGAGATTTAGCAAGAACAATCTCGTGATGAGGATAGTTTCGTATCGTTATTCGCTGATGATGAGAAGCAAGCCCGGGTGGTGGTAGTGTTGTGTTATAATATCTACTAAAGACTGCCTCATTTTTATACTGGTTGTAAGCGCGACTGTTGATCATAAAGTCCCGGGTTTGCATCGTAGGCCAGACAAAAATAAGTTATTGAGTTTTTCTGTCAAGAAGTGGGCGGTGTTTCTTCCTGAAAGAAAGAAAGAAAGAAATGAGTTTATTCCAGTTTAAGCATGCAGCACAGCAAGTAAAAAATAATTATATGCAAAAAGATAAATGAAACTAAATTAGGTAAACATAATTGACGAACATTAAAGAAAATAAACTTAAAAAAACCCTGTGCAGTAGCATGAAACAGTGAAAAGGACCGGACTCAGTGATAGCACTGGTTTTCAGTCCAGCTTGTACCCCGAGGGAACTCCGACGGCTAGAAGGCTCCGAAGAAAAGAACAAATAAGGTTAGGTAGAGTAAGACTATCACCGGGGTACAACAATTTCTGTTTATTATCTCAATAGGTATAGCATCATAGAAATTCTCTTTGTCGGTAAAACAGTTCATACGTAAAATTTCGCGGCTCAAAAAAATATGGTCGAAAAACGTCATTAAAAATCTTAGAAGTGAAAACAATTTATCACAGTTGCCGGGTCAACGGATATTTAAAATTTGTGGTGAAAATGAGCAAAAATCGAAGTGCTCTCAACGTAAATAGCATCCTCTCCTGTTCTGTCTTCCATTCATCCCGATCATTCAACGTCTCTGTATATGCCCCCTTGGTAGCCATATAATCTTTCACTCAATCCATGCCATGTTGCTCGAGGTTTTTCGCTAAGTCAACGAATAGTCGCCTGTCTGATCTGACATTTCAGCAGGCTTTCGTTTCGCGATATGAAACACATAATAAGTTAAAAATAATTTTAAAGTAAATTTGTCAAAGAGCCTACAGTAGTTAGGTTGTACCAGTTCTGGCGCATTGAGTCAGAAGTGGTACAAGTACGACGTTCGTCGACTCACGAGCCTAATAAAAAAAAAAAAGGTTTTGGCCTGCTCTGATCACGAATCTGCGGTCCATTTTTGCGTAGGATGCACGGTTCCGGAGATCTGCAGATCAATTAACCCTTATTTAATTGATATCCGCTGCGGGCCTCCACCGTCATTAGCGCTCCATTGTTCTTATCTACTTATCTATTGTTCTTGAATACTGTCATTATCTATTCGTGCGTCGGATTATCAGTGCTATTATATTATACTCCTTGGTTCCTATCTATAACGGTAATCTGAATCATCAATAAAATACATTACCTAATTTTGTTACAATTTTTATTTACGAAATACAAAATCTTATTACTTATTATCTATAAAATAGGAGCGAAACATCTCATCCACTAAAATATCGTTGTACAATGTGTTCCCTGTAAATATACGCGTAAAACTATGCATTGAACATCCCTGAAACTTATATAGCAAATACATTAAGCAATATTCGCCACAAACTGAAGTCCACTCATTCTGAATCCTATCAACATTCCAGTTCCATCTTTTACAATTCTTTTTTAAAAACTCTAGATGATATCGTACAGGTGCTCGTCTGTATGAATCAAAATATTGAACGACATCATTCGTATCGATATACAAAGCTACCCAATGTGACCCTGGTTTATCATCTGTACCCAAATTGCATATTACCTAGTCAGGTCATAAATTCTATTACATGTTTAATATAAAATAATTGAAACAAGTTTATTCATTATGTAACCATTTATATACCAAAATGAACTTAACAAAACATAGATTCTTATGACACTATAGTTTATTCAAAATAACCTCCGTGATTTTGAATACAGGCCTTCAATCTGCGCGGCCAGTCGTCTATCGCACCACGAACGAGGTCCATGTCAATATCGGCGGCTACCTTAATTAAGGATGTCTTGAGTGACTTGAAATTGGGATGAGGCTTTGAGCACGCCTTTTCCTCCAAGTGTTGCCATATCTTGTAATCTAACGGATTCAAATCTGGACTGGAGGAGGGCCAGTTTTCGTGCCGGATGAAGTCGATTTTACGCACCGCCAGCCAGTCTTGTGTGCTCTTCGCTCTATGAGCTGACGCCGAATCTTGTTGGAATACCCAGTGCCTGTTATTGAACATGGTATGAGAAACAGGTTACACAAGGTTCATCAGGACTGTATTTTGATACACAACTGCATTCGTTTTTACACCTTTTTCACATGCCCGAAGCCCTAAGTCTTCATTTAACACCCTTTTACACCTTATCATTTTGTTTGTTGTAGCTCTCTTCTACGGTAAAAATTTTTTCATCCGAAAAAAGAATTTCCCGATATTTTTTTCCCGCGTACCGCTTCAACAAAGCGCGACATCTCTTCAGTCTCAGGTCCATTAGACGAGCATTCAAACGATGTCCTGTTTTTCTTCGATATGCCCGAAGCCCTAAGTCTTCATTTTTTTTTTATAGAAGAAGGGGCAAACGAGCATGCGTCTCACCTGATGTTAAGTGACTACCGCCGCCCATGATCAGCCGCAACACCAGGAGAATTGCGGGTGCGTTGCCCGCCCTTTAGAAAGGAGTAAGCTCTTTTCTTGAAGGTGCCCAGGTCGTATCGGTCCGGAAAAATCGCCGGTGGTAAACTATTCCACAGAGAGGTTGTACGTGGAAGAAAACTCTTTGTGAAACGTACAGTGGTGGACCGCCAAGCATCCAGATGGTGTGGATGGTATCGGGACGTTTGCCGTGTAGTGCGTTCACGAAATTTGGCGGCTGGGATTAATCCGAACAATTCCTCAGAGCACTCCCCGTGATAGATGCGATAAAATACGCAAAGAGATGCAACATCTCTTCGCAGCGCCAGTGAATCGAGCCGATCGGAAAGCACTCGGTCGTCGACGATTCGAGCCGCTCTGCGCTGGATGCGGTCAAGTGGAAGGAGCTGGTACTGGGGAGCCCCAGCCCAGAGTTGGGAACAGTATTCCATGTGCGGCCGAACCTGCGCCTTGTAAAGTTGCAGGCGGCGTGCCGGCATGAAATACTGTCCCGCTCTGCTGAGCACGCCAAGCTTTTTAGAGGCCAATTTGGCCTTCCCTTCCAAGTGACCACGAAACTGCACGTCACTCGATATGTCGACGCCGAGGATTCCGATACTGGCTGAGGCAACAAGGGGAGTGCCTTGAAACTGAGGGGATACGACAAAGGGGTTCTTTTTAGCGGTTAACGAGCAAACTTGTGTCTTCTGGGGGTTAAACGGGACTAGATTTAGTCGCCCCCAATCCGAGACTCTGTCCAGCAGAGACTCGACTTCAGACACAAGTTTGTCCCGGCACTCGGAGACGTTTTCCCGAGAAATATTGGCTCGGCCGGTGTAAAGAGCATCACCAGTGCTGTCATCTGCATAGCAATGAATGTCATGCATTTAACACCCTTTTCACCGTGGTTCTGCTTAACCCCATCTGAAGGGCCAACAGTTTCTGCTTACGTTTGGGATTTCTTTGAATTCGCGCCTTCACAGCTTTTATCACTGCTAAAAGCTTAGCTTAGCTTAGCAGTGATAAAAGCTAAGTCCTAACAGACCGAGGGCGACCACTTCTTGACTTGACATCTACACTAGAGTCTTCATTGTATCGTTTGATGGTACGATAAACGAATCTTTTGGTTATATTCAAATTTTTCAGTATGTCAAAAATTTGAATTGGCGCGGAACCGCAACGATGCAACGCAATAACTGCAACACGGTCTTCTTTAAACGTCCACTCCATATTAAAAAATTAGTAAAATTCTAAAAAAGTATACAGTTTTATTTTCATGAACAATTCGAAATTCGAATTCAATAAACTTTTTTGTGGCCAGCATTCTGAAAGAAAAGTTTTTACTGTGTGACAATACTTATGACCTGACTAGGTATATACGTTGGTACGTGGGTGTACATGGGCAGTCGTCGTCAACATTTTTAAAAATTGTTTTTCTGCTGAACCAATTTTGTATTATATAGTATACTATAACTAATGTTTTTGGGAAATCAAACAAAATTTATGATTAATTTAAAATTTTATTTTCAAGCAATAACCACTTGTAAAAAACCCACACTTCGTCACAAGAACAATGTAAAATTTTGTGATTATTTTTTGCAAATATATGATTATTACACACATAACGTTTGTTTAAATTTATGACGTTTACCAAATCATTGTATTTTGGACATTTGTATTCTTCAATATTAAAAATTCTATCATTCGTCGTCAACATTTTTAAAAATTGTTTTTCTGTTGAACCACCTTTGTATGCGATCACTTCGTCTTTGCACAAATTTCTAATATACCAATTTAATATGCGAATGATGTTCTCTTGTTTGTAGGCACATTTTAATTCTTCGGTCACATCAAAATATGAAATGCCGTGCACGTGTGTTTCACAATAACGAACAGTTTTTTTGTCTTTTGGCGACAAATAATTGAAAGGATAACTTGGCCGAAACAAATAATGATCGATAAACGCATCATTTTTATTGGATAGTTTTACGTCTAGAATAGCCATTTCTCTGCATTGAAAATGTTTATGAGGATATGTAATGTAAAATCCGTCCAAGTCGATTATGTATCTAATATTTTTTAGATTTTGTGTCATTTTGAACCAAAATGTTAAAAGTATTTACACGTGACTAAAATATGTTTGTTCCTACAAACTTCACATAAAAATTCATTCTTCATTACTTCCCATCATCCCATTTCTTCCTTCTGCTCTTGTCTTCCTGTAATTTAAGTAAACAGAATCATATTCACTAATGATCACTAATGACTGTCATTGTTAAAAAAGTATTTTTTAACTTTTTACTTTCTGCTATTGTCTTTGTATTTATGGCTAGGAAATGTCCGCGGAGCGGTCTCAATGCGTGTTGGCGAACTTCACATGCCTTCGAAATTTTCTCAGACATGCAGGTTTCCTCACGATGTTTTCCTTCACCGCCGAGCACGTGGTAAATCAGCACTTAAAATTGCAATTAACAATTTAATTGGTTCCGGCGGGGATCGAACCCGGGTCGCGTACTGTGAAATTTACATTTTGCGCTAACCATCTGAGCTACCACGGCTTAATCATATACACACACAATATTTAAATATAATTTGTTAACACTAAATCATACACACGTAAGAAAATAACAAAAAGAAAAGTAAGTTTGTCAATAGAATAAACACTTAAAATTGCAATTAAAAATTTTTTGGTGTCGGCGGGGATCGAACCCGCGTCGCGTACTGAAAAATTTACAGCTTGCGCTAACCATCTGAGCTACCACGGCTTAATCATATACACACACAATATTTAAATATAATTTGTTAACACTAAATCATACACACGTAAGAAAATAACAGAAAGAAAAGTAAGTTTAGTAATAGAATAAACACTTACATCTATGGCCTTTGATGCCTTGAAGTAACACAAATATAGTATTGATAGATCCACTGCGGTTAAACGACCATACACTAACTCCATGACTGCAGTTGCTTGGTCTTATATAGTGCCAGTAAGTAATAATTCTAATCTAAAGAATTTCTACAGTGGAATTGATAATAACTTTATGCGTCAACAAGCTTATCTAACATTCTGTTGTTTATCTCATCATTACTTCGTGTCGTCTTGTTCAGTGTATCGATGACTCTAATACGTACAAAAATAATACAAAATAATGCAATTTAA
Organism: Parnassius smintheus behrii; assembly: GCA_036936625.1. NCBI lineage: Eukaryota > Metazoa > Arthropoda > Insecta > Lepidoptera > Papilionidae > Parnassius > Parnassius smintheus. Next base: position 37,850,605 of record JAUPFT010000003.1, on the reverse strand, counting down.
TATTTAGAAATCACTATAATTGATCATTCCTATGTTAGTCATTGAGTAGATTGTACTGTAATAATCTACTAATAGCAGTAATATCATGGATATACTAGATGTACAACAACATCTGAAAAAGATTCACCCCAGTCTAGAAAATAATGTTTATGTTGCTAATAGACTGCCCATGTACACCCACGTACCAACGTATATACCTAGTCAGGTCATAAGTATTGTCACACAGTAAAAACTTTTCTTTCAGAATGCTGGCCACAAAAAAGTTTATTGAATTCGAATTTCGAATTGTTCATGAAAATAAAACTGTATACTTTTTTAGAATTTTACTAATTTTTTAATATGGAGTGGACGTTTAAAGAAGACCGTGTTGCAGTTATTGCGTTGCATCGTTGCGGTTCCGCGCCAATTCAAATTTTTGACATACTGAAAAATTTGAATATAACCAAAAGATTCGTTTATCGTACCATCAAACGATACAATGAAGACTCTAGTGTAGATGTCAAGTCAAGAAGTGGTCGCCCTCGGTCTGTTAGGACTTAGCTTTTATCACTGCTAAGCTAAGCTAAGCTTTTAGCAGTGATAAAAGCTGTGAAGGCGCGAATTCAAAGAAATCCCAAACGTAAGCAGAAACTGTTGGCCCTTCAGATGGCGTTAAGCAGAACCACGGTGAAAAGGGTGTTAAATGCATGACATTCATTGCTATGCAGATGACAGCACTGGTGATGCTCTTTACACCGGCCGAGCCAATATTTCTCGGGAAAACGTCTCCGAGTGCCGGGACAAACTTGTGTCTGAAGTCGAATCTCTGCTGGACAGAGTCTCGGATTGGGGGCGACTAAATCTAGTCCCGTTTAACCCCCAGAAGACACAAGTTTGCTCGTTAACCGCTAAAAAGAACCCCTTTGTCGTATCCCCTCAGTTTCAAGGCACTCCCCTTGTTGCCTCAGCCAGTATCGGAATCCTCGGCGTCGACATATCGAGTGACGTGCAGTTTCGTGGTCACTTGGAAGGGAAGGCCAAATTGGCCTCTAAAAAGCTTGGCGTGCTCAGCAGAGCGGGACAGTATTTCATGCCGGCACGCCGCCTGCAACTTTACAAGGCGCAGGTTCGGCCGCACATGGAATACTGTTCCCAACTCTGGGCTGGGGCTCCCCAGTACCAGCTCCTTCCACTTGACCGCATCCAGCGCAGAGCGGCTCGAATCGTCGACGACCGAGTGCTTTCCGATCGGCTCGATTCACTGGCGCTGCGAAGAGATGTTGCATCTCTTTGCGTATTTTATCGCATCTATCACGGGGAGTGCTCTGAGGGATTGTTCGGATTAATCCCAGCCGCCAAATTTCGTGAACGCACTACACGGCAAACGTCCCGATACCATCCACACCATCTGGATGCTTGGCAGTCCACCACTGTACGTTTCACAAAGAGTTTTCTTCCACGTACAACCTCTCTGTGGAATAGTTTACCACTGGCGATTTTTCCGGACCGATACGACCTGGGCACCTTCAAGAAAAGAGCTTACTCCTTTCTAAAGGGCGGGCAACGCACCCGCAATTCTCCTGGTGTTGCGGCTGATCATGGGCGGCGGTAGTCACTTAACATCAGGTGAGACGCATGCTCGTTTGCCCCTTCTTCTATAAAAAAAATGAAGACTTAGGGCTTCGGGCATATCGAAGAAAAACAGGACATCATTTGAATGCTCGTCTAATGGACCTGAGACTGAAGAGATGTCGCGCTTTGTTGAAGCGGTTCGCGGGAAAAAAATATCGGGAAATTCTTTTTTCGGATGAAAAAATTTTTACCGTAGAAGAGAGCTACAACAAACAAAATGATAAGGTGTAAAAGGGTGTTAAATGAAGACTTAGGGCTTCGGGCATGTGAAAAAGGTGTAAAAACGAATGCAGTTGTGTATCAAAATACAGTACTGATGAACCTTGTGTAACCTGTTTCTCATACCATGTTCAATAACAGGCACTGGGTATTCCAACAAGATTCGGCGTCAGCTCATAGAGCGAAGAGCACACAAGACTGGCTGGCGGTGCGTAAAATCGACTTCATCCGGCACGAAAACTGGCCCTCCTCCAGTCCAGATTTGAATCCGTTAGATTACAAGATATGGCAACACTTCGAGGAAAAGGCGTGCTCAAAGCCTCATCCCAATTTCAAGTCACTCAAGACATCCTTAATTAAGGTAGCCGCCGATATTGACATGGACCTCGTTCGTGGTGCGATAGACGACTGGCCGCGCAGATTGAAGGCCTGTATTCAAAATCACGGAGGTTATTTTGAATAAACTATAGTGTCATAAGAATCTATGTTTTGTTAAGTTCATTTTGGTATATAAATGGTTACATAATGAATAAACTTGTTTCAATTATTTTATATTAAACAAGTAATAGAATTTATGACCTGACTAGGTAATATGCAATTTGGGTACAGATGATAAACCAGGGTCACATTGGGTAGCTTTGTATATCGATACGAATGATGTCGGTCAATATTTTGATTCATACAGACGAGCACCTGTACGATATCATCTAGAGTTTTTAAAAAAGAATTGTAAAAGATGGAACTGGAATGTTGATAGGATTCAGAATGAGTGGACTTCAGTTTGTGGCGAATATTGCTTAATGTATTTGCTATATAAGTTTCAGGGATGTTCAATGCATAGTTTTACGCGTATATTTACAGGGAACACATTGTACAACGATATTTTAGTGGATGAGATGTTTCGCTCCTATTTTATAGATAATAAGTAATAAGATTTTGTATTTCGTAAATAAAAATTGTAACAAAATTAGGTAATGTATTTTATTGATGATTCAGATTACCGTTATAGATAGGAACCAAGGAGTATAATACAATAGCACTGATAATCCGACGCACGAATAGATAATGACGGTATTCAAGAACAATAGATAATTAGATAAGAACAATGGAGCGCTAATGACGGTGGAGGCCCGCAGCGGATATCAATTAGATAAGAGTTAATTGATCTGCAGATCTCCGGAACCGTGCATCCTACGTAAAAATGGACCGCAGATTCGTGATCAGAGTAGGCCAAAACCTTTTTTTTTATTTTATTAGGCTCGTGAGTCGACGAACGTCGTACTTGTACCACTTCTGACTCAATGCGCCAGAACTGGTACAACCTAACTACTGCCTACTTTCCAGAATAGTAATTGCTTAATCATTCGTATTAATACCGAGACGATTGTTGCAATTTGCAGACGTCCTCAAAATATTGATAGATTTCTAGAGTCTCTTGATATTACCTTAAACAAACTTAGCACGATTCGATACAAAAAATTGAAAAATGCAATATAAATATTTAGAGACATGAATGCAAAGAACAATATTTTTACAAAAAAAATTAAAATGTAGCCAATTGGGACAACTCTATTTCAATAATATTTTTTGATAGAACGTGGCTAAACACCAACCACACTGTGCCGCAGTCATGGACATGTGACACGTTCCGGTGATAAAGGGTGGGCGCCAAATTTGCCATTCGGGATCTACCGGGGGCGGATTTGTAGTTGTATTACAACTGCTACACAAGCAATCACTGGGCCAAAGTGATAGAGAAGACAAAGAAAATTGTTATTGATGACTATGAAAGTATTTAATTTTGAATGTAACAGTAACGGTAATCGTTACTGTTACAACCTATTAAAGTCCACGGCTGAACATAGGCCTACCATTTGCTTTGCATTTGCCATAGTTGCCACGCTTGACAAGCGAATTGGCATTTGGCAACCGCAGCTTTTTATTTTCATTTTCGGGTATTCGATATTTATTTTGATACAGAACTTTGATAATCCGTATACTTGAGTGATTTTCCCCAAGTTTTAAATATTCTTTAACCCATATCTTAAATAAGGAGAGGCCTTTTCTTTTCTTTAGTATTAATTTTCGTGTTTTTTTTTTTCGTAGTCAAAACGTCCGGTAATAAAATTTTGGCGAGCCAAAATTTTATAACATACAAAACATGACGATATATCGATATTTATCACACAATATATGTATATATTATATCTATATTTATCGATACAATAAATATAGATCGTTTTTTCACTTGCCCATCCCTATGACACAGTAAGTGCGTAAAATCAGTATAGTCTAGTAACTGATGTCCATGATTAGGGGCCAAGCTCACCCTTGATGCGGGGCCCTGATTCAGTGTAGTGTAATAGGGCCATAGAGGTAAAAGAACAGGAGAACGATCACTACGTACTAAAGCATAGCCCGCCTGTCCTTGAACACTGTAGAATTTATAGCGGCGCTGACGTCGGTGAGTAGCGACTGCAAAGTTAGCTGTTTATAGTACAAGTAGATGAAGTTAGTTGAATAATATACAAATGTTCTTCGCGGCATTGGTGAGAAAAATTTTGACAAAAAGAAACATTAAAAAATTGAGAAATATTTTATTGTGCGTGGATGTGCAAGTGGTTTAGCATCTGATCGGAAAAATAGACTGAAAATGACTTTTACTGAGCGAACTTAGCGATCGCAATGCCTCACTTATGGTGTCCATATTTTTTACGGCCATCGTTCTCCTGTTCTTCAACCTCCATGAATAGGGCTATTATCTACGTGTCTGCCCGTGACAGCAAAGATTCTTTGTTCTTTATTAACTGGCTTTACGGCTCTGGTTTCCAGACCTTCTGAGCCTATATTTCCTTTTGGAATCTTCATTTTATGTTCTTTTTCTTCACAATATGCTGATGCGTCACATTGTGAAGCCCTTGGGAGATTTTGACGACAGCTCAACCTAGCGGACAGTTGATGACGACAGCCACTCAAGTTCATAAGGCGCCCAAGCGATCAAAATAACTTGAGGTTTATATCGACATCAAAGCACTTGTTTCGTCGTTTTCTCTAATAGTTCACACGCGTGGACACTTAATTCACAAAATCGCATCACTATTACGAATCAAAATCCACTTCAAACCTTTATTCAAGTGACAAAACAGGAGCGACAATCCGTCTACGGCCAAGCTCCCGCCAAAACTCTGACAGCAAAGAGCAAGGACAGTTACATGGAGTATAGAGATAGGAAAAATAATCTTCCATAGGAGAATAGTTGAAAATGTGTCTACCTGTAAACAGTAAATAACAACTCAAAAACTCTCCACAACAGCGCTCGAGTAGCTTGAGGGTATAAAATGAAGTTGTCGACGGAGTGAAGTGAGCTGATTTGTGATATTTAATATTTGTGGTGACTAAAGTAGTTGATGAAACTGCAGTATTTAAAACCTCAACTAATTACTTTGTATTAAATAATTTAGTAAATATAACCTAAAAAGCCGCCGTGAAACGTTGAGAGTGATTTAGAAAATAAAAATTTTGAAAATAATAAAATAATTATTATAAAAAATAATTATGGTGAAAGTGTGCAATAAATAAGTTATAAAAAGTTATTTAAAATTTACTCTCTAGCTCCAGTGGCACTATCCTAAGCTTTCCTATCCTCGCTTTCCTAGGGACATTTTTTAATACGGAGATGGTTCTCCTTATCTCTATACTTCAGAGAGTTACTACACTCTTTGGCAAAGAGTATGTACAGTAATCGTAGACAGAGAAACCTATAGACAAATTGACGCCTTCTTTCGCATTCGCACACGCTAAAGATAGTTAGTTATGCATACGTCTTGTATAGAAATAAGACAGAGCGGTATGATTGTTTGTCCAAAGGGACAAACTGAGAAAGCTCAGTGCTGGTTTTTTGTTTAGCAAACTACACTTTGCGAAACAACTTTGACAGTTCGTAGCGATCTAAGAAGTTTACAAGTTAGTTTAAGTGAGAAAAAAGTGTTTTATGGTGAATCTTGTTCAGTTCAGTTCTTAGAACAATTAAAATTTTTATCTAAATATGTTTGAAAGTCATAAAGATTATTGTATAACCTAAAACTACGTTATCGTCCTTTCTCACTCGTGGCCACGCTAATCATTAGTCCATTGGTTTATCTCTTTACGACAGTAATCTATGGCAAAGACTATTTATAGTACTTTGAGTGTATTAAACTTGGTTTTTACTTGGTTTCTTATGTATTGGTTTAATACTCAAAGATATAGATTACTGTATATATACTAGAAAATATAGTATAATAAGTACCTACATGTAGCCGCTGGTGTTTTCTGTAGCTTGCTACTTTTCTACATGTCGTAGCCAGAGAATGCTACGCCTACAACGCGCTAGCCTCGACTGCGTATGTTACCCTGGGTGCCTAGCGAGTGTAGGTAATTATTTCACGCAGGTATCAAGAGTGACAGAGGGCTAGTAACAGTTAGTTTAGTATCCTCTTTCTTCAAGATTAAAACACAACCTACATAAATACAGCCCACTAAGCTCTCATTCATTACACAATAGTTTCTTTAAGTTTATTAGTCAGATAGATATCACAATTTTTTAGTTTTTTCTTTCTTCGCCAAAGTAAATTATAATAAATAATTAGTCAAGTACAGTCCACTTAGCTCTCCATCAACTACAATACATATCAATGATAATCGCTAATAGCTGTGTTCCATTTCAGGCTTACTTCATGTACTAATTTCTAATTTTATAGCTAGTTGTGGGGTAAATTTTTCCTCACACTTGTAACCCTAAATAAAGTGACGTAATTTTTTTGTCCGTTTCTGCGACACGCTATGGCTGTGTATATAGGATTCTCTGTCTACGGCTACATGTCTTTTTGTCTATGGTTGTCCGATCGGGATTTATGTCATACAAATCTGCCAAATACCAATCATAAATCTCCGCTAGGAGCACAGAGTACCTTTGTATAAACTGAAGCTAGGAGTAATTTAGTGTTCTGTGATCGTAAAATTTATTCTACTTTGAGAGGACTTTTTGCTATTTTTTAAAATTAAATCGTATACCTATTATATATACGAATTAGCAAGTTCATTAGAAGTGTTAATACAATTATTTATTGATTCTTAGATTTTTATAAATTTGGCATTATAACTACAACTTTTCCGAGTTTTATAATGTTTTAAAATATATTTTACTGCGGATTTAAATATATGGGAAATTATTGCGTAAAGGTGAGTACTAATTTAATAAAAAATAGCGTTGATTAATAAAATTATTTTGTTTAGTTACTTTTAAAATATTAAGTATGTTCTTTGTTTGTTTTCGATTTATACAAATATTTTTTATAAGTAAATGAAAATCCTAACTAAACCTATTTGACTGAGTCACCAAAAAAATTTCAAATACATAATATAAACAATAATATATTATAAACAATATATTAACATAAACAATAAAATCAATTTACATAAAAGTAAATTTTCTTTATATTTTGCTTTTTATAGGTCATTACTGTTGTAATTTTTTGCCAACTTGTCGATTGTTTATTATTAGCTATACATATTTCATCTGGATGTCTAAAATACTTTGTAGGTATTACATTCACTACAAGCTTTATCCCATGGCTTTGCTCAAGTGGATTTCAGTTTACCAATATTGTTTTATATTACAATATTAGCTTTCCATGTGAAAATTTGCAAAACTATACACTTATGGTTTCACTATGGTGTGCATATGTCATGTCAGTCACAATTCTTTTATGCATTACCCTGAGATTCAGAATAATTTTGTAATGAAAAATGAAATGCTAAAAAGGTAATTTTTTCGCATTATTATTTTATGATGGACGGATGGATGTTATGGTTTTTTGAAATATTATAAAAACTTTTGCACCGTAATATCTCCAAAAATATTGCTAAAAATCTGAAATAATCTCAATATATAATAATAAGGCACCTATATAGAAGAAGAATTATCACAATTTCATTATTTAGTTACACTTTTTCTAATCATATTGATAAAATAATGTATATCATAGCCTTACCTTTTCTAATTTATTGCATAATGTTTACATTGTTACATTGTTGGCAACCCATAACCTATTTCATTGGTGCTGGTAGAAGTCAAATGCTAATGAAACAATTAATTGTTGGGTGTAGGGCCTATTATCTTTTATAAATTAAAAGACAATTTTAAAACTTAAAAAAGAAATCAGGTTATACATTTGAAAGTGTTATTTTAACTAGTACTTATCTAGTCCAAATTACAGAATATTATGAAATGTTGTAGGTGACCAAAACAAACATAATGCAATGGGACCATAGATGTGAATGTTATAAAAACTTATATTAATTTTACAGCTTTATCTACTATAATTTTAACTTATTTAATTAGCATTGGTATATAAATATAAAATATTTATAAATAAGAAAGAGCTACACACTTTTTAAAAATAAATAATAATCCTCAGAATCATTAACATACATCTTTTTCTATTACAATGTTGTCTTTTAATTAACCGATTAAAAAAAGGAAGATGTACTCAATTTGACTGCATGTTTCGTTTTATGTGTGCTGCCTTAGAACTTTTATAGGTGAACTGATTTTGATGATTCTTTTTTTATTTCAAAGCTGATGCTTCTCATGTGGTCATATGAATTTGATCAAGATCTAATTTTACCACCAGTTTTTGAACCATTAGTCTTTGAGTTATCCTTAATAATGCGTATTTAATTGACTGGCTACATTTATGATGTTCGCATTTTATTTATTATGAAGTCAGTTGTACAAAATTTTTAATTTTACCACTTGTCATCTGTGTCCATCGCTCATGTTGGGTTTTTGCCATTAAACTTGTAGTTATTAACATATTTATAATGTCCTTTTAAATGGTTAAATGAGGATATGCTTGTTAAGGTTATTAAAATGTATAACTCTGTATTCATGAGTAACTAATTATTGCTCATAACTCTAGTTTTTATTTTTCTTTGTTATACTTGACACTATGCCGAAGGTAGTATAATAACATAGTATAAAGATTACATAATATGTTCAATGATAACCTAGATAATTTATTTTTGTAAATATGATATATTATTGTAAAAATCGTTTTCATTTTTCGCAATTTTACATCTTATTGAAAGGCTGTCAAATTGTACATAAGTCAAATTTTTCGAAAGACGTGATGCCAATCTTGTGGGATTCAAACTTCCAAAACATAAGCATGTTTTGTCACTGCAAAAGGAAACATCTCATCTTGGCTCTTTATTTCTGAAATGCTTAAGTACAATGAAATGAAAAAATATATACTATACATGACAGTAGGGTTGCCCACCATGTCCTACAACTTCTTTACCTCACCCTTTCACACAGCAGGGTACTTAGAAATGCTTACCACGGTGTGTAATTAATAAAAAATGTATTAAGTTTTTTGGATTTCCGCATCTATTTCACAAGGGGGCTCACAACATCTCCAACAGAAGGATTGGGGGTGACACCCGTCAATCCTATTCCAAACTTTGTTTAGTATTAAATGTAAATAATTTTTATATAGAAGTTTTGAACATGACTTCAAAATTTAAAGAGATTAATTTCTCTTTACAATATGAGCCAGTATTGACATTCTGGGATAGGCACCTACATGACTGGCTGCAGCTTAAATTAAAGATATAAATTATAATAGAATATTTAAATTATATAAATTATTGACTTGTAATATTTGTATCTTAATTATTACAATCAGGTGTTACTTTGTGGAAATACGTTAAATTAATGAGGTTAAAAATTAATTTACTAAGATCTGCATAATAAAATGAAAGACGTGTCTTACTTGGTTTGAAGAGCACATCCCGCCCTTCCTCAATATTGCGTGCACTATCCCCGTCACCACAAATCCTAGCACCACTACTCCCTACAGCAATACACCAGGAAAGACACACCGCGGTCGATAATTTTATTATGCATATCTGAGTTGATTCATTTTTAACATCATCAATTACTGCATGCAAAAAAGGACCATTGATTATACATAATAACCTTTATTGCATTTAGTTATAATTCAGTTTCATATTCATTCATAATTTTTTTAATCATTTACAAAATACCTTTTTTATGTAGAATAAGGGTGACACACAGTCCACCTGATGGTAAGTGGTTGTTGTGCCTCTTAGACATCTACATCTATCCTCGGTTACGAATCAAAATGCAGATGCGTTATCACCCGTGAGAATTAAGATGGTATGCCTCATTTCCAGTAAAATGGGTCTCCGAATTTCTACACGCACCATACGAAATACAGCAGCGTGGAGACGCTATTTTACGCTAGAATTCTGTGAGAGTGTGGTCCTCCCCGGCCGAGCCGACCCATTCGTCACAACTATACTATTAATATAGCTGCAGCATGGCTTTACCATGTATAAGTTTTTTTTATAGGATATGGTGACAAACGAGCACACAGTCCACTCAATGGCAAGTGGCTGCTGTGGTCCATAGACATCTACATCTATCCTCGATTACAAATCAAAATGCAGATGCGTTGTCGCCCGTGAGGACTAAGATGGAATGCCTCGTTTCCAGTAAAAAGGGTCTCCGGTTCTCTACACTCACCATACGAAACACAGCAGCATCATGCTACTATTTCACGTTGGTATTCTGTGAGAGCGTGGTCCTTCCCCGGTCGAGCCGACCCATTCGTGCTACAACTATTAATTAAAGATATAAATAAGTTTACCTTTACCCTTAAAAAAGTATAAATAAGTTTACCTTTACCCAAAATGCGACCTTTACGTCCTACGTGCTTTGTATCTCGTAAGCTTGATAGTAGTGATGTCATACAACAGTATGACATCACTAGGAATCGAAGTAATGTTCATAGTACAAATAGATATTTAAACCGAGTGCTCAGAAAAGGATGCTAAAAAGTGCTCAAAAAGAAACAGACAAACATACGTTTTTTTTTTCTGAAGTGAGAGAGGAGGCCTGTGCCCAGCAGTTGGACGTATATAGGCTGCAAATTAACTTTTTTACTTTACATCGCAGTGTCATAGGCTGTATTTTATAGTACTTAATAGATACAATATTGTCGCTATCAGAACGCGCTTTATGTTATGTGACCCCTGAATTTACGTGATAAACTATCATTTCAGAGAGAAATCTTGGAAGACGCATCCGTTTTATTTATTGATTTAAGAATTGTAGAAATTGTATTTACTTAGGATGGTATTGTAGTGTCTACAACTTACAAGATGAGTTCGAGACGAGATGTAAGGGACAGTTAGTGTACGAAACAAACTAATGAAGGCCGTTCTAACACTGATTTTATTGTAAAGGAATTATAAAAATTATATATAAGCACAAGTACGGAAGTTATCCATGTGTGCGTATTTAACGAATAGTATTGTTTCCAAGTGACCTATAAAAATAAGTCATGCATGTTTTATTTAGTATTCGGTAACCCGTACAAGTATGAAAACGTAAAATTTTCGAAATTAGTTTTTTCCAAGCTCACGTCTAGGAACGTGATTAAAACAACACTAACATTAAATACATGTGTCTTGGTAACATACCCACATTTTACGTTAAATGAAAGAAAGTTATCTAGAAACAAGGTAATAAAATGTCTGCGGATGCACTAAACGGCGATAAGACCGTAGGTACTGTAAATTAACACAATGCTGTGCTGCCATGTTAGGAAGTCTCAGTCGTTGCCTTACTTTCAGTGCTTCTAATGAGCATAAAAAAAGTGTGCTTATTCAATGTACTGAATACTCGTAAGGAGTTTGACATATATATATATATATATATATATATATATATATATATATATATATATATATATATATATATATATATATATATATTTGTGAAAGGGATAAATTGAGGAAATAACTGGTAAAATAAATGCGCTGCCATACCGTTCGTCAGATTGCGGTAAAACTTTGTCAATTTATTGCTTGCACGTTATGGCATAGTACAATTAATTTACAGTATGTCGCGCGCGTATCGCACCAACAAATTGTTGTATTATAATTCCTTATTAAACAATATAACTATTTTAAATTTAAAACGATATTTTCTCAATTGTTTCGGCAGCACCGCCGGGTGCCAATTAGTTATTTATAAAAATCTAACGAAATTATTTTAAAAATGTGAATGTTACCCAGGCGAAGCTGGGGCCGTTCGCTAGTTTATATTAAAGCGGGGTTTAAGAGTCTGCCCACACGTACCACAACCACAACACGTGGGTGAGTGCATTTTGTATTGGAAATCAATAGTACAATTTACGTGTACCACATTTTGCCGTTATTATCGACTGCATGAGTGATACCGACCACAACGCAACGGCTACGGAACAACATGGAACTAGCGGCCGGCCACATCACAAACACAACATTCGTCGACGCCCACGACTAGGGTTGCTCAACGCAATTACTAAAAGCTGCAGCGACCCTATTCACACGTGACCACATATTGTCGCTGCGATCCTGGTGTGGTTGTGGTACGTGTGTGCCGACCCTAAATGAAAACTTTTCTTTCAAATGCATGCGCGATTATAATCCTGTCTGGCTTATTTATGATCGTTTTAAAGATTAGAGTCAAATAGCAGTTTATTGCTGTTGTGTTTCGTATGGTGAGTGTAGAGAACCAGAGGGGTTATTCCGTTAATCCACCCTAAGAAATCCACCCTAGGGTGGATAAACGTAATAACCCAACCGGAGACCCGTTTTACTGGAATCGAAGCATTCCATCTTAATCATCAGGGATGATAACGCATCTGCATTTTGATTCTTAATCAAGGATAAATGTACGTGGGTAGGTCAAAAAGTTCGCGGAATGAAAGGGAAAGGGAATGATACTCAACATGAAATTATTTTTCCTTTTTAATATATTCTCTATTATCCCTAATATAATTCTCAAACTGTACTAATAAGTTATATTTACCTTAGAAAAAAAATTCATGTCACTCAAAATAGACTGAAATTGCCGACTTCATTTCTTTGTCTTCTGTTAATTTCTTTTCCCGAAGCCCTTTTTTCATATTTGGGAACAAATAATAATTCTAAGGGGCCTGATCTAGACTATAGGAAAGATGGTTTAAAATTTCGAAGCTTCACTTGTGTAAGGAAGCCATCACAACATGACTTGTGAACGGGTGCTTTGTCGTGCAGAAGGAGCACATCTCGAAACAACTTTCCTCTTATTTTTTCTTCAATAGCATATTAGTGATGAATCCAATTTTTATCCTGAGTCAAATGGTTCATAATTTCGTCCCTGTTCTCCACTACACGGGTTCAAATACCCGTGCGATCACTCGACCGCAGCTGTTTTTGAAGAGGGGTGAGCAATCTTAGTACTCATCTTACGGTGACCTTAGACATACCGAGATGGCCATGGAGAATGTTTAAAATAGTCTTAGATGATAGATGTTACTACATTCTTTTCTGAGAACTGTTTTTTCTTCAGACGAATATTTTCAAGAACAAGTTTTTTCACGTTTTCGACAATGTCTGAGGAAGTTGCCTCAATCGATCGGCCTGAGCGATGATGGTCTTCAATTGAGTTTCTGCCTTGCTTGAAAAGGCAATGCCACTTATAAATCATCGTTTTTTCATGGGCAAGAGTCCCTGTAAACAGATGACATATCTTACATAATGATATGTGGCGTTTTTCTACGCTAAGTGAGGAACTTAGTCACGGCACGAAACTTAATTTTCTCCATAGTTAGTGTTCACTTCCCGATTGACTTGTTTATCCTGTGATATTTCAAAGGTTAATCAACCGATCTAGCTGAAACTTGGTATTTATAGTTGCATTAAACCACTAAGTAGTGACGGTTAAAAAAATCCCCCTTCCTTCTCCAACCCCTCCATTCTGCGAACTTATTGACCCGCCCTCGTAGATGTCTATAGGCCACATCATCCACTTACCATCAGGTGGACTTTGTGCTCGTTTGTCACCGTTATTCTATAGTTAAAAAACAGCTTTTCTGGATTTACATACACATTCATGTTTGTCATTTTATTTTTAGATAATGATAAATTATCTACTTGAATGTTTTCATTCCAACTCTCGACCGTGTCAACTGTTTTCACGTGATACTTTGCAATGTAGGCTGATATACAATTACAATAGCAATGATAACAAAAGAAGAGTACGTGTTTGCCTTGAGGGGCTCTTGAAGTGTCCATTGACCGAGAATTACGAGAAATACGTTGGAGATTAATACTTACCTAAATATTTCCAGTTTATATGCGGAAGAAGTCGTGTAAAAAGTAAATGGAAATTTTTTACTCAGCAATGCTAATATACCTTGATCAGCTATATAGTGGTGTTGCGTCATCGCTTTTGATCATGGGTTAGTTGCATAAGAGTACAAACTGCCACTTTGCCTAGCGTATATGGACTATGAGAGAGCCTTTGATTCCGTCGAAATTTAGGCGGTGCTACAGTCCCTTCAGCGGTGCCAAGTTGACTGTCGGTATATCGAAGTGCTGAAGTGTTTGTACGCTACGATGGCTATCCGAGTACAGAACCAGAGTTCGAAACCTATCCAACTGCAGAGAGGTGTAAGATAGGGTGACGTTATATCCCCTTCTCTTCTCTTCACCGCTGCATTGGAAAACGTCTTCAAGCTACTGGACTGGAAAGGATACGGTATTAACATCAATGGCGAGTACATCACTCACCTTCGATTTGCCGACGATATAGTCCTTATGACAGAATCACTGGAGGACCTAAGCACTATGCTCAATGACCTCAATGGTGTCTCCCAACGGTCTTGGATGATGATGGAGATGAACATGGACAAAACAAAGATTATGTTTAATGTCCATGTCACACCTATGCCGGTAGTTGTTGGGATCACTGTGCTTGAAGTTGTTGACGTGAGACTTGGTCCTTCACTCCTGGCCGTATGAGGACGCTCAAAGTCGCTCAGCGAGCTATGGAAAGGGCTATGCTTGGAGTTTCTCTGCGTGATAGACTCAGAAATGAGGATATCCGCAGTAAAACCAGAGTGACCGACATAGCCCAACGGATTAGTAAGCTGAAGTGTCAATGTGTGTAGGAAGTCGATGGATGCAGGCGGCTCAAAACCGTGCTTTGTGGCATTACTCGAGGGAGGCCTATGTTCAGCAGTGGACTTGTGAAGGGTTGTGAATGATGAATGATGATAGTTGGATATCGCTTACTTCTTTTACCTATGACTTGACATCACGGTTTATCACAAAGTCAACTGCTGAACATAGACATCCCCATGGATTGTCTCATAAGTCTAGTTGTTATTGGAATGACGCTGTTGTCCATCTTCTGGTTTGTTCTTTGTTTCTCTCTGCCGTCTCTTACGACATTCATCGGGCGATATGTGTAGTGTATTGAATATTTCTTTCAATTGTAATTCCACCGCCGCTACACGGTCAACCTACCGCTGACTTAAAAATAATTAAACATGTTATGCCGACAGTTACTCCTCTTAGGCTTACTGTGCCTGATGTTGCTCTTATGTGATAAGATTGGCGTTGATCATAACAATTTCGCACACCTGTACATAGGCTGTGACTATAAGTGTATATGTACTTCAAAACGGCAGGGAAAAGGTAATCAGATTACAAGTTCAATAGCAACTTTTGGCTCCCGAGGATTGGTAAGGCTATGATCGAACTCAAAATAGGTCAAGAAGCGCCGTAGAATTAGAGAAGGAGTGGAAAATTGATAGGAAATTATAGAGGGGAGCTATCTCCACTTATCAGATCCACCTCTACCCTCCAAAATTGATGCTTATACGTCAGATATGGTAGTGATCCATTGTCGTCCGAAATGTAGTAGTTTCGAGGTGGTGTGTACGGTATTCTCGGTTCCCGCGCGCTCTAAAGTGAGGAAGGGTTGCTCCTGCAATGGAAATGGATTCGTGAAAGGCGCCTGCCTTTGCATCAACATAAGAAATAAATTCCCCTGATAATGTGTTTAAGCTCAAATTTCAGCATTAGTAGGTTATTCGGAAAACGGAAGTTTGAAGATAAATATCGCTATCTCTTCTGTAAACAACAGGCACGCGAGACAAGACAATTAGTTTATTGTAATTATTATTATGATCGTGTATTACATATGATGAGTCACTTAATAGTTCATTGACCGATTGTCCTCTACGCAGTGGTACGACATACATAGATGAGATTTGATTCAGAAAATTGCCGTGGTCACCTTATGTGAGCGTAGAAATTCAAATACTATGCGTTTGTGATCCAAAATTACGATCGTGATAGTTACAAAGAAGATAACAATATACAACGAGTTTGTTTTGCCAGTATTCATTGACTTAAAAAACGAACCGAAACATGGTTGTTTACCGATGGCCGTATGTGAGATCAAAGTCACACGACGAGGTGAAAGCTCGGAGTTTCTTTGCGTAGTAAAATTTGTATCGGGAATATCCTTAGAAGAACAAGCGTAACTGATATATTTCAGCGGATTATATCGAAATAATATTAGATTAGATCGAGGTAATGGACCGATGGATGCAGTTGGTTCAGGACGATGCTTTGTGGCGATCTGTGGGAGAGCTCCACGTTCAGCTGTAGACTAGACTTTTAATGAGGTGTAAAGATAATGATTAAGATGAACTGTTAACAAAATTAAGGTAATATCAAACAGTCATGTTATACTTATTACTAGCTGAACCCGGCAGACGTTTTTTTTATTTAAGGATTTTTGTTCGTTAACATGTGTCGATTCTAATAAAACTAACTTAAAACCTATATATTAATTAATGTGCACATTCTCAATGCAATATCCGAGGTCGGGCATGTAGGATGCCCTGCGCAATGTACTTTGTACACATTTATGTTATATGTCCTTATAAATATTTCCCTTGCCCCTCGGTTCCACTCACATTCCATAAAAAAATGATGTAAGTTTTCTATTACTTCACATGTTTCACAATTAGATGAATCAGTTCTTTTCATTGGATTAGAAAAAATTTTTGATGGAATGTGACCTGCTCTTATTCTAAATATTAGTTTAATAGTATTTCTATTTAATTTCCTATTTATAAACGAAAGTATTCGAGGCGGTTCACTATATATCGTTTTGTACCAAATACCTTTCCTTTTAGAGCGTTCATTCAAACATCATTTCCATTTGATATGACAAACATTTTGGAAATTTGGCAGTATTTCTGAGTAGCAAGGGTCAATGTTATACTCTACACCATTTATACAAGCAGAATTCCCTAATCTATCTGCATCCTTGTCATCCAATATACCAATGTGTGCTGGAATCCATTGCACTCAAGCGCAGATGTTGCGTAGACTGAATTTATATATTTGGGAAAGTAATGCTACCGGCTATTGAAACACCTCTGATTCCAGAGGTACATCGAGACATGTTGCCCTGCCAGTTAATATCATGGGTTGTGTTCAGCAGTGTTTTTTATTTTAGCCCATGAAATTAAACATTCATAATAATAATCATGTGAATGCAAAGCAATTGAATTTAAAATATTATAAGTATGTGAAATTCTGCTAATTTTAATCTTACTTTTGTAGAGATTGTATCGAAATTTACTTAACAGGCTAAAGTGCGCCTTGCATGCAGCCTTATTCAACTTATTTTTTTTTTAATTTTTAAGGTTCCGTAGCTTTATTAAGGCGACACCGTGAAAAAATGCACGTGCTTTCATCGAATAGTATAGGACTATGACACCACTAACGAAAGTGGGATGTTGATATAGGTAAATTCATGTCTTTATCTTGAATTTGATTGCTCAAAAACACGATTGTATAATTTTGACTCGATCATAATTATTTGCGAAAACACCTCTAAAAATCACTATAGCTGAAATCACTAAAGCGAAATCATTTGATCTATAACTTATATATATATATATATATATATATATATATATATATATATATATATATATATATATATATATATATATATATATGCTTGGGAATCACTCAAATATATTCATAACATCAATATTCATAATTTACTTGCTCATTATTTTGATAACTTAAATCAATAATTTTTTAAAAAATATTTTAAGATTCTGACAATTTCTAAGCGCTTTTTAATCGTCGCGGGCGCCACGCAATTTTAGACCTTATGACGGCGTTTCTTCAAGTTTTTATAGAAATTATGTAGTATTCACTCAGTACGGCGATAGTGTTTTCGATGTTTGTGTCGTCTTAATTGCCGCGCTTGATTGAAATTTTTAAATGTTTTCTACTTTTTTTATCAAATTTCCTTTAATTTATAAATACGAACCTCCATTCAAAAATACACAGTATACAATTTTTCATGATGATCGATCAAATAGATTTTGAGTTAAGCGATTTCATATAACAAGCATCCTCATTTATAAATGTAAGTATATAAGAAAACGGAAGAGGCAGAACAGAAGTCTTAATTGTTTGGACTTAGAAATTGTAAAATTTTTCGTTGTGTCGTGAAATTTTATATAATGGTAGGTGATCTAATATTAGGTTCTAATAATCTTCTCGATTAAAACAATCTTGAATGATCTGCTAACATTAGAATTAGCATAACAGCTTTTTGTGATTAAAATGTGGAACACATTTAAAAAAAAAATTGTCTCATTAAGCATCATACACCTTATTCTCACTTAGGAAATGTGTGTGTGTGTGTGTGACTTACATTGTGTTAGCTAATAAGATTGCTTATGATATTTGTATAAAGCGTGGGCTACCATCCGATTTGGCGTGGTTAGTTTTTTGACCAGCCAGCCTAAAAAAGATCACAAAAACTTGCAGGATATCATGTTCCTATTCTCATCGGAGAGATATTTTATTCTATTTCTATGTTGCTTTTAAGGTTCTTTCGTGTGAAAATAATTGTGAGGTTGCGTAGGTAAATAGTACCTATTTATTAATGCAATCTTTCTATATCACCATTTATCTTTTTTTTCTAGATAATTAAAATAGGTCCACTTAAACATGTACACCTAAATAGAGTACC
Source organism: Parnassius smintheus behrii (assembly GCA_036936625.1). Classification (NCBI taxonomy): domain Eukaryota; kingdom Metazoa; phylum Arthropoda; class Insecta; order Lepidoptera; family Papilionidae; genus Parnassius; species Parnassius smintheus. The sequence goes on along the minus strand of JAUPFT010000003.1, from coordinate 37,831,812 downwards.
GTGATAATAAATTATCTCTTGTAGGTAAGCCACTATAGATTGCATTTTGACGGCTTGTTATGTAATATTAAATTTGCTTTGCAGTTTTTAACCGAGTTTCAAAAATGAGAAGTTACTATGGGAATTCGACTTGTATGTTTTTTATATGTTAACCGAGTTTAATATTTCTTCCTTTATTAAAGAGGTTACATTTCTGGGTGGTTCCATATAAATATTTAAGAAGATCTTACGCTTAGGTATCGGTAAATTTATTAGGTGAAGATTATAATGTAACTTTAGACGTGGTGGTAGAGCCGTGCTACTATAATAAAATGAGATGAATGACTTCAGCCAACGATACGATCACTTTCATATTTTAGTTTGTCGTATTACACTTTAAGTTATTGAAGCTAGTTTTCATGCAATATTTTTCCATTCAAATGCACACGCAGCACGCACTGACTTATATAATATGTTTAAAAGAAAATTAGAGTCATGAAATAAATCCGAGCTCTAAAGACAGTTCAAGACCGCGATTGAACCCGGGTTGCTTGCGTAGCCTGTACTGTACAAATGGTAAAATTAAAAATGATTTTTTTGTACAACTGACTTCTATATAAATAAAATGAGACCATCATCAATGTATTAGAAGTCAATTAAATACGCCTTATTAAGGATAACTCAAAAACTACTGGTCAGATCTTGATGATTTATATAGACCACACGAGAAGCACTAGCTTTCAAATAAAAAAAAATCATCAAAATGAGTTCACCTAGAAAAGTTCAAGCACACATAAAACAAAACATGCAGTCAAATTGAGTACATATTCCTTTTTGAAGTCGGTTAAAAAGTACGGCGAGCGCTTAGGCCAGTCTTTCTGAAAGTGATAGATTAAAAGTAATTTTTATGGCACTATTCGGTTGATTAAAAATTTATACAAAGATTATAGTGGTTCATTATCACTCTAGAATTCATTCAAAACACTTTTTGAAAACGGGTGTAATACCCTATTAGGACGATGCCTTAGCTTCTGATCTACCACGCCTAGTTCAAATACGTCTAAATAGGAACAAACTATTTTATTTTCATTTTATAAGATGGTAAATTATATAATTTATGTACGTTTAGTATAAAACTTAAGTAATAAATATTAAGTTTTACTGAATACAGTTTACGTGGTACAGAAATTTTTAGTTTTGGTTTCGATTTTCGCCCGGAAATGTCATTCATACCTAATTGTTTTTTTTTCTGACCGAGAAAACATTTTCGCTCGCGCTTTTTTCTAAGCCAGTTCTTATTTACAATTCCATCTGGCGGATGGTGATTAAACCCTAGATAAATCGCACTGTCTTAGCGTAAGAAAAGCCTATAAATTTATTAACAAAGTATTGCTGGTTGCTTAAGACATTCATATCATAGTATTCAAGTACGACGTTATATTACTTCTAAAACGAATTTGTTTCGGACAGAATGTTCTTTGTACGACTTCACAACTTGCCTCGTGTAGAAATGTAGAATGGATGTGAAGAAATGTATGTATATATGTATATATTGTTTTTCTTGTGCCAGTTAGTTTTACTGGAACTTGGTCGATTTTCCATTTTTAGTCAAATTATATTTCTAGAATTTAAAATGATTATTCTACAGTGTGGTGGTGGGGTGAGTATATCTAATAGATATAGGTACCCTAACTACTAAAATAATACGCGGTTGCCAGTTGTCAACTGAGACAAAAAATTAAGGAAAGTAATATAACATGTACGAAAATGTAATGTATGTAGGTACACAGTTAACATAAAAGCAGTTATACACAAGTGGTAAAATTAATAATTGTGTACAAGTACAACCGACTTCCATATAAGTACATAAAATGAGAATCATCATCAATGTAGTCGAAGTAAATAAATACGCATTATTAAGGATAACTCAAAATTACTGGGCAGATCCTGATGCAAATTATGTGCAACCACATGCGAAGCACTAGCTTTCAAATAAAAAAATAGAATCATCAAAATGGGTTCACTCCATCGATCACTTATAAAGAACTTTCTTTCTTAGTGATCGATGGTTCACTTAGAAAAAAGTTCTAAGGTAACACACATAAATAAACAGTCGAATCAAGATATTCACTCTGTAAATAATTCCGCCATATAATCATTAACTATGCCAACTCTATCACTCCTCCGTGCGCGCAATAGACTTAAAAATCACTTTCACATTTTTTTTGTTTCTAAGCTCACTTTACGACTTTCGTTATCGGTTAGTGTTTTCCGTATCGTTTGCCAATTTAATATTTTCAGCCACTTATGTGCTCGTGTCACGCAACTATCGATATGAAACATGGTTTATGTTTTCCCCTTTAGTTATTTTTGTCCTTTCAAATCTAATTTACAGTTTGTTGAGAGGGAAATTGAAGCAGTAGATGGGCAGCGGCATCTTCCTCATAAAAACTCGTAATAATTAAAAACTGCGGATACTAACTCGCCTGTAAAGCGTGGCAACCATTGCATAATCACCTTATAGGCCAAACCATTTTTTTTATAGGATAGGGGGACAAACGAGCACACAGTCCACCTGATGATAAGTGGTTGCTGTGGCCCATAGACATCTACATCTATCCTCGATTACGAATCAAAATGTAGATGCGTTGTCACCCGTGAGGAGTAAGATGGAATGCCTCGTTTCTAGTAAAAAAGGTCTCCAGTTCTCTACACTCACCATACGAAACACGGCAGCATTAAGCTACTATTTGACGCTGGTATTCTGTGAGAGCGTGGTCCTTCCCCCGGTCGAGCCGACCCATTCGTGCTACAACTATACCAGGTACTAATATAACTGCAGCATGGCTCTACCACGTATAATACCTGTTTAGCCGTGGACTTTTATAGGCAGAAATGATGGAGAACTGCTGAAATGTATAATGAATGGAACTGGTAATTGATGAATGGTTACAATTTGTAGAATAATGAAAAGCGTAAGCGCTTAGTCAACTATACCGACTATGGCAAATATCCCCCCTATCTCTAATAAGCTGTAACGATAACAGTACGTGCTTAGTTTCAATCAAAGGCTTCGTTTATACTTAGCGTACATTAGTTATCTGTCCTGGCAAGTTCCAATTGTTACTAGGCGTATTATAATACGGCCGACGTATCTTGGCGAGTCCGACCTTCGCGCAGAAGGTTGCGCAATAGCTTTTTTAAGGAACAAAATGGTGGCATGAGGCGACGTACGGGGGGCGGTGGTCTAGGCTAGAGATTGACCATAAGTAAACACAATCGACCCTTTAGTCATAAAATATCGCAATCGATTAGTTTTATTTAGAAGTTATTGATTTTTGTTTATATAAGATATTAAACGAAATAGATTTACAAATATAGTGAATTTTGTTGATAATAAACAAGATTTCGACTTAAATAAAAAAAAAAAACTAAAAACATATTATTTTCTCAGCTGAAAGACATAATGTACTTAAATATCAATTATCTATTAACGTCTTCTTGAGTAACGACTATTTGAGAAAATTTAGAACCTCCTTATAAATTGCAAATAAATATATTTTTATGTCTTAATTTTAATCGATTTGAATAAAAATCGATTAAACAACACCCTCAGGCACGCGTGTTGGACATCCCTTTCTGGTTACTTCGTAAAGCTTCGTGCTTATTCGTCAATGCTCGGTACACGGTAATATTTCTCAGTCACACGTTAGCATTGGTGTCGTGTTCGTGTCGCTATCTCTGTCTTGAGCACAGTCGGTTACAAAAGTTTTCGTTGTTATTGTTGTTTGTTTTTATTAATAGTGTTAAGTTTGTTTTGTTTGTTTTATTTGTTTTATTTGCAAGTGTCAGTTAGCACTTATATTATTCGCCAAACATGCCACCAAAACATAACAGTGTGTTAAATCGCCAGGCGAGAAAAATTATTTACGATTTAACGCAATATATGAAAAAAGAAAAAGAAGAAGGCGTAAAAGATGTCGATAAAGTTTATTTAAGAGTTGCTAACGCAACTGGTGTGTCCCAACGCACAGTACAGCGGATCGCAACTGAAGGCAATATTTCGGGCTTACTTTCAGTATTCCGCACGCCTGGTAAAAAAAGGTCTAGATCAAAACCTATTACTGATATGGATAATTTTGACCAGGGAGTAGTAAAAAGATGCATACACAACTTCCACAAAACTGAAAAAGAAATGCCGACGATAAACAAATTACTAGCGAAACTCAAACGGGATATAAATTTTCAAGGTGGTAAAACGAGCTTAAAGACAATTATCAAAAACTTGGGTTTCAAGTGGCGAAAGACCGAAACCAATAGAATGGTTCTTATAGAGAAGACCGACATTCGCCTGAAAAGGATCTTGTACTTGAAGGCAATGAAAAAATACAGGGACGAAGGGCGACCAATTGTATTCACTGACGAGTCGTATGCCCACTCATCACATACAAAAGGTAAGGCGTGGTCAGATGGTTCCGCTCAAGGACTAAAGCGCCCGATATCAAAAGGTCAGCGGATAGTGATGGTACACGCTGGGTCAGAAGCAGGGTTTGTTCCGAACGCGCTACTAATGTTCAAATCTGGCAGCAAAACCGGAGACTATCATGATGACATGAATTTCAAAAATTATGAGAAATGGTTACGGACCCAACTGATTCCAAATTTGAGCCCTAACTCGGTGGTGGTTATCGATAATGCTCCGTACCACAACAAATTAATGGATCCTGCCCCTACATCTAATGACAAGAAGGCAAAAATGGAATCGTGGTTATTAGAAAAGGGTATACCATATGAAAAGGACATGCGTAAACCACAACTTTACGATCTAATAAAAAAAAAACAAAGACGTGAATAAAAAATACGTAATAGATGAAATGTTTAAACAAAACAACCACGATGTCCTTCGTTTACCCCCATATCATCCCGATTTAAACCCCATCGAGATGGTGTGGGCTGCCATTAAAGGGCACGTAGCCGCTAAAAACGTCGACTGGAACGTAACCCGGACAATGGAGCTCATACAAGAAAAAGTAAATTTAATGGGTCAGAATGAATGGAGTGCTTTATGCAGAAAAGTGCAAGAGGTCGAACATGACTATAGGAAGAGCGACCATATTATTGACGAAATGACGGATCAATTATTCATCATTAATACAGCTTCAGATTCAGAAAGTGAGTCTGAAAGTGAGAGCGACGATTACGAAGATGAACCTATGCCAAGTACCTCACATGGTACACAAGGGGCCGACGACTTTATGTTAGGAATTTCCCCCCTCAGCGACAGTGATTAAATAATAATAAGTGTAAATAAATAAAAAGTATTAAATGTAAATAATATTGTATGTGTTTGTGATAAAATCTGCCCCTATCGAAAGGTGAGGTATCAAAATTGAATCTTTAATTTATAATGTCTCCAAAGTGTTTTGATATTTTTGGTCACTGTATTAGGGAAATTTTATTTGTACATTGGTATATATAAAAAAATGACAATAACAGTTTTCTTCACGAGTGTTCATGCGCTAAACTTCGCAGAGCCTATATTCAGACTCGCCAAGATACGTCGGCCGTACAATACGCTTGCGTCAGTCACATTTAATCGCAAAAAAGTACCGCGCTAAGTATGTAAAGAGTTACCGAGTTTTTTAGTACTCGGTATTAAAAAGCTCGTAACTCACTAATTGTAAACTTGTTCGCTAAATCGTTTTATTATAGTGGCTGCATCTCATTTCTAAGAATAATTTGATCACTAGAATTCACGATATCAAAGGCATGTGATCAAGTTTACTATTAAACATAAAATTCAAACTTCTGTTTTTTTATTAACACTATTTATATGCGCTAATGCGAAAAAAAAATAAAAATATAAAGTAAATAATAAATTTTCACTTAGTTTACAGTGGTTTTTGAATATAAATATTGTAAATTGCGTTTGATTAGGAAATAAATAATGTTTCTAAAACTTATAGACGCTAGGCTACGTCAGCCGAATCTAACGTGATCGGCCGGCTAAACTGACCGTCATCTTCAACATCTGTAACGAGACGACAATAGTCAGTCGAGCGCCTCCAAGTTAGCCACATGCTTTTAATTTCATGTCAAAATAAATAATACATTTGGTTACAGTACGCTTATGAGGATGTGATATTAAATCTTTGTAAAACCGAACAAATTACCCCTTCACTAGTTTTGTACATAATGGATACACACAGTAGGTATGTTTTCGACATGTTTTTGGCGCAAAAAAAAATTAAAAGTACCAACACATGCTACTTCTGTGAAATCTAAATTATTGTATTCCAAAAATCTGACAAAATAAACGTTCCATTTTCGACCAATTCCATAACCGGTAGATGTCATTAGCTTCAGCGCTCAGCTTAAAGCTAAGGAATATGTGCCAATCATACCTTTAACAAATTAACCTGGCAATTTTTGCTGTATTTGGCACTACGCGGAGAACCCTGCTGATTAACGTACGAGAACCCGTCAAAATTTTATTTAAATATGCCGCATACAGATTCAGACAGACAGATAATAGGGAACAGCATTATCTTTGCTGGAATATCGGCTTTACACTTAATTAACCCACGCCTAGCGCGGCGAGCAGCACGTAAGATTTGTCCATAGTAATGCATGCTAAGTTGTCCCATTCGAACAGCATTATCATTGCTGGAATATCGGCTTTACACTTACTTAACCCACGCCTAGCGCGGCGAGCAGCATGTAAGATTTGTCCATAGTAATGCATGCTAAGTTGTCCCATTCGAACAGCATTATCATTGCTGGAATATCGGCTTTACACTTACTTAACCCACGCCTAGCGCAGCGAGCAGCACGTAAGATTTGTCCCTAGTAATGCATGCTAAGTTGTCCCATTCGAACAGCATTATCATTGCTGGAATATCGGCTTTACACTTACTTAACCCACGCCTAGCGCGGCGAGCAGCACGTAAGATTTGTCCATAGTAATGCATGCTAAGTTGTCCCATTCGAACAGCATTATCATTGCTGGAATATCGGCTTTACACTTACTTAACCCACGCCTAGCGCGGCGAGCAGCACGTAGGATTTGTCCATAGTAATGCATGCTAAGTTGTCCCATTCGAACAGCATTATCTTTGCTGGAATATCGGATTTACACTTACTTAACCCACGCCTAGCGCGGCGAGCAGCACGTAAGATTTGTCCATAGTAATACATGCTAAGTTGTCCCATTCGAACAGCATTATCTTTGCTGGAATATCGGATTTACACTTACTTAACCCACGCCTAGCGCGGCGAGCAGCACGTAAGATTTGTCCATAGTAATACATGCTAAGTTGTCCCATTCGAACAGCATTATCTTTGCTGGAATATCGGATTTACACTTACTTAACCCACGCCTAGCGCGGCGAGCAGCACGTAAGATTTGTCCATAGTAATACATGCTAAGTTGTCCCATTCGAACAGCATTATCTTTGCTGGAATATCGGATTTACACTTACTTAACCCACGCCTAGCGCGGCGAGCAGCACGTAAGATTTGTCCATAGTAATACATGCTAAGTTGTCCCATTCGAACAGCATTATCTTTGCTGGAATATCGGATTTACACTTACTTAACCCACGCCTAGCGCGGCGAGCAGCACGTAAGATTTGTCCATAGTAATGCATGCTAAGTTGTCCCATTCGAACAGCATTATCATTGCTGGAATATCGGCTTTACACTTACTTAACCCACGCCTAGCGCGATGAGCAGCACGCAAGATTTGTCCATAGTAATGCATGCTAAGTTGACCCATTCAAACAGCATTATCATTGCTGGAATATCAGCTTTACACTTACTTAACTCACGCCTAGCGCGGTGAGCAGCACGCAAGATTTGTCCATAGTAATGCATGCTAAGTTGCCCCATTCTGGCATCATTCCTTAAAAAACTGGCTGGAAAACAAAAAAAAAAAAAAAAAAAACATCAACAACAAACTACAGCTCGCAACGGATAAGTTTAAATAAAGAACCTTCGTTTTATATGTATGTCAAATATCACTACATTTTAGTTAAGTTAGTCTTCCATGAAATATTACTCTTGTTATTCAGTTTAGGTTGACGTAGATAACTTAAACTGTGGAAATAAAGGTCGAAGTAAAATATTTTTCACGTCTACAAATCTAACATATTGTTATTATTTAACGTTATGCAAATCTTAGTAGATTGTATGTATTTATTAAATAAAACTTATGTTACGGATTTTATCGAGTTTAATTTTACTTATTTTTAATTCTCGACGTTTCGGGTACTTTCAGCTTACAGCATACTGGAGTCGTCGGGAATTAAAAAATAAGCTTAATTAAACGTGATAAAATACGTAAAATTAGTTTTATTTAATGTAGGTGGAATATTTGTGTAAGTTTAAGAAAATCATTATCGTATTTATGTATGTACGTAATAAATTAGTCTTTACAGAATATTTTAAAACTGTGTGAAAACTAAAAAACCGAACAGTTTATCCAATACGTGATATTTCCAACCAGGTTATTTCAACTGCTTAGTAGACGTTAAAGCTAAATTTTAACCTATCAAGCACCTTTCCACTTTGATATTAGATTCAATATTACATGATATTTTAATAACATAAAAATTGTACGTTTGGATTTTTTTTGCTATATTCAAATACATATTATACATTTAAAATTGAATAAGTATTTGAAATTTTTGCGTTCCATTTTATTATTTGTAGGTACCGAAATTTGTGTTAAAATTTTCATTGTTACTTCGAAACAAAAGGGATCTAATTTCAAATAATACAGATATTGCTTATTTGTTATTCATAACAAAAATGACTATTTGCATAATATGCTCTTGACATAGCTACAGACGTGTCATTGCTCTTGGAGCTAACGCAAAAGTAGACAGCCAGCGCTGAAATGTTTTTTGTTACGCTCGTTCTCTCTCGTACGAGCGGCTCGTAGCACCGACGGGAACCGACCTCGGCGAAGGCACGTGGTAGCTTGACCCAGTGTTGCCAGATGCCTTGAACCTTTTATCTGTATTAGAAACTGTTAAAATCTGTATTAAATCTGTATACTATTAAAACTTAAAATCTGTATAAAATCTGTACAACTTTATAAACCAAACTAGAATAATTGATCATCATCATCATTGTTTCTTTCGAAAAACAAGGAATAACTACTAACGTGATAAGCTGATAAAGTTTAATTATCGTTATTAAATAAAAATAATTTTTTTAAAGAATAAGGGTGACAAACGAGCACACAATCCACCGATGGTAAGTGGATGCAGTGGCCCATAGACATTTACACTTATCCTCGCTTAAGGATCAAAACGCAGATGCGTTGTCATGCCTGAGGACTAAGATGGAATGCCTCAAAGCACAGCAGTATTAAGCTGGTATTTTACGCTGGTATTCTGTGAGAGTGTTGTCCCTCCCCGGTCGAGCTGACTCATTCGTGCTGCAACCATAATATAGCTGCAGTCTTGCTCTACCACGTATAATATATACACTATACACAAACAATTTTATATAGCAAAATTGAAAACAATAATTTAAGAAAAACAACGTATTAAAACTCAAACTTTTGCAACAAACGATAATATAATTACTTTATTATTTTCAGTCATATATATTTTACATATACATATTTTATAATACACTTTGTAATTCTGCCATACTAACTATGTTGTGAAAAAATAAATTAACCATGAAGAATAGAATCATGCAATAATGTGTGTAACGGTATCTAGTCACTTGTTTTGCTTCGTTCTGTTTTAAGTTGAATATTATGGTAATCCAATCAATAGAGTTAGAAAATTCTGTATAAAAATCTGTATCCAGTGCTAATCTGTATCACACCCCGAAAATCTGTATAAATACGGGGAAATCTGTATATATGGCAACACTGGCTTGACCGCTGCACGGTGCCTGCACGAATCGTTTGCGTGATATTTTCTGTCTCCTTCCTGCATGCTGCCTGGTATGGCCTTAGGGCGCCAGTACACTTTCGAATTTTACACCGGAATTTATTTTTATGGTACACAAAAGGACGAGATATAGCCCTTTTTATAGTATATACTACAAAATGGCGAGAATTTTCAGATAAAGTGCGCAACAGAAACAGAAACGTTTTTATTCAATATAGATCATAAATAATACTTATTGAAAGTCACTTGCGATTAATTTAGTCGCATGTTACACAATTAACAACACAAAATAAATTGGAAATAGCTTGGTAGCGATTACTAGTAGTATTCCCAAGGGGTTTTTTTTTTAAATTAAGTTCATCATGAATTTAAGAAAAAATCCTCAGCGTCCATAAATTTCGTAATATAATAACCCTTTTTAAACAAGCTTTGTTTAATAAAGTTTTTGAACATTGAGGAGGTTAAATTTTGTATATTTTCTGGGATTGTGTTGTAAAAGCGTATACGTCGCCCCAAGAATGAATTACTGGCTCGGTGGAGTCGGGCAACGTGTACTACAATTAGGTCACTGATATTTTTACGGCGATATTATTTTCACTGATTACGTTTTAAAACTACTTTTATTTTTGAGTATACTTATATATTTTATTTCCGTAAATTTATTGAGATACCAAAGTTAATATATTAATTTTCTTAAAGTGTGTCTGAGCAACTGTAGGTTTTAAATGACAGATGACTGACCTGTTGGTCTAGTGGTTAGTGACCCTGACTGCTATGCCGGAGGTCGTGGGTTCGATTCCCACCCAGGACAAATGTTTGTGTGATGAGCACGATCATTTGTTCTGAGTCTGGGTGTAATTTATCTATAATATTTATGTATTTAGAAATATATATGTATGTTTATCAGTTATCTAGTACCCATAACACAAGCTGCTTAGCTTGGGACTAGATGGCGTTGTGTGTGATACTTGTGGAATATATATATTATATATAGATTGCTTTTATGAACCCCTTCTGTAAAACAAATATAATTTTAGTGTCAGTCCCGTGTCCCCATATGTGCTATGTAAATAGCCAATATCCTAGTAAGAATAAGATAAGAAGACTACTATGTAAGGTAAAAATGTTAAGTTACCGATACCTGCTCTGTTATGTTATGAAATCAACCTCAATAAGATATTTAATAAAAATATTTTTGCTCAAAGCTTTTAAAATATAATTCATTACACCAGCTGAGCTAGTATGCAGTAAATATTTCGTTTTCATACACATACTTGTCTTCCAATTATTGATTTATGTAATAAGCTGTGCTAAACGTTCTTATAGAATTATAGCGTAAAATAGCAGTTTAATGGTACTGTATTTCGTACGGTGAGTGTAAAGATCCGGATTTTACTAGAATTGAGGCATTCCATGTTTGTCCTCGGGGGTGACAGCGCATCTTCATTTTGATTCTATGAGCCACGGCATCCACTTGTCAACAGGTGGACTGTGTGCCCGTTGGTCAACCTTTTTCTATCAAAAATGCAGTTTTACTTGGACAAGTTAATTATATTTTTTTGGAAATTTTACAAATACCCTCAGGAGTTTTGTTTGTTTTTATTATACTTGAACGTTATCTGTTTGTTGTTAATTGCGTAGACGCAATACAGTCTATAACGGCTTCCGATTGGAAGAAAGAAATTAACTATATCGAAAGATTAGAAAATGAATACTCGGAGAGTGATAGACTTGGAGAAATCCAACAGAGAGAATTAATTATATCCCTCGGAGGGGAAGAATCCAGCTCAGAGAGTGAAAGTGAGGACGATCTAATGGACGGAATAGAACCGATCGTATACAGTGACAATGAATAATAAATATTATAATAAATCCTTATTAATATTCCTTACTTCTATTCCTTGATTTTACATAGTTTGTGCTGTTCCGCTTATCCAAGATTGATTCACTTTCACCCTAATGTTGCCTGGGAGAGATTGCTTTTTAGCAATAAGGTCGCCTGTTATGCTTTGTATTTTTATTGCGTACGAATCTGTAACACTTTTATAGTGCAATAAAGTGTATAATAAATAAATTAATAATATTATAAATGAGAAAGTGTGTATGTTTATTTCTTTGTCCTTCCTTGACGCGTTAACTAAAAATAATATTATATATATTATAAAAAATAAATATTTGAAATATATAAAAATGGCAACAGTATATCACTTATTACTTCACCCCTTGCCAGAACATTTTATTTTGTTTTTATTAATAATCTCATGCAAATCTCAAAAATTTCAAATAAAAAAATATTACGACGCATTATTTTGCACACCGTACATTGACAATTACGTCATCGGTCCAGGTCTCAAGTTAATTCGTACGAGTTATATGAATCAGTTCTTTCAGAATGAAAAAAAAATATTTTCATTAAATTCAGTTAATATGAACATGCTCGAAATGGGTATCTTATTAGTTAAAAAATTAAATTATTTAAAAAAAATCAAGCAAATGTTATATTAAAATAAGATTTATAATCATAGCTACACCAACTTGGAAACCCACAGATTCTATGTAGCACCTTTTTGCAGCGTGATTAAAACCGGCCAAGAACGCGTCGGGCCTGGCTCTATTAGGGTTTTGTACACATGACAGCGTAAAATAGCAGCTCAATGCTGCTGTGCTACGAATGGTGAGTGTAGAACCGGACACTCTTTACAGGATACGTGGGATTCCTTCTTAGTCCTCAGGGGTGACAATGCATCTGCGTTTTGATTCTTAATCGAGGATAAATGTAGATGTCTATGAGCCGCAACATCCATTTACTACCTGGTGGACTGTGTGCTCGTTTTTCACCATTATTGTATAAAAAAACAATCTTATAGAAATTTAAAAACATACCAAGCTTATATGCTTTGTGAAATTGCATTAAATGTACATCATGGGTATGTTCCGAAATACAACACTGTGTACTGTCCAATGCAAATGACGTCATGAATCGACGCTTTACTAGTGATTCGTTCCAAAACATTGGACAGTATATGTGTTGGCGATTATTTTGTCATTTTTTGATCCAAAAATCATTATATCCTCCTAATGGATATATCAGCAATTATTCTATAATTTTTTGTATTTGAATAAATAGAAACAAATTCTGGCATGCTTCATTCAGCGCACACACACTTAAAAATTGTTTTATTGTGGCCGGATATCCGACGCAATATGGCGGCGGCACGCCAGTACAATATAGTGTCAATTGATGACGTCATTAGCATTTGCCAGTGTACTGGGTTGTATTTCGGAACACACCCTATAGTTTAATTTTAATAAGCTTAAACCTTGTTATTACGTCTAATCGGTAAATCTCTGTTGTGATCGAGCGTGTTTTGCTGCCCTAATAATGTATCAAACTAAAGTGTGGTCGCAGCTTCTAGCCGTATCATGCTATAACTGATAACGTTTTGATGATTGTTCAAAAGCTAATCGATAATTGCTGTCCTCAATTGGATCCGCTAGTGTAGTGGGTAAATTGGACGCGCCCTTTGTTGCTACTCTCAAAGTACAATAAATATATGTTATACCGGCATGATCTAAATTTTGGCGATAGAAGAATGAAATCATCATTCGACCCATATTGTTCATATTTGCTATTTATAGAGTAAAACTTGTGATCCTTCTTTAACAACTCCCATTTTTATTAGACATTTTAGCTGATGTTACATTAGATTGACTTGTGCGTGTTAAGGCAACACCTTGAAAAAATGCATCTCTTTTCATCGAATAGTAAAGGACTATGACACGACTAACGTAAGTGGAATGTTGATATAGTAGGTAAATTCATGTCTTTATCTTGAATTTGATTGTTCAAAAACACGATTGTATAATTTTGACTCGATCATAATTATTTGCGAAAACACCTCTAAAAATCACTATAGTTGAAATTATAACGAAATTACTTAATCTATATGCTTGGGAATCACTCAAATATATTCATAACATCAATATTCATAATTTACTTGCTCATTATTTTGATTACTTAAATCAATTATTTTTAAAAAATATATTTTAAGATTCTGACATTTTCTAAGCGCTTTTAATCGTCGCGGGCGCTACGCTATTTTAGACCTTATGACGGCGTTTTTTCAAGTTTTTATAGAAATTATGTATTCACTCGGATCAGTACGGCGATGGCCTTTTCGATGTGTCGTGTTAACGGAATGCCTGCGACGTTGCGACTTGCGGGCTCGATCCCTATTTCCTACACAGATCAATAATTTGTATGGCCCGCCAATAATTGTTCCGGGTTTGTGTTTATCCATGTGCGTTATGTATGTTGATGCCTCTACGATATATGTAGACGAAATTCCTATTGTTATTTGTTTTTTATAGATAAACACAGAAATTTGCTTTCTTTGTACAATTTACTTTAATAGGACGTGTAACATAAAATCTGTTTACTCTGCCTGGAATTTAACACAGCTTCTATTGTGCAGAGAGACTGAGACTGCACTTTCATTGTTTATAGCTTTATTAACAAATATTATTTTTAAATTTTCAAATTCATATACTGGCTGAAAAGCACTGTCTATCTAAGAAAAAATATCATCAAATTCTTATATGTTATACCGGAAGATTTTTTTACCGTCTGGAAAAATATAGGGTGTGCTGAACTAATATACTATACAGGTGAATAGCATAAGTGAAAAGCAATAGCCTATGGTATTGATATATTACAATTTTTAGTTTTATATTAACATATGAAATTGATCTATCGATAAATACTACTATAATTAAATAAATAGATTGACTTGGCAGTCGCACTAAACTATCTAATTTAATATAAGATGTTATACTTGTGAGATACATTGGGTTTTCATGCGATGGCCCAAGTCAATCTATTTATTAAAAACACAAAATATTTTTAATATTGAAATAGTCACAATAAGATGTTGTTGGGTTAGCTAATTACTTAACAACTTAAGACAGAAGGACCTTTAAGTAGCGACAAATTAACCGACTTGGTACTACATGGATCTCACAACTTTTTACGGTAGAAGAACGTTGCGAGACTTGGTTTTTTCTTACAAGTTATGTTTTTGATGGCATAACTAATTTCTTCTTGCACAGGAAAGATGAAGTCCCTCTGGAAGGCATCGCATATAGAGGAACAGCGATCTTAGGACGGAAGGATAATATACGAAGAGAAGAAGCGCACCAAAGGCATATGTCTTGAAATAGAAAACACGGAAATAAGGCTATATGTAGCCTATCGTCCGTCCAACACCGGACTATACGTGTTAGTCACGCTGCAGCTATATTATAGTTGTAGCACAAATGGGTTGGCTCGACCGGGGAAGGACCACGCTCTCGCAGCATTCCAGCGTAAAATAGTAAACACACAGCATGGGGTTCTGACATCATTACTCCTAATGGCGGAAGACTACGAAGATGCCGATAGAGGCATATACGAAGTGCTCGGTACAAACGGGCCGACAAACACCACCAACGCAAGCAACGGGCCGATCTGTTGTACTGGACATTGTGTTAACAAACAATTATCCACCCCATCGAGGGTGGATAAACGAACACGCGTTTCCGAGTATCTACCCTAGGGTGGATTTCTTGGGGTGTATAAATGGTAACAAGTAGAGGTGCTCTACTGACGCAGACACACAGCCTCTTCCAATTCTCGTTAATAAACGTCACCCTACACGTAGCAGCACCCAGAGCCCCAAGAATAATTACCAATTGGGGGAAGGACGTAAAGGTTAAGGAAAACTACCCATACCAAATACAAACCTCCAATCCAGAAGAGGTAGAGACTGTCGCTATACATATGAACGAAATCGTATATAAGGAATATAGCGCGGACACAAAAATTATCCCTTATATATAAAGATGAGAAGACCTCCCAATGAAATTAAAAGCCGAACTTCTCCAAAAGAGGACATTAAGGAAGTTATGGGCCCGAACCTGTCTACGGGTGAAAACCAAACTAGACAAAATTATGGAAGAAGCCTCACTCAGTATCCAGTAGCCATACTCACGTGGACAACGATGGGACAGTGATATACGGAGCGAAGTAACGCGCTGAAATACTAGACAATCACCTGGAGGAGCAATTCAAGCCCAACACTAGTAGCCGCGGTCACAGAACAGGAAGGGCATATATTTTAGGCATATTCTCTTATTTGTGTTCTTTCCTCTCTAGTCCCCCAATTATCAGAGGTGACTTCAGAAGCTCTCTCGGGAGTGGTCGATCGGGGGGCCACGTTATTTAGATGTGTGTATGTGTGGTCCGTTCCATGTGCCCCACTAAGTGGTAATGACTTTATGTCACCCACAGAAGCCATGAATGCCGCGCCCAGACTACCCTTGCGCAAGGCGCCGGGAATGGATGGAATTAATACAACAGCGATACGACAACTGCCCACAAGAGGGTTCGTTGCGCTATCCCGTCTCTACAACGGCATTTTACGCACTGGACACCACCCCAACGTGTGGAAGACGCGTAAAATCATCCTCCTACCCAAACCCGGCAAGGAGCGAAAACAACCTGTAAGCTACAGGCCAATCACACCACTGCCGTACGTAGTGAAATTATTTGAGAGATTGCTATTAAGAAGGATCGTCCTGCGTGTCGAACTGCGGGATGAACAATTCGGATTCAGAAGAGGACACTCAACAACATTGCAGCTTAGCCCGTGTGCTGCACTACTTTGCGACTGAACATATAGATAGCCTTTGACAGAGTGTGGTACACGGGCCTCCTATACAAATTTATCAACCAGTCAACCGTCCCACCAGCGCTCGTACAGCTAGTTATGTCATTCCTCTAGGGGCGGAAATATTTCATCTCGATAGAGGGTGGCGACTCTATATGTAGAGCCATCGAAGCAGGAGTACCACAGGGCAGTTGTCTGTCACCTCATCTATACATGTCACCTCATTTATGTATATAAACGATATACTAACACTCCATGGACAGCTGGAAGAATGGGAAGATGACGTGATGCTGATGTTGTATGCGGACGACAGCGCATATTTCACGTCGTCTAAGAAAGCAGTTGTCGCTGCCGAAAGGATGCAAAGACATCAACTCTTCCTAGGAAAACAAAACTTGGAATATTTAAAACATACATCGGATCACGCCTAACATGCGTGACACCGGCCTAGTACGCCTTAACATCACCTACACGAAGGAAAAGAATGTAAGCCCAACAGATCGTCGCACTGAGAGTCATCGTGAGAGCTAGTCGATACGTCGGGAATGACGTCGTCGTAGAAAACCTGAAGATCGAGTCAGTCGAAGAGTTCATCAAACGCCTAGCAAGAAAAATGAATGACCAAGCTAACAACGGACCACACACACACCTAAGCAATTGGCCCCCCTGCATGATCGACCTCCTGACGGTCGACCACTCTCGAAAGAGCTCCTGAAGTCACCACTGATGATTTGGGGGACTAGAGAGTAAAGAACACAAAAAAAGAAGAGAACATGCCTAAAACGGAAGTAAGAAGAGGAGAAAAAATAATTCAGATGCTAAGTTCCATATACGCGGGGGACGCTACCCCTGAGAAGACTTCCGGGTAAAGAGGTTAGCCTCCTGACCCGATACCCGCGGGGTTGAATAACCTCTGTAGACTACCCACTGACTGACTGCAATTCGTTCGGAATGACAGTTTCGGGAACCAATAAGAAGAAAAAAAATAGTGAAAAAGTAATGAAGAATTAAGTATCGTATTTACAATGGGGAAAGTTTATATTAAAATTAGTGTTTCATTCAAGATCTTCCAGTGTTTATCCTGAACGTAGGGTATGAAGATACAGTCCGCCTATGTGGAGCCATACGATAGGCGTCAAGACCGGGGCCGACCCAAGCGGGGTCCGTTATCATAGTCGTCGATCCCTTTCTTAAGAAACTTCGTTGTGTATGGAATCGAACGTCTTCTACAAGGGTCACGCATGTTACCATCTTTAGACACGTCTTCCTCGTTGTAGGAAACCAGCGTGGTGTGGTGTTAATCTGTGATCACCGAGGCGAGGCGAGGCGTAAGACTCGTATCACGTACGACCCCAAAAATGCTTGTTATTCTTATTTAATAAAAAGAAAATAATTAGAAATAAAAAATTGGGTATGGGAACTTCCTGAAAAATAATTTAATTGCATTTCTTATTCAATACTCAATTTTGGGTTTTACAAAATATCCAAATTTAATGTCTGTAACTCATTCCGTCAAACGAACGTCTGTCCGTTTAAACAGACAGCGGAGTGACATGAACAGGGCTCCGTTTCACCCTTTGGATAGAGCACCCTAAAAATCATAAAATCCCTAAAATATTTTTTATTTTTCTTAACAAATTAATGTCGTTGTTATAGGTGCGAAGGTGACAAAGGCTGAAAATGACGGTGGAGAAAAGTAAAGGTTTAATACAGAAAATGCCGCCGGCGACGAGGAAGGTCGCACCGGACGGCGGCTGGGCGTGGATGGTCTGCTTAGGAGTAAGTTTAGTTAATGTAAGTTGAATTTTCCTACTATCATCATTATAAAATCTGTGAATCACATAGAATTAAAACTATTTAGAAATGAACTTTGTAAGCGATTAAAAATTTTGTTTTCTTTTATATACATAATATGTATAGTATAGTCAGGTTATTAGACCAGAAAATAAGAGTGACGGTACATAAATTTACAACAAGCTGATAATCAATAAAATTGTTTAAAACATATTTATAAATAAAATTTTGAAGTTCCCACCATTCCTGTGTATGGAAAAAAATTTACTCAAGGTCGAAGGTTAAAAAAATTAGTTTTGCGAGTTTTAGCAAAACGGAAAGTTTTATCGTAAAACTACTTCATACAAAAGTTGTAGATCATAAAATCATCTACAAAAAATGTATCAATACTTTTTCCCTACGAGCCACCGTTTCTGAGATATTACGTTTAAAAAAAGTTGTAAACGTCATAATATGCATGAGTACGCTACGTATATATATAATATATGTTTTAATATAATATGTTAAAATATTTTTATGTCGGTCATTGTAACTTACACTTAAAATATAAGTAACTTATAACTATAAGAATATCAGGTAAAATGAAACACAGTCCCTTCATTACAAATTAAACAGGATTATAAACTGGGGAAACCATGTTAAAAAAAACGTGCTAAATACACTACCTAATAGGTGGCGTGTAAACGTGTGCATATTATGACGTATACAACTTATTATAACTTTTTGAATCGTAATATCTCAGAAACGGGGGCTCGTAGGAAAAAAATATGGATACATTTTTTGTTGAAAATTTTATGATCTACAACTTTTGTCTGGGATAATTTTATGATAAAACTTTTCGTTTTGCTGGAAATCGCGAAATCCTCATCTTTTTGACCTTGAGTACAATTTTTTCCATACACAAGAATAGTGGAGAACTTCAAAATTTTACTTATAATTATATTTTGAACAATTTTACCGATTATCAGCTTGTTGTAATTTTATGTATCACCGAATGTCTAGATTGACCGGACTAAGTATAGTCATATAGTGTATTGTACATATATTCGAAACAACAGAACTGCCTTCCATATATTGAATAAAAATGTTATTTTTAATTAAATCATTCGTCCAACGACGAATTTTCCCGAGCTTTTTGGGAGCTTCGTTTCTTCCTCAAAAGAGGTTAAGTTCCTGTTTCAAAGCATACTGGTAACGATGAACTGGTCATCTCTAGCCATAGTTTTACGTTTCAATGAAATTGTGAAATAATATGTTTAAAAGAAGACAACACTCCAAAGAATGTAACAATACGTGGTCTCACTCTCAGTCGTTAACTGATATTTTATAGTTTGCGAAACATGACTGACTCGATCGCGTGGTTTAGTTGTGTGCACCCGTATTTATACTGTTCTGGTGTGAATTGTAATAAGTAAAAACTATGTTATTCTTTTCGTAACATTAAAATATGATAAATTAAGTAGTTTAAAATATCTTACTATAATAATATACAGACTGAATAAGCTGTATAGTGAAAATGGCACAGTTCAAGTCGAGTCCCTTAGACCTTTTTTTCTTTTTTGGAATTTTTGCACATAAACTTTTATTTGGGTCCTTGAAAAAATATTGTAAAAGCTTTAAAGTATGAATAGTTGTCCAAGAATAACGTTAAGGGAGTTTTAAAAAAAATGTCTGATAATCTAAAATATTCAATAATAAGGGAAAAAAAAATTACTAAAAATATGGTTGAAATTAGACCAAAACCTTTTGGACTTAGTGTTAGTAGTAAAAAAAATAGGACTTACATTTCTTTTCATTATTATTTATTATTTATTACTGTAATGTTAATAAAATAGCTCACAGACAAAACAAAGCTTTTATTCTTATCAGTGGGTACATCCCTTCCTTATGAACTTAAATATCAAAAATTCCACTTTAAACATTTATATTCTATAACTACTGTTGATTTTTTAATTCAAGAAATGTCCATGAATTTTTAAGCTATTTTTTTCTTTTTTGTTTTTTTTTTATATGTTACTTCCACACTAGGATTTCCTCCTGTATCGTGTGGGCAGTTTACTTACATAGATTTCACAAGAACAAACACAGACTCAGAACAATTATTCGTAGGTCATATAAATACAAAGCTAAGCCACTACACCACCTAGCCATAAAGTGGCAATTGGTGATGATTATAACCTTTAACCTATCATAAAGAAAAAATAAAGATAAAGATAATAAAGATATTAATAGTAAGTTTGCAACCATCCGCCCAATTAAATACAATGATGTGTCTTACTTAGATTGAAGATATCAATTATCTTTAAGTTATGGTAAATATAAAAAAGTTCAAAATAGTAATGTTCTAATATGGTTTGAATATCCCGTTCTGCTATATCACGATGGATTCGGTGAAATTGAAAGTACCCACGACAATAGTCACAAGCTCCCCTGAGATTTAGCTAGCCAAACTAACCAGACGTGAAACGCAAGTCGACTTACAGATATAAAAAACCGGCCAAGAGCGTGTCGGGCCACGCTCAGTGTAGGGTTCCGTAGTTTCCCGTCCGTCACAATAAGTGTTCCCACCTAGGAGGTGGGTATCCATTATGTTAGCGCTCCAGCAGCGCTCCGCGCTCCTGCAACTGCTCCCGGTAGTGGGTACTGTTGTTTCCATCCAAGTTCAAAATGATTTTCCTAGAAAGTCCTTATAAAGTTCTACTTTTCAGATTTTTTTCAGATTTTCTAAACTTATGGTTCAAAAGTTAGAGGGGGGGGGGGGAGACACATTGTTTTTTACTTTTGGAGCGATTATTTCCGAAATTATTGACATTATCAAAAAATGATTTTAGTAAACCCCTATTCATTTTTAAATACCTTTCCAACAATATATCACACGTTAGGGTTGAAATTAAAAAAAAAATCACTTCCCACTTTACATATAGGGGGGCTACCCTAATAAAACATTTTTTTCCAATTTTTATTTTACCACTTTGTCGGCGTGATTGATACACATATTGGTACCAAATTTCAGCTTTCTAGTGCTAACGGTCACAGAGATTAAGCGAGGACGGACAGACGGACAGACGGACATGGCGAAACTATAAGGGTTCCTAGTTGACTACGGAACCCTAAAAACTAATTTTACGTATTTTATCGCGCTTATTTTTAACTTTTTGGATCCTAATGTTTCGGGCCCTTTACAGCACACACTTTTACGTGGGGGACACGTTCAGCCTTTAAATTTAATTTTTTGAATAAAACTATTTTTACGGGTTTTATCGCTATTAATGTAAACTGTCGGGAATTAATAATAAGTGAATGTGTAGTATTCGCGTAAACCATCATAATCGTTCCACTGCCCTTCACAAGTCCACTGCTGAACATAGGCCTCCCCCAAAGAATGACACAGAGCACGGTCCTGCGCCACCTACATCCATCGACTTCTTGCATGTTTTACCAGCTCCTCACTCCATCTTGTGGGGGGTCACCTCAAACTTCGCCGGTACGACACTGCTCCTCGAGAACCTTGCTTCCCCATTGTGTGTCGTTTCTTCGAGCTATATAGCCGGTCCATTGCCACTTCATCTTACTAATCTGTAAATATAAAAAAGGTTATATTAATTTTTGGTCTGAACGCCGCGCCCCAGAAGCAAGCTCCGCAAGCTTACAGCATCTTGTAGTCTTGCAATGGTATGCTTGGACTTTGGTTTAATTTTATTAATAATAATAAATAGATTTCAAGCAGAAAGTAGCACCCATTCATCTTTCGTGGTAACAATCGGTGT
Organism: Parnassius smintheus behrii; assembly: GCA_036936625.1. Classification (NCBI taxonomy): domain Eukaryota; kingdom Metazoa; phylum Arthropoda; class Insecta; order Lepidoptera; family Papilionidae; genus Parnassius; species Parnassius smintheus. Next base: position 37,809,651 of record JAUPFT010000003.1, on the reverse strand, counting down.
TCTTATGCGAAGATTTATGTTTATTAAATCTGATGTGAAGTCAAGGACGATCTGAACATGTTCACAGACTGCTGAATTCCCAGAGCGTCGACGCTTCACGTCAGCTATGTTCTTTTATGCGGCTTTTATCGAGCTTTTTGCTTATCCTTTCAATGATACCACATTCACAATTAAGCTTGTACACTTCTGCATCTTGTAGAGGGATATAACACTTGATAGATCGTAAACATGACTAATTTTATTTGACAGTTTGTAGGATATCTTACTGAAAGCCACTTCAAGATTTAGCTCATCTGTGACTCCTCTGATATATGGTAGTAAAGCAGGCACACACTCGACTGCGGCAGGTCTCACTCGGTCACAATAACGGTGCGTTTACTGACACAGATCTTCATTGTCTTACGTCTTCTTAAATTAAGGTTTATTTTTCAAAAACCATACTTTACAACTTCTTAGTATGTTGATACATATTTAATGATGACTAAGATTTCACTATAGCGGTAAATGAATTAACCAATACTACCTTCTTTTATGCACTAATAACAAAATCAGATCAGGAAATTCATGTTTCAACCGTTATTTATATACAAATTATCGGCAACCCTAATTATATGACTGTATTCGAATGCTTATTTCTCAATGCTCGTTCTGCAACAACAATGCATTGCTACGATAGGTACCTATTTAATAAACGAATCATTCCTTTTAATATTGACTTCAATACATATTTCACGATACCTTGATAACACTACTAGGTCAATAGTGTTGGAGTGTGAGAACTGAGAACCATTGATATATCTACTAATATCTTATTGTTGCATTGTATTAAAAAATGATCCAATTTGCGAATATTATTTAAAACAAATTGTATACGTGGTAGAGCCATGCTACAGTTATATTAGTAGTATAGTTGTAGCACGAATGGGTCGGCTCGACCGGGGAAGGACCACGCTCTCACAGAATACCAGCGTGAAATAGTAGCTTAATGCTGCTGTATTTCGTATGGTGAGTGTAGAGAACCCGAGACCCTTTTTACTGGAAACGAGGCATTCCATCTTAGTCCTCACGGGTGACAACGTATCTGCATTTTGATTCGTAATCTAGGATAAATGTAGATGTCTATGGGCCACAGTAACCACTTACCATCAGGTGGACTGTGTGCTCGTTTGTCACCCTATCCTATAAAAAAAAAACAAAACATCCGCTTTATACCAGATAATAAATTAGAATGTCTGTCTTAGTCTCCGGTGTGAGCTGCAGAAAATGCCAGAACCGCCGAAAACGACCAGGTGGGCTCTGGGCTCCAATGTCATCGAGGAGAAGTGTTATGGTTTCCGAACCAAGGCGGTATACTATCTTATTGTATGTCATACGTAAAAATAACTACCAAACCGAAGGTGAAGCAGTTTCAAACTTTCAAGGCGCTTATTTTCACAATAATTTATCGAATGCACGCTTCTCGAGCTTGATTTAGCTTATATTTTCGCCACATCTACTTGGAGGCTCATTATTATGTTTACAATTAATCATAAAAATCTATTTAAGAAATGCTAAATTTGCTGTCTCTCTCATCCATTCATTTTCATTAATGAAAATAGAAAGAAACAGATATAGGAGGTAATAAACACTTAATATGAGTAAGTGTTAATCAGCGATTATAAGTGAGACCGTTAATATCTTACTCGTAGTTTTAATTTGTGTTATATAAGGCTTTAAATATGTCGCAGATTTATTATTTAGTTTTATGACAAAATCAACATAACCTTTTTTTACACGGGGAAATGCTTACGCATACTTCGCCTCGTGGGGGAAAGGACGCGTTTTGTCGGTCTCGCACCGACTAAAACCCCATGATGTTTCTCACCTTCGTTGCATATTGGTAGGGCCACGGGAACTCTTTCGCCCACATTCGCGGCTCCACCAACGCCGCCCGCCTCTTGGCGGCCCCTCCCCGAAATAGGACTATTCCTCCCCTTTAAAGCACACGAGAACACATAGCGCGCCTTCGTCCGTGGCCTCCAACAGCACCTGTGCAACGGACGCCTCCGTGTCATGCACAAAGGTCATGGGGCAAAAACGTGCACTTAGAAACACTAGCCTTCCTGATCCCAGCGGCGAATCTAGTCTATGGCTCCGCCGCTAACCAGGATTCGGCTGCGGAGGGTAGAGCAAGCGGCACCTCGCAATACCCACATTCCTCTCCCCCACCGCCACCGCATCAACGGTGCGCCCCCGCCAGAGTCGCGTAGGATAGGGCGAGTGGCGCATCGCCATAACAATACTCCTCTTCTTCCGCGACTCCACCTTGGGTGCGGCGGGTAATGGGAGAGGAAACGCCTCTCGCCGCAGTCCAGCACAACACATCCGAAGTGGGCTCGCCAATTGCACTCGGAGTGGCCACCTCGCGCAAGAAATGCCACGGCTACTAAGCCTCTCCGTCACAATGCGGGAACTCGTTCGGGGGGGGGGGGTCAACCTAACCTAACCTTAAATTTCAAGATTTGTTAAGGTTAATGATGAGATTACGTAATAACTTTATTTTCTTCCGGTTCTTGATCAAAAGCCTAGGTTTTGATCAAAGATCTGACTTTATCATAAACCTGCAACAAATACATTTCCTTGAATATGTAGCTTGGAATGGAAACATTAGACTAAAAGAAATTGAGTTGGTTTAGTATAAACGTTTGCGTGAAGTGTCTAGCAAACTGACATCAACACAAAATCTATTACCATTTCTACATGCGTACACGTAGAGCGTACGCGAATTTGGCATTACGGCAAATATAATTTTGTATTTCGATAATTTATACTTAATTTTTTTTTTATGTTTTAGTTTTCGACACATCTTAACCGAAACTAGCAAATACAGTTATGCGGATATATTTATGGTTATTCCTAAAACTCATAATAAACTAACTTTTTAGTGTATTTTAGGTCAGTATCACCTGTCGTTGTAATTTTTATAGCTTATTTTATAAAATCAAGTTACAAATGAACTTACAGTCCACTTGAAGGTATGTAGCTACTGCAGCCCATGGACGACTGCAGCCAACAAATAAAGCAGGCTACTTGTAACCCTATGTGGACTAAAATGGAATACCCCACAGCCTGTGATTAAACTGAATATCTATACCCTTTAGAGCGGAACAAAGCAGTGGACGCACTGCTATTTGGTGGAAGAAATAATTATATATTTTTTTATAGAATGTAGGTGACAAACGAACACACAGTCCACTTGACGGTAAGTGGATGCTGTGGCCCATAGACGTATACATCTATCCTCAATTAAGGATCAAGATATTGATGCGTAGTCACCCCTGACGATTAAGATGGAATGCCTCGTTTCCAGTAAAAAGGTTCTCTGGTTCACTACACTCAGCCTTAAGCTGCTATTTTACGCTGGTATTCTGTGAGAGCGTTGTCCTGTTCCGGTCGAGCCGACCGTAGCTGTAGCTATCCAGTAGGACTTCAAGGCAGAAATGGAGTCCAACCACATAGACTATGTGTTCTTCATTCGTTCCACATAAACAAAAAAAATCTAAGTCCAAAACCAAAAGTAATAATAGTGCTTTCTTTGCGGTGATGCATGTAGTTCAAAATTTCACATAGTCTAAAGTAAGATGCAAGTTGGATTTACATGTAGATAGTCGTTTGGAGACATATGCTCGAAAATTACAATATAACCTTCTTACATTATTGCAATTTTAATTGTTCCTGTACCTGCAATCTCACTCAGGTTGCGGCAGCACCGTGTGTCTCTATTAGAACACGTGTTTGAAGGGAACTTAGAATTTAACAGTGACTATATTATATATCTTTTAAAATTATTTAAAAGCTTTAAACTTATTCCCAATTCAGAACATTTCACATAAACACTACTTCAATCTTTTCCGACAGAGGGAAATCCATAACTCTTATAATAAATAAATTCAAATTTTAACATGAAGGTGTTACAAATTTTCAAATTGCCAGGCGATGTTTATATTTTATATTTCTAATGTTTATATTCTAAAACTTACCCGTAACTTTAACAACTGCGATTCAAAAATGCGTGTTAGCGGATATAGATTCAACTGTATGAAAAGGCTGCTTTCGACCAGCTCAAACGTTAAATTTAAAGTTAAACGCGAAATTAATTCTAACTATAATTTAACTATAACTATAAATTAACTATGACTATAATTTAATTTAGCTGTAGAATACCGCTGATTATCTAGCGGCATGACCGTACAGTAATTGATTGCTTGATTAAATGATCATTTTGGGACTTATATAAACCAATATTTTTTATGTTTACGTTTATTATACAACTAATAGTGACAAAAAGCACACAGCCCGCCCGATAGAATAAGAGAATCTTCTGGTCAATAGACAACTTAAATTTCTCGTTAATTATAAAAATACTATCCATGTTTAATTCCGATCACCATACAAATCATAACAGCATTATGCTGCTATGTTATGCTGGTATTTTGTGAGAGCGAGGATTTTCCCCCAGTTTAATATGACTACAGCGCCTATGTCTATTGTATGTAAATTCTGCGAACTTAACGATTTTTTTTATTTATTTATTTTATCTTCAAGGGAAACACATAATTTTAGTCTATTACATAACACATATTAATCTTACATTTAACAATAAAGTTTCCACTGTTAAGTAACGCATCGACAACAAGCGAACACCGTGACAAAATTAGGTGTGCAAAAAAATAAAGCGAAGTTAAGTCAAAGTAATGTGTGATATTTAAGTGAAATGATAATTTAGCTATTAATTTAACTATTATCCATTACAACTTCAATTTCCTTCTTAAACTGTCCATATGACAGAGAAAATATATCTACATGTGAAAAGTTTTTATTATACGAATAATATGCACGAGTTATAAAATTGTTCTTGCCATATTTTGTGCGCATAGTGGAAGTAAAAAATAACAGTTTCTTTCTAACACTTATCCTTTGGCATCTGAAACTTATTTTTAGAAGTAGTATGGAGTCGACCCTATTATGAATGATTTTATATAAAAACATCTGATCCGTGACAGTACGGCGAGATTTTAGGTCAAATGCTAGTCTACACCAAATAGAGGCATCGCCGGCTAATCTAAATTGGATATGCTTCAGAAAATTATTGTGGATCTTTTCAATAGACTCTATATAAATATTATATTGAGGATTCCGAACTGTTGAGCAATATTCTAATATAGAGCGGATCAACGAGTTATACAAAATAATTAGAGTTGAGGGCTTTTTAAAGTCTTTAGTAATTCGTAAGACATCCAAGCATCTTATATGACTTGTTAACTATTTTATCAATATGATTTAAATGTTAATTTTTTATCCAAATACACGCCCAGGTCCCGCAACTCGGTTACCGACATCATTTATTTTATAATCAAATTCTATAGGTCTGTTTTTTCTGCTGAATGTTATAACATTACATTTTTTAATATTTAAGAACAATTGGTTATTTAAACAATATGCGTATAATCTATTAATATCTTCTTGTAGTAGCTCACAGTCATGTTAATTTTTTATAATTTTAAAATTTTTTTTATCATGAGCAAATAGGAGTATGTTAGAATGTTAGAATTGCAATTGCAATTAATCTAACATACTTATACTTATTAATAATTTGCATTTTTAATATTAGTGTGATGGGTAATAAGATGCTTATATTAAGAGAGAAAATTATTGTTTCAGTTTTCTACACGATCCCTTGAGCCGTCATTTGGTCTCCTATTTAAAGACTTACTTGATGACTTGGGTGTCCACACGACTGGCGCCTCCGTAATCGCTAGCACACTGGATTGTGTGGTGAACTTCTCCGGTTTCTTCGTCGGTCCTGTTATAAAGACTTTCTCATATAGGAAGGTGTGCTTTGTTGGTTCAACGATATGTGCCCTAGGACTTTTGTTCACCGCACCGGCCAACAGCATGGGGCATATATTAGCTACTTATAGCATATTAGGAGGTAAGTCATAGTGGCTGTACATATATCTGTGTATACATATATATATATATATATATATATATATATATATATATATATATATATATATATATATATGTGTGTATACATATATATATATATATATATATATATATATATATATATATATATATATATATATATATATATATATATATTACTGATAATACAGTTCTTTCAGAAATTTTCTCTTAACTTGCAGAATTTATCCGAGTGGACGTATTTGAACATAGTGAGTTCTGTACGACACTCTTTACGATCTTTAAACGTGCGTCTATAAACATACAATTATTTAATACTAGCTGGTATCCAGCGCGTTGCCACCGCAGAAAAGGAATTATGGAAGTAACTTACTTAATTTCGAAAAGTTTTATTGTTTAATTATTAACAGTACTTTAATTGAAGATGAATGATACAGATAAAGTATAAGCGTGTTACCACCAATCGATCGATCGTCGATGGATGTCGATCAATTGGTATGGTGTAGGTTTAGCTGATCGACGGATACTGGTAGGTAAACGTTGTTCAATCAAAAAGATAACCCACAATCATATCGATTAATAGTTGATCGACTATAAACCGATGTGGTTTGAGCTCATCACAGTATCTTTTAAAATGTATTAAGCAGAAGACGCGTTACTGTTGGAGAGTAAGCTCTAACTCGTATTATTATTACGGAGTCGCAAACCCAGAAGACTCTGCATGCAACCGTTTTTTTAGGCCAGAGATCGCTTATTTCATCGAGACGAAATTTTGAATAGTTGGTTTTTGCATGCTTTTCGAATGAGTAACAGTGATATTGAAAATCTCTTATACATGGTGGCACCCCCAATTGCGAAATTAGTTACTAATTACAGATAGGTCGGTGGAGCGGGGCGGATTCTCGAATAATCAAGCAACTCGATTTACGTCGACTAACCGAATCTACCATCGATCGATTGTTGTGGTAACACACTAACTTTCAATATAATGTGTTACGCCCGGCCTATGGTCTATAACCATTCATCATCATCATTACAGCCCTTCACAAGTCCACTGCTGAACATAGGCCTCCCCCAAGTAATGCCACAAAGCACGGTCCTGAGCCACCTGCATCCATCGACTTCCTGCATATCTTACCAGGTCGTCACTCCATCTAGTGGGGGGTCGCCCTACACTACGCCTACCGGTATGAGGCTGCCACTCGAGAACCTTTCTTCCCCATCGGTTATCGGTTCTTCGAGCTATATGGCCGGCCCATTGCCACTTCAGCTTACTAATCCGTTGGGCTATGTCGGTCACTCTGGTTTTACTGCGGATATCCTCATTTCTGAGTCTATCACGCAGAGAAACTCCGAGCATAGCCCTCTCCATAGCTCGCTGAGCGACCTTGAGCGTCCTCATACGGCCAGCAGTGAAGGACCACGTCTCAGATCCGTAAGTCATCACTGGCAACACGCACTGGTTGTACAATCTAGTTTTTAGAGTTTGAGGTATACCTGACGAGAAGATATGTCGTAATTTCCCGAACGCTGCCCAGCCGAGTTGAATCCGTCGATTGACCTCTCGGTCGAAGTTGGACTTACCTAGTCGGACTATTTGTCCCAGGTAAACGTACTCGTCAACAACTTCGAGCATAGTGCTCCCAACAACTACCGACATAGGTGTGACATGGACATTAAACATGATCTTTGTTTTGTCCATGTTCATCTTAAGACCTATCCGTTGGGAGGCACTATTGAGGTCATTGAGCATAGTGCTTAAGTCCTCCAGCGATTCTGCCATAAGGACTATAACCATTAACCACAGCAATAAGTTGACAAAACTTTAGCGCAATCTGATGAACGGTATGGCACCGCATAAAATACGAACAAACAAACAAACAAACATTAATTTTATCTATATATACATTTATACAAATAAAAAAATTTAAATGTCTTTCTATAATGTGAAAGTAACCGCTTTATACTAAATGCATATGAATGTACAGTACTTATAAGAAAACAATTCTAAAATTTGTATCTGTCTGTCAGTATGTCTGTTTGTTCCGGCTAATCTCCGAAATGGCTGGTTCAATTTTGAAGGGACTTTCACTACCAAATAGCTGATGTTATAAGGAGTAACATAGGAGTAACAACACACTTTTATTTTAGAAACATAATTAGGGTACCGCGCAAAACAATTAAAACCCATGAACTGCAAATGTAATAAATTCCACGCGGACACAAAGTCGCGGGGAACAGTTCGTATAATAAATAAACTGGCGTTTGTTGTCACTTAGTGAAATTTAATCTTCATCTTATGATTTAATTTGGCACATGTACTTGTACTTAGATCTTAATTACTGTTTTAATCAAATTAGTTACCTATAAATAAATTTTAGCAATAATTTTCAGCGATTACTACTATTTATTAATTAATTAGGTTATTTACATTTTTACGTGGTAGAGCCATGCTGCAGCAATATTATGTATGTGTGAATGGGTCTACTTGGTCGACGAAGGACAACGCTCTTACAGAATGCCAGCGCAAAATAACAGCTTAATGTTTCTGTGTTTTGTATGTTGAGTGTAAAGAACTGGAGACCTTTTTGACTGGATACGATTCATTCCATCTTAGTCCTCAGTGGTGACGACGAATCTGCATTTTGTGTCTTAATCGAGGATAGAAGTAAATGTTTTTAGGCTACAGTATCCACTTACTATCAGGTGGACTTTGTGCTCGTTTGTCATCCTTAATCAAAAAAAAGTTGTTTATCTTCTTATTTTCTTCTTCTTATTATTACTTATATCATAACTTTTTATTATATAAAATCAATTGATGTCCATTAGTCTCGCTAAAGCTCGAATGTGGCTCGAACGATTTCGATAAATTATGTTGTGTGTGTTTGAGTGGGGGTCCCTGGATAGTTTAAAAACTGTATAAAAGTTGTAGGTGGCGCTGTTGTCGAGATTAAGAAATCACCTGTGTGAAGCCGGGGCGGATCGCTAGTTCTTTATACATAAATGTTAATTTTTTGCGGCAATGACAAACCAAATCCACTTTTGCCCACTTTTGCACACCTGCATTCCATCAATTCCATTTTTATTACGTGGTAGAGCCATGTTGCTGTTATATTGGTAGTATAGTTGTAGCACGAATGCGTCGGCTCGACCAGGGAGGGACCACGCTCTCACATAATACCAGCGTAAAATAGTAGCTTAATGCTGCTGTGTTTCGTATGGTGAGTGTAGAGAACCGGAGACCCTTTTTACTGGAAACAAAGCATTCCATCTTAGTCCTCACGGGTGGCAACGCATTTTGATTCGTAATCGAGGATAGATGTATACGTCTATGGGCCACAGTAACCACTTACTATCACGTGGACTGTGTGATCGTTTGTCAGCCTATCCCATAAAAAAAAATCAAAATAGTTCACTACTGAACATATGCCTCCCCCATAGATTACCTCATAGGGGGGATAACTGCTATAGTTACCACGCTTGGCATGCGTTTTAGCAAACGCATTTGTTGATATTTTAGGTGGTTATTAAGAAGACGATTCTGTCTATCTGCTGCGGTTATCAGAGATCGTTTTTTACGATCGTAATATAAAATGAATGAGAATCACATAACTGAACGTCAAGTTACGTGACTTAACGTTGATTTAAGTCAAAGTTTAGCTAACTTTGTTTTTTTCTGTCTGTCCCCTTTTACTATACGTAGGTGATATTCCTGCAACGCCACTACACAGTCATCTTTTAATAAATAGCTATTAATTAAATACATAGATAAATAAATAAACAGAATATTAGATAAAAGAAGTCAATATTGACTTTTATTAGACATTTAACTTTAGAAATTAATCACCGTATTTTTTTTTATTTTTTTTTATAAAGAAAGCTGTATTTGTTCTGTTTTCTTCTGGACTTTCAACTCTCAGTATGTATCTAAATATTTTATATGCTTTCAATTGCTCATTAATATGTGTAAAAAGATTAAATAAACGCTTTTCTGCCTTGATATACACCCCACAAGTTATTGATAAAGGATCGTTATGAATCACATAAAACTGGCAACATTTCGAAATTCCTTAGTGATAATCTCTAGTCTGTGCGACGGATTGACCATAGACTATTATGTGTTTTCCTTTACCTGTAAATCAGCACTTAAAATTGCAATTAACAATTTCATTGGTGCCGGTGGGGATCGAACCCGGGTAGCCCGCGTACTGTGAAATTTGCAGCGAGCGCTTAGCCCCTGAGCTACCAGGCTCATCAGTGAGAAAACATGCATGTCTGAGAAATGAGAAAATATATTTCGAAGACATTTGCCGACCGCCAACATGCGGCGGACACTTCCTTGACCTAAAACCCGTTCAGAAATGAGGGGAGGCCTGTGCCCAGCTGTGGGATGTATATGGACTGGGACTTTATATTTATTATGTGTTTGACAATTAACATTGCTAGTATAAACGTAGACAATGGGTGCGTTTGGCAGAAAAAAGCGCTAGCAAGCGCTTACAAGCGCTGAAATAGTTTTCGGCCAGGACACGATTGGTACTTCAGTAGCGCTGACACAATCCGCCATTTTGCTTATTTAATTTGTTTGTTTTGAAGTAGAGTTTATAAGTTGTTTGGTGCAATATTAGTTTTAAGTAATATATTGACATGAATAAACTAATACATGTTATTAAAAATTCATGATCGGTAAGTTTTTAATATGAATACTTTATAAACATATATTTAAATTAGGTTAGGTTCCCCGGTTAAAACTAACATCGTGTCCTGGAGGAAAATAGCTACTTATGATTTGACAGCGCTTACCGCTTACGATCGCCATTTTGCTTACAAGCGCTTGCTAGCGCTTTTTTCTGCCAAACGCACCCAATGTGTGTTTTATTTTATATTGTTTAATTATTAGCTTTTGTAACACATAACTGATATCGCGTAGCGGTATCAAATATCAATAGATTTTTAAACATATAAGTGTAACAAGTATGTATAAAATTATGTGAAAACACAAAAATAAAATAAATCATTACGTACAAGTACATAAGTACAAATTACGTAATTTATATTATAAATAGTTTCACAATGCATACTAAATCGTAGGTAATGCGAGGCGGTTTTGCTTCACGTTATAGCTTGTTTCTCATCGTGTGATCGGAAATTTAATCGAATTTTGCATACGTCGATAATATTGCATAACATAACAGTATGCGTATCGCTGGGATTCATTGTGTATAACGCTGGGTTATTGACCCGTTTCAATTCGTAAACATTTGTTATTTACATTTACCAAATATTATTTACTCTGTGATTCTACTCACGTAGACCCTTTTTATTGGAAAGAAAGCATTCTATCTTAGTCCTCGGGGTTGACAACGCATCTGCATTTTGATTCTTAATGTTAATAGATGTCTATAGGTCACAGCAACCACTTAAAATCAGGTGGACTTGGACTGTGTTCTCGTTTGGCACCCTTATTCTATTAACAATACTTACTTGTTGTTTTTTACTTTAGGTTATAAGTAAAAATTTTGTAGTGATTGTGCAATAATTTACAATTTACAATCATTGCAAGCAAACGAAAATATAGGTTGAATTCCGTCTTTCCAATAAAACCCAAACCTTTGTTTTATCCGGTGTTGGTAATAAGTCTTCATAAACTCGATCTCAGTTGAAATAATGCTACTCACCTCATCATTAATTTCCTCTTATTTTTTTTTTATAGAAGAGGGGAGGAACACAGCGACACTTTAAAAAAAAACAGCTTACATGTATGTTAAACACAAAACAAATGAGAAATAGTTTTGTGGAGAAAAAGTTAAATTCCTTGATATTATAATAACCCTTTTTATGCAAATTTAGTTTAATAAAGATTTTGAACAAATTTTGTTTATTTTCTGGGATTTGTATTAAAATCATATACATCGCCTCAAGAATGAATGACTGACTCGGTGGAGTCGAGTAACTGATACAACTAGCTTGTGTCAGTTCCTAGTATTTACAGAATGAATATCATATACTAACAAATAGCCCTAAAGAACACAGAAACTGATGTGATAAACTTACCCGTTTCTCTTAGGTCCCGAGTTTTTTATTTAATACATAGTTACACACAATAATTATTAGTTCCAAAATTTAAAATGATTTCGGGCATTACAATTGCATTGTATTCTATATTCTTTTATGTATGCTTAGTTGAACATTGCAACGAATTATAATTTTAAAATGCCATAAAACATTTCTAAACATTAACAATCCTTCATTTTACACGACACGGACGGTACGTTCTTCCGCTTACCACGTAATCTTGAGAATTTACATTTTTCCTATTGGACTTTGACACTGAAAATATCGATATAATGAGTAGCAATACGTTACGAATTACGATGACTGTGTAGTTATAAAAGGTTTGACTAAGAAGTCGTTTACATCAATTTGTGTTGGTAGCCTTGTCTTCGTATCTATAGATGACATGGGACTGGGTGTCACGGAATGTTACTGTTGATTGAAGAGAGCCGGAGAACCCTTTATACTGGTAACGAGACTTTTTTACATAGAATATGAGTGACAAACGAGCGCACAATCCGCCTGATGGTAAGTGGATGCTGTGACCTATAGATATCTACATTTATCCTCGATTAAGAATCAAAATGCAGAGGTGTTATCACCCTTGAGGACTAAGATGGAATGCCTCGTTTCAAGTAAAAAGAGTCTCCTGTTCTCTACAATTACCACACGAAACCCGGCAGGATTAAGCTGCTATTTTACGCTCGTATTCTGTGAGAGCGTGATCCTACCCCGGTCGAGCTGACCTATTCATGCAACAACCATATTATAGCTGCAGTGTGACTCTACAACGTATATACCCATTCCATCAACACATTTAGATTTTGATTCTTAATCGAGGATAGATGAAGATGTCTATGGGCCAGGGATTCCCACATTCATTTATTTTATTCATTCCATTCATTTATTCGACCGTGTAATGACCGTGCGCTTAGACCGTAATCATTCTTGTATAGGTAATGCTGCAAGTCCAATGCCCGCAAAATCAAAATACGTATAAGTGCGGGCAATTAGGATCCATCGAATCAGGGTATTGCATTCCTGAATCGCATAGCTTCGTTGCCTAGTACATAAATTTGTGTAGACTCGGCCTTTGAACGTCGCCTTTGTTTTTATTGTATAAAATTACACTACATACAAATAAGGCCCTTGAGGTTTTAATAATCTTTGCATTAGAATTGCATAACTCAATTTTCCAATTTATGTTCAAATACAAAAACTTTATTTTGAGTCGAGTCAAAGGTCGTAGTAAGTAAAATAGTACGTACATGAAGAAAGATCATAATTCGTGTACCTTTTATGAATAAAGCAAACTATGAACAGCTAATTTCTATTTGATTAAATATAATCCTACTGTCGGTCTGTATATTGCGATGCGTGACTGTTTCCATGTCACTCGTTATTGTGTCGACACAGAACGGTAATTACGAATTATTGCACGCCCTTGTTGAATGACACTCAAGTATTATGAATGACTTTGTACGTAATAAACTGGTTAATTTTGCCTTGTTTCTAAAAGTTATTTAATTGTTATCGATTTTCGGAGGCCACCTTATGTGTTTCATAAGTATAGAAATGTAGAATTTGTAGTTCTGTGGGTGTTTTAAAGTGGTTATGGGAAATACTAGAAACATGTCTTGGTCATCCGATAGTAATTACAATTGTAAGTGCTAAACTACCACGTACTCCGGGGGAAAGGGAAACATCGTGTCGAAACCTGCACGTCTGAGAAATAAAATAAAATATTTTGAAGACGTGTGAAGTCCGCTAACACACAGTTACACATACAACATACAGTGAGGCAGCGCGGCGTCGCCTTTGTAATGTTGTGGCACGAGAGAGAAATGAAAGCCAAGACTGCTGAGTAAATACTGAATATATTTGCAATAATCAATCCTTAAATAGTTACAATTAGATTACATTGTGTATATGTTTATATGTAATATGCTTATATCTATTCCTTACATCTCACCTTCCCTAAAACTCAGAAATGAGAGGCCTGCGCCCTATGCTGGCTGTGGGAAGTAAAGGTATACAAAAAAGAGAAAGGTGTATATATATATATATATATATATATATATATATATATATATATATATATATATATATATATACACCTTATATTAAATAAGGGCTATTTGTCAGACGGATGGTCACTTAGTGTCATAATAAATAAAAAATTGCTTTTAAAATAAAATATTTTTGGTTTCTAGCTTATATACACCAAACCAAATTTTCGTTGGGGTGCTTTTTTTAATACCTTTATTCTTCTTTTTTAACTCTTAATTCCTCTACTTTTAAGAATCCGTAGTTTTGTTTTTCTATTTCTAATCTAATTAATACAAAATATAAATTATATTTCACTAGGAAACATCATCAACATTACCTTATTCGAAATAAGCGCCGCCATGGTGGCAGAAAAAATTGTGAAAGCACTTATTACATAATTGTCTAACTAACTTATTCAAAATAGTAAAATATGTATTTAGGTATTGAAAAGGAACCAGGCTCGGAAGGTCCTTTTGAAAAGGAACCCAGTCAGGCTTAAACGTTTAACTAAGAAACATAAGGGAGGAATCGAGGTTTCTCTCGATCCGGCCTCCTATCACGCCTACGTTGGGTTCGGGAACAACGTATGTGATCTCCGCAACGGAGTAACACACAAGGGCGATAACCTCTTCCTTTTCAGAAAATAGGTTCAGGCGGGGATTACGGGTCTTCCGAAGTCGTCCCGGTCCCAACGCCTTAATTCTTCGATGTGGACAGTATAATTTTGAGGGATGAATTTCTTGGGAATAAAACAGCAATTATCTTCAAACCGTTCCGTGAGAGAGTAATCACTTTTCCCTATCACTTCCCTACACTTTTTCTTCTTATTGACTGCTGGTCTTGCACTTTTTCCTGAACTAATCCTGAAGGATTCCCGAACTTCCCCGAAGGATTCCCGAACGAATTGCAACGTTGATTGTCGTCTTCATATGCTTTTAAGGCACATGCAGGCTTCGGGCCTCGGGGTAAGCCCCCATTACCCGTGTTGTCCTCGCGGTCCACCACTATGGACCGGTCCTGGAAGCCTTCTATTGGCATTGTAAGTATCACACGATTTTGTCGTAATCGGTTAGTTTTTTCCTTAGCCGGTTAGACTACGAAAAAAAAAGAAGGTTATCTGGTGAAGTCGAAGTTGGCCTATCAGCGGCATTGTGGGTTGTTACTCGACTCTCTAATCGATATAGAGAGGAGTTCTCTTGGATAGGGTCGCCCGTCCGGAGGGCGCGCATGTAGCGGCGCTAGGTTGTTCAGATGTATATATGGCCCGTTGTCTGCACGGTCGAACAATCCGCGCACCAACCGGGACACAAATTCCTGTATGGTGTCTATCTTCAGGTTGGCCGCTATAACGTCATTCCGGACGTAGCGACCCGCACCGACGATGGTTCTTAGCGCCATATTTTGCTGGGCCTGCAGTCGCCGCCTCAGAGGCTCGCTCAGAAGCGTGTACCAGGCCGAAGCAGCATAGGTGATGATTAATCTGATATAAATTTTATAGACACGCACTTTGGTATTAAGTGGTAACTTGGATGCCAGGGCCGGACGTAGCATCGCCCGCGCACATCGTGCTCTGCGGACGACGAGGTCGACGTGCGCAGTCATGCGCAGCGCCCGGTCGATCCGGCACCCAAGGTAGGTCACGGCCTTCTCGTACGCGATCTGCTGGCCATTGAGGGTTAATTGAGGTGGTAGGTTCCTGAGGCGGCGAGTGTGCAGAGCGGTCGTCTTACCAACGTTGACGACCATCCTCCACTCATCTAGCCATGGTGGCAGCAGGTCCAGGAGACGTTGCATCCTGGCAGTGGCAATGTAGGCTCTTCTGGACGAGGTGAAATAAGCGCTATCGTCCGCGTATAACGCCAATTCCACGTCATTCTCCCACTCTTGCAGCCTTCCTGCCAGGGTAGGGATGTCGTTGGTATAAGCCGCGTACAGGACTGGAGACAAACAGCTGCCCTGAGGAACGCCGGCTCTGATGGTTCTGGTTGCGGACTCGGCGCCCTTTACGCAGACGTAGAACTTCCTGTCTGCCAGGAAAGACGCTACTAGCCGCAACATAGCAGGAGGGACACTGGTCTGTTCTTCTAGTTTAAGTAGTCCAGAATGCCACACCCTGTCGAACGCCTTCTCGATATCGAGAAAGACGCCCAACGTAGTGCGGCCACGGTTGTATTCGGCCGCAAGCAGGTGCAGCACTCTGGTCAGCTGTGTTGCTGTGGAGTGACCCCTCCTGAATCCGTGCTGCTCCGCCCGAAGTTGGATGCACGGTCGGAGGCGTCTTAGCAACAATCTTTCAAGCAGTTTAGCTATGTGTGGTAGCAGCGTGATCGGCCTGTAGCTGGCAGCTCTACGCCTGTCCTTCCCGGGTTTCGGCAAGACGATTATTTTGCCTTTCTTCCAGTCCTCCGGGAAGTGGGATGTCCGCAGTATCCCATTGTAGAGTCGACCAAGCTCTACTAGGACTATGGGGCAGCTGTCGGAGTGCAGCGTTGGTAATCCCGTCGTGCCCCGGCACCTTCCTCGGTTGCAGGCGGGTTGCTGTCCACCGCAGTTCAGCGGGGGAGATGAACCACTCTCCTGCAAGAGGCGGCGCGGGCGACGACAGGAACTCCTGTACGCGACTCTCCTTTTGGGCATGAAGCTCCAAGAACTCCGCACTTGCTGGGTTCGGCATAAATTGCTCCTCGAAGTGCTCGACTAGGATATCCGCTCTACCCTTGGCATCGTAACGACGTTCGCCCGCGTTGTTGGTCAGCGGGCAAACGGGAGGTTTGGCTTTAGTTAACTGTCGGTTCAGTTTATAGAGCGACGCATCATGCTCTTCCGCCTTCCATATGCGCCGCTCCCAGGCATCTCCTCTGTATGCCTGGACTGCAACCGACAGTTCCTCCGATAAGGTGTTCAATTTCGTCTTGATTCTTGGGCAGCGAGTACGCGCCCAGAGTCTCCTTAAGGCCCTTTTTCTCTTGATCTGCACGCTAATGTGTCGCGGCAGATCATCCCTTCTGGTAGACATCGGGACGATCGTAGAGGCACCATTAAGGGCCTCTTGAATCGCCTTTGTCATGTTAGTGGCAGCGGCCTCTACGTCGTCCGCTGTGTTTAAGGGGTGGTGTGCTGGAGGTCTCTCCTGCAGGTGTTTGTGGAAGAGCCTCCAGTCGACACGTGTCTTTACTGTTCTGGGCGGCGTAGTCACCGCCTTTAGGCCAAGGGTAATTAAGATCGGGAGGTGCTGTGAGTCCAGGTCGTACAGCACCTCTACCACTATCGGGTAGTTGATGTTCCTAGCGAGCACGATGTCCAATACATCCGGACGACTTCGTGGATCCGTCGGAACATGAGTGGGTTCTTCGGGACCTAAAACGTCATAGCCGTGCCTTTCGGCGTCTTCAAATAGTGCATGACCCGGCGGGTTGATCAGTCTAGATCCCCACGCCGGTTGTTTGGCGTTTAGGTCCCCGGCGATAATGGTCGGTGTTTCGCCTTCCATTATCGTCCGGACGTCTGAGGAGCAAAATGGAGTCCCTGGAGGGCGGTATGCTGCGTAGATCCTAAGTTCCTCGCCCGCCGCCTCCATTTTTATGCCGATAGAGCGCATAGTTTGGTATTCCGGTAGGTCCCACCGCTGTCCCTCTGTAGGCGGCCCCTTGAGAAGTGACCTCGTCCCTCCTATACAGATGGTAGTTAGGCAGCTTTATGCATGTGCTCGGATTAAGTTTCGTCTCTCCCAGCAAGATGACCTGTACGTCTTGTTGTTGGGCGACGGTGCGGAGTTCTTGTAGCTTCTGCTGGATTCCACCTGGGTTCCAGTAGAGGAGTCGCAGGTTAGATTCCTCCATAGTGCCGAGCCAGGAGGTTCGCCAGCGCCTTCATGACTGCTGGGATAGGGTCGGTCCCGGCTCTGATGTCTGCCAGGACCTGGCTGCCGACTTCGATTGCGATGCCAACCAGACGTTGGATGGCATCGGCAGTCTCGAAGCCGGCTGTTGGTGTTCTATGTGTCTGTGCAGTTGGCGCTGGTCTCGGGAGTTGGTGTACAATTCTCTGTGTGTGGGTAGAGGGCGCTCTCTGTGTAGAGCGGGCTCTATTTTCTGATAGAGCCCTTTCTAGCACTCTACCCATTCTGGCTTTCTTGACCTCCTTGGTAACCTGCGCCTGGGCTATCGTTACCGCTGGGGTTGGGGTAGAGGTTGCTGCCTGAGGAGGAGGCTGCACCTTCTTCTTCTTCCTCCTCCCCCGCTTACTCCACTGAGTGGTTTGGCGCTCTGTGGCGTCGTTAGCGGGGGGCTGAAGAGTCGTCCCGGTGGTTGCCTTCGGAATGGTAGTGGTGGGCACCACTGTTTCTGTGGGTGCCGTGACGGGTGGAAGGGGGCAGGTTGCCTTCCCTTTCCTCTAATTGTGGTCCACCCGTCTTCCTGGACCACGGCCCTGGGACGACTTTGGGGGACCCTCTTGGGCTCCTCTGGGAGTAGTCCCGGTAGAGTAATCCCCTGCTTTCTTGCAATCCTCCTCAGGACTGGGCAGCGGCGATCATTGGCGGTGTGATTCTTAGCGCAGTTCGCGCATCGCGGTTCCTCATCTCTATCCCTTGGGCAGTTACTGGCGATGTGATCTCCAGCACAGCGAACACACTTCACTGGCCTGAAGCAGTTGGTGGAACGAATTGCAAGAAAACTCGTTTACTGAGCTACCCCTGAGCTATACGCGAAAGTGAGCCGCGCTATTTGCGCGCCTGCGCAACTCAATTACATCAATTTGTACTATCACTCTCTCACGGTTTTCTCAATAATTTATTTTGTATAAGACATACATTGAAATAGTTGAAATTTTTTAAATATTTAACATAGAAAGTTAAAACAATGTTTCCCACTTGAAATTATACATATCTTAACTAATACAACAGTTTAATTTACATTTTCTCTATTCATTTCACTATTAAAACACTTTTAAATTTCTTATACAAAACTATCATTATTTCACTTATTCACAGGAATTTTCACATAAAAATAACACAGTATTCACCTCTTTTACACGTACAATCAATCTGAAATGTTTTACAAGTCATTACATACATAAATCGCTGAAATTACAAATATTTAAATTTCTACATATTTGGCCTCCTAAGTACGTGGCTAGCGTGCGTCTATGATCTCACACTATTTGAACAACTAATTTTTGCACGGCTATCGACTATCAGTAAAAATGGAAAGTCTAATATCAACAATAATAGGTGAATAAATGCTTCTACACAATTCTCAAAATGTAGGAAACTATTTCTAATCAGATTCTTATCATTGAATAAAACTACTATTTATGGATTTTATCGCGTTTAATTACTTTAATTTATTTTTATTATTATCCCGACGTTTCGGGTGCTTTACAGCGCCCATGGTCACGGGGGGGACTGAGATGTTTGACGTCCCAATGTCATAGTTAGTCCGGCTACCTTCAGTTTTTTAATATTAATTTTTGGTCCGATTTACGCAAAACGAGCTTATAGTATCATGAAGTCTTGCAGTGGTATGCTTGGGTTTGGGTTTAATTTTGCACTGCAGACTTCCCGGAGCGTCGGTGCTTCACATCTGCGAACATGTTCAAGATCGTCCCCACCATTACATTAGATTTGATAAACCACAATTTCTCGCAAAAGAACACCGATTCCTACCAAGGATGATACGCGAGGCTATTGAAATTAAAAAACATCCAAATTTCAATAGAGAAGATGGTTGGGTGCTACCATCTGCTTGGGATCCTATAATTAACAAAATTAAACCCAAACCCAAGCATACCACTGCAAGACTTCATGATACTATAAGCTCGTTTTGCGTAAATCGGACCAAAAATTAATATTAAAAAACTGAAGGTAGCCGGACTAACTATGACATTGGGACGTCAAACATCTCAGTCCCCCCCGTGACCATGGGCGCTGTAAAGCACCCGAAACGTCGGGATAATAATAAAAATAAATTAAAGTAATTAAACGCGATAAAATCCGTAAATAGTAGGTTTATTCAATGTGTAGTGTTCGCGTAAATTTAAGAAATCATTATCAGATTCTTATCAGTTATCATGTCTCTTATCAGATAACATAGACAAAATATTTCATGAATCAATGCATTGAAAATAGGCATTTGTTTTCATACAAAACATATCAAACTCACATAAGACAATACTTATGCAATTAATTTCCATTAATTCTACTTATGCACAGCGATCATCTCGACCGGGGAACAAATCCGGTCTCTAACTTTATTTTAATATTCCTTTAAATTAACATCATTGGAAAGATGATTTCAACCGGGGAACAAATCCGGTAACATAATTTAATTCGATATTTCTTTAAGATTCAACTAAGCATTTTCTTATCGGAACATTGTCGCTTGATAATTTGCTTTTTAGAAGCTATTCGTAATCGGTTAACTAATAAATTGAAATAGTCTTATAGGCGCGTCGCCAACAATCTCCCCCCCCCCCCCGTGCATCAGCACCATCATTTGGGAGGCGTCGCGGGTACCAGGACTATTATTCTGGATGTAGGTCTCCTCAAGATACCTGTGCTAGTAATGACGTCAACCACTCTGGTGTGACCGTCTGGTCCCGGTAGCGTCCTATTAATCTTGCCTTTGGGCCACGTATTTCGTGGCAACGAATGATCTATTATCAAGACAATATCACCTTCTTTAGGTTCCATAAACTTTCCGTTATTAACTGTTCGAGGTATTAAAGTAGGCATGTATACTTTTAGCCATCTTGTCCAAAAATGGTCGTATAACTGCTTAGTGTCTTTGACGTAGCGTTTCATTTTCGTAGCAATTTAAAGACGACCTTAGTGCTTTGTCGTTTGCACATACATTTGCAACAGTAAACAAAAATGTATTATGCAGTTAAGAATTTCCGGTAACTCTAGTCAGCTTGTAAACAACACAATGACATCAAATAGGATTTGCGATAGTCAGCTATGCAGCGCTCGCTGTAGCTATGAAGTGCTCTTTGTTGCCGCACTGAATATTTTATATCTGGTATAATAGATGTTTATAGCACTATCTATTCGGGCATAGGGAATCTGCATTACCCTAAGTTCTCTATTATGATACCCACAGAATTAGATTTTTTTATAAAATAAGGGTGACAAACAACCAATCCACGGTGCTGTATTAGTCCCTACTTTAACGTATGGTAGTGAAAGTTGGGTGTGGCAGAAGAAGCACGAGAGTAGAATAAATGCAGTAGAAATGCGGTCGCTAAAGAGTATGTTAGGGCTGAATCTGAGTGACAGGGTGAGAAACTGTGTGATAAAAGAAGAGTGTGGTTTGCAAGATGATGCAGTGACCAGGATTAAGAAAGGAATGCTTCGGTGGTTTGGTCATGTAGAAAGAATGAATGAAGAAAGACTGACAAAGCAAATATATGTTGCAGAAGTGAATGGAAGAGTCGGAAAGGGACGTCCTAGGCGGAAGTTTGTCGACCAAATTGGCGATATACTAAAAATGGGCCAAATTAAGAGTACCCTTAACCGACGAGCATGTATGCGTAGGTATATGGATGTGGAAGAGGCGAGAGAGGTATGTCAGGATCGTGCCAAATGGAAGTCTGTAGTCTCTGCCTACCCCTCTGGGTGACAGGCGTGAGTGTTTATATATATTATAAACAACCACAGAGTCCATCTGTTGGTAACTAGATGCTGTGGCTCATAGATGACTACATTTATCCCCGATTGAAAATCAAAATGCAGATGCGTAGTCACCTGTGAGGACTGATGGATGGAAGATGGAATGCCTCGTTTCCAGTAAAAGGACTTCCGGTTCTCTACACTCATCATGCGAAACAGCAGCATTAAGCTGCTATTTTCCTTCCCTGGTCAAGCCGAACTCTACGTGCCTTTTCATACTAAGACCTAAGATGCAATGTTTTACAACCTGTCATCACACAGGTTCTCTTACCTTCAAATCGAAATACAGTTGTAGGTGCACTGCTGTTTGTAATAAAATAAGAAAGAAGGAAGTCCCAATCATAGTATACCTACCGAATGACCTTTTTTACCGTCTGGAAAAAAATCAGGTGTAACATGGACCAGACTAGAAGCCTATGGCACTATTATTTTACAAAAGATAAAACAAACATTTTGAATTAAATAAATGAATTAATTAAAATCTATCAAAATTCAAATCATGTCCACCCTACTTTACGAACGACAATGAAACAATAAATTTAGTAGGCGTCCTTCACCTTGTCACTTCGCATGGTCACAGGCTAGGGTAGATATGATTTGAATTTCGATAGATTTTAATTAATTTATTTATTTAATTCTAAATTGTTGTTTTTATTTTTTGTAAAATATCAGTGCCATAGGCTTCTACTCCTTTCACATGTTACACCCTATTTTTTCCAAACGGTGAAAAAGGTAATCCAGTATATATCATACGTAGAAAAGGATCCTATCCTACCGTTGATCCTACCATCTAATTACAAACTGTTCGTAGAATTTTGTGTCCTAAAATATCGAAAAAACGTTAATATGGGACCAATAAATAAATGTCTTAAAATTTTTGTGTTCGTTTTAAGTTTATTTTTTTAATAAAGCTAATTTTACGGATTTAATTACTTTTAATTCTAATTATTTTCAATTCCCATTTCCAGGTGCTTTGCAGCACCCATGGTCACGAGGGACTGAGGTGATTGACGTCCCGATGTCAAACCTACATACCCACAAACTGCAGTTTTGCTAGCACTCCTTCATGATAATATCTTAGACGGCCCCCTCCATAACATCAGAATTGATAGACTCGCGAAATATTCCTATACAAGAATGATACGTGAGACTATTGAAATTAAATAACATCCTAATTTCAATAGAGAAGGTGGGCTTCTTCCCTCTGCTTGTAATTAATAAAATTAAAACTAAACCCCCTCATACCACTGCAAGATTTCAAGACACATTAATTTCATTACGCGTACATCGGACCAAAAGTAATAATTATATTTATAAAGCTGAAGGTACTCTGGGTTAACTCTGATATCGGGAGGTCAAATACTTCACGTCCTCCGCGGCTATGGGTGCTGCCAAGCCCCCGAAATGTCGGGAATTAAAAATAAGTTGTATCAAACGTGATAAAATCAGTATAAGTAGTTTTATTCAATGTGTAGTATACATACATATACATAAACACTCACGCCTGTCACCCAGAGGGGTAGGCAGAGACTACAGACTTCCATTTGGCACGATCCTTACACACCTCTCTCGCCTCCTTCACATCCATACACCTACGCATGCATGCTCGTCGGTTAAGGGTACTCCTAATTTGGCTCGTTTTCAATAAATCGCCAATTTGGTCAATAAATTTTCGCCTAGGACGTCCCTTTCCGACTCTGCCATTCACTTCTGCAACATAAATTTTCTTTGACACTTTCCTCATTCATTCTTTCCACATGACCACACCACCGAAGCATTCCTTTCTTAATCCTGGTCACATCATCTTGCAAACCACACTCTTCTCTTATTACACAATGTTCGCCTAAATATAAGAAATCAAAGTTTTTTTTTAACATAAATGATATATTTTTATTTTTTATTTATTTTCAGGTTTCGGAGTTGGACTTGCGTCGTCGTCTTCATTCGTATCTCTCAATTACTATTTTTCTAAGAAAAGGGGACAGGCGGTAGGATTGTCCATGGCGGGGACGGGTTTTGGGTTGATGGTAATGCCACAACTGGTAAAGTTGTTGCTTGGGGAGTATGGGTTCAGATGGACGGTTGTGATATTGGGTGCGTTGGCTTTCCACGCCGTGCTTGGATCGTGTCTCCTGCAACCAGTGAAGAGACATCTTATCGATGAACCGGTCGACTGTGAAATGCAACAAGTAAAGGTTTGTTACTTTGTTTAAATATTAATCTTTCAAGATTAAAACTACTTTTACGGATTTTTTTCGCGTTTATTTTTAGCTTTTAATTACTTTTATTTTTAATTCCCGACGTTTCGGGCGCTTTCCAGCACCCATGGTCACGGGGGACTGAGATGACTGACGTCCTGATGTCATTGTTAAACCCGGAGTACCTTCAGCTTTTTTAATTATTGTTTATGGTCCGATCTATGCAATATAAATAATAAAATAATAATTAAAAAAGCTGAAGGTACTCCGGGTTTAAAAATGACATAAGGACGTCAGTCATCTCAGTCCCCCGTGACCATGGGTGCTGGAAAGCGCCCGAAACGTCGGGAATTAAAAATAAAAGTAATTAAAAGCAAAAATAAACGCGAAAAAAAGTTGTAAAAGTAGTTTTAATCATGTGTAGTATTCGCGTAAATATAAGAAATCATTAATCTTTCAACTTTTTTAAATTTAACCAAACACTTAAATAAAATTGAAGTTTCAGTGTATAATAACGATATAACTGCCTTTTATTGAGCTGTGGTTATCTTAGGATCTCGGAGGATATTATACAGTTGCATTTAATATGTATAGATTTACCACATGCTTGACGTTAAAGGAAAACATCATGAGGAAAACTGCGTGACTGAGAAATGAATAAGATTTTAAGGACATGTGAAACTTGCCAACACGCATTAATAGAGTCTAATATTTACTTGTTTTGATACATCCGCAGTGGTTTGAATATTAAATAATTTTAATATTAAATAAGTTCTTCTCTCTTATTATACTTTGGAGAACATTTTGGGTCCTTATGTGTAAACATGTCGTATTGTTTATGTCGGTAAATAACTGTATGACCCACTTCACTTAGAATATTATTAGGTTTGGTATTAGGTCATGAGTTCTAGGACATTAGATAATTTCGTAGATAATATTGGCTAATAGTTTCGTTAAATTA
Source organism: Parnassius smintheus behrii (assembly GCA_036936625.1). Classification (NCBI taxonomy): domain Eukaryota; kingdom Metazoa; phylum Arthropoda; class Insecta; order Lepidoptera; family Papilionidae; genus Parnassius; species Parnassius smintheus. The sequence continues at coordinate 37,784,750 of JAUPFT010000003.1, read as the reverse complement.
CATCTTAATTTGTAAGCCGAGCTTAGAATAAAATAAACGTAAACGTTTGAAAATCGGTTAATATTGTTGCAAGCCATAATTCATGCCACTAGCGCCATCTAGTGTCAGGTAGCAGAGTGAGGAGAGCTTTCTAGAAAATGCTAGGCTAGAACTTTCCACCTCCAGCGCCATCTAGTATCGAATAGAAAAACAAAGTTTTCTAGAAAACTCCACACTCTAATTTTCTACACCTAGTCGGTCGGGACCGGTATTTCCTGGAATATTCTAGGTGTTTCGGTGGAAAAGGCCTATATAAAGCCGTTTAGGGCGCGACCGGAGCAGTATTGAATTGGCGATACAAGAGAAGACTTACGAGCGAAATAAAGTGAACTAAAGTGTTAAGTGTGATTAATTATTAATGTGCATTAGTTTTAATTTTTTGGCCCGACCCAGGATTCGAACCCAGGACCTCATGATCAGCAGTCGCACTACTACAACCACTAGACCAACGAGGCAATATAATATATAATAAAGGCAGATATGTTTTAATTACAGCAATAACATCACAGACGACATACAAATGAACGCCATAATTTCGAAAATGACAAAATGAAATACGATTCTACCAGTTTTAAATCTTACAACATTATAGGTGTTTTGCCTTTTGGACTACCAAAGAAGAATTCAACTATGTTTCAAAAACAGACATATATTATGTGACCTTTTTTTCAGGAGATGGAATGCATACACGAAAGCGACGAGGAAGAAGATAAGTTCGAAACAAATCTATTGGTCAGTCATCCAATGCCAAAGTTGACTACACAGCGATCTCATACAAATATGAACCACCCATCAGTGCGAACGATAGGCTTACCGCGAGCGAAAACCTGCGACAAACCATTGCAGGAGTTCGAAAAAAATTCAAAGTTAGGACTCGGCATGACTACGGCCGCTTCCGTGGCTGCGATGCAAAGGGTTACTTCCAGTGGAAGCATGAGCCAAGCGGCGAGGAAAAGGAAGGTCTCCGTTATATCAAACATCTCCAATATGGACTTCACCGGCAGTTACTTACAACTGTACCTTGATGTAGGTGTGAACTTTTTATAATTATCATATTGCTTACATCTTTAAATCTTTTTAATGACTCATATATGGAATGGAATAATTATCCAAAAGTTCTTAATGTGACAATTTTTACTTGTGGTAGAGTCATGCTGCAGCTATATTATATGGTTGTAGCACGAATGGGTCGGCTCGATCGGGGTAGGACCACGCTCTCACAGGATAGCAGCTTAATGTTGCTGTGTTTCGTATAGTGCGTATAGAGAACCGGAGAGCATTTTTACTGGAAGTCAGGCATTCCATCATAGTCCTCAGGGGTGACGACGCATCGGCGTTTTGATTGTTAACTGAGTCTATAAGCCACAGCATCCACTTACCATCAGGTTGACTGTGTGCTCGTTTGTCACCCTCATTCTATAAAAAAAAATCTTACATTTCGGGTGGTTTCGTCACTCTTCTGATTATTATTTACATAAAATATATGATGTCATATCGTTGAGATTTTCCCTGTTTGTTTCAATTTACTAGAAGGTAAGATTTTGTGGTAGATTTTCTTTTGGTGTTATCACACTTTTAGTAGGAGACTGATAATTAATTTAAATCTTCTATTTTCTAAGTGGGATCGAAAGTCTATGGGCTTTAGTAAGCACTTTCATTGATTGACTTCATACACATTTGCCACCTTCGACGTGCGCAAACTTTGGAAAGTTTCAAAAGTGACGTCAAGAACCATTACCTAACACTTTGTGGTTATTGATAACCAAATCTAGCAACAGATAGTTATTCTGTGTTTTTCTACTCCTCTTTGTTTTGTATTTATTTATTTATTATCTATGTATATATATGTATGTGTATATATTTGTATATATATATATATATATATATATATATATATATATATATATATATATATATATATATATATATATATATATATATATATATATATACCTATTTATTAATATGTATGTTTATTTTATTATTATTTTTTATGTATTGTTGTGGTATTTTAACAAAATATAGTTTAGTTTATTTAGATATTAGAATGTAAGTGTAACATAAAACGCACCACCTCCTACTGTTCTTAATTCCAGTTTCTCCTTAGCCCAAAGATTGTCTGGAAGAGATCGCTCTTTAGCTATAAAACCGCCTTATTATACGTACATACGTATATATTAAGTTTCCTCTGTAATGTATTTATTCGTCGTATATGTGTGGTATACAATAAAGTATATACTACTACTACTACTACCTTCCCATGAAAAGTATTTCATATTGCGTACCATAAAACATTTTGTACAAATTTGTCGTTTTTACAAGTATAATGTATGTAAATTTCAGACGGCAGACGATGATGCGATACAGATGAAAGCGATAAAGAAATCCGAGCCAGAAAAGGATAAAAAGAAGGGATTTTTTAGAAAGTTCATTGCCCTAATGGATTTGGATCTCTTAAAAGACTGGTCGTTTTTGAACCTTTTACTTGGTTTATCGCTTTTTTGGAGCGGAGAATTACAATTCAGAATGTTAACGCCATTTTTTATCAGAAGCCTCGGGTATAACATGAACGATACAGCGTTTTGTTTATCAATCACTGCCATATCTGACATTCTTGTCAGATTAATTTTGCCGCCAATTTTTGACAGGACGGCAATCTCTAAGAAAATGATATTTTTCATTTCCAGTTTCTTCTTAGCTGCTACGAGGTCCGGTGAGTTTATTATTCATTTAATTTTACAAAATTTTCCCCTATCGCCATAAATGTCGGCCAGTAAGCCAAAGATGATGTTTGAAATTATTATTAATTATATACTTGAGATTATTACAGTTAGGTATTTATCAGGATTATTTAATCAACAATACAAGAATACACCACAGTGTACTGGATCGGTCTCTTGGCGATCGATCCTCTCGGCCTACTACACATTGGAAAACGTGAAGCTATATTAGTAAATACTAAGTCGTTTTCGTAAAAAGAAAAAACTATTTTTCACAGTTTACAATAACATTACAATGTATAATTATAATGCTGCTGACTTGAAGCCATTTTCTAAGGAATTGTAATGAAATTTTTACTATTCTTAAGGTGCGCTTACACGGGCAACTAAAATTGCTCAATTCCAGTCAATACTCGTCAACTATGACGTCACGACTACTTCAAGCAATTTACGGCAACGGCAACAAGCATCAATACTGCGCAATACAATATTGAGCGATATGGCGGAACTTCATTAACTAGGCAATACTGTCCTACACGAGCATTTCGGTATTCGCTCGCTATGGACGACATTGTTCTTGCTGCGGCGGCTTGTAGCGCTTTTTTTATTATTAATCAAAAACAAAAAAGAAAAGGAATAGGCCTATCTGGGTGCGATCGTTTTTGGCAAAGAGGCCGCAATTTTCATAGTGTAAAGAATTAGATGATATATTATTCAAAAACTTTACTAGAATGTCACGAACAGACTTTGAATTACTTTTGAACAAAGTTAGCCCATTAATTACGAAACAGACGACCAACATGAGAGAACCAATTTCTGCATCAACAAAACTTACTTTAACCCTTCTATTGCTGGCGATTACCGACCTCTCGCTCTCCCCGCGGAAGCAAGACGGCAAGCCGCAAAAGAAACAAGTGCGAATGAGATATATACAAAAATTGCTAGGAATTTCCAAGCCCATTGGATATTCGTCAATTCGTATCTGCGACATTGAGCGATATGAAATATCTGGAGCAACTAGAAGCAATATCGCCGAAATAATCGCCGCGATTTGCTCCATTGCTTTGAAATTGCTCCATTAATTGCTCCAGATCGGTCCATTCGTGTCGCCAAGCAATTATTGCCCTCGTGTAAGCGCACCTTTAGTGCGTTTTATAAGTTACTTGTTAAGCCTACTTAGCTGTGATAGTGCTCCTTTTAACTTTATTATAATAATATACTGCTATGGTGCGTACCTTTCACGTTTCCAAAAATAACGATTTAATGCAATAGACACATGTCTATGATAAAAAATACCACTTTAAAGCTAAATATTTTTCAAACAGACCACAGAATTTAAAAAAAATGGTGTTCTATATCCCCAATATTTTTGAAAAACCTGTCTAACGACAACCCACACAATCGAAAGGACGGATAAAAAAATCATCCCAACTTTACTCGTACACAAAATAAAAATGTTTTTCAATATTTTATTTCAGAACTTTGTAGACATGATTAATATCTATTACTATGTACCTTGGGTCCCTGACTAAAATTGCGGACGGATCGACGAATGGACGACAAAACTAGGGTTCCTTGTTGCTTAGCTACAGAACCCTAAAAACGGTTCTTAAAGTTTAGAGGATACACAAGTAAAACACAGAAAAAGAATCCCATGCAATAATATACTCCAGGAGCTTTTTTATACGAGTAGGATAAGGGTGACAAAGGAGCATACAGTCCACCTGATGGTAAGTGGTTGCTGCGGCCCATAGACATCTACATTTATTCGCGATTACGAATCAAAATGTAGATGCGTTGTCACCCGTGAGGGCTAAGATAGGATGACTCGTTTCTAGTAAAATGGGTCTCAGGTTCTCTACACGTACCTTACGAAACACAGCAGCGTTGATCTGCTATTTTAAGCTGGGTATTTTGTAAAAGCGTGGTCCTTCCCGTTCGAGCCGACCCATTCGTGCTACAACTATACAATTAATATAGCTGCAGCATGGCCCTGCCACGTAAAAAGTTAATTATATTTTTACTTGAATTTTTTCTTTGCATATTTTCAGTTTTGGCCGAGCAAAGTGAATGGGTTTCCTTGATGATCTGGCTGTCTATATGCGGTTTCTTCAGAGGCATGTGCCTAAGCAACTTCACGCTGACAATTTCTGAGTATTGTCCACTTGAAAAGTTGCCCGCAGCTTTTGGTTTGCACATGGTTAGCAAAGGCGTGTTTGTTCTTGCCATTGGCCCATTAATTGGTAAGTGTGGCAATAATTTTGACGAATAATGGCAATTATTTTGACGAATAACTACTATTTGCTTTTTTTTATAGTATAAGGGTGACAAACGAGCACACAGTCCACCTGATGGTAAGTGGATGCTGTGGCCCATAGACATCTACATTTGATTAAGAATCAAAATGTAGATGCGTTGTCACCCCTGAGGACTAAGATGGAATGCCTCGATCCCAGTAAAACGGGTCTCCGGTTCTCTAAACTCACCATAAGAAACACAACAGCATTAAGCTGTTATTTTACGCTGGTTTTCTGCGAGAGCATGATCCTTCCCCGGTCGAGCCGACCCATTCATGCTACAACCATAATATAGCTGCAGTGTGACTCTACCACGTAATAAAATGCAGTAGTATATATATATAGTGGATTTCGGGTGTAACGACGATGAAGGGACCAATCTATTTTCGTCGTTACATCCGAAAGTCGTTACAAGCAAAGTTAAAGAGATACAGACACGTACACATGTATAGTTTATATTCATTTATTATTGAAAATATTTGCACACATAGTTATTCACTGGTATATTTCAAAAGTGTGCTTTAAGTGTTTGGTTGCAAACTTGCACTTTGTTTTAACCACTAATCCTTCACCGACACTAAACATCATTTAAATAAAAAAAAGGCTGCTTATATTTTAAAATTTTGTCGGCATCATATTTTTGCTATTAAAGTATAATACTGGAAGCGGCCGGATTATTCCTACACACATCAAAATTTTGGATATGTTTTTACAAGTAAATAAAAACGTATAAGTACGTTATTTAGTATCTTTTATATAAAAACTTTGGATGAGTATCACAAAACTTCAACATAACTTTAAAATACAGGATAGCAATTCCATTTCGTAAGTGATGGTAGTTTTTGATACAAGGGTGGTAATTGGACAAATAATTTTTGTATGGAAGTGAAAATAGTACCTATGAAAAAATTACAAAAGAACAAACAGCTATAAAGGATAGCTATAATTTTGTGGAATTATCTTAAACATCATAAGCACACCTTTCAGTACAATATTCAAAATATCTCATTTAATGTTTTTGTAAAATAACACCTGTAACTCTCACGCCACCGAACGCGTCATTCAATTGCGCTTGCGTAGCACTATACCATTGTATTCCGCTACTAGCTCATCATTGACACTTTAGATAATTAATTTGTGCATACGAATAAATTATACAGCTACAATATTAGTCTAAGTACAATATATAGGCGACTAGTTCTGTTCCAATCAATGAAATTGTGTAGGCAATGAAGATCGTGTTGCTGAGAGGTTGCTCTATGTTACAATGAATTGCGAGGGCGACACTGAAAGTTTTTAGAACTGGCCACTTGTAAACGATATAATAAAAATAAGTTCATATTTTGAAAATGGAACTCTTTGCCAATGTTATTAAATTTAATTTGTCATTTTTTTACGATTAGGCCGTGTAGTGGCAGTTGAGAATATCCACTACCCCATATCTTCCCGTGGGTGTCGTAAGAGGCGACAGAGGGAGACAGGCAGGAGCAGCATCTTCCTGATAACAACAATAATATAATAAAAAACTGCGGTTGCCAACCCGCTCGCCAAGCAAGCGTGGCAACTATGGCAAATATCCCCACATGAGCAACGACGCAAACAAACGGCCCCCAGTCCCCGGCGGCTCCGCTATTCCTGGCTACGGTGGCGACCATGATAACGGCGGGGCAGGGCGTGCTAAGAATCTCCGGTGGAGGTTCGGTTGCCACTTACGACAACTCGACCCGGCAACATATAACGCACGCACCCTGAGAACTGAAGAGAAGATACTGGAGCTGGAAGAAGAGGTAGACAAGTTGCGCTGGCATATTATTGGATTATCCGAGTATCGAAGAGAGGGGGAGGACACGGTAATCCTCGAGTCCGGCAACTTGTTCTCTGGAACAAAAGTGTCCCAAGGAGGTGTCGGATTTATCGTCCACAAGTCAGCAATCAGTCCACACATCAACAACGTTGTAAAGATTGGGAGTGTGTCGACGAGGGTCGCGTACCCGATACTCAGAATCTCCAAACGGTATTCGCTGAAGGTCATACAGCTTTACGCACCAACCTCGGCACACCCCGATCAGGAGGTGGAAGAAATGTATGAGGATATTTCAAGAGCCATGCATTCCCCCAAAACCCACTACACGGTGTTGATAGGAGACTTCAACACAAAAGTAGGCACAAGAGAAAGTGGTGAGCTGAAGTTAGGGAAATTTGAAGTAGGGCAACGGAACCGTAGGGGCTAGCCGCTGGCCGACTTTATGGAGAAAGAGGGACTCTTTATGATGAACTCTTTTTTCCAGAAGCGGCCCCACAGGAAGTGGACCTGGTCGAGCCCCGACGGTTCGATGAAAAATGAGATTGACTTCATTATGACGACCAGACTCCAACTGCTGTTCAGTGATGTCTCAGTGATCACGTGGGTGAAAACTGGCAGCGATCACCGAATGGTTAGAGGCACACTGAACCTAAGCGTTAAGTTGGAGAGGTCACGTCTAGTGAAGTCAACGCTCCGTCCCCCTCGTGCGCTAATCCAGGGTCCCGAAAACTTTCAGCTCGAATTACAAAATCGATTTCAGTGCCTAGAAGACCGAAATACAGTGGACGATATGAATGACAAGCTCGTGGAAACTGTCCATGCGGTCGGAGCTAAGTTCTGCAAGACCCGCCGCAGAAGAACACTAAAACTCTCCGATCACACTCTTAATCTCATGGCTGTTAGACGGGAGAAGAGGCTGCAGTCGTCAATAGATTTGACAGCAGGCAACTGAACAGACATATCTCCAAATGCATGCGGCGAGACTTACGCAACTTTAATACTGCTCGTATTAAAGAAGCGATCGAGCGGAACCAGGGCTCCAAAGTCTTTGCCAGAGATCTGTCTGCCAACGAAGAAGATGAAAGAGCCAACTGTCAAGGCTGAAGACTGAGTGTGGCAACATCGTTTCCGGGACACCTGAGATTCTGAGTGAGATTGAGAGGTTCTATGGGCAGCTGTACACATCATCGTTGGAGCCACACGTAAGTGTGAGTAACGATCCAAGAGCAAGTCTTATCCGACACTATTCCGATGATATCCCGGACGTCAGTCTGAGCGAGATTAGAAGGTGCTGGACACCTTAAAAACGGCAAGTCCCCGGACGAGGATGGAATTACAGCTTTGGAATTTCTGAAAGCGGGTGGAAAACCGGCACTTGAAGTCCTTCAGAAGCTCTTTAATTCCGTCCTACATGGATGCACTACTCCTGAGGCGTGGAGCAGAAGTGCGGTGGTCTTGTTCTCTAAGAAAGGCGACAATGCTTTCTTGAAGAACTACATACCTATTTCCCTTCTGAGCCGCGTCTATGTGCTGTTTTCGAGAGTCATTACGAACCGTCTCGCACGCAGACTCGACGACTTCCAGCCTCCCGAAAAAGCCGGTTTCCGGAAAGGATTTAGTACCATAGACCACATATATACCCTTCGGCAAATTGTACGGAAGTCCGAAGAGTACACTCTGCCACTTTGCCTGGCGTATGTGGACTATGAGAAAGCCTTTGATTCCGTCGAAATATGGGCTGTGCTACAGTCTCTTCAGCGGTGCCAAGTTGACTGTCGGTATATCGAAGTGCTGAAGTGTTTGTACAGTAGGGCTACGATGGCTATCCGAGTACAGAAGCAGAGTACGAAACCTATCCAACTGCAGAGAGGTGTAAGAGAGGGTGACGTTATTTCCCCGAAACTCTTCACCGCTGCATTGGGAGACGTTTTCAAGCTACTGGACTATAAAGGATACGGTATTAGCATCAATGGCAAGTACATCATTCACCTTCGATTTGCCGACGATATAGTCCTTATGGCAGAATCGCTGGAGGACTTAAGAACTATGCTCAATGAACTCAATAGTGCCTCCCAACGGATAGGTCTTAAGATGTACATGAACAAAACAAAGATCATGTTCAATGTCCATGTCACACCTATGCCGGTAGTTGTTGGGAGCACTATGCTCGAAGTTGTTGATGAGCACGTTTACCTGGGACAAATAGTCCGACTAGGTAAGTCCAACTTCGACCGAGAGGTCAATCGACGGATTCAACTCGGCTGGGCAGCGTTCGGGAAATTACGATACATCTTTTCGTCAGGTATACCTCAAAACCTGAAAACTAAGTTGTACAACCAGTGCGTTTTGCCAACGGAACTACGGAACCGAGACGTGGTCCTTCACTGCTGGCCGTATGAGGACGCTCAAAGTCGCTCAGCGAGCTATGGAGATGGCTATTCTCAGGGTTTCTATGCGTGATAAACTTAGAAATGAGGATATCCGCAGTAGAACTAGAGTGACCGACATAGGCCAACGGATTAGTAAGCTGAAGTGGCAATGGGCCGGCCATATAGCTCGAAGAACCGACAACCGTTGGGGTAAAAAAGTTCTCGAGTGGCAGCCTCAAACCGGTAGGGGAAGTGTAGGGCGACCTGCAGGAAGTCGATGGATGCAGGTGGCTCAGGACTGTGCTTTGTGGCATAGCTTGGGGGAGGCCTATATTCAGCAGTGGACTTGTGAAGGGCTGTAATGATGATGATGATGATGATTGTTTAGGAGTTGGCGGCAAATTGAAAATAATCTGTGTCATGTTAGCATGAATTTAACGCGAGAAAGTTTTCGTACTATGATTTTTTATGACTTGATGTTATTTGAGTCAACAAGAAAGTTATGATATACTTTGATTGGACGTTCACGATGAAGCGCCATCTCGTGCCACAGCTTACAAGTGCACAAAATCCTCCATGAACATTTAGCGGTCAGGAAGCTTTGTGCGGTGGATACCTCATAATTTGACAAAGGCCCAAAAACTCCGTCGTGTTGATTGGTGTCGTGAAATCGTTCAAAAATTCAACGGAGGTGACTCAAGTGTTGTGTTCGACATACTTACTGGTGACGAAAGCTGGATTTATTGTTATGATCCTAAAACTAAGAGACAGTCTGTTGTCTGGGTGTTTCCTTCCGAGGAGTTGCCAACTATAATGAAGAGAGGTCGAAGCGTGGGAAAAAAGACTGGCCTCGTTCTTCGGAAGGACAGGTCATCACCCAACAATTGTTTTAGAGGATCGAAAAACAGTTACTGCAGAGTTGTACACTAACAATTGTTTGCCACTTGTCTTGGAAAAACTTTGGGAGAAAGGACCTCGCAGTAGGACCTCCTTCACCACGACAACGCCTCGTCGCACAATGCTAAGCAAATAATCGACGACTTGGCGACGTCAGACGTGGAATTACTGGGTCAACCGCCTTAATTTCCGAAAATAAAAGAAAAACTTCGAGGAAAACGTTTTATGGACGCCGAGCAAGCAGGCTGCGTTTCAAAATGCCGTCGAAGAGACCTCTGCAGACGAGTGGGCAAAGTGTTTTTCTCAGTGGTTACATCGGATGCAGTGATGTATTGATTTAAATGGACACTATTTTGAAAATATATAATAAATTTAATAACTTGCTAGTTTATTCAGTTTTGATTTTCTAAGAACTTTCAGTGTCATCCTCGTATGTAGTGTTGCTATTGGTTTCCATACTTTAATGTTGTCATGTAGTTACGTCACTTACTTCCATCACGTTACACTACAGTAATGTAACGTTGAAGCGTGGGAAAAAAAGGTTGAAGCGACAGTTGCCTAATGGCAGTGCCCGGACCGCGAACTCAAAAGGTCGTGGGTTCGAATCCACCGTTCGATTACTGGCGTGAACCACTCGTAACACAAGCAATTTAAGCTTACCACGAGTGGTTAAGAGGAATATTAGTAATGTTTATAGCATTATAATATTCTTTTTTTTTAAACGTGATGGACGTAATGAAAGTAATTGTGACGGGGACATATTACGGTATGGTCGATCAGTAACTGCTCTATACTGAATTTATAGTGCATTACGCTGTTTTATTGCAGATAATTATTAAATGCGTAAGCATTAGAGCCTGTTGAAAATCCGCTCTCACGCTATTATTATTTTTAACAATTAACCTTTTGATGTTTTTCCGACATGTACAATTTTTCTCGGTTTTATACATATATATGACATATCCATATTTAGTACTGTATTATATTTAGTACAGTATTATTTGAATTAAACAAAAGAAATCATACTTTGTAAAACTTCTTTGAAAATCCATTGATAAATGTATTTCTTTTTCTACGTGCAGGTTATGTCAGGGACTACACGGGCAGTTTCTCAATGTGCATCCACGTGCAAAACGCCCTTATAATGTCGTGTGTACTCGTCTGGGGTATCGAGTACGCACTTGCATTTACCCGTCGCCGGAAGATTGTGCAGATATAGGAAGAGCATGTCCTCCTTGGTAATTGAATAAGAGTTATCAGTTAGTTTCTGTTGCTAATCTACTCTCTAAAGTTATTTCCCCATTATTTCCATCATTATTTCCCCCTTATTATTTATATTAAATTCCCCTTCACTGGTATACAATTTTGTATACCAGTGAAGGGGAATTTAATATAAATAATAAGTACGGAAAGGTATTTCTAACCATTATTAGGGTTTATGTAAGCGAATTATTGGTTCATTTTGTAACTAGAGGACTATGTTTTTTAGAGTATTATTAAATCAAATTTTAGAAAAACTTTTAATATTAATCAAATTAGTATCAACCTTAATACAGTGCTACAAATTTGAAGCCTAGTGGCGTTAATCATATCAATTTTATAATTGATGCCTAAACATATTTACTGCTTCATAAAAAATGATAAACACAATAACTAAATTCAAGATAACAATACGCGGCGGAGTAAACTCAGTCCCAACAGTACTCTGTAAAATATTTCAAATTTATATTTTATAATTTCGTAAGTTCTACATTGGACTACAAGCTGTATTTTTTTCTGATGAATCACTCATATGTAATTAATAAAAACGACATGATTCTATTAAGAATAGAGCAATAGCTCTGGAATAAGATCCATTATTTATTTATATGTTTTGTATAGTATAAATATATTATTTAAATGTTTTGTATAGTATAAAGTACACATTATTGACATATACGCTCTCACGGGAACGTCACATAATTGGACATTTTCCACGATCAGCTCTTCTGTCTGATATTTTATAAATAACTTTTGTGCATAGCGGTATTGCTAGAAATTTTGTAAATTTTACTGTATGAGAACAGACATAAAATAGTTTTAAGTCTAGCGTGATTTGTGATATGGCAACAGCTTAGTGATTAATGTATAATTATGATAGTAGAATAATAATATAATATGTTTTGGTGCTTGACTTGAAATAGACTTACTTATTCATACATCTAACAATGTAATTAGCTAGTAGTAATGAATGAGTGCGATTTGAAATACAAAAGACTTCTATATACTTCCCTGTTCCCTGTGTAATATATTTTCTCTAGTGTTATTACTTCGTAACAACAATATTTAAAATTCTGTTATGTTCAATTTTAACCGTCTTCAAAAAAAGGAGGAGGTATTCAATTCGATTGTGTGTGTTTTTATGTGTACGACTGTAACTTTTTTCCGATTTGAACCAATTTTGATTAGTCTTTTTTATTTGAAAGCTAGTGCTTCTCATGTAGTTCTATAAAAATTTGATCATCTGACTAGTAGCTTTTCGGTTATCCCTAATAATGCGTATTGACCTGACTTCGACTACATTGATGATGTTCTTATTTATTTATATTGAAGTCGGTTGTACAAAATTTTTAATTTTACCTTTGTTTGTTCTGCACACTTAGTACTCGCACATGACAGTTCCAGTGATTCGATATACAAGTCAATGTTGCAATGTAGATGAGAGAGATGAGAAAATGTTACATTATAAATGTAATGTTTTGTAGTTAGATGTTTTGTTATAATCGTATTTTATAGGACTCTGTAGTTTTGAAATATTTACTTCCGTATTTTTAGATGACTGCATTTTGTGTAGGCTGTAGTGACTAAAATAAATTTATAATACAATTATCATTTAATATGTCGTATCGGATTTAATTAGTAACATTATAATTTATTTTGTAACATCATGTTGATATTATGCGTTTGTGTTTTGTTATAGCATTTACTAAATAAATACTTGAAAATTATAAAGGTGCACACATATTCTTAAGTTTTGCTTTTATGTTAAACGTTATTAGTTTGACGAAAATAAACATTGTTAAGTTATGATTAAAACTACTTTTACGGATTTTATCGCGTTTATTTTTACTTTTTATTTTTAATTCCCGACGTTTCGGGCGCTTTCCAGCACCCATGGTCACGGGGGACTGAGATGACTGACGTCCCGATGTCATTGTTAAACCCGGAGTACCTTCAGCTTTTTTAATTATTGTTTATGGTTCGATCTATGCAAAATGAACTAACTTCATTCAAATTTCATTTCATTCATTCATCAAAGTAAAAATAAACGCGATAAAATCCGTAAAAGTAGTTTTAATCATGTGTAGTGTTCGCGTAAATATAAGAAATCATTATTGTTTAGTTATCGCAAATATTTTCAAATATAAAATGTCTTTCTGACAAAAGGTTTTACGGGAATTAACCAGTTGTGTTAATGATGGTATTACTGTTTATTTTGTATTGTTTTGAAAAGTTTTGTAAAACTTTCTGTGGATGTGGTCTGATACAGAACCTGGTACGATCTGAATTTCTACTGCATTAAATATAATTCTACTGCAGAGGACGATTGGCGTGCATAACAAACCCAGTCTATTTCACAGTGTTCTGCGTGGCGTCCCCCCCCCCCCCCATCCCCCTATGTGTTGAGCTCTACGCCGCAAACTGCGCCGAACATTTAAATAAGGCATCCCATATCTTTGAAATACATGCTCTATAAAAGTTGATCTGTTTCCGCTGCCAAATAGCAGCACCTATACTGTACAGAGGATCAGTATTACTGACTGTAAAGCATTCCATCTTAGGTCTCAGAGGTGTCAACGAATCTGAAGCCTTCTTTGTTTGAAGTTATGGGCTGCAGAAGCCACTTATAGGCTATATACTTATAGACTTACTATCGGGTAGACTCTAAATTCGTTTTGTCACATCAGTTTTATAAAAACAAATTAAAATACATATTACTTATTGAATAAAGTACGTGATTTAGATCAAGGAAGTGAAAAATGTTCATTACTTAAGCCTATGTGTGAAACCATTGTAATAAAAAATATATTTTGAATAAAACTACTTTTACTGATTTTATTTAGTTTATAAGTCGCGGCACGTAACTCTAGCGCTGAACGATACTTGGAGGGGATAGCTACGAGTGTATCAGTACGAGGGGTGGAATGCCACTGGAGAGCCAATCAGCGCATGCGAACGATACGCACAGCCTATCATACGCAATAATGCGCAATATGGCCAATTATTCGCGATAACGGTCACCGCTGGACTTTCATACCGCGAGTTGTAAGTAGTTTTATTCAATGTGTAGTGTTCACGTAAATATAAGAAATCATTATGAAAATTATATTTTCATTAATAATAAACCCTAATATCATTGGATATTACTCTTGTTTTTTGTCTTATGTACTTATTATTGACAGACTTATATACGCTGAAATATATTTCAACTTAATAGGTGTACTTATCAACTGCCAGATAGATCTAAGAAAGAAATTCCATCTTGATTGATATTACACTAAACAGGGTTATTTTTCAAAGAGTAGCCAAATTTTAAACTTAAATTCTAATGTAGAAAGTATTGCAGTTCTTTCAGGTTTTGAAAATACGAGTAAATAAGGCATCTATTTTTATTTAGCTCAAATTGAACGCGATTTATGGGCAACAAAGTTTTTGCCTACCGATCGACCCTTTTGAATGTGTGAGTGCGCAGTAAAATCTATTAAAATAATGCATTTTTTTTTGAGATTTCTTTATTAAATTTTCTTCACCATTTGCCTATATTACTTATTCTCAACCTTTTCTGTGAAATTTGGCCGGTGATTGCGAAATAACCATATATCTACGATATTGTAGCATTAGAAGCAAGTGTTTCTTGGGGAAAAATATGAATGTAAAACACGTAAAGATTCTTTAAAGGTTGTTACACAAAAGATGTTCCACTACTTTAATACTTTTGTAATTATATAAGTTGTCTGTTGTGAATAAGAACAGTGTTTCACCGCCATAAACAACGATAACTTTTATTTTAAAACAAAAGGTTTTTTTGTATTTATATATTTGATATCACATTGAACCCCACACAAGGTGAAAGAGGTTCTTTAAGTTTTTATATTACCACTGCTATACGTTATACTCGATCGAGAAGACTCTCAGACTTCCAACATTTCCATTTTCGTCTTCCAACACCTTTGTTAAGACTTTACTGTTTAATGTGATGTTTGCATTTTCGATATGTGATTTTTATTGACCAAATAATACTTTTGATAAAAATGTACGCAGTTTTAATCTATCACGAGGCGTAGTTGTATTTGTATCTACTACAGTAACGATTTTAAATCTTATTACTGATGTAGTAAAGTATTTAGATATTACTCGGTGAGATTTAAAAAGTGAAGATACGTTATGCATATTAAATTTCCCAAAAAAGTGTCCAAGTGCAAACTGTAAATACACGTCAAAACATGCCAACCAGCACGGACAATTTTTTATCGATGTACCTATTTTATACTTTTTAAATGTCATTGTTTTAATTATAAACTTGTGAAATTCTACCAATTGTACATGTTTTGATAGAGTTCAATCAATTATTGAAATGTTTGTGCCAATTGTACATAACTCCTGTATTTTATAATCTATATACTTTAGATTTTTTGTGGTAACGGCACGGATTACGAGCTGACCTTCATTTGCCAAGTAAATGTTAACCATGATAACAGAGCTTACTCTGTTAATATTGCGCGAGATAAAATCAAAATTTAGAGTAAAATTTAATTATAATTAAATAAAAAGATTTAATTCACTAGCCTTACGATTTAGCAATTACTTAGGTATTTAAAACTATACACCAGTTAGCATTATTGAACAGCATTATTGAACAACAGACTGGCCTGTTGGTCTAGTGGTTAGTGACCCTGACTGCTATGCCGGAGGTCGTGGGTTCGATTCCCACCCAGGACAAACGTTTGTATGATGAGTACGATCATTTGTTCTGTGCCTGGGTGTAATTTATCTATAATATTTATGTATTTAGAAATATATAAGTATGTTTATCAGTTGTCTGGTACCCATAACACAAGCTCTGCTTAGCTTGGGACTAGATGGCATTGTGTGATAGTTGTGGAATATTATTATATATTATTATTATTATCGTATAATGTGTGAGAAAAAAGATTATATAGCGAACTAATTACATCCGGTGTATACCGTTGTTCGTAAAAAATAGTCGTTGCAATTGTTTAAAATTGCAAATAAATTTCATATTAATAAGTAATTTAAATATCTAATATCTAAAATGTTCAATGAACTACTAACGCGTTATCCATGGCAGTTTCATTTACAAACATAATGCCACATTAAATGAAATATAGGTAGAGCAGTAACTTAAGTAGGGACTTTTTTGAAATAATACCCTCAGATATCGATTTTAAAACCAATCAGTGTAGTAAATAAAAAGTTCAAAATAGCGGCCACATTTTGAATTCTAACATGACCAAAAATTTGAACAGAGTTTGAAAGCAATCGGCCCGGTAATAAAACGTTAAGAATTATGACGACGAATATATCGATGATATATGATCGGAAACGACATGGACCTTAGATATCAAATTCGAAAGAATACAATACAATACAATACAATACTCTTTATTGTACACCAACAAAACATTAATAAATAATGAAAAAAATAATGAGGGATAAACAAAAGGCGGTCTTATTGCTACATAGCAATCTCTTCCAGACAACCCAGAAGAGGAAATTAATAAAACTAAAAATAAGAATAATGGGTAGGGTGCACTAAATTAGACAAAAAAAAATATAACTTATATACTATATAATGACAACATACTTAAGGTATATTAGTGACCATAACTAAGAGGAGAAAGAGAGAGGAGTTAAAGAGACAAATAGTGTTCCTTAATTTGTTTCTTGAACACATTTAAAGATTGAGCACTTTTAATGGATTGGGGTAAGGAGTTCCAGAGTCTTACTCCAAGAACAGCAAAAGATTTATCATAAAACGTCGAGGAGTGTATAGGACATTGGAGCGAAAGGTTTTCTTTGGACCGTAAGGAAAAATCGTGACAAGAGCTAAGAAATTTAAAACGTTCTTTCAGATAGGGAGGACTTGATACATTAAATAAGACGCAGTAGAGCGCAGAAAGTATATGAGTATTCCGACGAAGATGGATTGGGAGCCACTTGAGTTTAGCGCGGTATTCAGAGACATGGTCATATTTACGAAGCCCAAATATGAACCGTATACAGAGATTTTGGAGTCGCTCAAGTTTATTAAGTTGCTCCTCGGTGATATCAAGGTAACAAATGTCAGCATAGTCGAGGATAGGGAGTAGCAAAGATTGTGCAAGCGTAATTTTGGTGGAAATGGGTAAAAAGTATTTAAGCCTTCGGAGTGAAGCATAAGCCGCAAACATTTTTCGGCTCACTGCATTAATTTGGGGTGTCCAAGACAGACTGGAATCCAAAAAGATACCTAAATTTTTAACTACTTCATTATATGGAATAAGAATACCATTAAATACAACGGGTTGAATTTGACATTTTTTAATTTTGGAAATAGTTCTTGAACTCCCAATAATTATAGCTTGCGATTTTGAAGGGTTAACCGTCAACCCATAAGATCGTGTCCAGTCGAGAATAAAAGCCAGATCCTTGTTGATACATTCAACAGCTTTGGCAAGATCTTCGATGGTTGTTTGTAAATATATTTGAAGGTCATCTGCATACAAGTGGTAGAGAGAAGATATTTGGGATGTAATCGTATTAATAAAGATTGCGAATAAAAGAGGAGATAAGACACCACCTTGTGGAACGCCAGCTACGGTATCAAGCCACGAAGAAAGTCTATCTTGGACACGAATACGTTGCCGGCGCCCGTGCAAATAACTATGAAACCAGGAAATTGCAGTTGGAGATATGTTAAGAGAACGCAGAATCCCTAACAGGATATCATGATCAACAGTGTTGAAGGCATTGCTGAAATCCAGCAACACCAATACTGTGACTTGATGATTCTCCATACCGTGACGAATGTCGTCGGTGATTTTTAATAACGCCGTAGTCGTACTATGACCAGATCTAAAGCCAGATTGGAGAGGACTAAGGATGCTATTTCTTAAACAAAAGGAATTAATTTGTTGTTGGACAAGGCGTTCTAAAACTTTGGAAAGGAAAGGAAGAATTGAAATAGGACGATATTCAGAAAAACTTGAAGGATTTGTTTTCTTAGGTAAAGGTATGATTTGAGCGTCCTTCCACTGGGAAGGGAAAGAAGATGAGGATATGGAAAAGTTTAAGATATGGGTTATAATAGGTGTTAAAAAGTCCAACAAGGGAATGATCATTTTACGACTGACGTCGTCACTTCCGACAGCGTCGGAATGGATAGAGAGTATGTGTTTCCTAACATCACAATCTGCAAATTGCCTAAACACAAATGGAGAAAAGTCAGGAGTGGGAAACGATGAAAGTTGAGTAAGTGTTGCTGATTTTGCCATATTGTTCAGGCAAGAAACGGAAGAAAAATGCTGATTAAGCAAATTTAAATCAACGTTATTTGGAATAGGACATGAACGAGTTTTCCCAACTCCAATAGACCTTAAGAAGTTCCAAGGAAAGAATTCAGGAAAGTAAGTGAGAAGTTCAAAATGGCAGTGACTTTTAATTCTAATAACGGATACGTTTAAAACGAAACGGATCTTCACATATTGACTCTGGATATAATCGAGCCAATAAGTAAAATTACTTAGAACTCACTTAGAGCTCTTGTTGCGACTATGTGTGCGTGCAACAATTCGGACGTTCGTATGGAGTTGAGTTACTGCTTTAGCTATGTATGTTTGCTGTGGTAATGCCATGCATATCAAGAGCGCAGAAAGGTCGAAATCGTTTTAAGAAAATGATGCACATTTGGTTCAAATGCACACTGCATTCTACTTAATACTTCGTACGAATGAGATCATTCACCGGATTCTGAATGAGATATTAAATTGATCAGATTTTCATACAGACTTTACTACTCTCTTGATTAGGCATGTCATACTTTATTTATTTTTAGACTAGTGCATATATTTCGTTGTGATTATAAATCATTGTTTTAATAGAATTTGTATTCAATTTATTAATAACTTTATGTTATTATTAAAGGATTTGTTGATTAGTAACAACTCTATCCTATGTTTTCATTAACATGACAATGTTCTTACATTTTGAATTTACGATATATTGAATAATTCTAAGTAACCGAAAGCAAAATCTATGAATGTCATACGGTTTTGTTTGTATGAAAAAATTATTATTGTATTCTTATCCATGAATCTATTATGATTATGAGTATTCTAAATAATCTATGAATAAATAAAACAATCAAATAAAAACTAATATTGGTTACTGAAATTGGTATATTATTTAATATGACTTATTTTTATACTATAATAGCCACATGATAATATGGTCTTACTATTCACTATTTATTTCATTATTCAGGTAAATACACCCATTTTGTTAGTATTCTTAAAACTTAAAACTAGGGGTTAGTAAATTAACAGAATAAGTACATAAATTAATACTACACAAAAATTATTATTTATTATTAAAAATATTGGGTCTGGAACCCATATGCACCGTATTCCGTTACCTCAACACGGCAATCTTGCCTTCCATATATGGAAGCTAGGAGGCTATTGGTGGTAGTGGAAAAAGCGTGACAGCCCCAACAACATCCTGAATCCATTGTTGTACTGAACACGTAGCGCATTGAGAATTCGGCGAGTACACTTCGCCCACAGGCTACAGTAAGCTTTGAATAATATTATCTTAACTTCATTCGTACACGTAGCAAACCTGCGGGCAAGCATATTACACCTCACTGCCAACGCTCTACGTTCCCGTCCAACATCTCAATTGTCAGAGCGACCTCGACGACCCAGTGTCCCAAATATCTGAATTTTGTGACTCTACTCAGTGTAACTCCCCCAAGTATAATGTGAGGAACAGACTTAGGTTTTCTATTTCCAGCCTTAAACACGAGTAGTTCACTCTTATTAAAATTATATTTGAGACCATGAGCCGCCGCGTATCTCTGCACAGATGCCCACTAGCGTTTCGAGGTCCCTGATCGAAGGACTCAGCAAAACCATGTCATCGGCATAGCTTGTATTATTAACAAAATGATCGTCAATTGAGCAGCCGACTCCGGCATCACTCCACGATCAGATCGTTGATGTACAGGTTGAAAAGTTGAGGAGAGCTGAGGCCGCTCTGCCTCACCCCGCACTCCAACCTGTACTCCGACGAATATGAGCCAGCCCACTTCACACAGTTAGTTTGGTTATGTTACCAATGTTTGAAGAGGTTAATTACTTCTTTGTAGTGTATATGTTCTTTGTAGTGGTGTGCTAGTTTCCTGGTTAAGTTTATCCCGTAGAACGTTGTACGAAACCATGTTGAATGCCTTCGACAGGTCCAAGAAACACGCGTAAACCGGCGTTTTTCGCGTAATTCTGGACAGTATGCTTGAGTCGCAGTATGGCAGTGTCAGTTGAAAGCCACGGCCTGAAACCAAACTGAGCTTCATGTAGGTGAATGTGTTGGCTGAGTTGCTGATCAAGCCAAAGATATTGGGCGATAATTGGAACCAACGGAGGCATCACCAGTCTTATTTTTTAATATTGGTACAACCATCGTTTTTATAAGCTGTCCAGGTAAGTACGTATGTCCTAGACATAGGTTAAACAATAAAGTTAACACCCTTGGCAAATGCACATCCGCATGTTGCAAGTGCTCAATAATGAGGTCGTCGTGACCAGGAGATTTACACCTAGTCAGCCCACTTAGATTACACGTGCTATATCCTCAGTTTTAATACGGTGATATTCTCTACTTAATTCTTGTTCAGCACTAAGCACCTGCTGCGTCGACGCAATTGAAGATTCAACCTTAAAAATATCTTTAAATATTTTAGCTATCTTACCTGGCTCACGTTGACCCTAAACGCTAGCTAGGACACATAACTCTGTATTAACCTTTTTGTGTGTTTCCAGAACGCTAAAGTCTTTTGACTTATGATGTTTGGCCAAAATGTTCTGTTTAATTTGTGTTTCTTTATCTTGACACCACTTAAGTCGAGACTTAAAACGCTTTCTGGTCTCACACATACTTTCATACAAAACTCCAGATGTAGGTTTGCCGTGTAGGAGGATCCCCATCTGGAAACAGATTCGGGCTTCATTATGTATCTCCCTTACATGCTTGTTCCACCCCGTTATATTTTTTCTTTTATTACAACGTACTTTGTAACAATATACTGCAGCTTCCCTTAATAGGCTACCCTTAATATTAACAATAGAGCTATATAAAATATCAATATCTGCTTTATGATCCAAATTACTACATATTTGATCAGCGCAACATCTAAACACCTCAGGGCTATTTAGTAATCTGTGCTCAGGGAGATCGATAGTTTTTAATTTGTTGTTACAAATATCGTGATAATAATTTATTTGTTCGTTGTTCCTTTCCTCCCATCTTAGATAATATTATAGCGAGAAACCGAAACATAATATACAATTGTATTTTGTATGGCGATGCAGTTTGTTTTAATGAAATAAAGGTGACAAACGAGCACACAATTCACTTGGTGATAAGTGGATGCTGTAGCCTACAGACATCTATAGATGTGCTGTCGGCCTCTATGATGGATTGCCTTGTTTACAGTCAATGCCTAATAAATGCGATTGAAAATGTAAAGGTATGCAACATTTCTACCCAGCGACAGCGAATCGAACCGATAATGAAGAACTCTGTCGTCGTTGATTCGAGCTGCTCGTCGCTGGATGCGGTCAAGTGGAGTGAGCTGGTACTGGTGTGCCTAGGTCCAGAGATGAGAACAGTACTCCATGTGAGAGCGAATTTGTGCCATACAAAATTGAAAGCGGTGTGTCAGTATGATATACTGTCCCGCTATGCTGAGTAGGCCAAGCTTTTAAGAGGCCAGTTTAGCCTTCGCTTCCAAGTGACCGCGGAACTGTACGTCGTTCGATACGTCGATGGCGAAGATTTCGATGCTAGCTAAGGCAGCATGTGCAGTACCCTGAAATTGAGGAGATACGAGTTTCAACAAAGGGGTTCTCTTTAGCGGTAAACGCGCAAACCTGTGTCTTCTGGTCTAGTTTAAATTTCAGTTTTATTCGTTCCCAATCCGAGATTTTGTTTATTATAGACTACTTCAGACACAAGTTTGTTTCGGTACTCGGTGACGTGTTCACCTGCACAATTTCTCCGGAATCCTATAATAGAAAGGAAGATTGGAAAGAAGCGCTTTGTAAAAAAGCTTATCACTTTGATATGTCCAAAGTAACGACCACGGTGTCCCTCTTGAACTATACTGCTTCCGCTAATCTATGATTAAGTTGAATAAGAAAATTCCTAGCTGAGCGACCCCGATGGAAATCTCCACTAGGTATTTTATGAGCTGCCAGTTTATAATGGATTTCATTATTTTTGGTAGGTGATGGCGATTAGCCTATTGTAGTTGGACGAGTCTAAGCGGTCGCCTTTTTAGGGATCGGTTGCACTAAATCTGTCTTTCATGAGTTCAGGATTACGCCTAAGGAGTAGGATGATCGGAAAAGACATACTAGAATCCACGCTTACTCCGGAGCATTCGTTTTCAGCACAATATGAGGGACTTCGTCAGACCTACCCACCCGAGAACCCACCCGAGAATCACCTACCAGAGAAGGAGAAGGTGTAGTGCTTGTCGTCAAGACGTTCTATAGCTCCTTTTGATAGTACAGATGGAGATATGCTGCAAAGCTGGCAGATTATTTCCACCAAAGCGGAGAGGAGAAGTGTAGTGCGGAGGAGTGTAAGCTTTGTATAGCAGAGATGTGAGCTGTGAGAGACCGAAACCAGTCAAGTTCTATCTAGGAAAGGAAGACGTCATATCGTTGCTACAGTAGTGAAAATTTTGTGTGTCTGTCTGTCCGTCTGTCTGTTTGTTCCGGCTAATCTCCGAAACGACTCGACCGATTTTGACTGTTACAGGTAGATAGCTGATGTTATAAGGAGTAACTTGGATACTTTTATTTTAGAAAAAGAATTACGGTTTCGTGCAAAAAAAAATTAAAACCCACGAAATCCAATCGTTACAAATTGCAACAAGCCAGTTGAACAGCCAGTTGTAAATAAATATTGTCGAACTACAAAAATAATTTAATATTGATGCCCGACCGTATTTATTTTAGAGTGACATCAAATTGTGATTCAAACGTAATAGGAAATAAAAACAAGCTATTTTTAGCAAATATAAGAAAACGAAAACATTCATAAAAATTAGCTAAGGCAAGAGTTAAAAGTTTGCTAAATACTTACATCTTATTAAAATAGTATGTCTTAACTATATAGTTTGAAGAGCTCTTCAAAGTGTGTTAAACACAATTTTGATTTGTACGTGAATCTTGGATTTTAATATCTTTATTTTTTAATCACGTAAACATACTTTATTCATCATTCTAAGAGACATTGTTAGTTAATAACGTAAAAGAAACCCATAGTACATAAGTTTACATTTTTTATTTTTTATACGTTATGCGTAGATGTTAAGTTTCATTTAATTAAATTAAAATTAATTGAAACATTTTTCTTTCTTAATATAAATTTATTTATTATGTTATAAGAGTTACGTTCACATTGTGCAGTAAAAGTCGACACCAATACGAGTATACATTAATAGGCGAGGTTACTTAAGGAACTTTAAGTTACACATTTCAATTTACTATTTAAAAATCTAGAAAAGTCATATTACACAAGTTATGAGTAGAAAAATACATACAGGTGTACCTGTATGTATTT
The DNA here is from genome assembly GCA_036936625.1 of Parnassius smintheus behrii. Taxonomy (NCBI): domain Eukaryota; kingdom Metazoa; phylum Arthropoda; class Insecta; order Lepidoptera; family Papilionidae; genus Parnassius; species Parnassius smintheus. The sequence continues at coordinate 37,760,734 of JAUPFT010000003.1, read as the reverse complement.
TTTTTTAATTTAACGCTTAATGTATATCTATCGATTTAATGATAGGTAGTTAGTTGTACGATTATATGTACCATTATATTCCGTGATCTTTTTTTAATTCTAAACTAAATTGATGTAATATAAACATATATTTTATGTATGCACGTATTTATACAATGAATAACAGTTAATATTCCTTGAACTAAACGATCAGTAGCGCTCTAGGTCTAGATATAGTTATAAAAAACTATTTTTTGCAAGATGATTGATGGCAATTTCTTTCAAATATACCGAGGTTACTTAAAACAACAGCAGTTGCAATCCTAATTATTCGGGAAATCTATATCACATCAATCAAATATTTGGAGTAACAAACATAATAAATAATTTGATTCGTCCTCATAAGTCACAACACGGGAGCGTGTGGGAGTGCTCCACTCGCGACATGCCGCTATGTGACGAATTCATTAAAAATTGATAGTAGGTCTCAATTTAGACATTAAATCAATAATAAAAGAGATGTTTTGAAAACTGGATATATTAAGTTATGAAGTCACCGTATTTTGTAATTCATTTGTTTAGTTATATTTACAGAAATGTAGTTATAAAAAATTATATGTACCGCTGTCAGGTATTCTGTGCACTTTTTCTGTCTTCAAGTTTCAGAAAAACATACGCTACGAAATGAAATGACTCTTTCTGAATAAGTTTCCATTTATTCTCAGGATGATCCCCATTGCTGGTTGTTATTAAAATTATACTTATTCGTTTAAAATATATTTATTTTTTCTTCCAAATTTCATTTTCTTTTGATGAATAAAATAAAAAAGCTCATGAGGCGTGCACTTTTGGATCTTCCAAAATATATCTTTTTTTATCTTTGTATGGTATATTATCTTTTTTTTGTCACAAAGCTATTCCCAACGTAATGAGGATGATGTATGTACACATTATTTCGTTTTAGTTACATAAAAGAAATTATTACTTGGAAGTATTGAAGTATTTAGTTAATAATATCGTAATAATTTGCATGTTAGACAATTGATCATGGATACCATTTAAGAGATCAAGAAGAAATCAATTCACACGAACACTTTTCCTTAAAAGAAACCTGGCAATATTTCAATTAATTAAAGAAACGGATGATGAAATACGTATTTAATAGTTGATTTATTGAGAGCAATGTCATCAAACTCTTGGAAGTTTTTACTAAACTAATTAATAATTACGACTTTTGACCTCACCAGAAGCACATCAAATGCAAGAACGTAATAATATGCTAGTTAGTTTAGACTAAAACAATTAAGTTATTTATAATATAGGTATCATGGTATGAAATACTACATATCTAAAGGATAAAAGTTCTTTAAAAATGCATAAAATCTAATTCCTAAAACTATTCATATCCATAAGGAACCTTGAAATTTTCATTACAAAAGTGTCATGGTATAACTGAAAAATCTGCTTCTTTAAAAAATAAGAAAATATTTTTAAAGTACCTAGTAGGTATAAAAATGGTTTAACTCCATTTCTAATCTACTAAAACTACTGGACACAGGCCTCCTCTGATCTGAGAGACTTTTATGGCAAGAAAATGTCCGCCGCGCTGCCCCAATGCGTGTTGGCGAGCTTCACATGTCTTCGAAATATTTTTTTCTTATTTCTCAGATATGTAGGTTTCCCTACGATGTTATCCATCACAACCGAGCACGTGGTAAATCAGCACTTAAAATTGCAATTAACAATTTCATTGGTGCCGGCGGGGATCGAACCCGGGATGCCCGCGTACTGTGAAATTTGCAGCGAGTGCTTAGCCGCTGAGCTACCAGGGCTCTATTATATTAACTATTTAGAGTTGTTATCAGGAGGATGCTGCTGCCCATCTCCTGCCTTCGTTTCCCTCTGTTGACTCTTACGACACCCACGGGATGATATAGGATAGTGGCTGTTCTTACACGCCACTACACGGTTACAATAAACAATAAATAAGTTTTCATAAGTTTGTTGGGCTGTAAATACTAAACCAAACAACAACAAGATTTCATATTTATAGCCCTATACAATTATATTGTTATACGTCTTAAAGTAAATAACATTTTCTTGAATTTTGTTCCGGGCGACAATAATTCAGCTTGTTTTTTTGCGATACACTATGTACTCTATAGTCCACAGAACCACACAGATGAGACAACACACACTCATTGCTAAGAAACAATACAGGTATGTTCCGGTTGCTTCGTATATGAGGCCTGAAACAAATAATTTAAGGTGTTTTCATAGATCATGTTACTTATCACTGTATGGCATCTTAAGTGGTAACAAACACAGTTATTGTGGCCTGAAATACATAATGTAACTAATAAACAAGTGGTAAAATTAAAAATTTTGTATAACTGACTTCAATATAAATAAAATGAGAACATCATCAGTGTAGTCGAAGTCAATTAAATACGCATTATTAAGGATAACTCAAAAACTACTGGTCAGATCTTGATCAAATTTATACAAGACTACATGAGAAGCATGAGCTTTCAAACAAAAAAGAAGCATCGAAATCTGTTCATCTATAAAAAAGTTCTGAGGTAACACACATAAAAAAAACAGTCGAATTAGGTTAGGTTTAAAGAATTTATTCTCACAAAAAGATTACATAATCCACTTACATGAGAACAATAATATAAACTTAATCTAGGTAACGGTCACCGTATTCACAGTTCCATCGTAACACTCTCCGAAATTACAAGTCAGTAGCTTTCAAGAATGTAGTTGTGCAATTGAGACTTGAACTTGTTAAAGGAATCTATATTTTTAATATGAGAAGGTAGGCTGTTATAAAAGTGTGCTCCCTCAAAGGTAATATTTTTTTTCCCTAATTTGGTACGTGTCTTTGGCAATACGAGCAAGCTAGGTCGACGAAGACTGCGTTTGGATATTTGTGACTTTTTGGTAAAGGACAAACTAGTTTGGATGTTTTTACTCATGATCTTCCTAATTAGAATGCAAGTGCTATATATATAAAGTTGTCGGATGTTCATTATTTTTGTGTCATCAAAAATTTTACGAGTCGATGTTAAGTATGGGTAGGAGAAAAGTATTTTTATTGCTTTATTTTGAGCTCTTTGTAGTTCCTGCAATTTTGTTTTGGCGGCACTGCCCCATATTTCTATTAAATATAATATATGAGATTTGATAAGTGAATTGTAAATATTGAAACGTACTTTCCTAGGTATACATTGATTTATGTTACAGAGTGAACCCGTTAGCGACGATAATTTGCTTTTTATATATTCTATCTGTTTGTTCCATGTTAAATTACTATCCATTCTCAGACCAAGATATTTTTCACAAGTTTTTTGTTCGAGTGGAATGTTGTCAATTGTTAAAGGAGCATGCGGGGGAATTATTTTATTTTTCGACTTGTAGATAATATAGCATGTTTTTGCGATGTTGATTGTTAACAGGTTGGACTGAAACCATTCAAACAACATGTTAAGGTCTTCTTGAGCTTTTGAGATGATTTCGTTCATATTAGTACCGAAATAGAACAGGCATGTATCGTCCGCGTACAAAGTTAAATGGCCGTGTAGTCTTAAATCCGTTATATTGTTAACATAGATAAGGAAAAGAAGCGGTCCCAATATGGACCCTTGTGGGACACCATATGTAATGGGTTGGGTATTGCTTTGGTTATTACCTATTTTGACTATCTGTACTCTATTTGTTAGGTACGACTCAAACATTTTAAGGGCACTACCTTTGATACCAATGTGCTCTAACTTTTTTAAAAGTAACTGGTGACTTACGGTATCAAAGGCTTTTTTCAGGTCGATGTAAATGCCTAGAACAATCCTTTTCTTATCCAGGTTTTCTTTAATTTTTGTTGTTAAATCTACTATTGCCGCAGTTGTATTGCTTTTTGACCGAAAACCGTACTGACGTGGAGATATAAAGTTAAATGAATCCAGGTAACTTGATAATCGGTTATGTATTACTTTTTCTAGGATTTTCGACAATATTGGTAGTACAGAAATAGGACGATAGTTTCCTGGGTCAGTTGTGGGCCCGGATTTGTAAATTGGTGTTACTTTTGCAACCTTCAAAGTATCGGGAAATTCGCCGTCAGTCATAAGTTTGTTTATTGAATGTACCAGGCCTTCAGAGATTAGATCTTGTAAACATTTTAGGACTTTTGTGCTGATTTTGTCTATTCCGCTACTAGTATTGGGATTTAGGTTGTGAATAATTTTATTTATTTCATTTGCATTACATGGGGTAAAGGCAGACAGTTTATGATCGTTTATTTTTTGTTGTATGAAATCAGGATTCAAAGTACTATTGTGATATTTGTTAGGTATTTTGTTTGCTAATAGAGAACCTATAGTAGAAAAATATTTGTTAAAAATATCACAAACTTCTTCTGTGTCGCTAATTAGTTCAGAGTCTATTAAGAGCTTTGGAGGAGCACTACTTTGTTTTGTTTTGTTATTTGCTAGGTTATTTATAAGAGCCCACATCTTTTTAGGATTATTAGTATATTTTGTAAATAGTTTATAGTAGTAGGAATTTTTCGTATTTTGTATCAGTTTAGCTATTGTGTCTCTTTTTTGCTTGTATTCTTGTTCTAGTCTCTTGTCATCCTGATTTTTTTTGTGTTGCAACCATAGGTAGTTCCTTTGGGCAATCCCAGTGATTATATCACTGTTGATCCAGTCATTTTTAGGCGGGTTCAGTATTTTCGTTTTCACTACTCGATTACGTGCTACGCTTTGCTTTATTTTATTTTCAAGATATTCGTAGGTGTCTGCAGTGGCTTCCGTTTCATATGATTCCATTTCAGTATACATTCTTTTGTAATCTATTGCCTCATAAGTCGTTCTTAAATTCTTGTGTGGTTCATATTTATTCAATTGCAGGAAGATCTGTTTGTGGTCTGTCATGGACGAGTTAATAATAACAAAATTGAATTGTTCACATTGAAGATTTGTGCTGACATGGTCTATGATAGATTTATTCGTCTCTGACTCTCTAGTACAATATTTTTTGTGAATTTTATTTAATAACTTGTGGCCTGATTCTCTTATTGTATGTTTGTACTTAGTTGAAGTTTTGTCATTCGTAAGTAGGTCTATGTTGAAATCTCCGAATATAATTGATCTCTTTTGTTGTAGCAATTGTGCACCATATATTTTTAAAAACTTTTCAACATTGGTATGTCCGGGTTTGTATACCACGCCAATATTGATTCCGAATTTTTCTAGGTGTATCCATAAGAAGTTGTTTCCTTCTAGATACGTCGATTCTATAGAGTGATGTTTTAAGTTGTTGTGTATGTACGCTGATACTCCTCCACCTATGATATCGTTCCTGTAGTTGTAATAATGAGTGTAGCTATCGATCTGCAATTGTCGGGCTTGTTCTTCATTTCGTATCCAGGTTTCTGTTACTAATATTACGTGTATAGGTGTTGGTGTCGATTTCAGAATACATTTAAGTTCGTCTAACTTTCCTTTTTTTCTGATACTTCTTGCATTTAGGTAAAGAAATGAAACACCTGATTTTCTTGTCTGTATGAGTCTGTAGTCACTTACAATTTGATATAATATATCAGAATTCTTTGTATGCCTTATTGGCCGTTGGAGTTTTTTGAGACAGATTTAACGATGTTTGGTATGCCATTTATGTATCTTATCGTAATATCATCTTCTCCGTTATTTTTGCGTCTTGTAAGTTCATCCTTTATGGTTAGAAAGTGCTTTTGTTGAGCAGGAGTTTGGTCAGAGAAAATTTTGATGTTAGATGGTAATTTGGCTTTGTTACGTAGTAGTACCATTGCAGGCTCTGGTTTGTCAAAACAGACTTTAATTCTACGAGTCTTTTCAGGTTTGTATTTGCCAATACGAAAAATTTTAATCGGCTTGGGAATGTCTTTGCTTACCACGGCTGTTATGTTTAAAACCTCAGCTTCGTCTTTTGCAACTCTCTCCTCAGTACTGGTAGCAGTCTGTTCTGATATGCCAACTATAATAATATTTTTTTCTCTCTTTTTTCTCTCTTTAATTTCCTGAATTATTTCTTCATATTTCCTCAACTGATTCGGCTCTGATGAATCAATAGTGGTAGTGGTAGATGTCTTGAGACTACCTTCAAGACAAATGAGCCTGTCTTCGTGCGTAGAAAATTTGCTATTTAAATCTGTTATACATCCTTTGATGTTGTCCTGGTCTTTTACTATCCCCGAAGTCGAGGATTTGATATCTTTGATCTCCTCGTTCAATGTTTTTATATTTTCACGCATATCGGTCATTAATTTCTCCTGTGATATAACGAACTTTTCTAATAGATTATTCATACGCGATACCTCACTGCGTAGTCCTTGTATCTCAGCTTTGCAGTCACAGTCGTGGTCCATTTTTTTTCTTTTACGGATACTAACATTACTTTCTTCTTCCGTCCTTCTGGACAAGTCTGGTTGTGAGTTGTACTTTGATTCATTGCCATTTGGTGATCGAATCATGTTGTATCAGTTTATAAATAAGTCGATATAATAGAAATGCAAACGATATTTTTATTTACAAATGCGCAAGCGCTCTGTTCAATAATTGTCTAGTCACTTATGCACCACACAATCACTGTATCACTTACACTTAAGCGTAGTATCGTACGTGCGACACGGAGTAACCGAGTAACCAAGTGGTCACTGCTTTTGTTCGGAAATGACCAGTCAAACGAGACACTGAGCGCCCGGGTTGAGCGCCATAAGCCAGGGGTCTTGACGGTTGGTTTTCCGGTATGGAAGCGTCTAGCGACCGTAGACACGGAGGTCTGTGTTAAGCGCCGTAAGACAGGGGTCTTGTTTGCTGGTTTTGCAAGAGGATTCGCGTAGAAACGTGTGAATACGATGGCGACCTGCGCCGAACTCCCCGAATTGAGTTGAGCAACACATAACAGCGGTGATTGGGGCACAAAAATGATAAGCTTTTTTCTGCTAATCCATAGACAAAAATATAGTTAAGCTTTTGTTCAATAGGAACACGCTCTAATATTTATGATAATATTTCCTCAATAATCAGCTTGTTAATTTTATTTATTTGGAATGGTCAATTTTTTTCAAAGTGCACTACCATACCATTACAACCTATAAAATGTTAACTGCTAAACATAAGATTCCCCTATAGATTTGCTAATATGGGGATATTTCTCATAGTAGCCACGATTGGCAGGCGGACGTTAGGCACTTGTCCCACTGCTAATAATGAACAAGAAGCGATTAGCAGAAACTAGATATGAATTGGCGAGCAGCGAGAAGGGCGAAAATACACCCTATTTTCGATAGTTTTGTCGCTAGGCTATAAGCGAGTGCACGCAGACACGCACTGTAGAATAAAATGTCCGCTGGTTGGTTACTCGGCGTGATGACCGCGAAGCGAGCATCGCTGAGCGAGTTTTATCATTAATAGCAGTTTTCGCTGCGAAAAACTAATGGAGAGAGAGTTCTTGCCGGCACGGCAGTGCGAACAGCCAGCGATCAACTATTAATATATGCATCTCTATTATCGACACGGGATCTATATCTATTTTGCGTTTCTTGAGTGAGAAAATAGTCAATAGCTAATCGTTTTATTCGTCGGCGGTGGGAGAAGTGTCAGAAACCGCAATTTTTATTATTATTGGGTTGTTATCATGAAGATGCTACAGCCCATCTGTTGTTTCGTTACCCTCTGTCGCCTCTAAAGACACGCATAAAGGACGTGTGGAGACAACGTCTGGAGTTGTGGATTCTCATACGCCGCCAACCCTTGGCGAAGTGGACTGATATGTAAAAATAATTACCTATTAACGGGTCAGCAATAAGCATCAGAAATCCTGAAAAGATGATATGCAACGCCAATGCAGCTGGAAACCTGTCGGGTGCAGCTGTGACCAGGACGAGGGGAAAGAGCACCTGTACGGAACAGCGCACCAACCCCGAAATCACCGTTATGGTAAACACGAACCATATTTCACTGGAACACACGAGCGCTGAAATTAAAATAGTAGGTGTTTAAAAAAGTATATGTTATGCTATTTTCAAATTTGAAATTCAACAATTAAGTTAAATTTCAAATTCAACAATTATTTATGTCAAATTTCAAATTCAACAATTATTTATGTCAAATTTCAAATTCAACAATTACTTACGTCAAATTTCAAATTCACGATTATGTCAACGTTCAAATTCAACAATTATGTTAAATATCAAACTCAACAATCATGTCATAAGGGGCAGCTTTGTTGGCAAGCTAAATGTAGAGTAGACAATGTGGCGATTTGATAAAATGTTCACTCAAGTATAATGGACAGGTGTGACTTAGTACCGTGTTTTGTGACAATGTGCGGGAAACTCAAAGACACAAGACAAAAGACTATACTCAATAACTGGACTTTTGCGCTGTTTTAATTATGTTAAGATTAAGAAGTTAAGAGAATAATGATTTCTTATATTTACACGAACACTGTACATTGATTAAAACTACTTTTACGGATTTCTTTCGCGTTTTATTTATTTTATTTTTAACCCGACGTTTCGGGTGCTTTCCAGCACCCATGGTCACGGGGGACTGAGGTGACTGACGTCCCGATGTCAAAGTTAACCCGGAGTACCTTCAGCTTTTTTTTAGATCAGCGTAGATCGGACCAAAGACAATAATAAAAAAAGCTGAAGGTACTCCGGGTTAACTTTGACATCGGGACGTCAGTCACCTCAGTCCCCCGTGACCATGGGTGCTGGAAAGCACCCGAAACGTCGGGTTAAAAATAAAATAAATAAAACGCGAAAGAAATCCGTAAAAGTAAGTTAAGAGAATGTTATTGTTGGACGAAGTCAGTAACGCTGGCGCCAGTCCTCAGACAAGCCAGCACTGCCCTGCCCTGTTTTGTTTAGATGAGGCCAAATGGATTTATTTCATTCCTACATAGATTATTCTTGTAAATCGTTGTATTAAGTTAATGATTTTTTAAACTAACTGAAAAATAATGTTTAACATATATCAAATACAGGAATTTGTAAAGTTGAAAAGTAACAATAGGTATGTCCCATTGCTGGTCCGTGATCATAGTCACAGGTCTCTTTCCATTTCTGAGTGTTTTAGACAAGGAAGCGTCCGCCATGTATACGTGGACTTCACACGCCCTTGCATTCTTTGTTATTGATTTCATTAAGATATATGCAATATTTTAGCCTATCAAAAACAATCGCTAGTTTGTAGATATTTTAGACGTTACCTTTAAAGATCGGTGCAAAGTCTGAAGGGGATGGTACCCTAAACCATTTAGAACGTGTTAAACTAAACTTGTCTTAAATTTCTAAGGTTTTTAACAACAAACCCCTTTTCTTTAAATTAATTGCTAATTGTGTCCAGTAACAGTTGTTGTGTTATTTTTTTTGTAATGTGTGATTACTCAAATAATATAATTTCCAAGCACCTTTATCATCAGTAAAACATTCTACGCATATTTAAATTTAAGAAACAAAAAAATAAATAGGTAAATATTGTGTTTATGTCATCATAAAAATAAATAAAATAAAATGGCGTAGGGAATTGACGACCCCATCGCCCGCTGACGTAACAGTTAAGTGACAAAACTGCTCCGTCAACGCAGTCAGTCAGCGCCTTGCGAGAGGTGTGAGTGCCGTGCCTCGGCAGAATTCAGGGTGCAAAGGCCCGTTTGTGCTTATGGCCGTCCACGATACGGTGCCGGGCCTGGGCGTCTCCCGTAATGGACGCCCATATTATGGATGATGGAAAAAAAAATAGTGCGCAAAGGGCCGCTGCCTGGAGGTCGCCAGGGCGCGTCTGGAGCTGGCGCTGGACGCGACAGCTTGCGGGCCGCCAGCCGAGCGCGGGGTGTTGCAAGACCACCTAGCAGTCCCCCGCATCCATCATCCCCACCAGAAGGATTGGTGTCGGCTGGGTCTTCTCGGACTCAGTAAGCGGCACCCGCCGCTGGTGGAGCATGTCGCATGCGTTGGTCTGAATTAATGAATGAAAACGCACTGCGGGCATATTTTAGGGCAAAAGGGGAAGAAACTGGATGTTTGGCGTATCGGGCTCGGATGCATCGCTTTTTTGCAGAGCTGGAGCCATCTCTATCCGTCACTGAGCAAAACCTGGCAGACCGAGTTAGGTACATCCTGCGCTCCAACATATTTGGTGACGCCGAACTCGAACGACTACGACGTGAGGCTATTCCTTCATCGAATGGAAATGCTACGGCTGTGAATGCGGCGCCACTAGATGCGCAACAAACTGCATATGTGGATGCTGCCGTCAACATTCCATTTGTGTCTAATTCAGACGATGATGTAATAGTCTCCCACGAACTAGAGAAAATGATTAGCATATTGGAAGAGTCGATGCTGGAAACGCGCAGCATGCCTCTCGAAAATCGACCGCGACTTCCCCGCATACCCCTTAGCAAGCGAAATCGGGCTGTCGTGCTGGCTCTTAACCCAATACTGGTGACCTATTTGGAAGCCAGCCGGGACCTCTGCGAGACGGATTCAATTCTTTTTGGTGCCGCACTGGCAGTATGCTGTATTTTTGCATACTGCCAGTAGTATGTTGTTATTGGCGCCAAACTTCCCGTGGCTGGACGTGCTACTCAAAAAAGGAGCGCCATCCCAGCCTGGAGAAAAAGAATTGAGGACCGTATCGCAAAGGCAAGGGCCCTTATCGGCAGACTGACAAGCTTCAGGTCGAGCAATAATATAACCGAGAGTTGTGCGCACCGTTAGAATGGCGTTTGCTGGGACAAATTTTAGTTTGTCCCAGCCGGATATCACGCAAAAACTAACGGAGCGCATAGATGACCTGAAGCAAAAAATCGCTGCTTGGGGGAAGCGGATTCGACGATTTAGCGAGAGGTCAAGGCGGTTCAATCAGAATCGTCTCTTCCAGAGTGATCAGAAGAGGCTCTATAAATCATTGGAGCGACCAGAGGTATGTGGAGCGGGCCTAGGACCGGATCAGGCTGACACTGTCGCATTTTGGCGTGGCCTGTGGTCAGAGCCCGTAAACCACAGCGAGGGCCCTTGGATGGAAGTTGTGGCTAGCCAGAGTGCAAGTGTTACGCCTATGGACCCCGTCACCATAACGCCTGAAGACGTGGCTGATGCGATCCGTAGGGCCCCGAACTGGAAAAGTCCGGGGCTTGACGGGCTGCATCATTACTGGCTGAAGGGGTTCGTAGTGTGTCACGCTGTGCTCGCCCGACAGTTTCAAGAGGCTCTCGATCAGAAGTCGCTCCCAAGCCTCTTCACTACTGGGATCACTCATTTGGTTCCTAAAGATCAGAATACCACAGACCCGAGCAAATACCGCCCCATCTCGTGTCTACCCACCATATATAAGACACTGACATCCATTTCGAGCGCGAGAATCACTCGTCACCTGGAGCTAAAACAGGTGATGTCACACGCTTAAATTGGATGCCGGGGCGGTGGTCGTCGAACCAAGGAACCACTCCTCATTGACTCGGTCATTGGCAAAGTGGTTAAACGCAACCGTCGGAATTTCTCCGCCGCCTGGATAGACTACAGAAAGGCATTCGACTCGGTGCCCCATACATGGCTAAAGAGAGTCCTCCAGCTGTACAAAATTGACTGTACAGTTGGAAACTTCCTCGGGCAGTGTATGGGGCAATGGAGTACGATCCTTTGCTATCTGGGTGAGCGAATGATGGCTGCGGAGAACCACATAAGGATAAGAAGGGGTATCTTCCAGGGCGATTGTCTGAGTCCAATCTGGTTTTGCCTCTCCCTGAACCCTCTCAGTACTTTACAGGAGGGCTCTGGGAGGGGATTTCAGCTTCGGAAAGGAGGTACAAAAGTGACACACCTTTTCTATATGGATGACCTCAAGTTATTCGCCTCCAGTCACTCCCATCTTATGGAATTGCTAAACATCACTTGTGAATTTAGCAATTCTATTGGAATGGAGCTGGGAACGGATAAGTGTGCGGTCCTCCATGTTGAAAGGGGAAGGGTTGCTAACTCTGAGGGCATAGACCGTCAACTTAAGGACCCTTTCCGAGGCTGAAACATACCGATACCTGGGTATGTCAAAGAACATCGTTATCAATGAGGCTGGTATGAAACAGTCAGTTTGCGACGTGTTTTATGCACGCTTGACCAAAGTACTTAACAGCCTTTTGTCCGATGTGAATAAGAGACACGCATATAACGGTTGGGTCATGCCTGTCCTCATGTATACCTTTGGCATACTCAGGTGGACCCAGACTGAACTTAACGCCCTGGATAGAAAAGTCCGCACTACCAAGACGTCCCATAGGATGTATCATCCGAGATCGTCGGTAATGAGGCTGTACCTGCCGCGAAAGCATGGTGGACGCGGTTTTCTGAGCGCGCTTACCATGCATAATCGCGAAGTGTGCAGCCTCCGTGATTACTTCCTGGCGAGATCGGATGATCCATTCTATAATGACGTCATTTCTAGTGATAAAGGCCTTACCCCTCTATCCTTAGCCAACGAGCAATGGCAGGACCCAGCAGTGCTTAGCATTTCCGACCGGGAGACCGTATGGAAGGAGAAGGAGCTCCACGGGAGGTTCTACAAGGCTCTACATGAGCCTATCGTAGACACAGTAGCCTCCCTCCACTGGTTACGCTTTGGTGATCTCTTCGGGGAAACCGAGGGTTTTGTCTGTGCAATACAGGATCAGGTTATTAAGACCAACAACTCTCGGAGATACATCCTAAAGGATGGCACCGTGGACATCTGTCGAGCTTGTCGCCATCCCGGTGAGTCACTTAGGCGTGTCATCTCCGGTAGTTCGGCGCTTTCTAACTCTGAGTACTTGCACAGGCACAACCTAGTAGCCAGAATTCTTCACCAGGAGCTCGCTCTGAAATACGGTCTCGTGGATCGGAAATTGCCGTATTACAAGTACTTTTAACAGTGGTAGAGCCACGCGGCAGCTTTGCTGTCGCACGTATGGGCCGGCTCAAACCGGGGTGGTACCCCGTGGTGGTGGTGAAGTGGAAGCTCTGCTTCCGCGTTTCTTCTGGTGAGTGCAGGTTGCCGGAGGCCCTAATCCCCCCCCCCATCAAAATGGTAGCGGAATTCAATGATAGACTACCCCAGGAGGGTACCAGCACCCCTGGAGAATCCCTCGCTGAGCATCCACGACCATGTTTCTCCTATTCTGAGCGTGGGTGCTCAGGCTGCCCCGCGTATTCTGGGGGTGGGCAAAATTCCGCTCAAGACTAAAACTGCTCGGGGCAAACGGAGCAACAAGACCAAGGCGACCCCTGCCACGCTGTCCGTGAATTTCTGCAATATCAGGGAACTTCACTCTAACCTAAATGCCGTCCACTACCATCTCGATACGGCGAGGCCGGCTCTGCTCTTTCTGACCGAGACGCAGGTGTCCTCTCCGGCTGATGTCTCGTATCTCTCCTACCCGGGGTACAAACTGGAACACTCCTTTGTGCCTCGGGCTGGAGTTTGCGTTTACGTCAGAGAGGACATCTGTTCTCGACGCCTCGGCAGACTTGAAGGTTCGGACCTGTCCATCCTTTGGCTACGCGTAGACAGCGACGACCATCCGCGCGTCTACGGGTGCCTCTATAGGTCCCATAGCGGTAATGCCGAAACAGACCGACTCTTCGACCACGTCCAAATGGCTGCAGATTCGTTGCTAAAGCAGATCCCCCCGCAGAGATCGTGATCCTCGGCGACTTTAACGCCCATCACGCCGAATGGCTCGGTTCACGTTTAACCGATCATGCGGGGAGATCTGTTCATGATTTTGCCTTGGCATATGGTCTGACACAACTGGTTACTTCGCCTACGCGGATTCCAGATGTGGAGGATCATGCACCTTCCCTGTTGGACCTTCTGCTGACCTCTCGCCCGGACGAATATCAGATTTCCGTCGACGCCCCTTTAGGCTCCTCGGACCATTGTCTTGTCCGGAGTGTGGTGCCACTCACGCTGAAATCCCGGTTGCATTCTGCAGGCTGCCGCCATGTTTGGCACTATAGGTCAGCCGATTGGGATGGGATGCGGTCTTTCTTTGCATCCTACCCTTGGGGGCGGGCTTGCTTCTCGCCGGACGATCCCAACGTTGTTGCGGATTCTGTCGCTGATGTGCCTCTGTGGTGCCCATTGGAGGTAAATCTCAGCCATGGTTTGGTCGCTCCTGTAAAATAGCATCATGCTATATGCAGGAGTGCTACCGAGCCTGGGCTGACGCATCAGCGTCCAGGGATGTAAACACCAGCGCTCTAAAAAAGAAGTATAATTCCGCCTTTAGGTCCTTCAAAAGAGTCATTGCCAAGGCAAAGTCAGAGCACATAGGCAGAATTGGCGAGACACTAGTTCGTCTTCCGTCTGGAACCCGTGCATTCTGGTCTCTCGCCAAGGCTGTCCAGGGGAATTTCTGTCAGCCATCTGTTCCATCTCTGCACAGGGAGGACGTCTCACTGGCCCACACCGCAAAGGAGAAAGCCGATCTTCTAGGCTCTTTCTTTACGTCTAACTCGACTCTCGATGACGGGGGGAGTACGCCGCCGACCATCCCGCGGTGTGAGTGCTTCATGCCGGAAGTGAAGTTCACTCAGCGCTCGGTTCACAAAGCACTCCTTTTCCTGGACATCCACAAGTCGAGTGGGCCTGACGGAATCCCCCCAATTGTGCTGAGGACCTGTGCTCCAGAGTTGGCACCGGTTTTAACGCGTCTTTTCCGGTACTCCTACTCCCTAGGCGTAGTCCCAAAATCATGGAAGACGGCTTTCGTCCACCCGATCCCTAAAAAAGGTGACCGCTCAGACCCGTCCAACTACCGGCCTATCGCCATCACCTCCTTGTTCTCCAAAGCAATGGAGTCCATTGTAAACTGCCAGCTCATGAGGTACCTTGAGGATCACCAGCTGATTAGTGACCGCCAATACGGTTTTCGCCGTGGTAGGTCAGCTGGTGATCTTCTGGTCTACCTAACTCACAGACGGGCGGAGGCAGTAGAGTCCAAGGGGGAGGCATTGGCCGTTAGTTTGGACAGTGCGAAGGCCTTCGATCGGGTTTGGCACAAAGCGCTTCTTTTGAAGCTCCCTTTCTATGGGCTTACCGAGAAATTGTGCGATTGAATCACCAGTTTTCTTGCAGATCGGAGCATCAAGGTCGTTGTAGACGGTGCAAGCTCCGATTGCAAGCCTATTAATGCTGGTGTTCCACAGGGCTGCGTGCTATCGCCAACGCTGTTTCTTCTGCATATCAATGATATGTTGCAGACCCGTAACATTCATTGCTATGCAGATGACAGCACTGGTGATGCTCTTTACACCGGCCGAGCCAATATTTCTCGGGAAAACGTTTCTGAGTGCCGGGACAAACTTGTGTTTGAAGTCGAGTTTCGGATTGGGGGCGTCTAAATCTAGTCCAGTTTAACCCCCAGAAGACACAAGTTTGCGCGTTAACCGCTAAAAAGGACCCCTTTGTCGTATCCCCTCAGTTTCAAGGCACTCCCCTTGTTGCCTCAGCCAGTATCGGAATCCTCGGCGTCGACATATCGAGTGACGTGCAGTTTCGTGGTCACTTGGAAGGGAAGGCCAAATTGGCCTCTAAACAGGTTGGCGTGCTCAGCAGAGCGGGACAGTATTTCATGCCGGCACACCGCCTGCAACTTTATAAGGCGCAGGTTCGGCCGCACATGGAATACTGTTCCCATCTCTGGCTGGGGCTCCCCAGTACTAGCTCCTTCCACTTGACCGCATCCAGCGCAGAGCGGCTCGAATCGTCGACGACCGAGTGCTTTCCGATCGGCTCGATTCACTGGCGCTGCGAAGAGATGTTGCATCTCTTTGAATTTTCTTCCGCATATACCATGGGGAGTGCTCTGAGGAATTGTTCGGATTAATCCCAGCCGCCAAATTCCGTGAAAGCACTACGCGGCAAACGTCCCGATACCATCCACACCATCTGGATGCTTGGCGGTCCACCACTGTACGTTTCATAAGGAGTTTTCTTCCGCGTACGACCTCTTTGTGGAATAGTTTAACACTGGCGATTTTTCCGGACCGATACGACCTGGGGACCTTCAAGAAAAGAGCTTACTCCTTTCTAAAGGGCCGGCAACGCATCTGCAATTCCCCTAGTGTTGCAATTGATGATGGGCGGCGGTAGTAACTTAACATCAGGTGAACCACATGCTCGTTTGCCCCCTCTTCTATAAAAAAAAACTAGCCGGAAGCCGTGCTCGAAAATGATCGCGCCAGGCTCTATTGGGACCGGGCCATCATCACAGACAGGACTATTCTTGCGAATAAGCAAAAAAATAAAGATTGTGCTGATGGACCGGGCACAGTCAAGGATATTTTTGGTCGACATTACCATTCTGTATGACGAGAACCTCGTGAAAGCCGAAACAGACAAGCAAACAAAATATCTGGACCTGGCTCACGAGGTGACCGACATGTGGTGTGGTCTGCCGACCGAAATTATTCCTGTAGTCGTCTCTGCAAACGGGCTAATCCCAGTCAGCCTCTCGGGTCATCTGAGGCGACTGGGACTACGTGGCGGACCGCTCCGGGCTCAAATGCAGAAGGCGGTGCTCCTCGATACCGCCCGCATCGTCCGCCGGTTTCTTTCCCTTTCCCCCTAACCCTCGGCCGTTTGGTCTCCCCTGCCGAGGTCCTCCATCTGGTTGGGCTTTTATTTATTTATGTATGTATTTTTATATTTATTTTATGTTATTGATATTTATGTATATATATATATATATATATATATATATATATATATATATATATATATATATATATTGATATTTATGTATATATATCTTTTCATTTTCATTTATAATTATATATTTATAGAACCCAACCGGATGAGAAAACTATATAGATACCCCACAATAAAATAACCTTGATTGTTCAAACCGTTTTAAAAATACCTAGTTATTGCCCTTTCTTTTGAGATATTATTTACTCAGATATCTTATCAACTCTTGGAATCAGGGTGCACCAACCAAATTGCAGACAAATATTATTATTTTTATACGGACCAAAATAATGCACAACTTTTGCTAATGCACTATGGTTTTCATTAGAACTGATTAGTTTTAGATTATGGTGCACGTGCACACGAGTAGATAAACGGAACAGAGATATTAATTATAATTAATAAAGCTTCATAGAACCGCGCAAATCGGTTATCGGTTGCACAACCACAAGCACCCAAAGCAATGAGCATGTGTGCGAGACCACCGGCCGCTTGTCGCATACGCGCAGCGGGACGGGGAAAATCCGGTTACGCTGGCACAGCTAGTGGACAATCACAGGGTCTGTGCGACACACATTGTTTGTTTTGTTAGTTGCAAGTTTGAATATTTTAATGTAAATACGTGGTATTTTAAATCATGGTTGTTTATTGTACTGTGCGTATGAATATTACCTGAAAAAATAAAAATGTATTATACTTTAACTATCCCAAAGAGTACAATAGGTAAGTAAATACTTGATTATTACTTTTTTAAGTAAGTGCCTTTATTTTATTGTATGATCCTTTTTTAATAAGAAGAGGGTACTACTACACGGTGTGTTTTTACCTTTTTTATTGATATTACAAACTTTTACTAAACATTTCTTGGTTGGTATGTAGGTATAAGGCATGTGTGTAAAGTTCACATATTGCAAGTAAGATTTGAACCACTTCCCGATGGCTGATTGAGTTGAAATCCTATCCTATACTATTAAACGAGCAATTCTTGTATATAAATATATATATATATATATATATATATATATATATATATATATATATATATATATATATATATATATATATATATATATATAATCGGGATCTCGGAAACGGCTCCAACGATTTTCTTAAAATTTAGTGTCCAGGGAGTTTCGGGGATAATAAATCGATCTAGCTAGGTTTTATTTTTAGAAAATTTCTTTTTGTCCGTGTTTTTAGGCAATGAAAAACTGCTACAATATCGTTAGAATAAGAAGGTAAATTTTGACGGATTGTTAGTGATTATAAATAGCTTAATTGGTATAATGGTCGGTCACGGAATCATAAAACCCCGGTTCGAGCCCAGACCGGCCGACCGACTTTTTTAATTTTTTTTCATGTTCTTTTCTTTTTTTGAGAAAATCTATTTTTTCGAGCTTTTTTTTAGTATTTTTTAAAAACACGAAAATTTAAATTAAAATAATTGCACTCATGATTTTTTATTCAAATAACCAGTTCCGTTTTTTCTGTTATGTCGCTAAGATCAAAAAATATTATTTATATTTCATCAGTATGTAATTTGTATCTAAATATAATTTCCAAAACACATGAATTAAAAAAATCGGTCAACCAGGTACTTTTGTATAACGTAACTTAAGTGACAATGCAATAATATGATGGATTTAACTTGGCGCTGCAGTTAGGATTGTCTCCTCACTAGGAAACTCATCAACGGGTGGTAACAGGGTCACGAAATTTTGTGTGTTAGTTTAATTTTGATAGTTTAACATAATTTCTATCATGAACTGCTGCTGCAGCTAGCATTGTTTCCTTATGAGGTACATCTTTAACGGTTAGTAACATGGACTTGAAACTTTATTTAAATTTAATTTTGTTTGCTAAACGTGATTTTCACCATAAACTGCTGCTGCAGACAGGATAGTCTCACGAGGAAACTCCTTAACAGCTATAGTAAACTTTATTTTAGATTCAGAATTTACCATACCACTAAAAGAAATAATAAATTAATAAAAAAATATAAAAGAAAATTCGCCGTGTAGTGGCGGTTGAGAATATCCATTACCCCATATCTTCCCGTGGGTGTCGTAAGCGGAGATGGGCAGCAGCATCTTCCTGATAACAACTGTGATAAAATAAAAAACCGCGGTTGCCAACCCGCTAGCCGAGCGTGGCAACTATGGAAAATATCCCCCCATGAATAACTACGCAAAAAAGCGGCCCCCAGTCCCCGGCGGCTCCGCTATTCCTGGCTACGGTGGCGACCATGGTAACGGCGGGGCAGGGGGTGCTAAGAATCTCCGGTGGAGGTTCGGTTGCCACCTACGACGACTTGACCTGGCAACATATAACGCACGCACCCTGAGGATCTGACGAGAAGATATTGGAGCTGGAAGAAGAGGTAGACAAGTTGCGCTGGCATATTATTGGATTATCCGAGGTCCGAAGACAGAGGGAGCACACGGCAATCCTCGAGTCCGACAACTTATTCTACCACCGGGAGGGCGACCATCTGTCCCAAGGTGGTGTCGGATTTATCGTCCACAAGTCTCTCGTCAACAACGTTGTAAAGATTGGGAGTGTGTTGACGAGGGTCGCGTACCTGATATTCAGAATCACCAAACGATATTCGCTGAAGGTCATACAGGTTTACGTACTAACCTCGACACATCCCGATGAGGAGGTGGAGGAAATGTATGAGGATATTTCCAGAGCCATGCATTCCTCCAAACCCACTACACGGTGTTGATTGGAGACTTCAACGCAAAACTAGGCACAAGAGAAAGCGGTGGGCTGAAGGTAGGGTAATTTGGAGTAGGGCAACGGAACCGAAGGGGCCAGTAGCTGGCCGACTTTATGGAGAAAGAGGGACTCTTTATGATGAACTCTTTCTTCCAAAAGCGGCCCCACAGGAAGTGGACCTGTTCGAGCCCCGACGGTTCGACAAAAAATGAGATTGACTTCATTATGACGACCAGACGCCAACTGTTCAGTGATGTCTCAGTGATCGCAAGGGTGAAAACTGGCAGCGATCACCGAATGTTTAGAGGCACACTGAACCTAAACGTTAAGTTGGAGAGGTCTCGTCTGATGAAGTCAACGCTCCGTCCCCCTCGTGCTTAATCAAGAATCCCGAAACCTTTCAGCTCGAGTTACAAAACCGCTTTCAGTGCCTAGAGGATTGCAATGCAGTGGACGATATGAATGACAAGCTTGTGGAAACTGTCCATGCGGTCGGAGCTAAGTTCTGCAAGACCCGCCGCAGAAGAACACAAAAACTCTCCGATCACACTCTTAATCTCATGGCTGTTAGATGGGAGATGATGCTGCAATCGTCAACAGATTGGACAGCATACAGGCAACTGAACAGACAGATCTCCAAATGCATGCGGCGAGACTTACGCAACTTTAATACTGCTCGTATTAAAGAAGCGATCGAGCGGAACCATGGCTCCAAAGTTTTTGCCAGAGATCTGTCTGCCAGAAAGAGACAACTGTCAAAGCTGAAGACTGAGTGTGGCAACATCGTTTCCGGGACACCCGAGATTCTGAGTGAGATTGAGAGGTTCTATGGGCAGCTGTACACATCATCGTTGGAGCCACACGCAAGTGTGAGTAACGATCCAAGAACGAGTCTTATCCGACATTATTCCGATGATATCCCGTACGTCAGTCTGAGCGAGATTGGAATGGCTCTCCACCACCTTAAAAACGGCAAAGCCCCGGGCGAGGATGGAATTACTGCGGAGCTTCTGAAAGCGGGTGGAACACCGGTACTTGAAGTCCTTCAGAAGCTCTTCAATTCCGTACTCCATGGTGGCACTACTCCGGAGGCGTGGAACAGAAGCGCGGTGGTCTTGTTCTTTAAGAAAGGAGACAACGCTCTCTTGAAGAACAACAGACCGATTTCCCTTCTGAGTCGCGTCTACGTGCTGTTTTAGAGAGTCATTAACAATCGTCTCGCACGCAGACTCGACGACTTCCAGCCTCCCGAACAAGCCGGTTTCCGAAAAGGCTTCAGTACCATAGACCACATACATTCCCTGCGGCAGATTGTACAGAAGACCGAAGAGTACAATCTGCCACTTTGCCTGGCGTATGTGGACTATGAGAAAGCCTTTGATTCCGTCGAAATTTGGGCAGTGCTACAGTCCCTTCAGCGGTGCCAAGTTGACTGTCGGTATATCGAAGTGCTGAAGTGTTTGTACAGTAGGGCTACGATGGCTATCCGAGTACAGAACCAGAGTTCGAAACCTATCCAACTGCAGAGAGGTGTAAGACAGGGTGATGCTATATCCCCGAAACTCTTCACCGCTGCGTTGGAAGACGTTTTCGAGCTACTGGACTGGAAAGGATACGGTATTAACATCAATACATCACTCACCTTCGATTTGCCGACGATATAGTCCTTATGGCAAAATCGCTGGAGGACCTTAGCACTTTGCTCAATGTCCTCAATGGTGTCTCCCAACGGATAGGTCTTAAGATGAACATGGACAAAACAAAGTGATTAAAAGTTATGTTTAATGTCCATGTCACACCTATGCCGGTAATTGTTGTTGTACACTTGTAAAGTGAGTATGTTTACCTGCGACAAATAGTCCGACTAGGTAAGTCCAACTTCGACCGAGAAGTCAATGGACGGATTCTTCTCTGCTGGGCAGCGTTCGGGAAATTACGACACATCTTCTCGTCAGATATACCTCAATCTCTGAAAACTAAAGTGTATAACCAGTGCGTGTTGCCAGTGATGACTTACAGATCTGAGACGTGGTCCTTCACTGCTAGCCGTATGAGGACGCTCAAGGTCGCTCAGCGAGCTATGGAGAGGGCTATGCTCGGAGTTTCACTGCGTGATAGACTCAGAAATGAGGATATCCGCAGTAAAACCAGAGTTAACCACATAGCCCAACGGATTAGTAAGCTGAAGTGGCAATGGGCCGGCCTATAGCTCGAAGAACCGATAACCGATGAGGAAGAAGGGTTTTCGAGTGGCAGCCTCGTACTTGTAGGCGTAGTGTAGGGCGACCCCCCGCTAGATGGAGTGACGACCTGGTAAGACATGCAGGAAGTCGATGGATGCAGGTGGCTCGGGACCGTGCTTTGTGGCGTTACTTGGGGGAGGCCTATGTTCAGCAGTGAACTTGTGAAGGCCTGTAATGATGATGATGATGATGATAAAAGAAATTATTTCAGTAAATAATTTGTAAAGTAAATTCAAATTCAAATTCATTTATTTGCCAGAATGTATGTGTACAATAAAGTATGATCTTAAATCATGAATAATGGCCCATTTACATTCTACCATTTTATATGGTGTGTAAATATTTAATTAGTATACATTCACAAAAAAAAATTACAAGTGGGAATTCAATTAAAATGTCACTTTGTTTAATGGTAGTTCTTAAGTGTTAAAATCCATACTTTCATTTTGTTTGTAATTAATTAATTATTAGATATATATCAATATTACTGCCTTCGGATTTATTTTCCACTAAAAGACATAAATTCGTTTAGATCGTAAAAACATTTTTCTTTTAACCATTGTATTAACTTTTTTTTAAACGTGGTTAAAGGTATCTCTTTAAAGTCGTAATCTATCATACTGAATAATAAAATTATTTAACAAATGTTTTGTTAAATTTCTCTTCACCTATTGTGACAACCCTACCAAAATAAGTAACAATTTTTCACGTTCTTGTGAAGCTTTGCCTTTGTTCCGTTTATCCACTTATGTGGCACGTGCACGGATTAACTTCCAGAAACTCGTTTAGCAAAAGCCGCCGCGCGACCTAGAAAAACTTGACCTTTTGACTCTCATGTAGCGCCTAGTGAAAAAAGGATTTTTGATTAAGGTTTTTTTAATTTTAATAAAACAATTAGATTAGTAAATATCATAAAGTCGTTATTTATTCATATTGATTAGGATCAATACTCGAGTAATATGGCGGGTTCGTCACATCTCCGGACCTTCAGTTAGTCAAGTAACGATTGCCCTTTTGGCCAGACGTCAATTGCGAATTCGTGTTTCGGATTTTCTTTTTTATTGATTGAGCCTAACCGACTCTCCAACAATTTTTGTGATCAATCAACTATGGCTGCTTTTACTAATGAAGAAATGCTGATATCGTCCTTATGTATGGCAGAACCTTATTTGGTAATGGATCTTTGGCACAGCAGATGTACCAAGAGCGATATCCGAATCGAAGATTACCAAATGTCAGAGTGTTATACAGCACATTTCCTCAACTTTATGAAATTGGAATTCATCATGCGAAACCTGGAGTCAATCCCGGAAAATATGGCCCAAGTATCGTTCGATGCAGATCTTACTACTAGAGTCATGGCAGTAGCTTTAAAACCTCGACTTTTCGGTGTGGAAGATGTGGAATACGCTGCACCGAGAAAACTAATATATTTTTCACGACACGAGTGTGCAAGGTTTGGAAAATGAAGATCTCCCACGAAGGATTTAGTTCTGTCGCTTTTTGCTAAGTAGTGTCATTGAAGATTTTTAAGGTTGAGGTTTTTAAAATCCATCTCGTGGACTGATAAGTCAAAAATTTCAAAAGGAGGAATTACCAACTTTCATAACCTACGTCGATAAGCTGGTAAGGACAGGACAAAGAAATTTTGTAAATGTGTGTGTAATCGACCTAACGTTCATTGGTCGCCACTTCCTAACTAAATAATTTAAATGAAGACAATTAACTGGAATTCCTCATAAACCATCTTTTCGAGCTTCTCGACGAGGCCAAAATACCAATATTAGCAAACAGAAGACCAATGATAATCTTTCAGCAAGAAGGTTGTCCAGAAAATTGGACTCTAAATGTGCGAGAACATTTAAATAATTGTTTCCCAGAAAATTGGATCGCCTTATTTAACTCCTGTGGATTTTTCCGATTGGGAACGGGCCAAAGAGCTCGTGTACACGCATGGGAAAATATTAACCAGAGAGGAGTTAATAGGAAGAACCCATACGGATTCAATGATTACAAGTTATAAAGCAGAAGATGAAAATGAAAATTACGATCACAGAAATCGGAATCAAAATTTAGAACACGAATAAAAATAATTTAAAGAATTTTTATACGTGGTAGAGCCACGCTGCAGCTTTATGGTTGCAGCACGAATGGGTCGGCTCGACCGGGGAAGGACCACGCTCTCACAGAATACCAGTGTAAAATAGCATCAGATCCGGTGACCCTTATTTACTGGAAACGAGGCGTTCCATCTTAGTACTCAAGGGAGACAACGCATCTGAGTTTTGATTCTTGTTTGGATAAATGTAGATGTCTATGGCTGTGGCCCATCCACTTACCATCAGGTGGATTTTGTGCTCGTTTGTCACCCTTATTCTATAAAAAAAGAAATATTTTTTATGATGGCATTCACAACATTTTCTTACTTTTTTTCAATTAAAAAAGGAGCAGGCTACGTCAATGACAAGTTTAGCTTAATATATTCTAAATGGTTTAAGGCTTTAAGGTATCACCCTCTTCAGGCTTTGCACCCACCTTCCAAACATCCTGTACATGCATTGAACTTTTACTACAAATGTTAAATTTAAATTCATATATTATAGTCACATAATCGCAAGAATAATATCGAGATGATAGCGTGTTGCTAATGCTGTGTTAATTTAGTAAAGTTTTAAATAACAAATATTGTAACCAATTAACGATTTTTTGTCATGCGGTCATCGAACCGTGTATTCTATTTTTTTTATAGAAGTATTCTACGAAATTTTACAGTCAATATACAGAACAAAAGTTTGTAAGATATATGTATACAATATTTCCTATATTTTGGTTTATTTGTGGTATTTAGGTATAAGTCGTTAACATTTTTCTTCTTTATTAGTTTATTGTTGCTGCACAACCTCCATATGTTTATCTTTGCTTAGCTTAATGGTTGACTGGGAGAGAACATCTTAAGGCATTCAGTCAACCTTATGTTCCATATTTTTGTGCATGAAATTTTAAATAAATAAAAGTAAAGATATGTCTACAAATTTGTGTTCTTGTTCACGATAGAGTTAAGTTTAGAGTCGTAAGTATCGGGATTCAGGGATCTTTTTACTAGTTCTGTGAAGTTATTTAGGGCAAGGATATATCCCTCGCTGTGTGAGCGCTGTGTGTGTGTATCTTCACATGTCTTCGAAATATTTTTTTTTTATTTCTTAGACATGCTGGTTTCCTCACGATGTTTTCCTTTACCGCCGAGCATGTGGTAAATCAGCACATGAAATTGCAATTAAAAATTCCATTGGTGCCAGTGGGGATCGAACCCGGGTTGCTCTTGTACTACGAAATTTACACCGAGCGTTTAGTCTCTTAGGTACCAGGGCTCACTATTAGAAGTAGCCTTATACATATAAATTAATAGGGGTACCCTGTGATTAAGAACCACGGTGTTTTTTTTTTTTTAATTAAGAACCTAGTAATATGATTATTAAAAAAAAATTAAGTTTTTGAATTTCAATTTATTTTCATGACGCATATTATAAATAATCATTTTACTTTTATTCTCACCTGTTTTTGTTATATAAGTACATGGAAAAGAATATCTTATCCAAGTCATTCTGTTGTTTTTAACGCAAGAAATTCCCAGAAAGTAATCTTGCTTATTAGCATATTTCCCTGGAAAACAACTACCCTTAACGTCACTTGAGTTAATGACCTTATCCGTGATTTAACTTAAGTACCCGGTTGACCGAGCTTTGCTCGGTATTTTTCGCTCGGTTTTTTTTTCATTCGTGTGTTTTGGAAATTATATTTAGATACAAATTATATATTGATGAAATACGAATAATATTTTTTGATCTTAGCGACATAATAGAAAAAACTGAAATGGTTATTTGAATAAAAAATCATGAGTGCAATTAGTTTAATTTAAATTTTCGTGTTTTTAAAAAATACTAAAAAAAGGGCTCGAAAAAATAGATTTTCTCAAAAAAGAAAGGAATTTGAAAAAAAAAATTAAAAAAGTCGGTCGGTCGGTCTGGGCTCGAACCATGGTATTAATATTTTGTGACCGCCCAATATACCAATTAAGCTATTTGTAATCATTAATAAACTGTCAAAATTTACCTTCTTATCCTAACGATATTATAGCAGTTTTTCATTGCCTAAAAACACGGACAAAAAGACATTTTTTAGAAATAAATCCTAGCTGGACCGATTTATTGCCCCCGAAACTCCCTGCATATATATATATATATATATATATATATATATATATATATATATATATATATATATATATATATATACAAGAATTGCCCGTTTAAAGGTATAGGATTATAATATTATACAATGATTGGCACTCGATGTCTGGCAACTTTGCCGAATTACTTAAAAAAATCACTTATCTCATGTTACAAAAATTATGTCACTAATGGTCGCAGATATTCCACCGATAAGAAATAATATGAGAACACAATTATTAAAAGCATGAGTCATGTTGTGTCGAAGGCGAACTTGAATACTCACATGATATAAAGTTTCAAAGTTAAGGGTGGACTTTTTACAATTTTCTGACAATTAATTTAAAATTTAAGATAAACGTAGTTGTGCCTAGGTAGTCTACAGACACTTGTAACCAACTTTAAGCAAAGGTCATTTTTACGGTACGCCAAACTTTTTAGAGACCAATTTACCCTCGCCAATAAGGCTTTCTTAGATTGCCTTATCTTAGATTACCTTATATTAGATAGGATAAAGGGGTTCCTTTTAGCGGTAAACGTGCAACTTTAATCTTCTGGGGATTGAACTAGACTTTTAGTCGTCCCAATCCAATCCAATCCGAGACTTTGTTGAACAAGGAGATTCATATACAAATTGGTTGCAACATTTAACAACGTTTCTCCAAGAAATACTAGAATGATTCTGAAAAATACAGGCTTTTTGGAACACCAGCATTCATTGCTTGGGGTCGGAACATGCGCCGTCGTCTACGACCTTAATTCTCCATTGGACGAATCAGAGTGGTTATCTTTTTTAGAGTTTTGCACGAAAGCTGCCTTCTATGAGCTTTAGATTACGCTTAAGGAATAGGAGAACCAAAATTGACGCGTAAGAACCGATGCCAACTATAGAGTACACGTCTTTAGCACAAATGGATGGATTCCGTCAGACCCACTTGACGTTTAGATGTCCAGGGGCAGAAGTGTTTAACGTACTGAGCACTGTGTGATCCGCACGTCGGACATGAAGCTCACAGTGCGGAATGGTTGGTGGTGTGTTCCCCCTGTCACCAAGAGACGATCTTTTGTGTTGTGAGCCACCTAGTCATTCTACCTGTGCAGAAGTGATGGCTTACAGAAATTCCCTTGGACGACCTTGTAGAGAGACCGGAATGCATGGGTTCCCGAAGGAACGTGAAATAATTTCTTGCTGAATCTGCCATTGTGCTCTGACTTTGTCTCCGCAATAACTATTTTTAAATGCTTTTGAGGCGTTGTTATACTTCTTTTAAAGGATGCTGGCGTTTACATCCCGGGCCACCGATGCTTCAGCCCAGGCCTAAAAAAATACCTGCATATTGCGTAATGCAGTTTTATAAGAGCTATCAATCAAAGGCTGAGATCTGCCTCCAATGGGTATCACAGATGATGGAATAAATATTTCGCAGAAATTACAACAACGTTATATTCATCCAGCGAGAAGAAAACCCGTCCCTATCAGTAGTATATTCAAACAAAGACCGTATCCTGTCCCAATTCGCCGACGTACAGTGCCATACACCGTGGCTACCTCAAAAACGCAACCGCGAAAAACTCAAACTCCCATGTTTGAGTGGCACCGTACTCAGGATACATACTCAGGATCAGACAACGGTCTGAAGAGTCTAAAGTAGCGTAGCGTAAGCAGATATCCTTATATACAAAAGAAGGGAAATCGATACGGTAGTTTTAGAGTTTTGTCGTTTTTCTTAAACAAAAAGACCACCGCACTTCTGCTCCACGCCTCCGGAGTAGTCCCACCCTGGAAGACGGAATTAAAGAGCTTCTAAAGGAATTCAAGTACTGGTTTTCCGCCTGTTTTCAGAAGCTCCATAGTAATTCCATCCTCGCCCGGGGCCTTGTCTGGGGAGGGGAACCATTATAATCTCGCTCAGACTGAAGTTCGGTATATCATCGGAATAGTTATTTTCAGTTACTTAACTTATTTTTAAGTAACTAATTGTTTTATGTTTTTAAAGGTATAAATAATATTGAACGGTTACTTACCTATGCGTAACAATACGGTAAGACACGTTCCAAAAAAGAAAATTTTTCGGCTATCAACCGTGTAGAAGTATGTGAACACAGCTAACAAAAATCTTGCGATTAAATCTGCAAATGCGCCCACCATCACACATGTCGCTACTTGCATCTGCACAAGAAAATATAATACATTATTTTTATATGATTGCATTTGAAATTTCTACGGTTTGAAAACTAAGTAAATTTTACAAATTTTCTAATTCTATAATCAAGTCGTTCTCACGGCTTTGCAGTTCCCATAGTCTACAGTGGACGGAAATATTTGATGTCCTGATGTCATAGTGATCTGCTACCCTTTTCTTTTGTAGCATTAGGTGACAAAAGAGCAAAGATGCTGCGGCCCATAGACATCAACATTTATCCTCAACTAAGGATCAAAATGCAAATACGTTGTCACCTGAGGACTAAGAATGAATGCCTCAATTCCAGTAAAAAGGGTCGCCGGTTCTCTACACTCAG
The DNA here is from genome assembly GCA_036936625.1 of Parnassius smintheus behrii. NCBI lineage: Eukaryota > Metazoa > Arthropoda > Insecta > Lepidoptera > Papilionidae > Parnassius > Parnassius smintheus. Next base: position 37,732,267 of record JAUPFT010000003.1, on the reverse strand, counting down.
TATACGAAACACAGCGGCACGCTGCTATTTTACGCTGGCGTTCTGTGCGAGCGTGGTCCTGCTCCTGCCCCGGTTGGGCCGACCCATTCGTGCTACAACTATAATGTAGCTGTAGCGTGGCTCCAACTTTTAATTATTAAGTTTCGTCTGACCTAGGTACGCCGTAAAAGCTTACTGTACTCGTATCTTGAAGCTTTTGAATTTAATTTTGTTAACTACAGGTACCGGCAGATGGTAACACTTAATCATCCTCTTTAATGAAATGAGAATGTTTTTTTTCTTTATTTCAATAGCTTCATAAATTATTTTTGGTAGGAATCGGTGTTAGGTTAGGGATTTGTAGTTTATAACTTGAAGAAATTAAATTAAAAAGTACTACAGCTTACAAATATTGCAAAAAGTCTATTATACCAATAATTTAAAATAAAGACTAAAGTTTTTAATTTAACTGAAATATACAGGTTTCTTTACGATACTTTCCCTCATAGCCGACAAATTAGAGTCGACTGGGATGAATCTCGAATTGCTCAATCTATGAAACTTAAGATGAGCGCACAGAAAAATTGTTTGGCAAATATAACTTATTTTAATTTACATGTGATTACCTTAGAATATCCGTACGAAAATAATAACATTGGTTCCATTGCCAGATATGTTACATCGGAAACAAATGCAAAACCCAAACCAACTAGCGTGCTAACAAATCGGGGATTCTTAAGTAAATCTAATTCAACATTATCGTAAATTATTTTCCTGAAACAAAAGTTTTTAAAACTACAGTGCATATAATTTTATTTAAAGATCATTGTGATGATTTTAGCCAGAGACAAAAATAAAGATTCTTTCATTTATTACATAAAAATGAAAATCTATAAAGAGATCATGTAATGGAATTAACTGAAAAGCTTATCCATAGAATAACCATCTTGCTAAATAAAAAAAAGTATTCTTACATTATACTTTTTTGAATCGATTCGTGTCTATTTGGAGTCCTCATTTCTTTAATTTCCACAGCATTTTCATCACCTGACAACATTTTGACCACAGTATCGTCATTTTTGTCTACTTCAATTTGTTTTTCGTTGATATCGACAATTTTTAGTAAGTCTGAAATTCCATAGTAGCGCCGAAAGATGAAATTTTTAGAAGATAAAATGTTTAGAGATGATTTTAATAAAAATAGCAAACATTATGAAAATTGCTCACCTACTCTAGTAGAGTCTAGTAATTTGATCATGTGCCATTCCACCGGATGCATAACCAACATGGCGAACAATAAATGGAGGTCTACTGCCATAATTAGAGCTAGCGTCCACCGGAAGCCATACTCAGCTAGTAAGAATGTCACAAGCATAGGAAATGTAATGGAGGCAACACTGCTCATTGTTTGGTTGGCGCTCATCATTGCTGTTCTTTTCTTTGTAAAGTAGCAGTTGAAAGCTGTAAAACTAACGGGAATCATAACGCCGAAGCCAGCTCCTAAAACAAGAACCAAAATGAAAATACAAAAACTTAAATACCAAATAATTTAAATGGCTAAAATTGAAAAAAAAAATAAGCATCAGTCAACACCAAATTAATATGATATATTTTTAAAATTAAATACCTCTGATAACGCCAAAAGTAAAAACCAATTGATACGTTCTCGTTACGAAAATGGTCAGGACATCGCCCAGTATAAATAGTCCAGCTCCGAGTAATCCGACTTGTCTGAAAGAGTACCGCTTCAAAGCTATTCCACTCAGGAAACCTAAAATACAAAATTGGACATAATTTCCAAAGAGAAGGTAAATTATACTTTACCACAACGAAGGAGGAAAAAGATGGTTGTTGATTGGGAAATAAAAGTTATTTTTAAAATTTTATTGAAAGTAAAAATATTTATTTATTTATTATTTATTTATTTATGCTTTATTTGCACACCAAGTACAAAAAGGCGGACTTAATGCAACAAGGCATTCTCTGCCAGTCTACCACTAGGCTTAGCAGAGAAGATATTGTTGGTGCAAAGTGCAACTGAGTTAAAATATCTTTAAGTAGCATATACATTACATATTGCATTACATGTTATAAACATAATTATACACATATATTTGAGTATATTAGTGTAGATACATACAAGATATATAAATATATACATATATAATCAATACTTCAGCGTAACTTTAGTGACTTGGATTTGGAGCAGCTTTTAAATGACGCTGTAAAGATTGATTGGAGTGTAGTCGTCAATGCGTCTACTGTTGATGAACAGGTTGCTTTGTTCAACTCTCTGTTAATTCAGCTTTACGACGTTCATGCTCCTGTTCGTCCAGTGCATGTAAAGCATCCTCCCTCTCCTTGGCTGACCGATGATATAAAAAAAATCATCCACATTAAAAATTGTGCCAGAGCTAAATACAAGTCAGTCCCTAGCGATTTGAATAGAGAGAAGTATAGATTAGTACGGAATCGTTGCAACAATCTGTGTAGAAAAGCACAACGACGCCATATCCATGAATCAGTACAAGATCCTGATCCTGCTAGGGTCTGGAAATTTCTTAAGTCCTTAGGAGTTGGGAAATTACGACAAAATCTCACACACCATAACCTTGATCTCAATCAACTTAATTTGCATTTCTCATCTTCGTCTTGCATTAACGATAAAGCACAACATAATACTTTAGATTCTCTTTCAAAAGCTCCCACTCCAGATACCCCTGCTTTTAATTTTAGCCAATTTAACAGTTGTGATGTTAAGAGAGCCATAATGTCCATCCATTCAAATTCGATTGGTAGTGACTGCATTAGTCGGAAAATGGTCATCCCTCTCATTGATCTCCTTTTATCTATAATCACGTCTATCCTGAATAAATCACTGAATTCTGCTTTTTTCCCTTCAGCTTGGAAAGTATTTGTAGTTCCTCTTCCGAAAAAGTCAAATCCCTCTAGTTTTTCCGATTATAGACCTATCTCTATTTTGCCTTTCTTTTGCAAAGTTATGAAACGTCTTGTGCACAATCAATTAAGCACCAATCATTTAAAACACAATCTTTTAAATCCCTTGCAATCCGGTTTCCGTCCTGGCCATAGTACGACTACTGCACTTTTACAAATCACTGATGATATTCGGTATGGTATGGAGAAACAAAAGCTTACTATTCTCACGTTGCTTGATATTAGTAACGCATTTAATACTGTAGATTTTGATATCTTGTTAAGCATCCTACGCTCTCTCAACATATCTCCAACTGTAGTTGACTGGTTTCGAAGTTACTTGTTTGGTCGCCGACAGCGAATTCAGGTGCAAGAGGTTTTTTCCACCTGGATTACTACAGCTGCTGGTGTACCACAAGGTGGCGTGTTGTCTCCTCTCCTTTTTGCAATTTTCATTAACTCTATAAGTCATAATTTGTCCTCTTCCTACCACTTGTATGCTGATGATCTCCAAATCTATACTCAGTCCTCTCTTGAAGATCTATCTAAAGCAGTTGACACTATTAACGCTGATCTGACTTGTATTTCGAATTGGAGTAAATGTTATGGTTTAACGATTAATCCTAAGAAAACTCAGGTCATTGTCATCGGTAGTTCTAGATTAATTGGTAAAATTGATTGGTCTTCCCTACCCCCTATTATACTAGACTGCACTCTAATCCCTTACAGTAACAAGGTTAAAAACCTGGGGTTGTATCTTGACTCCTGTATGTCTTGGACCTCACAGGTTAATGAGGTCAGTAGAAAAATGTTTGCTGCGTTAAGCTCTTTACGTAGATTACGTAATTTCCTTCCCATAGCAACTAAAGTTACGCTCGCCCAGTCTCTTCTTCTGCCTATCCTTGACTATGCTGATATTTGCTATCTTGACATTACCGAGGAGCAGCTTAATAAGCTTGAGCGCATTCAAAATTTATGCATTAGATTTATATTTGGGCTTCGCAAATATGATTGTATCTCCGAATTTCGCAAACAGCTCAAATGGCTCCCGATCCGCCTTCGCAGGAATACTCACATTCTCTCCGCGTTGTATAGTGTGCTGTTTAATCCTTCTACTCCTCTTTATTTAAAAAACCGTTTCCAGTATCTTTCTCTTACCCATAATCGGTTTCTTCGATCCTCCATCAATCTTTCTCTCTCTACACCTTTGCACTCTTCTTCCTTTTTCAAGAAATCCTTCACCGTAACCGCTGTGCGATTGTGGAACTCCTTACCTCTCCATATTCGTCGTGCTAAATCTCTTCACTCTTTCAAAATTCTTGTTAAATCGTATTATTTAGAACGCTATTAGATAAATTACTTTACCTTTCTCTTACTGTTTTCATTTAATCTATTATATGATATTTTATATATAACTTACACTTACTTTTATTTGTAATTATTATTTAATTTTTTTATTATTATTTTGTATGCCCCCTCCATTTGTAACTTTTGTTTGCATCATTCCTCTACGCAAAGGTTGTCTGGAAGAAATCACTTTCTGTGATAAGACCGCTTTTTGTACATACTTTAATTAGTTTTAACTATATTGATGTTTCTGTATTGTGGTGTACAAAAAAAGAATAAATAAATAAGATTGTTACGCGCTCAAGTCGACGGCACTAGCGCCATCTAGTCTCGAACCGAAGAGAAGAACTAAACTTCTTGAAGTCGAAACACGAACTCTCGGTACCTTGCGCGTGTTTACTAGAATATTCTGGATATTTCGCTGCTAATCTATATAAATAGGCGCTGCAAGATGCGATCGGTGAAGTATTGGAGTTGGCGACACAAGCGAAGCTTCGGAGCGGAATAAAATGAATCAGTGTGATTAATTATTTATTAGTGTTTTTAACTTTAATTAGTGTAAAGTGAATTAAAGTGTTAATTTAGGTAATTCTATCGGCAATTTTTAATTTCACGAACCTCAAGCTCGTAACAATTGGTGTCAGAAGTGGGATAAAATCATGCCGATTTTACCTAAGGATGAAATGGAGGGTGTCCGTACCCGAAGTCAACGTCAGCAGGAGACGGACCAGAGACGGTTTGGTGGTGTAACGCCGCAGATGTCTGAGGGCCAGCCACCGGCCACGGAAGCCGGCCCGTCAGCAGCTCCTACGTCTGTGGCACCTGACTTAGGTGCTCTGATGTTGATGCTGCAGCAGCTGCAGCGTGGACAGGAGGAACAGGCCCACCAGCAGGCGGAACAGGCTCGTCGGTCAGAAGAGCAGATGCTTCTCATGAAGGACCTTCACGCTACCTTTGGGAAAGAGATAAAGGAGGTGAAGGATATGGTAGCTCAGCTTGACAATCGCCTGTCGGAAGCTGAAACCCAAATCGCGAAAGCTGAAAACCGAATCGAGAAAGCTGAAACCCGAATCGACCAAGTAAACAATCGGGTTGACAACGTAATGGCTGACATGAAGAAATCACTGGACGAACTCAAACTTGGAGATGGAGCTACAGCTCCCGTAGTAGCTACAACACCTTCGCTACGTGGGTTCAAGGTGCCACCGTTCGACGGTACCTCTTCTTGGTCAGCCTACAAAATCCAGTTCGAGGCTGTTATGAAGGCGAACGGCTGGAATAAAAGTCAGGCCATGACTGCTCTCACACTAGGCCTGCGCGACCAGGCCTTAACAGTTCTGGAAGCTCTCGGTGAGGAAGTGACTTATGAGCAACTCCATGAGGCATTGGAGGCGAGATATGGCGACGCTCACCTGGAACACGTCTTTCGTGCGCAGCTTAAAGAACGCGCGCAGCGCATCAACGAAAACCTGCAGCAGTGGGCTCTAGAGGTGGAGAAGCTGGTGTGAAAAGCATACCGGTCTGTATCTGCACTCATTGAAGGGAACCTGGTGCAGACATTCATCGACGGCATCCGCGACCTGGACGTCAGAGCTCCTGTGAGGCTCGGGCACCACGAGACGCTTAAGGACGCCTTGGCCCATGCACTGGAGGTGGAAGCCGTGCGGCAGGATCTTCGCTCCCATCGCGTCAGGGAGGTTGCAGCAGCTACAGTTCGCGACCGCAACAGAGGATACAGCCCTAGGTGCTATGGCTGTGGGAAAAAGGGCCACCTTCGATCCAGCTGCCCTAAGCAAACCCTAGAAAGGGAAGGTGAACGATCTCAGGAGGGTAGTGCGGCCAACAGCACCGCCCAGCAGCAGCAGGGAAACGAGTAAAAGCCAGAACTGCGGGGCGGGTGCTGGCTGAAGTTAAAAGTGCCCCAAGGATCTCGATCTCAGAAACCCACGATGGGAACACAGATTATAGAAAAAGGGCACACTGGTTGCTACTTGTGAGGAAGTGGATTGGTTACGTCGGTGCCAATATCTATCGACTGGGATCCCCAGCAAGGATGCACAAACGAGAGTGAGCACACTTTTAGAAGACTGTCGCAGCGTTCTCTCCCCGAATGAAATGGTCAAAGCGAAGAAGTTGTTACTCAAGTATGCCGATGTATTCTCATCAAACGATGCTGACATAGGAAAGAGTGGCTTAGTTCAACACAAAATAAACACAGGTGAAGAACTGCCTATCCGTCAGCGGCCAAGAAGATTGCCGGTAGCACGTGAAAAGGAAGTGGAAACCATGATTGAGGGAATGGTGAAGGATGGTGTTATTGAACCTTCGTCTAGTCCATGGTGGGTAAAGAAGAAGGATGGCAGCATGCGGTTTTGTGTTGACTAGCGCCGTCTGAACGACGTTACGAAGAAGGACGGCTATCCCTTGCCAAGAATTGATGACACGCTGGACATTCTTACAGGAGTAAAGTGGTTTAGCACGCTGGATCTAAAAAGTGGCTACTGGCAAGTTGAAATTGACCCTAAGGACAAGGAGAAAACTGCGTTCTCGACGGGAAAGGGTCTGTGGCAATTTAAAGTAATTCCGTTTGGGTTGTGCAATGCTTCAGCAACGTTTGAAAGGCTGATGGAACTTGTACTTACCGGGCTAATTGACGATGCCTGTCTGGTCTACTTGGATGACATCATCATCGTAGGCCGGACGTTTGAGGAACACCTTCAAAACCTGGAACGCGTGCTCATGAAGATTCAGAGTGCCAACCTCAAGTTGAGTCCGAAGAAATGTTCACTATTCAAACGGCAAGTTAACTTTTTGGGGTATGTAGTATCGGAAGAAGGTATCCGCACGGATCCAGAGAAAATTGCCGCTGTCAAGGATTGGCCGGTTCCAAAAGACAAGACGCAGGTTAGAGCATTTTTGGGTTTGTGCTCCTATTACCGGCGATTTGTGAGGAACTTTGCAGATATAGCCAAACATCTGCACAAGCTAACCGAGGAGAAGCGACATTTCTGCTGGGATGAAAATTGCAATATCGCATTCCAGGAGCTCAAGGACCGTCTGTGCAAAACACCTATTTTGGGATACTCTGACGCAAGCAAAGAATTTATAGTTGACACAGACGCAAGTGATATAGGACTTGGCGGTGTGTTGTCTCAATGGATTGGTGACCAAGAGATCTTGATAGCGTACTTCAGCAAGTCATTGTCAAAACCGGAAAGGAACTATTGTGTCACAAGACGCGAATTGCTAGCAGTAGTAAAATCATTGCAGCATTTTAGCAAATATCTTCTGGGGCGGAAATTTCACTTACGAGCTGACCATGCTGCACTAAAATGGCTATTGCAGTTTAAAAATCCAGAAGGACAAGTTGCGAGGTGGATTGAACTACCGCAGGAATATGACTTTGAGATCGAACATCGGAGCGGGAAATCTCACGGCAACGCAGATGCATTGTCAAGAAGACCTTGTCATGAAGATTGCAAACATTCTACTAGGCAAGAGAGTAAGGAACTGGTATCCGTGAGGATGCTCAGGGCAGACCACCTCAGCAACGAGTGGAAGGACAGCTTACAACGTGCACAGCAGGAAGATCCGGACATCAAGCCGATTCTGAAATGGATGAAGGCCAGTGCTCCCAAGCCCAAGTGGAGCGACGTCTCAGCGATGAGTTCGACCACTAAAAGCTATTGGGCCCAATGGGACAGCTTGCTGCTTCAGGATGGAGTTCTGTGCCGTAAATGGGAAAGTGTTCGGGGAGACAGCTGTCATTTGCAAAGGGTTGTCCCTAAAGCTAAAGTACCGGATATTCTACAGCTGTACCATAATGATTATTCAGGAGGCCATCTGGGAGTTAAACGAACTCTACTGAAGATCCGAGAACGGTTTTACTGGGTCCACTGTCGAAACGATATCGAGGACTGGTGTCGCAAATGTACAAGTTGTGCGGCTGTAAAGGGACCTCAGACTCGTAGTAGAGGTGCATTGAAGTTGTACAATGTTGGTGCACCATGGGAGAGAGTAGCCATTGACGTGGCGGGGCCGTTTCCGGAGAGTGAAAGCGGTAACAAATATTTCATGGTTGTGATGGATTACTTCACTAAGTGGCCAGAAGTCTTCGCCATTCCAAATCAAGAAGCTTCAACAGTTGCGGATAAGCTAGTTCATGAAGTCTTCTGTCGTTTTGAAGTACCTTTAAAGATTCACAGCGATCAAGGAAGGAATTTTGAGTCTCAAATATTCCAGGAAACTTGCCGAGTTATGGGTACTCACAAAATAAGAACGACTTCTTATCACCCGCAATCTGATGGAATGGTAGAACGATTTAAGCAGACATTGGAGAGGTACCTAGCAAAAGTTGTAGACAATCGGCAACGAGATTGGGACAAGCACATACAACCGTTTTTGTTGTCATATCGAAGCGCTGTTCACGAAAGTACATCAGTGACACCAGCTTTCGCAAACTTCGCGAGAGAATTACGGCTACCTGCGGACCTGATCACCGGGATACCACCTGATGCTCCACGCAGTATAACCGATTATGCAAATGACTTGCAGAACAAAATGAATGACGTTTATGAGCACGTCAGACAATCGGGCCAGCAAATGTCTGAAAAGATGAAAACCCGGAACGACCGCAAGATGAACAACAAAGGGCTCGACGAAGGTTCACTTGTGTGGTTACACAATCCAGTCCACAGCAAAGGGAAATCTCCTAAGCTTCAAGCTAAATGGGACGGCCCGTACCGGATTGTGACCAAGATCAACGCTGTAACCTACCGGATACAGAAAAGCGCAAGAGTGACTTCTAAGATCTTCCATGTGGATCGCCTGGCGCGTTATTATGGGGCCGATAATGCTCGGGACGAGCATGTCTTAGGAGGGGGCAGTGTTACGCGCTCAAGTCGACGGCACTAGCGCCATCTAGTCTCGAACCGAAGAACTAAACTTCTTGAAGTCGAAACGCGAACTCTCGGTACCTTGCGCGTGTTTACTTGAATATTCTGGATATTTCGCTGCTAATCGATATAAATAGGCGCTGCAAAATGCGGTCGGTGAAGTATTGGAGTTGGCGACACAAGCGAAGCTTCGGAGCGGAATAAAGTGAATCAGTGTGATTAATTATTAGTGTTTTTAACTTTAATTAGTGTAAAGTGAATTAAAGTGTTAATTTAGGTAATTCTATCGGCAATTTTTATTGTCACGAACCTCAAGCTCGTAACAATATGCTATATATATATATATATATATATATATATATATATATATATATATATATATATATATATATATATACACAATTAAATACAGCTGTTTCTGATTCAAACACCTATAAAATACTTAAAATAAAAGCAGGAAAAGGGAACAGTTAGAATTTAGGGATATAAAATGTTAATCGACATACTACTCCTGCAATACCAGAAAATGATTCCATAGCAAAGCGTTTGAACGATGCCTTGCTCGTAGCTGCACGTACGAGTACACTGCTCGGTAGCTCGTTCCACAATCTTACCGCGTAAGAAATAAAAGATTTATACAAGAAGCTAGTGTGACAGAGGGGGACATGGAGATTAGACTTTTCCGCAGAACGATTATGAGAATCACCCTGATACTGAAGTTCTTGAGAGGCATCAGCATAGCAAAGATCTGCATAATCTAAAATAGGCAACACTAGAGTCTGTATTAGCATCGCCTTCCCTATCGGTAAAAAAATTCTTGAAACGATACAGATACCGCAGACTGTGAGTGACCTTTTTGCTCACTTCATATATATGCGGTCGCCAATTGAGGGTTTTGTCAATAACTAAGCCAAGATCTTCAACAGTTGTTGAGTAAGGAATAGTAACATTATTAAAAATTATAGGAGGTAGCGCCTTCATATCAATTTTAGGCAATCTACGAGAACTACCAACCACAATAGCCTGACACTGATGGATTAACCCTAATACCAATTCTGTCTTACCAATAATAAATACAGTTAAGGTCGCAGTTAAGCTTCTTAATCACTGCTGCCACCTCAGTTTGAGCATAAGTTTGTTAGTCATCAGCATACAGATGGTACGAACAGCGAATGTGGGATGTAAAGAGATTTATAAAGACTGAGAACAGGAGAGGAGAGAGAATTCCGCCTTGAGGAACGCCAGCAGACAACGAGCACCAATCAGAGACGATCTGACCTACTCGAATAGCCTGCTGACGACCCCGAAGATACGAGGAGAACCAGTCCCGCGCCGACGAAGAGAAACCCAGGTGACAAAGTACAGCTAGGAGAATATCATGATCGACAGCGTTAAAAGCGTCAGAGAAATCTATTAGGACTAACACAGTCAATTTTGAGTTCTCCATTCCAGTACGAAAATCTTCTGTAACTTTCAAAAGAGCTGTGGTTGTACTGTGCCCAGGCCTAAAACCAGATTGAAATGTGCTAAGAAAATTATTTTTTAAAATGTAACAAGAAATTTGTTTGTGGAAATAGCTTCAAGAATTTTAGATAAAAAGGGAGAATAGAATGGGCGAAAGTGAGAGAAAGAACTGGGGTTATTTATTTTGGGCAGCGGAATAACAAATGCTTTTTTCCAAAGTGTAGGCAAATCGTCGGTCAATAGTGAATGATTGAGATTTGAATTGAAGAGTAACATTGTCTAGAATTAAGGTGATCATGAGTCTATTCACATCATCGAAGCTTCTATTATGATTTCTGGACGCTCTACGTTCAGATCATCCAGGAACCCACTAAAATGCACAAAAAAAATTCATCAAAGTCGGTCCAGCCATAATGGAGTTTTACTAGTACTAACGGACAATCATTGTCCGTTAGTACTAGTAAAACTCCATTATGGCTAATATATATATATATATATATATATATATATATATATATATATATATTATTTCTACTCCACTCCACTCCAACTAGGCTTTAAATTACTGTATAAGAGATGGTACACAAAATTATTTGAATGGAAAGTTCGAACGTGTGCCTTTATGTTCCGCAGTACGTCGATTACAGCAGCGGTACCGGTATGAGTTATATAGTTGCAAACTTTTTCTCCAAGTATCAACTGCTTGTACGCAAACGTGTTGGTTGGGACGAAGCTATGACGCCCGACCGAATTAAAAAAGTATGAACCCAAATTCACAGACTGGTGTCAGGGGAAGCTTTAACAAAGACGGAGATAGAGATATAGATAGATGGAGATAGCGAGAGAGAGAGAGAGAGAGAGAGAGAGGGAGAGAATGAGAAAGAGAGAGAGAGATCAGAAACCTGCCTGCCCTGGGTGGTAAGCTGGTGGTATAATCAAATCTTGTAAGCAACGCATGTCTACTAAGTCATTTTTAGAAGGATCTATACTGGTGACCTTTTTTACCGTCTGGAAAAAATAGGGTGTAACATGTGAACGGAGTGCCCAGAGCCTATGGCACTGATATTTTACAAAAAGTAAAAACCACAATTTTGACTGAAGAGTTTGAAATTTTTTTTGAACAATTACTTTGCTCTTTGCCCTTGGGCCTGTGAATGTGACCCTTCGAAGTGACAGGGTTAAATATGCCTACAATTTTTTTATTGCCGTTCGTAAAGTAGGGTGGATATGATTTGAATTTCGATAGATTTTAATTAATTTATTAATTTAATCCATAATTTTCTTTTTCTTTTTTGTAAAATATTAGTACCATAGGCTTCTACTCCGTTCATATACCCTATTGTTTTCAGACGGTAAAGTAGGTCACCCACTATGTGTCCTACAGTAGTAGACTTAAAAAAGCGTTTTGATGTCAACGTGAAAAATACGTCAAAAACAAATCACACGACTATCACACGTGTTTCATCTCGCAATGGGGTATAATGGTAATGGTTAAGTTGCAGCCAAATATCATTTAGCATTGCAGTCTGAAGGACTTCGTTACTGCGGAGAGCAAGCATATTTACAGGTAGTGAGGCATTCCATCCTATTACTCAGAGGTGACAACGCATCTGTAACTCGCAAGCCGAACTGAGGTGAGAGAGACGCAAACAAGATACTCCAATGCATACATGCGGGATGCACTGCACTTTTTAATAAATAGCAGCTTAATGATGCTCTCTTAAGTATGTCAGTGTTATTGGGCATTCTATAACAGTCGATACGATTTTTATTTGAGAATGGATGTAGGTGTATGTCCTTTGTCTTGTCTATAAAAAACAATTAGCCCAGTGAAGTCAATTATGAAGATATTTGTATTATGCATAATATTAACTTAATGTGTAGAGTGAAGACTTTATATTTCTCAAATATAAAGTGTTTACTCATACAGATAAAATTTCAAACTTGCTTTCCGTCATTGCAATACAGTATCTCGTTTACGGAAATATGTGCTCAGTATTGTTTTCATCTCAATATCGGTCAAATCAATATCATTAAATGAGTGAGTGATGCAAACTGTTTAAGCTTAGGCCCTGAACGGCAATCGGTCTCTGTATCCAATAATATCTCTTTGTCAACCAATTTGTATTAAGCTAATAAATTCATTATTAATTGGGGACAGTAACTCGAGCCTAGTGGCTAGAAACTTGAACCATACGAAATTTTACGTATGACTCGCTGTGAAACATTAGAAGTACCTACGTATAACTTCTATTAGCAAAGCAACGACCTCACTGGAAGCTGTTTGGCAATCACATTTGTGCGTCAGCATCTTTTAAATTAGGGGGATAATGACAATTTTTCAATAACCGAAAGCATACGTAGTAATTAGATTACATATTATTATATTCATAGATTACATAATCTGTCGGCACTAATAAAATAGTCAATTGCACTTTGAAGTATTGATTTATTATAAGCTCGGTGGTGAACGTAAATATTATGTGTTTATGAGGTAACCTATTGAAAAATAAATTACTAGTAAAATATATTTTTAAAAACAAGCTTTTATTTAAATGCTCTAAAAAGAAGAAAATAAACTTTAAATGAAGTCAAACCTATCCACTGATTACATTACACAATTTATATGATAGTAGGTACCTGGATGACCAAGCTTTGCTCGGTTTTAATTAAAATTTTCGTATTTTTAAAACATACTAAAAAAGAATCGAAATAATAGATTTTCTCAAAAAGAAGGGAACTTGAAAAAAAGGAAAAAAAATGTCGGACCGAAGACAGGACGCGAACCAAGGCATTACGATTACTCGACCGCTCGATATCCACTTGAGCTATTACGATCATTAACACAGTGTCAAAATTTAACTTCTTATATAGTAGCAGTTACATTGCCTAAAAACACGGACAAAAAGACATTTTCTAAAATAAATGCTAGCTAGATTGATTTATTGCCCCCAAAACTCCCTGGACACAAAATTTAATGAAAATCGTTGGAGCCGTTTCCGAGATTCCGATTATATATATACAACACGTAACATAATTAACGCACTTTGAGAAAGTAGTTTGTTCAGAATCATTTACTGAATCGATTCCTATCATTTTTAATATAGGTAATTTTTTATCCCAAAAAATAATTAAAACTACGTAAATTGGAAGTGGAATAAAACTGCACGCTTAAAAGTCTTATTGCCTTAAGTTAAGGTCCATTTGAGTTTGTTTTGACTGTACAGATTTAGTGTGACTGTAATTTACGTAGTTTTAATTATTTTTGGGATAAAAAATTACCTATATTAAAAATGATAGGAATAGATTCAGTAAACGATTCTGAACAAACTACTTTGTCAAAGTACGTTAATTATATTACATGTTGTATATACAAGAATTGCTCGTTTAAAGGTATAGGATAAAAGCTTGTCGCGAGATTTACCTACTTAAAAAATACATATACATATATAATAGAAATACAATTTTTTTATTACAATTACCTACTTATGTCAATATCAAGTTACATATTATTGTATTCTTGTTTATGTACACAGGTAAATCTGGCGACAAATTCATTGAAGTAGTAGTACATAATAGCCCAAAGTTTATCATATAAATTGTGTAATTTAATAAGTTGATGGGTTTGATTTCGTTTAAAGTATACTTACCTAATTCTTTTTGAGCATTTAAATAAAAGCTTGTTTTTAAGAATATATTTTACTATTACTTTACTTTTTATTTTTTAGCTATCACTGGACATTTGTTTCTAAGTCTGTTCTTTTCATGTCGGCCCATTTCTACTTCAGCTTACCAATCTGGCTTTGTCGGTTACTCTGGTTTTACTGCTAATGTCCTTATATCTAAATCTATTAGGAAGAGAAACCTCGAGCAAAGCTCTTTCCGTAACTTGCTGAGTGATCTTGAATTTTGCTATACGGCCAGTAGTGAAGGACCACGTCTGAAATCCATAAGACATCAAGGAAACACGCACTGGTTGTACAATCTTGTTTTCAAGATTTGAGGTATACTACTTTCTTTGGCTCTTTCTGGCAGACAGATCTCCGGCAAATACTTTGGTATTGAAGTTACGTGAGTCCCGCCGCAATCATTTGGAGATTTGTCTGTTCAATTGCCTCTATACTGTCATAGCTGCTGAAGATTCAGCTTTATTTGATGTATAATAGTCACGATATTATTAAGAGTACGATCTGAAAGCTTTTGGATTCTTCTGCGACGGGACTTGCAGAACTGAGCTCCGACTGCATGGATAGTTTTCACAAACTTGTCATAATCCACCGCATTGCAGTATTCTAGACAATGAAGAGGATTTTGTTACTCGAGCTGAAAGTTTTCGAATCGATGGCGAACTATATATTTTTATTCACCCCATGACATGAATATCAAATTAAAGGGTTTGCTAAGAAGAATACGAATAAAATAAGGTCTATGTTCAAGTCCTCAAGGGCATGATGACTACTGCCCAACTAAACGGTAATACTTAGTGGGGTCGTGTCTTAACTACTATCGACAAAATATACCCTGGGCAAATCCTAGCGGTAGGGAAAAAATTCATAATAGCGGAATCCAAGATGTCTGCCGTACCAATTTTAAAGTGTAATAACGCAGCAAATGTCTGAAATATAAAGAGTATATTTTGTAGACATGAGATGTTCGCCACCACCCATTGACGCAGTGAGGTGGACATTTCCTTGCCTATAAATCCTTTCAAAAATAGAGGAGGCCTATGCCCATTATTGGGACGTATATAGGCTGTAACTTTTAAATTTAAGGGTTAGGGATTATTTGGTGGTGCTTGAAGAAATTTTATAGGGACCGACAAGGATCAACTGTTGGCGATAAAATTCAAGAAGGCGGATCTAAGATCTAAGATCTTTGGTCGTCCAAAAACCAACAATGACGCAAAAAATTAAATAGATTTAGAAATATAATACAATAAATTAATTAATAGTAAATATTTTATTTAAATGCTCTAAAAAAATAAACTTTTAATTAAGTCAAACCTATCAATTTATAACATTATAAAATTTGTGTGTAAAGCCTATGATATAAAATTTACCTACGTACATAAAGGAGAATACAATATTATGTAACTTGATAATGAGTAATGACATAAGTAGGTAATTCTAAGAAAAATTATGTTTTCTTTTTATAAAATAGTGACCGGCTTTTATTATATATTACATAAATTGAGTAATTTGTTTAACGTTTACTTAGTTCTTTTAAAGCTTTTAAATAAAAAATTGTTTTAAGAATGTGTTGTTACTGTTAATTTATTGTATTATAAGATGTCTTGTAAATTAACTAGCTGATACCCGCTCGCTCCTCGCTCGTTCGCTGGGCACAGGATAATTTTTTTTGATGAGTCTATCGTAAAATCCGTTCTAAGGCTCTTTACCCACTGTCGGCTGGTCGCCGGCGACTCGGTCGACGGCAACAGCGACTTTCTATAGTTTAAATAGGTGTTTACGCACTTAGTTGCCGGTTTCTCGGACACGGCGTTTCGCCGTGCAGTGGCGATGCACAAGAGACTGTCCGAATGTACTTGGAATACTGTCGCTCGGCTTGGTCTCCCGGCCGATGTTGGTCGCCGAGAGACTGAGTTGCTGGCAACCAGTCGATAGTGCGTAACGGCTCTTAGCGAGCGTCTAGTAAATAAGTTTTAGAGACCTCGTGATGAGTCAGTCCTTCAGTGGTACTTCGCTTATATATATAGGTATACTAGCAGATACCAGCTCGCTTCGCTGAGTGCACGGTAGTATTTTATCTATTTTTTTCTTGATAGGGCTAGTACAGAATGGGTCCCGCATATATGCAATAAATGAAACAATATACTTGTTATCGCCTTTGCTGACGATATACAAAAAATGAACGTAATCGGTCCAGTAATTAGGTCAAAAAGTAGAGTTTTAATTTTAAGCAAATTTGAACACTCTATAGAATTGGGTCACTAAGTCAATGATTCAATGAACTTGAATGAATTCTTGAACATTAAAAAGCGACGTTGCCACGCAGTGTAAACTATTGGTATAGCGACATATCGACAGCGGTATCTTTTGTCGGCGTGCCACCCGCGTGCAACGTTGTCACTCTTCCAAGGGGTCAAGGTACGTTGTCTACACAGAGTGTTCACTTTTACTGAATTTATTTTAATATTTATTTTGTTTGAAAATTTCACTTTTTTATTTTACGGGTTTTAATTTAATATTTAATTTTTCTACGCTTCTACGGACTAGTATTACTTGTGGTTTCATTTATTGCATATATGTGGGACCCATTCTGTATATATATATATAAACACTCACGCCTGTCACCCAGAGGAGTAGGCAGAGACTACAGACTTCCATTTGGCACGATCCTGACACACCTCTCTCGCCTCCTTCACATCCATACACCTCCGCATACATGCTCGTTGGTTAAGGGTACTCCTAATTTGGCCCGTTTTCAATAAATCGCCAATTTGGTCAATACATTTTCGCCTAGGACGTCCCTTTCCGACTCTGCCATTCACTTCTGCAACATAAATTTTCTTTGTCACTCTTTCCTCATTCATTCTTTCCACATGACCAAACCACCGAAGCATTCCTTTCTTAATCCTGGTCACAACATCATCTTGCAAACCACACTCTTCTCTTATTACACAATTTCTTACCCTGTCATTAAGATTCAGCCCTAACATACTCCTTAACGACCGCATTTCTACTGCGTTCATTCTACTCTCGTGCTTCTTCTGCCATACCCAACTTTCACTACCATACGTTAAATTAGGGACCAACACAGCATTGTGAATTGCCATACGTGCCTTTTTCGACACATTTTGACTCTTCACAATAGAGTGCAGGGCCCCATTTACTCTATTTCCCGCATTCACTCGTCGTTCTATATCCTTATCATATCTCCCATCCCTGCTAAATACGCAGCCCAAATATACAAACTCATCTACTTGCTCGATCAACTCCCCTTCTATTCTCATTTCACAAATCGTTTTACTTTCTTCTCTTTCAAAAACCATAACCTTCGTCTTACTTGCGTTCACTTTCATACCCCTTTCTTTTAATAATCTCCGGGAGGAAACCCGGCGACGATGTTCGCCACACGTCACGTTCTGTCTCCCGGAGAGGCGAAAAGTGGATTGCAGAGGCCCGTCTGGCTACGTTGAATGTATGTGTGGCAATGAATGATAAAATGGATGAAGTATGCGATATGATGTATAATAGAGGAATAGATGTGTTATGCGTAAATGAGACGAAAAGGAAGGGGAAGGATGTCACTACACATGGCGTGTATACCGCATACTGGTCTGGTGTAGACGAGATCGAGCGGGAATGCCAGGGAGTAGGTATCATCCTTTCAGAAAGAATGGGCCAGTGTGTGAAAGAGTATGAATGTGTAAGCCCAAGACTGCTATCGATACGAATGAAAGTGGGCTTAAAGAAGTTGTTTGTGTTAGGGATCTACGCCCCAGACATGTCTAAGCCCACTTATATCCGAGAGCAGTTTTGGGAAATGGTAAGGATGGTATTAATGAAGTGTAAGGGAAATGAAAATATTATTATTCTAGGAGATTTTAATGGAAGGGTTGGGGTGAGGAGGCTTGGTTATGAAAGGATATTGAGAACGTTTGGTGATAAAAGTATAAATGAGAATGGTGAAAGTCTCCTCACCGTATGTATGGAAAAGAATCTTTTTGTGACGAACACTTACTTTCGCCACAAGAGGATTCACATGTATACTTGGGAAAGAGGTGACGATAGAAGCATGATAGATTTAATAATTGTGGATGAAAGATTGAGGGGCGCAGTGGTGGAGGCCTATATCTTTCACAAGGGTTTACCGGGGTTCTAACGTAGGAACGGATCATTATTTGGTTTTATGCCGAATTAATGGTCTATTCAGGCGTTGGCGCCATCGATCATCTGTGTCTACCACTGCCTTACAGCGTATTAGAACAGAAAGGTTACATATAAGGAAAATATAAGTGGTTTGGATGAATTATGTATGAAGGAGTTAGACTTGGAGAATGTATGGCAAAATGTAAAGAAAGGTTTGGTGGATGCAACTACCGAAGTATGTGGTGTTAGTAAGAGAAAGAATGAAAGGAAAAATGATACCTTATGGTGGGATGATGAGGTACGTATGGAAGTTGAAGCAAAGAAGAGAGCATGGCTAGATTTACTAGCAACAAAGGCTGGTAATTCTAGCGGTACGAATGATGATATTGAAAGAAAAAAGGCAGTCTTTAGACATCTTAATAAGAGAGTAAAAGAAGTAGTTAAAAGAAAAAAGCAAGAAAGAACGGATAAGAATGATAGAAGAATATCGGATAATTTCCAGGCAAATATTAAAATGTTCTGGAAACTTGTAAGAACTACCAGGGGACATTCAAAACAGCCTATGATGAATGCTATAAGAGACAAGAATGGCTATATTCTGAATGATGAAGTTTTGAGTTTAAAGAGATGGAAGGAATACTTTGAAAGCGTGTTTATGAGTGAGGAGACAACGTGTGTACTAAGTGAAGTAGAAATTCCGAAAGAAGAGGAAAGAGGTAGCGAGATAAGTATAGATGAAATAATGAAAGCAATGAAAATCATGAAAGCGGGTAAGGCTGCCGGATATGATAGAGTTGCACTCGAAATGCTAAGGGCAGGAGAGGAAGTGGTGGCAGGCCTGCTGCACACATTGTTTAATTTATGCTGGGAACTGAAGCGGGTACCGGTAGACTGGTGCAAAGCCGTGATAGTTCCAGTATATAAAGGAAAAGGGTCACAGCAGGACTGTAAAAACTACCGTGGCATCAGCCTTTTTAGCATTGTGGGAAAACTATATGCTAAGGTACTGATTGAAAGGGTCATGAAAGAAACTGATGGAAAAATTTGGGATGTGCAAGCGGGATTTAGAAAGGGAATGGGATGTACAGATCAAGTCTTTTCCATGCGCATGATCGCGGAGAAGTTTTTGGCCAAAAACCAAAAGGTTTTTTGTGCGTTCACGGACTTGGAAAAGGCCTATGACAGAGCGAATAGGGATGTGCTATGGCAAACACTGAACTCATTTGAGTTGAGCGCTAGCTTGATACAGGCATTGGAGTCCCTTTATAGGGACTCTAGTGCTTGTGTTAGGATCAACGGGGTCTACTCGGACTGGTTTGACATCCATAAAGGTGTCAGACAGGGCTGTGTAGCTTCCCCGTGGCTGTTCAACCTATTTATGGACAGTTGTTTGCAAAATTTGAAAGTTGAAGAATTCGGATTAAGAATGGGTGAGTTAACCGTCAAATGCCTTTTGTACGCCGATGATCAAGTTATCCTTGCGTCGTCGGCGGCCGAGTTGCAAATGATGGTTACATTAATGATATATATATATATATATATATATATATATATATATATATATATATATATATATATATATATATATATATATATATATATATATAAAAGTTAAAAGTAAAGTTACAGCCTATATACGTCCCACTGCTGGGCTCAGGCCTCCCCTCATTTCTGAGAGGGTTTAGTTCACCGCCGAGCACGTGGTAAATCAGCACTTAAAATTGCAATTTTAACAATTTCATTGGTGCCGGCGGGGATCGAACCCGGGTTACTCGCTAGTTCGTATATTTACAGCGAGCGTTAACCACTGAGCTACCACCGTAGAGCCTTGGTAGCTCAGTATATATATATATATATATATGTATATATATATATATATATATATATATATATATATAAATGTATATGTATGTATAAGATAGATAAGAATAGATAGTGAAATTCAGCTTGCTTAATATACAAACTAAGAAATTTAATGAACTAAGGTCGAATTTCTACCATTAGATGATTACTTTAATAAAATATTCTGAAAAGAAAAACACAGAAGTTTAATTACGATTATAGATACAGATTATGAAAATATATGCACATATTAAATTATGTGCATATACAAATGTATGCATTCGTGATTTTATATCTTATTGCTTTTTAATGTGATTACGCTCCAAGAAAGTTTTTAAATTTTCTTATGTATAATACTAGCTGTTCCTCGCGACTTCGTCCGCGTGTAATTTATTGTCTATTGAATTTCTCGTGTTTAATTTTTTTTGCGCAAGACCCTAATTCTTTTTCGAAAACAATAGTGGCTTAAGTTACTCCTTATAATATCAGCTATCTGCTAGTGAAAATCCTGATAAAATTGGTTCATCCATTTCGGAGATTAGTCGGTACAAACAGAAAAACAGACACCAAAATTTTAAAATTTTTTTTTGTTTTTAAAATATTTCATGTAGCTGCGCTCCGCAATTTCACCCGCGTATATATCGCGGCGCAGCTGCGCGACACATGACATCTCGCTCATTTAATTGGCAAAATAGAGAACGGTATACGGTACATGAAAATTGTGGAGGTGCTAAACGATCCTTGATGATTTTTTTGTCAACCTTTTATACATACTAAAAGCGGTCATTTATAGTTTTTGAGCAATCTGCCACAAAATAGGAACATTTTTATTTTTAATTAATGTGGCCTAGCTTGTACCGGCGTTACTATTGCATATTTGAATATGAAAGTAGTTATTGTGACATAACTGTAATAGTTAGATATATGATATCGAAAACATTTTTGTGGATATTATTGTCGTCTATGAAACTGTTGTACATCACTTTGCTCTTTTGTCAATAGTTTCCGCAACATTCGCGATATAAGGATTTTTCGGCGTTAATATTGCATAATTTAACATGAAAAAGTAGTTATTGTGACATAACTGTATTAGTTAGATATATAGTATCCCGGACTTTTTTGTAGATGTTGATATCTTTTATAAAACTGTTGTACATCATTTTGCTCTATTGTCAATAGTTTCCGCAGTGTACGCGATATTTGGATTTTTTGGTATTTTTTTCACATCGTGGGCTACATTAACTACGTTTTAAGAACATTAAAGAAGTTTCATACGGATCCCTAACTTTTTGAAAATATTTTATGGCCTATGTTCATTACGTATAATGTAGGATTCTAATTGTGAAAGACTTTTTTCAATCGGTCCAGTGGTTTTGGAGCCTATTTAATTCAATCAATCGAACAAAGAAATCTTTCCTCTTTATAATATTATAGTGTAGATGTAGATGTAGATAGATGTAGATTACCTGCTATTGACAGAGCCCCGTTATATACTCCAATAACTAACGGAAGACCACTTGCACCGCCCTGCTCGATGAAGAAATCGTTGAATAGGATTCCGAAGGCGTTCGAGGAACCAAATCCTAGCATCTGCAATAGAATTTATTATTTTTAAACAGAAATTTTAAACGCATTGAATGGTTTAAATTAGTTTCGTTTATATCAATATCTAAACGACGAATACGCTAGCTGTACCCGGAACACGTTGCCCTCAAATATTGTCTCTCTCGCTCTTTTTGTCAGAGAGCTTTGCGGAAGTGTCCACGTATTACAACTCACCAGGGATTCATCGTAATCGGATAAATCGTAAAACGCTACGCGGAAAAACAAGAAAACATTAATTTATATATACGAGTTTATATACGTACAGAAACTAAAGTAAATACGCGATATACAAATAATTTAAGAAAGCATGTTTTCATCGTATATCCATAGAACTGTAGAGTCGTAATTCATAGATTCAATACTATCTTGAAAGTTATCGACAATGTACTTTAACCACCATCATCACACAACAGGAGAGATTTTTTTCGCAGGAGATTTTTCATTCGTGCCTTTCTAAAAATCCGTCCCCCAATGGAATCCAAAGAAACAAAATATTGCCTTATCCATAATTTATAATATTCCATTAAAAATGGAAAATCTATATGGAATGATTATAATCAGCTCTTTGATTATATACTTTTTCAGCTCTTTGATTGCAAGAAATTTATTATACTTGACTTATTCAGTCCATATAAATTATTCGTTCAAAACCAAAAAATGTTGATGCAGCTGCAGAATAAGGCAAAATTCTTGTAATTGAAAAATGCTACCATTTCGACATAACATCCTATAAAATTTTTGTTAGACAATCATTGAGTTATAGTACTATGTACTAGAGAAGCTATTCCAAAGAAAAAATGTGCAGTACTCTGTCTTCGCGGGTGACTGCAGAGTCGCGCATGCGCAGTTGATATCACCGCACGAAAATTGTCTTAATTAATAATTGTTTATTAATTATGAACATTTTCGCGCGAAAACAAAACATTAAGCAACAAAAACATTCTTGTGTCGTCTTTTTTTCGTCATCCAATCGTCCAGTAATATTATGTTGAGCCTTATCGTACTACATTTTTTATTAATCTGCAGATTGCATTTTCATAACTGAAGGATTATTTCTATTTCTTAGTAATTGATTGATATAACCATAGATATACATACATAATATAGTACTTATTCTATGGATATAACCATGAAAATAAACTACGTACCTACTGAGGTATGTACCTAGTTTATTTTCATGTTGAAAAATACTTCATCATTATTTTATTTGGACACTATCATCCAATGCGCTTCTTGTAAACTAGTAAGTTGTACCAACAAATATTTTCTTTTTTCTTAATTTTTATTCCAAGCGTCTTGGACGATGATGTCCTAATAAAATAATGATGAAGTGCTTTTCCATATAAAAATAAACTACGCAGCCTAGGCACACTCAAGTGTTTTTTTTACCAGTATTTTTCATAACGTTACCCCCCCCCCCCACACACACACACACACACACACACACAAGGATTTTCTCCCGTATCGTGGAGGCAGTTTACAAACATAAATTGCACACGTCTAACATCCAGACCCGAAACAATTATTTGTATGCCATACAAGTATTTCCGTGCCGGATTCGAACCCACGGCCCCAGCGCAGCCACTTATTGCCAAGCCACTGCACTACGGAGCCGTCACTTCGTCAAAGTATATCTGTTACATATGAATTCCCTCATACCTGACGTGACCATACGTCCCACTTTAGGCGGGACGGTCCCGATTTAAAGGTTTGTGTCCGGCTGTCCCCAAAATACGTAAAAATTTCCCGCTTTGACAAACAAAAGCGTAGCATCATGCAAACTCTGTCAGCCGTGCCATCATATGACACCGCGCGTACCAGGTTTGCTGGCATGGCCTGATTAGTTACGTGATTATTCTGAAAACCTACACATTTGAACTTAAAGTTACGAAGTGACAATTTTTAATTAATCTACAATAAATTATCAAATAACATAAGTTATTTCTAATTAATATTTATTTGCCGTTCAGAAAAAATTAAAAAGCTAGCAGCCAGATTTTGTATGATTCTAAGTTCACATTCTCACTTTTGATCATTAAAAGATTCAAACAACTATGTGTTTTATTTTTAAAACTATAATAAAGGGCTCCGGAATGAATTTTGGTAACGGCGGCCATTCTAAATGGTAATAGCCATCTGCGCAGGACAGGATTATATTAGTCACGTGTCTGCGCAAGCACAGGTCTATCCTACTCCCTCACTCGCATTTTCCGATGGAACGGTAATCAGAGACGACGGGAGATAGATCAGGCGCAGGATCAACGGCTTTACGTGATTCCGGGGGCACGGTTGTGAAAATATAAGTTCAATAAGTTTGAAATCAATATTCCGCGCTGCTACTGAGAATTTTGTGACAGAAAAAGCCAATAAATGATTCTTGGCCCGACTCGGGTTTCGAACCCGGGACCACATGATCAGCAATTGCGTTTACGACCATTAGAACAAGAAGGCAGTCAAAAGTGTTAAAATTATAATAATTTTAAAGGTGTCCCGCTCTGAGTAAAAAATGGTTATCTGTAAAGTGGGTTTACGGACAATAGTTTAACATGATAACGTCATAACAAAACATTGATGAAATGATTGCATACTTTTATGAATAAAATAGCCGATCGTGCCTTTCACTCGTTCGTGCTGAGCTCTCGCTCCGATCGTGCTCGGCTCGGCTGGAGCGTAACAGGACAATGAGTCATCCTTTTTCGTGCATCGGCTGCATGCTTTCATCGATTTATTAGACGTTGTCACGTCAAAAAATAAATGGTAACTTTACTCATACCTACAACAAATTTTTACTTATCAGTTTGTATTATAAACATGGTACCTATATTTATATGTTTATTACTTGCTACAGGCTCACTGTTTGAGTAGATACTAGGACTAAGGAAAAATTAGGCATCCAAACCGGTTTGGATGCCTAATTTTTCCTTATACTGTTGTAATGGCATACCACGGTTATCAATATTTTTTAATATATTGTCACGTTTATACGAGGAGAGCGGGCGTGATGAAGTTGTACACGTATCTGGGTTGCCATTTCGAAATTTTAAGTTGCCGTGTTTTGGAGTCTGGATTGCCGTGTTTTGGAATAAAAACTACAAAACTTCCGTGTACTTACATTTTTATTTATTTTAAATTAACACGCAAGATTAAACATGTCAAAAAAAATATTACTCTTTACAGTCATCATACAAATTTCTTATCGTATCCAAAACTTCTTCGTCTTTGTTCAAATTATATTTATTATTTTTCTCCATATTGTAAATCATTTGTTTTGTGGGTTTGAAATTTACACAATTTCCTTGAGATCGGATAAAGTGATTATCTAGTGAAGTTAAATAAAGTGAATAAACAGCAGCATATCTTTTTAATGTACTTTTCAAAAAACGAAAGGATGAAATGAATACCATAAACAATAAAGTGTGCGCGAATGTACATAATATGTTGAATTCGCGTCGGGATTTCCCCACTAATAGAGTCATGACTACGTCTAGTGTAGTCTAGTGATGTGCGTTATAATGACTTATCGACTACCGATAAAATTTTCGAAAAAATTAGTAACCACTGGATTGCCGTGTTTTAGAACACGGCACTTAATATGCTGCGGTGTACCGTGTTTTATTGCTGAATAGACCCAAATTGCCGTGTAACACGGCAATTGCCGTGTAAATGGCAACGCCGACACGTATACACTCTACAACGCGCTGTCGTCGACTGGCGAGACTGTTAACTGTTTGGTCGGCCCGCGCGCTTTTTAATCGCACAAAATTTATTTGATATCTCTTTTTAATGTAGGTATATACTCTTATAGATATATACTTGTATTGTAAAAAAAAACCATAATTCACTCACGTAACTGGTTAATACATAGCCTGAATTTATTTGAAATTGATTTCATTACTTTCAAATGAAACTGCTTTTTCACTTAGTGAACGTACCCAAAATTGTAGATTTTGAGGAAACTTTGCGATCTTTTTTTATCGAGCCAAAACGTATCAATCGTATTTTGGCCACCATAATTCACTGAGAAAAAATAGTTGACTGTAAAGTTGGTTTACGGACGATAGTTTAACGTGACAATGTCATAACAAAACATTAATGAAATGATTGCATAATTTTATTAATCAAATTGAATTATTTTTATAAAATTATTTCTTTTAATTCAATAAATATTGTTATATCAATTATTTTGGATTGAATATCTTTATTATTTATAATATTTGTTTTAATAATTTCATCTTCAGTTATTTATTATAGAAAAAGATATATAAGACCTGAGATAAATTTAAATCGATTTATTATTTTATTATTATTATTTGTTTTTTCAATAATTTTATTAATTATTAGTCCTAATATAATTAGAATTTTTTTAGGTTGAGATGGATTGGGTTTAGTTTCTTATTGTTTGGTAATTTATTATCAAAATATTAAATCTTAGAATTAGAAGAGAGATAGGTGCGGCGTAAGCCAAACACTCAAGCCAATTGTGTCTTTCGCTCGTCCGTGCCATGCTATTGCTTTGATCGTGCTCGGCTCGGCTGGAGCGTAACGGAACAACGAGTCATCCTTTTTCGTGCATGTAGCCGGCGTTCGTCGATTTATTAGACGTTATTACGACACAAATCTTTAACTTTCATAATGAATTTAAAAAAACTGTGAATTCGTAGTTTTTAATGACAAAATTGATTTTCTGCGCACCTATAAAGCGTGAAAAGTCTGCTTTTGGCGCCCACTTCACCTTAAGTAATACAAAATGACTAAAAACGGTGTTTTCGTTATGTGAAACGTGCATATGGAAAACAATTTTACAACTATGATATATATTGTCTTAAAGATATTAAAATTGATCAGGACAATATCAATCGAACAAGAGTCAGTCTTTATTAGTTTTCATTAACCAATATTACTGGGGGAAGTTTCAGGGTCAACAGTAGAAGGTGAAGTTATTGAAATATCCCACATTTTAAAATGCTTATATTTTTCATATAGTTTTCATTAACCAATATTACTGGGGGAAGTTTCAAGGTCAACAGTAGAAGGTGAAGTTATTGAAATATCCCACATTTTAAAATGCTTATATTTTTCATATAAGCATTTTAAAATGTGGGATTACCATACCATCTTATATTCATACCGTTGTTGATTATCGCTCAGAGCAGACCTGTGTCATATCGGATAAGGAAATATAATTGTCGCTTCAATCGATTAACGCACGTAGTGTATTGTAACCTAAAGGCCCCTTTGCCGCCAAAGCATCGTTTGTTAAAATTAGTTATATCTGTGTTGAAAGTGCAGTACCTTACTCGTCGCATCCGAACACTTCACACCGAGTCGAAGTAAACAAAGGTAACAATTAACACCTACCTGCATTAATGCTTGTTGTACTTAACGTTCTATAAACGATCTACACTACGCAGCCAGCCAATAATAAATTGAACATAATGGCTAGCTTGTAATGGAAAATAATTTGCACCCGCAGTAACTGCGCTAAGACATACCACTATTTATGTGTAGGTTTGTCATCAGAAAGTGCCAAGAAAATATCGTCCTTGACATCTCCGTATTGCATTAGCAAGCAACCAAAAGCAGGTGACAACACCAACACTCCGCTTAAACATACATCAGAAGAAAATTCTCCAGCAAGCTCTTATCTACAGGAATCATCTGAGTTTCGAACAGGCATCCTAAACTCTCTTAAAAATGAACTCCAAGTTCTTATGAGAAAGGCAGTTAAAAGCGAGTTAAGCTCCTTGAAAGCTCAAATATCGACTATGGAAACTACTCTTAATTACATAAGTACCCAGTACGATGAACTCATGAAAAATCTTGCATCCACCACAGCTGAACTTAAATGCCTAAAGGAAGAAAATGCGCATCTCCGAAGTGACGCAGATGCTAATACGTCTTGTATTAAACAATTGGAAGAGGAGTTTGCCAGGCAACAGCAGTGGAGCCGACTTCGGAATATCGAAATTACAGGTGTCCCAGAATACAAAGATGAGAACACTGTTGAAATTGTTGTTAAGCTGGCCGAGAAATTGGGTGTCACCATGGACAGCAGTGAGGTGGAGTTTGCACATCGTGTGCAGCCGCGTAAGCCGAACAGTTCCATCATTTACCGTTCCATCATTACCCGGTTTCGTCACCGCAGCACAAAAGACTCGATAGTAATCGCGTCGCGTAAACATCGCGGCATCAAACTAACCGACATTGGTATGGTGAACAAGACAAGCAACGATAATGCCAGAAACAATATTTATATTAATGAGCATCTTACTCCGTACAACCGGGATTTATTTAAACAGTGTAAAATCAAGACTAAGGAATTTAATTTCATATTTATCTGGACAAAATACTGTCGTATTTATGTGCGTCGCAACGAAACTTCTCCCCCCATACCCATTATAACGACGGCCGATTTGATAAAAATAGTTTCATTTGTACTGATTGTATAGCGATGTTACTCTTAGTTATGTTAAGCATACTTACACAATACACATTTTTCACTTACATTCATCATATCATCTCGCAACAACAATCATCCTCTTTACATTTTAACACCAAACAACTTGCAAAGTTATCATACAACAAATTATTCATTGTTTCTATTTATCATTACTCAAACTACAAAATACTATGAAAAAATTCTACATTATATAAAACACTATGATAATATATCAATAGGCATTACAAACTGCCTTCCTGTTTTATTTCTTTTTAAAACCTTATATTATGTCTTATTGTCGTGGAAAAAGATACTTAGCATTCACTACTTATTATTACGTTTTCTCTGTGGTGTAAATGAAAGCAGTTATTACAATAACATTCTGTAACTAACGGTGTACTTAATATATAAAATGGCAAAGTGCAATAGTGGATTAAGACTTTTCTATCAGAATGTACGAGGCTTACGGACTAAGACTGACCAGTTTTATAATGATTTATTTCTATCTAATATTGACATCGCTTTAATTACAGAGACATGGTTATGCGACAGTATTCTGGATACGGAGTTGTGCAGTTCTGACAAATACGAACTATTCCGTCGCGATAACGCAGTTAACGGGAACCACAGGGTTTTTGTTACATAAGCGAAGCATTCAGGTTGGGCTCTAATCTCATCGAATGGAAATCCAGTAATTTTCTGAGCTAATAATGTTTTTATTTTTTTACTATTGCACTTTTAGAATAATAAAAATACAAATATATCGATAAAATCACTCGTTGTCTAGTTTTTATTATTTTTAAAAGTAATTTTCTGTATTTAGTGTTAAAACAAACTGATTGAAAAAAAAATTCGAGGGTGTCCGGATGCCTGTATGTGTGGATGTTGCACGATTACGGTCGTTAGAATTAATGTATCAAAATAATTCTTTTTTTATTAGGTTTAGAATCTCAACGCACAGGTTCCTTTTAAAAATCACTGAGTAATTTGGTCTCCTTTAATTGTAATTAATGAAAATGTAAAATACAACTTCGTCGTTTTTCTTTCGTCTCAAATATGGAAAAAAGAGATATTTATCTTTTTATATATAATCAAATGAGATTATGAGGCGCGCACTTTTGGATTTACAAAACTTTCTTTATTTTTTTTGAACTATAAATAGCTGCATCATTAAAACAACGCTTAGGCTTTAAGCAATGCTAAAAAAGGAAAAATAATGTAAGTATTTAGATAAACGATACGTAAACCGTCTATCGTTACATTGATCGATGACGGGATCACTGGTGGATTTTAAAAGCGCGTTGTTACTTCATTGTTAATAAGAGACGCCTTTGCAAAATCTAGTTTCGTCATACACGTAGAAAACAAGTTCTGTTTTTGTCGAAAAAGTCATAATGGAAGGTTAGTATAACAGAAAACTATTCTTGATTCATAGAATTGTTTTTAAAGTAAAGTAAAAGTAAAAGTAAAATATACTTTATTGTACACCAAGGAACATCACTGAGTAAACTGCAATCTAGGCACTGAAAGCGGTTACGTAACTCGAGCTGAAAAGTCTCGGGATTCTGGATTAGAGCACAAGGGGGACGGAGCGTTGACTTCATTAGACGAGACCTCTCCAACTTAACGTTTAGGTTCAGTGTGCCTCTAACCATTCGGTGATCTCTGCCGGTTTTCACCCTTGCGATCACTGAAACATCACTGAACAGTTGGCGTCTTGTCGTCATAATGAAGTCAATCTCATTTTTTGTCGAACCGTCGGGGCTCGACCAGGTCCACTTCCTGTGGGGCCGCCTCTGGAAGAAAGAGTTCATCATAAAGAGTCCCTCTTTCTCCATAAAGTCAGCCAACTGCTGGCCCCTACGGTTCCGTTGCCCTACTCCAAATTTCCCTAACTTCAGCTCACCGCCTTCTCTTGTGCCTAGTTTTGCGTTGAAGTCTCCAATCAACACCGTGTAGTGGGTTTTGGAGGAATGCGTGGCTCTAGAAATATCCTCATACATTTCCTCCACCTCCTCATCGAGATGTGCCGAGGTTGGTGCGTAGACCTGTATGAC
This sequence comes from Parnassius smintheus behrii, assembly GCA_036936625.1. NCBI lineage: Eukaryota > Metazoa > Arthropoda > Insecta > Lepidoptera > Papilionidae > Parnassius > Parnassius smintheus. Next base: position 37,701,870 of record JAUPFT010000003.1, on the reverse strand, counting down.
CTTCAGCGAATACCGTTTGTTGATTCTGAGTATCAGGTACGCGACCCTCGTAGACGCACTCCCAATCTTTACAACGTTGTTGACGAGAGACTTGTGGACGATTAATCCGACACCTCCTTGGGACAGATGGTCGCCCTCCCGGTGATAGAACAAGTTGCCGGACTCGAGGATTACTGTGTCCTCCCCCTCTCTTCGGACCTCAGATAATCCAATAATATGCCAGCGCAACTTGTCTACCTCTTCTTCCAGCTCCAGTATCTTCTCGTCAGTCCTGAGGGTGCGTGCGTTATACGTTGCCAGGTCGAGTCGTCGTAGGCGGCAACCGAACCTCCACCGGAGATTCTTAGCACCCCCTGCCCCGCCGTTACCATGGTCGCCACCGTAGCCAGGAATAGTGGGGCCGCCGGGGACTGGGGGCCGTTTATTTGCGTCGTTGCTCATGGGGGGATATTTGCCATAGTTGCCACAATTGGCGAGCGGGTTGGCAACCGCAGTTTTTTATTATGTTATTGTTGTTATTAGGAAGATGCTGCTGCCCATCTCCTTTCTGTTGATTTTTTATTTAAATAACCAGTTCAGTTTTTTCTATTATGTCAATAAGATCAAAAACTGTTATTCATCAGTATGTAATTTGTATCTAAATGTAATTTAAAAAAAAACTCTCAGTCAACTTAAACTCTATCTTAACTTTTATATTAAAATATATCGATATAAACTACCTACTACTTTACACGCGATGCCACATCACTAGAAAATTGCCATGTCGACCAGTCGCGTACGATACAGATTTTTTCAGGATAACTTATCATAAAAAAACGATACTTGATAAATACAAATACAAATGTTTGCTGGTCTTGAAAAAGGTCTACGAGCTTCAATTTTTTTTTATTATTTTACTAAAAATCTCTTTTAGAAAGTTTAATGCCCTTTAATTTGATGTAATGAAAAAGCCTGTACGGTGATTTGCCGCGGAATTATGTCCATCAAAGTCATAAAGTTCCTTTTAACTTCCATTATCAATAACTCTGGAAATAATGATCGTATAAAAAAATTTGAAGGATTTCTTTTAAAGTCAAGATTTTTGATCGAAGAAATAAAGATTATCGAGAAAAAATTGTTGGAAAAATGAATAAGAATTAAAAAATTGCTCATAATGGTAATTTTTTGGAAAAACCATAAATTTGAAGCTTCGGGGCACTAAGAAAAAATTACAGCGCTTTTAATTTCTCAGAGATTTCAAGGTTAAAAAATTACTGACGCTATCATGCTAGGCACTATAGACCTTATCATTCGTTCATCCATTTTATTCAAAGTTATACTAAGTTATCCAAGTATCCGTAATATGCGAATTTTTATCTTTTTTTCATTTCTGGTACCTGATGAGGAATGTCATGCAGTTTTCAAAACCCTCATCATTATTTACAGATTTATTGATTATCAAAGTTAAAAATAACTTTATTGCTTTGATCGATTATTCCGCGTCAAATCGTTATACAGGTTTTTTTGATTACGTCAAATTAAAGGTCAAATTTCATTCATTTCCTAAAAGAGCTTCTTATTGAAATAATGAAATAAACATTTTTTAAGCCCGAGACGAGCAAAAATTTGGCAATTTTTTTTCGGTATTTGCGTTAGTTAGTCCAGAACCAAACATGATAAAAAAATTCAATTTTTTTCGAGATGGTGAAATATCATCCAGCATGGCATTCGCGCAAATTAATAAAAAAGATAACCTTAAAAGATTTCGTCGTTTTAAAAGGTTTCATCGATGCGAGGTGACCTGAAAATTCGATACTCCTACAACAGAAATTAAATACAAGGTTAAAGGTGGTTAAAATTAATTTGATTATATTTGTTTATAGGAGAGGAGGCAAACGAGCATACGGTTCACCTGATGCTTAATGAGATAAAATGATGATGTGTCTCACCTAGTTTGAAAAGCATCTCCCGCTCTCCCTCAATTTGAGTCTACTTCACCTGAGGATGCATAGGCGTGTATAGGCGAAACACGTGTCGTATTATCGACGGTGCGGTGGTGTTCCTTTTCTAGTGTGGTGGTGTTGGGAGTAGTGGTGCTGGGATTAGTGGTGACAGAGGTAGTGCACCAATAGAGGGAGGGCGGGAAGTGCTCTTCAAACAAGGTAAGACACATTATTTTATTATGCGGATATAAGCAAATTAATTGTGAACAACTTTAATATAATGGATTTCCGCTAAGTAACACCAGATTCTGTTAATTATCGAAAATATTAGGTATAAGATTCATGAGTTTATTTCCTATATTTCTCACTTCTTCCTTTGCTGTTCAATATGTGACGTTTACATCAATCTACAGTCACGCCATATTTCTGGCACTTAGACCAATAAGTAGTGACCTACAAGTGCACATCTCACAGCTGGGAACAGATCTATATGGTGTAGGTATATTTGATAATGATGATGATGAACTTTTGGATTTTAAGGCCTATATCAGGGCTTTTTAATTTATTAAGGCTGCTTTTGAGGTGTGATAATTCTATTAACGAAAATTATTTTCATCTTTCAACATATAAACATGATTTTTTTTATCAACCTCAAATAAAATCCTAGTGTATTTAATGAGATGGATGAATTAATTTAAGTTCAACTCCAATAAACCAGCTTTTGTCTCAAAGTTAAGAAAATAACAGAAAAGGTCAAGAACATTGAATTTACATTACTATTCTGGTAGAGGCACTCCACAAGTAATCTTATTTAATAAAGGTGTAGTGGTTTATGTAAATTACGAATATTATTAGCAATAAATATTTTATTGTAAAGAAATAAGTGTTTATATAATGATTTCTATTTACGCGAATACTACACATTACGTGAAACTAATTTTACGGCTTTTATAGCTTTACGGATTCATAAAAACATGCATTAATCAATTAATGGTTGATTTCGTATGGTGACTGAATAGAACCGGAGACCCTTTTTACTGGAAACGAGGCATTCCATCTCAGTCCTCAGGGGTGACAACGCGTCAGTATTTTGATTCGTAATCGAGGATAAATGTACATGTCTACGGGCCACAACATCCACTTATCATCAGGTGGACTCTGTGGTGAGTAGCAAGAACCCTAGACGATTATTCTGATTTCAACGCATTCCATCTAGACCTTAGAGGTGACAATCTGCCTATCTCCACTTTGTAAAAAAAAGAGAGAAAAAGGTAAATTAAAAGATTTTGCAGCTGCAAAAGATAATTTAAAAATAAACGTTATATTAACAATAAATGATAACTTTTTTCTTCTTTGAGTGTGGTTCTTTAGCATTTCTTTAGGGAATTATTTTAAATAATTATTAAAACGTGTATATGAGTAAATTCGAGTACATTCGCAATATATATCACAATAAATGAACCACGATAAATATATGTGATAAAATAAATGAACTTAGAATTATTTTATTTTTGAAAGCATGTCCTTTTGTGTGTGACTTGTGTACATTTATTAATCTGTATATATCTTTTTTGTAATAGTTTAAAAATGAAAAATATTTTAAGACATCGCGCCTAGACTTATTTTGGAATGGCAGAATATTTGAACTGCTAGTTTTGAGTTCCATGTCCATATTTTACTAACTTCTATAACTTGATTTTGATAAACTTGAACTTAACTGTGCAACTTGAAAAATTTTAAAACATGGATAGTTTTTATTTAAATATGTGGTTTTCAAAATTAAAATATAAGTAATCTGTGGTAATATCAATTATTAGTTATTTTATACTCAATTTTTTTATTATATCCATATTTTATTAAAATATTTGCAAAAAATATTTAGTCATTTATACTTCTTAGCATGTAAATTGCTTAATGAGGTTAATTCATTATACAAGTGTGGTTTCATTGATTATGTAATCAAATCTTATACATTTAGATTGTCTGTGATATCCGCGGTAAGTTCAAATATATTACAAATATATAATACCTTACAAGTTAAAGCCTATATACACGTCACTGCTCCAATCCGTGTTCGCAAATTTTACTTGTCTTCGAATTTTTTTTCTTATTTCTTAGATATGCAGGTTTTCTTACAATGTTTTCTTTTACCGCCGAACACATAGTAAATCCGTATCAGTATTTAAAATTGCAATTAACAAAATCATTGGGATGTAACCCGGGTTGCTGTTATGAAAGCGGTTTATTTGTTATTTTATACTCAAATGTTTTATATTACTCATTTGGTATTTAAATACTTATTTTGCAACAAATATTCAGTCATTTAATACGTCTTGGCATGCATATATATATATATATATATATATATATATATATATATATATATATATATATATATATATATATATATATATATATATATATATATATATATACGCCTCTTTATGGGGTTATATTATGAAACATATGTGATTTCAATTATTATGTAAGTATTATTATGTAGTTTTTATTCGTTTTCAAATCCCGGGTTGGGGCAAAATAAAAAAAAATAGGCGAAATCAAAAAATTGGGTTTTTCTGTCAAGAAATTATCAGCCCGGAGTTAGGAAGTTGGTGGTGTTTCACTCCCGTGTCTCGTAAAAGCACGTAAAGCCGTTGGTTTTGCGCCTAATCTCTCTTCCTTTAATTACCGTCCCGTTGGACTATGACAGTGAGGAAATGGAGAGTGCACCTGTGCTTGCGCATACACTTGGGCACTATAATCCTGTCATTATTTTCGTAGTCTCCATTGAAGACTGAAACATTAGGTCTGGAGGACATTACTAAGTAAATCTTTTATTAATGTCTAGTGATTTCTTTGGATTAACTCCAAAAAATATTATAAACTACATGAAAATCTACAACTTATATTGATTACAATTATTTAATTTTGATGTTTTGTTTAATTGAAAAACACTTCAAGATCTTAGAATTTGCTTACGATAGCCCTAGTGGGGAATAGTGGACGAGGTTATTATAACAGTGTAATTTGTCCCGCCAAGAAACAATTAGTGTGGAAAAGTAGACGAAAATATTTTAAATAGTCCACCTGTGAGACATTTCTCGGGAAAAACTAGAATTTTATACGTGGTAGAGTCATGCTTTTTTTTGCGGATGGAAAATCATCTAATGACGCCTTTCGCTCTGGGTGGAGCGTAAGGGAGTGTCAGACTTTTACTGACTAAAAACCATCCGTGTTCCTTCAGTGCCCTTACGTTCCGGAGCCGCGGTATCTCTTTCGAACAGCCCGCAGCCCCGGCAGGCGTCGGCCCTTGCGGGCCCCTTCACGCTGCTGACAGCTCTTTGAGGCGCGCGTGGAACAAAACGCGCCGTCGACACGGCCTGTCGTCGTTAGACGGACGGACGGCGAGCTACCCATTGCTCGCCGTCCACAGGCCCGCGCCTACGGTGGCCGGGGGCCACGACGTAGCCCCCGACGCCCGGGGCGTCTCCCGCGGCGGCCGGGGAGGAAAGCTGCTGCTCTCTCCTTCTCCCGCTCCGCCACCTCCTTCGCTAGCATCACTGCTTAGCAGAAGGTGGTGACGGCATCCCATTCCGTCTCGCTCCGGACAATGGCTTCGACCAGGGCCGGACGCGAGAGGTCGCAGCCGCCTATCGCCGCTACGAGGACACGGCGGTGCTCCGCCCAAGCAGGGCACACCTCCACGGTGTGTTCCACCGTGTCCTCCGGTCCATTCTCGCAGTGGGAGCACCCGGGCGTTTCCTCCCGCCCGATTCGGTGCAGGAACCTCCCGAACACACCATGTCCGCTGAGGACCTGCGTCAGGCGGAAGGTGAGGATGCCGTGGCGTCTCTCAAGCCACTCCTCAAAGAGATCATTCGTTCATCCATTTTATTCAAAGTTATACTAAGTTATCCAAGTATCCGTAATATGCGAATTTTTATCTTTTTTTCATTTCTGGTACCTGATGAGGAATGTCATGCAGTTTTCAAAACCCTCATCATTATTTACAGATTTATTGATTATCAAAGTTAAAAATAACTTTATTGCTTTGATCGATTATTCCGCGTCAAATCGTTATACAGGTTTTTTTGATTACGTCAAATTAAAGGTCAAATTTCATTCATTTCCTAAAAGAGCTTTTTATTGAAATAATGAAATAAACATTTTTTAAGCCCGAGACGAGCAAAAATTTGGCAATTTTTTTTCGGTATTTGCGTTAGTTAGTCCAGAACCAAACATGATAAAAAAATTCAATTTTTTTCGAGATGGTGAAATATCATCCAGCATGGCATTCGCGCAAATTAATAAAAAAGATAACCTTAAAAGATTTCGTCGTTTTAAAAGGTTTCATCGATGCGAGGTGACCTGAAAATTCGATACTCCTACAACAGAAATTAAATACAAGGTTAAAGGTGGTTAAAATTAATTTGATTATATTTGTTTATAGGAGAGGAGGCAAACGAGCATACGGTTCACCTGATGCTTAATGAGATAAAATGATGATGTGTCTCACCTAGTTTGAAAAGCATCTCCCGCTCTCCCTCAATTTGAGTCTACTTCACCTGAAGATGCATAGGCGTGTATAGGCGAAACACGTGTCGTATTATCGACGGTGCGGTGGTGTTCCTTTTCTAGTGTGGTGGTGTTGGGAGTAGTGGTGCTGGGATTAGTGGTGACAGAGGTAGTGCACCAATAGAGGGAGAGCGGGAAGTGCTCTTCAAACAAGGTAAGACACATTATTTTATTATGCGGATATAAGCAAATTAATTGTGAACAACTTTAATATAATGGATTTCCGCTAAGTAACACCAGATTCTGTTAATTATCGAAAATATTAGGTATAAGATTCATGAGTTTATTTCCTATATTTCTCACTTCTTCCTTTGCTGTTTTGTTTAATTGAAAAACACTTCAAGATCTTAGAATTTGCTTACGATAGCCCTAGTGGGGAATAGTGGACGAGGTTATTATAACAGTGTAATTTGTTCCGCCAAGAAACAATTAGTGTGGAAAAGTAGACGAAAATATTTTAAATAGTCCACCTGTGAGACATTTCTCGGGAAAAACTAGAATTTTATACGTGGTAGAGTCATGCTTTTTTTTTGCGGATGGAAAATCATCTAATGACGCCTTTCGCTCTGGGTGGAGCGTAAGGGAGTGTCAGACTTTTACTGACTAAAAACCATCCGTGTTCCTTCAGTGCCCTTACGTTCCGGAGCCGCGGTATCTCTTTCGAACAGCCCGCAGCCCCGGCAGGCGTCGGCCCTTGCGGGCCCCTTCACGCTGCTGACAGCTCTTTGAGGCGCGCGTGGAACAAAACGCGCCGTCGACACGGCCTGTCGTCGTTAGACGGACGGACGGCGAGCTACCCATTGCTCGCCGTCCACAGGCCCGCGCCTACGGTGGCCGGGGGCCACGACGTAGCCCCCGACGCCCGGGGCGTCTCCCGCGGCGGCCGGGGAGGAAAGCTGCTGCTCTCTCCTTCTCCCGCTCCGACACCTCCTTCGCTAGCATCACTGCTTAGCAGAAGGTGGTGACGGCATCCCATTCCGTCTCGCTCCTGACAATGGCTTCGACCAGGGCCGGACGCGAGAGGTCGCCGCCGCCTATCGCCGCTACGAGGACACGGCGGTGCTCCGCCCAAGCAGGGCACACCTCCACGGTGTGTTCCACCGTGTCCTCCGGTCCATTCTCGCAGTGGGAGCACCCGGGCGTTTCCTCCCGCCCGATTCGGTGCAGGAACCTCCCGAACACACCATGTCCGCTGAGGACCTGCGTCAGGCGGAAGGTGAGGATGCCGTGGCGTCTCTCAAGCCACTCCTCAAAGAGGGGTCTTATCGCCGCTATAGTGGCGTGCCCAGCACGGGGTTGCGACAGTCGCTGTCTCCATGTCGCCATGAGATCGTGCCGGAAGTCTGTCCACTGCGCGATAACTTGCCGCGGCAGCGGGGTTTCCCCACGGCATAGTGCCTCCGCGCACCATTCGTGCAGGCACGCAAGGACTATCGCCTCCAGATCGCCGTAGCCGCAGTAGCCGCGAACCATTTTCACGGCAATCACCCTTTGGGGCGCGTTCTGGTGGTGGACGGCAAGCCGCGCCAAACCACGCGCCCACACCGGGGCCCCGTAAAGGGCCATGGACCGCACGATCCCCGCGTAGAGCCTCCGGCAGGAGGCGTTTGGCCCTCCCAGGTTCGGCGGGAGCCGCCTGAAGGCAGCCCCGGTCCGTTCCAGTTTGGGAGCCAAACGTCGGAGGTAGAGTCATGCTGCAGTTATATTAGTAGTATAGTTGTACGAATGGGTCGGCTCGACCGGGGAAGGACCACGCTCTCACAGAATACCAGCGTGAAATAGTAGCTTAATGCTGCTGTATTTCGTATGGTGAGTGTAGAGAACCGGAGACCCTTTTTACTAGAAACGAGGCATTCCATCTTAGTCCTCACGGGTGACAACGCATCTGCATTTTGATTCGTAATCGAGGATAGATGTAGATGTCTATGGGCCACAGCAACCACTTACCATCAGGTGGACTGTGTGCTCGTTTGTCACCCTATCCTATATAAAAAAAAGAATAAATTGTTTAACTTTTGAACTAGATTAGTAAGTGCATGTCTTTATTTACCAGAGGAACAATAATTTTTGTTTAGTTTTGTGCAAATTTTGACTATTTGCCACCGTTGTTAATTGAAAACATTATCGTAATGAGATCTGCCAAAAATATATCATCATCGTGCACGAAAAATATAGACGTTTTGAAATATATCTAAAACTAGCTACCTGTCCTGACTTCGCTTGGGATGATCAAATACATTTTATCAAATTATTCGTTGTTTTAAGTATTACTAAGTTTTTCTCATAAAATATATCCTAAATCACTTCTGAAATTATTCTAGGTGTGTTTGTGAAGTTTCATACAATCGGTTGAGCCATTCCGAAGGATCGACCGATCAGACGCACAGACTGACAACATTTTTACAAATAGTTATATATATACATATCTTATTAGCATATTAATAACCCCCTCAGCTCAGTATGAGGCAGTTATTTCAATATTATAGATAGGCATTTCAATTTTATTTATAGTTATGTGTGTGAAGTTAATTGTTTGTGGTGTTCTTATAGGAAGGTGTTTAAGATGTTACATAATTATGATAATTATATATATATATATATATATTAACATATATGAATAAACATACTATATATATGAATTTAATTATGATAATTGAATTGTTTTATTATAATTGAATTCATTACTTAGCGCTCGCTGTAAATTTCACAGTACGCGAGCAAACCGGGTTCGATCCCCGCCGGCACCAATGAAATTGTTAATTACAATTTTAATTGCTGCCTTACCACATACTCGACGCTGAAGGAAAACATCGTGAGGAAACTTGCATCTATGACAAATAAGAAAAAAGATATTTTGAAGATATATGAAGTTCCCCTACAGCGCGGTAGACAATTCCTTGCCCTAAAACCCTCTCAGGCCTGTGCCCAGGAGTGAGACGTATAGTTATGTATATAGGCTTAGGCTGTAACTTTATATGACTAGCGATTTGCTCCGGTTTCACACGGGTGATTTCCGGATCTAAATGCGAATCTAAACCATCTAGGGACCCATATAACCACACAAAAATTCTTCATAATCGGTTGAGCCGTCTTTGAATTTCAGCGAGACTAACGAACAGCAATTGATTTATATATATAAAGATGTTTGAAACGCTTTTCTATTCCTAGAGGTAATTAGAGATTGTAACTATGATAATATTTAAAACGTCTACCTGTACTAATTGGTTTGAAAAACGTTTGCAAAATTGTATACCTAAATTACACAAAAAAATAACACATACGCAATGTGTTAAACTATAGGTATTAAAAAAAACTTAAACAACATGCATTGATCATATACTGTGATGACACTAGGTAAAATACTAGGTCAAAGTCACGAAATTATTGTATTGCATCGACTCTTAATGCGTCTGCAAAATTTCAGATTATTCAAACGTCTGGAAGTGGATAAAAAGTGAATTTAAAAAATCCATTTCATGCACTCCTACATATATACATAGGTACATACAACAAGATCAAGCTTATACTATAATCTGTAATAAGAACTACTTACGAAGGTAAATCCTACACCTATACAAACGAGATATCCCCAGCCACCGTCAGGAGGTGCTAAGGTCTTGCTGTTTTTCCTCTCCGTCCCTTCGAGATGTGCGAAGGCTTCGTCCATTTCCTAGTAGTGATTTATCTCGATACAATTTTAAGGAGTCTGGTCAGAATAGTTCGCGAAGACATTAATAAGAAATTTCAATTAAAAAAAAAAACATGGTCTAATGAAAAACCGATCCGCGCACGTCCGGTCTACACAGTTTCTGTCACCGCATTGAGTTATACTTAGCCGGCGGTTAAATAAGGCTCTAATTCTGTCAGTTCTGTAATTGACAAAATGTGTATTAGTAAATCCTACACGCCGTTTATTAACTTTATTGGTTTAGAGATTTTAACAGATGATACGACAGGCTGTTGAAAAATTTTCGTTACGTTCATCGACAAGATTAGTCGGTACCTCTTTTTCTTTTCACAGTTATATGTTTAAAATAATATATATTCACTTAATTTAATGTAATCATTTTAATAAATCATCGATTATTATTCCACGGTTCTGAGGCCCGGTGTCATCCGAAAAAAATTATAGCGATATTTTAATAATGACATGCTAATGTAGAGTAAAACATTATGAAGTAGAAACAGGTTACGGTTAATGTAAAAAAAAAATAAAGGTAAAATATGATATATGATAAAATATAATATGTCAGTTAAAAGACAAACTAAAATTTAGTAAAATAATTAAATATTATTAAATAATGTAATTCTTTAAATAAACAAGCTGAAAACGTTCTTGAATAGAACACAACCGACCTCTAAGGTTAAGTCAGTTTTATATGAATATATATTTACTTCTTTTCCTACTTCTGAATATAGGCCTCTATCCACGAAGCACTATTCTGGGTTAGTTGTGACCGACTCCCGGTTACGCGTCGTCTCAATCTAGTGGACGGTTTGAGCTTAAGATAAAGCTAATTCTTAAACTTGAACACGCCATTTTAGGCTCTTTTTACTTAAAAATATCATAAGTAAGTTATTATCGTTTTAAAATAGGTCTTCAAAAATTATAGCGTATTTGCTATCCTTCACGTCAACTCTAATCGATTTTTTTTTACTAACTGGCTTTACGGCTTTGTGTTCTAGCCCTTCTGAGCCTATCATTTCTTTCGGAATCTTCATTTTATATTCTTTTTCTTCACAATATGCTGATGCGTCACATTGCGAAGTCCGTGGGAGATTTTGACGACGTCTCAACCTAGCGGACAGTTGATGACGACAGCCACTCAAGTTCATAAGGCGCCCAAGCAATCAAAATAACTTGAGGCTTATATCGCCATCAAAGTTTTTTGTTTCGTTGTTTTCTCTAATAGTTCACACGCTCGGACACTTAATTCACAAAATCGCATCACTTTTAGGAATCAAAATCCACTTCAAACCATTATTCAAACGACAAAACAGGAGCGACAATCCGTCTACGGCCAAGTTCCCGCCAAAATCACCACCGATTTGGTAGTATAGTTAATATAGATTAGAGTTTTATTGTATTTGACTTCCCGTTGTCTTCTCTGTTATCGATACCAAATCTATGACCTCACCGGTTTGGTTTTTTAAGATTTGTATCAAGATATTTCGTGCATACATTAAAACATAAAGAAATATTTTCGAGCCCCGAAATCGGTTCTAACGAGTTACATACACTGTTTAGGAACTTCATATTTTTGGGTACCTACCTTTGGGTTGATAAATATGAAAATAAATTTATATCTGGAAAATAACTTTATATCTTTATATTAGATATTTCTCTAAACTCTCCCCCTAGAATTTTTTTGATGATATGGAGTTTTAAGAATTTGATGAATAGAAAATCATATTGGAATAATTTTTTCTCATTTTTTCGTATAATATTATATTAAGAAAATCCTTTCAGAAAAAATCACCCAACTGTCATCATCAAAATCACTTAAACATCAACTGTGCTATCACAAAATCATAGTTGAACGTTGGACAAGTCTCAGTTCCCTGGGATATCTATGGAAACATACATTGTTTGCACAATTTTCTTTTTTATTGAGCGAGGGTTCAGGGCATGGATAGATATCAGCAGGGCGTAGCAGTTTATGATGAGCACTCTATTTCTGCAGGATAATGTCGTGTATGGAATATTATGGTGTTTCAGAAGTACAAATTTTTTATTTACCTGATGTTCACGATAATTCTGTGTTCACTACAGTACTTCCTTTACCTTCAGGTTGATGGGTATGAACTGGGCAAAGACCACAGCAGCATTCGTGGAGACGGTGCGGAATGCTTTGATCGTCTTGGTGGCTAACCCTCGTTGTATTCGCTCCAGACGTTTCCTGACCTCTTCTTGGACACTACAATCCTGCTCACCTGGTCTGATGAGTACGCATAATCCTGCTCACCTGGTCTGATGAGTACGCACAACCCTGCTCACCTGGTCTGATGAGTACGCACAATTTGTAGAAATTTTTGTTGACTTCGTAATGATGTAGATTTTTATAGAATAAGAGTGACAAACGAGCACATATTCCACCTGATGGTAAGTGGAGACTGTGGTCCATAGATGTCTGAATGATGACATTAATAGCCAATTAAGAATCAAAATGCAGATGCATTATCATCTCTGAGGATTAAGATGCAATGCCTCGTTTTTAGTAAAAAGGGTCTCTGGTTCTCTACACTAACCATACTAAAGACAGCAGCTACTACTGTAAATACTACAAAAGAAAACGTGACGTTTTTGAATTTAAATACCGTACTAAATTTTTGAACTAGTACGTTCAAAAAATAAGTTGTGTAGCTTCATCACCATTCGTCATTTTAATTTTATTAGAGACAACCTAAAATTTAAAACGATTTGCAGCTGTTTGAATATAAGGTTTTAGAAGTAAATATTTTATAAATATCACGATTTATAAGTTTATAAATCTCAAAAGTCAAAGTTTATAAGTCCAATTTATTGTCTTTATATGGAAGTGATGGAAATTTTTTTCACTTTATCGTCTCATCTCGCAAACTTCATAGTTTCATAGCTTTTTTCAAAATAACCATATGAACAATGTATGCCAGTAAACACTGACAACAATGATGTGCTGAAGCTCAACACATGGCATTTTACAGTTCGGTCACGGTAATATTAGATAATATTACCGTGGTTCGGTCGACAGAGAGACTCCATTATCTTTAATTATATAGTATATAATAAAGTTCACGATATAAATACTTATTTTAATATTATGGTGAAACCGCGTAAATTCTGTCAAAAATGTGTACTGATTTTAATTATAGTGATTATAATTTAGTAACGATTCAATAATACAAAAATATGTATGTAGTTACTGTTTAAAAACAACTAAATTTCTATTTCTTGGCCCAACACATCTTGTAGGTATATTTTGTTGAATCGGTGTTTACAATTCTATGACTGTCATTTTGTGAAATTATACAATTTACCATTTGTGCGCTGTATTCTAGAAATCCAATTTATTATCATTATTGCTAGAGATTACCTCTTTTGTCTCATTTTCTAATTTAAAATACTTGAAATTAATTCCAAATTCAATCATAGTCATAGCTTCGCTGAGTTAAAATATGAATAATAATATAGCATATTTGCTGAGTCTTATACCTACTATATGTGCAAAGGTAATACCTATAGAGTTATTTATATAAATTCAAAGAATTCAATCATTATAATTATTACAACAATTATTCATTAATAAGAAATTTATATCATATCTTAGTTTATTTTCCTGTGGTAACCAGTGTATGTAAGACAACGTAAACAAGTTATCTTTATGTACAATTGAGTAATTAAGATATTCAATATATTTTAATTATTTATTTTTGTTTACATTGCCTCTCATCCATCAAAAATGATTAATGTACGTGTCATCGAGAGTCTAGCTGGTCCATATGTCACCATCGTTATCCTCATCATTACAACCCTTTACAAGTCCACTGATGAACATAGGCCTCCTCGAAGGAATGCCACAAGGCACGGTCCTGAACCACCTGCATCCATCGACTTCCTACATGTCTTACCAGGTCGTCACTCCATCTAGTGGGGGGTCGCCCGACACTACGCCTACCGGTACGAAGCTGTCATTCGAAAACCGTTTCTCTCCATCGGTTGTCGGTTCTTCGAGTTATATGACCGGCCCATTGCCACATCAGCTGACTTGTCCGTTGGGCTATGTCAGTCACTGATTCTACTGTGGACATCCTCATTTCTAAGTGTATCACGCAGAGAAAATCTCTTCGTCATTAAAATATGAAATGAAAATTAATATAATGTTTCACTAAAAACTATTAAAATTTTATTTTTATTTAAATAATACTAATTTTTACGGATGTTATCGCGTATATTAACTTTTTATAATATACCCGATGTTTCGAGCACTTGACAGTACCCATAGTCACGGGGGGGGGGGGGTCTGAGATGTTCAACGTCTAGATGTCATAGTTAACCGCGGTTACCATAGATTAAAATTATTTGAACATAGTGGAACATTTGAAATTAGTTGAACATCTCAGATCATAAAAGGCTTTCTCTTTTGCGGCGTGGGACAGTGAATCATCATCCCTGTGCGGAAATGGTAGTAATAGCTTACAGAAATTCTCTCGGACAGTCTCACGAGATACCAGAATGCACGGGTTCCCGAAAGAGGGAGAACTAATTTCTCGCCAATACTGCCAATGTACTCATACTTTGCCTTGGCAATAACTCTTTTGAAAAAGCTGGAGGTGAAGTTATACTTCTTTTTATGTTTACCAGTGTTTACATCCCGAGTCGCTGAAGCGTAAACCCAGACCGGATAAGACTCTTGCTTACTGCGTAATGCATTCTTACAGAAGCGATCAACTAAAGGTTGGGATCTGCCTCCGATGGGTACCACGGATGATGGAATAAATATTTCCATTCCCTGAGCACCACATCTGTGAAAGAATCAACGACAGCCCTGGGATCATCCAGCGAGAAGCAAACCTGCCGGTAGGATGAAAAGAAAGACCGCCTTCCCTCCCAATCCACCGACCTGTAATGCCAAACGCGGCGGCAGCGTGCAGAACTCAACCGCGAAGGGAGCTTGAGTGGCACTACACTTCAGATCAGATAATGGTCCGAGGAGCCAAGGGGGCGTCGACTGAGACTTGATATCCATCCAGATGATAGGTCAGCGAAAGGTCCAACAGGGAAGGCGCATGATCTTCCACATCTGGAACCCGCGTAGGTGAAGTAACCAGTTATGTCAGACCATATGCCAAAGCAAAGTCAGCAGCTTCACCGTCTCCAGTTAATAGTGGATGGCGTTTAGATTCGCGTAGAGCCCACTGATATTGCAAAAATCCGCAGATAGCGTGGCAGGGGTCGCCATAAACTTTTTGCTCAGTTTGCCCAGAGCAGTTTTTGTCTTGAGCGGAGTTTTATCCCACCCCCAGAAAAAGCGGGCAGCCTGAGCATTTATACTCAGGAGTGGAGTAGATTTGTCGTGGATGCTCAGCGAGGGATTCTCCATTACAAGGGGTGGTGGTACCCTTCTCGCTGGGCCTCTGGCCCAGGCCGCTGGCCTCCTGCACTCACTGACTTAAACGAAGCAGAGCTTCTACTTAACGCTGGTATTCTGTGAGGTGTTGGTATAACCCCGGTTGGAGCCGACCCATACGTGCAACAATAAAAGCTGCCGCATTGGTCTACCACCGTTAAAATTTAAATTTTTGCAATCTGCATTTAACATGTTTATTATGTATAGATACGACTAAATGATGCTCCATGCAAGCTTAATTGCTTATCTGCGGTCCTTTTAATTAGTTATTTAATTTCATTAATCTACACTATAATGTATTTTTTTAATTTTTAGAATAACTTAACAGTCTTCTTTGTTAAGGTACTTAGGTAAGATAGGTTATAAAGTGAATGTAGGTGGTGACGATGAGTATTAACGCATGAACACATTAACGTATTAACACACATTGTCCATGAAGAAACTGTTTTTGAGCGCTGATACTCAATTTGATGTTAAGGAGTTAAAACGCCTTTCGTTGATGATACTACGATGGTAATCAATGCAAGCGTGGAACTTACCTAGACGAGCCGACCCATTCAATTTTGAATCAAAATCACTGAAGCTTAGTTCTACTACTTTATTTTTGCTTACTGCAATAGTGTTTATTTGCAACAAATCCCATCTCCAGTTTCAGTTTCCATCTAACACCACTTTGACAACCATAGGATGGTACACGCGGTACCATATTATAAAAATTATAATCATCTTCACAACTGTCTCTCAGTAGGCTTTTAAAGCTAATTACTAAAGGTATGCCATTACGAGATTGCGCTATCAGGCATGCATTTCAAACTGCAGTACCCAAGTTTAACAGACCGCATATGGCAAGCAGCATTGACCATCCCGACTAACCTATACTCGTTAGCCCAGCGTGATGAAGATCTGGAAATCAATTAACTAAGATCCATATGTAAATTAAAATAATGTGTATTACCTAATTTAAAGAGCGTGAACTTTAAAGGCAAGCTTATGGCCGGTGAACTACCGGATTTGTAACTAATTGAATTGGTACGATCCCCTCCTGCGTTACTAAGTGTTTGATATTGAGTTATTGAAATATGTCGGTAATGTGATGATTAATTACATAGCGACCGAATTCAATGATATTGTAATATTGCACCACAAAAAGGTACTAACATCATAATATTAAAATCAAATTATCGATTAATTTGCTCGATGTTTTATCAGTGCTTGAAATTTTTAATTTTAATGTCAATGTTAATTACCTTACTATGATATTAACAGAAATGATCGTCTATGTTTTTTTGTTAATTTCCACGTGTCATTTAAGCTGGAAATCATCCCAACGATATTTTAAGTTTTATATACTTAATTATTATGTTAAGATTTAGTAAAGAATTGGTGACAATTACTGACATAAGAAAAAAATTGTGACTTAATTCTTTAGGAGGAAATTATGTGACTAAATTTCTTTTGGAAACCATTTTATTGGGATAATTCTAGCTTGAATTCAAGCTAGCAGTTCTCCTCGAAAACACTATTCCTGTGCGCTTTTGAGATATGATTCCTATTTCAATATTTAGTGAGCAATTGGTGAGTATCATTTACCGAGATTGAAACATTGCTCCAACGGAACCAGAGTTATACATATGCCTTTGGAAAGATTCTGGCTTGAAGATTGTATGTCACAGAACAACTCCAGAACCCTTTGTATTTCGCTGTGAAATATGTGTCAAGATTTATTGACTGTCGTCGTCTATGTGGCAATGACAAACATTTGTTTTGAAAGAGGTAGACAATGTGACAATTCAATATGTAGAGTTTTGACTTTGCTTATTATAGTATAATATGAAGTGTAACGAATTAAACATTATCTCAATCGCGAAGGATACATAACATCTACTTAATTCTTCCGGGACGGTCCACTTCTAGATCTGGAATTGACTCGTGCTTTTTTAATTGTTTTTTACGAACTACTTACTCAAATTACTTAATTTTTGGTAAAAGTTAAGAAGAAAAGTAGCAGTCTCTGAATGTCCTATAATTTCCACGGACTGAATAATTTAATATCGCACGGTAAACACACTGCAGCTAAAAATTAGCCACTGCCATTCTAAGCCATGACATTTTAAAGATACTACAGTGAGTAGCTTTAGCTGTGCATCAGAGCTCTATTTATATTTAAAATGTTTGCCGGTATATTTAAAATAAACTCAAATCTCATAGTCTGATGATGAAAATTGGCATCAGAACAAGGCGTCTACCGGACATAGGCCGAGGAATGCCCCAAAGCACGGTCCTGAGCCACCTGCAACTATTAACTTCCTGCATCTCTTACCACTCCATCTAGTGGGGGCTCGCCCTATACTTCGCTACACGAAACTGTCACTCGGTTCGACACTAATTCAACTCACCAGAATAGAAAAATGAGTGAATAATATGTACAAGGGACGTTCAATGTGTTCTCGGTATAGGGTGATTTTTTTAATAATGTGGGTAATTAAAAAAATTTATTTGCTAACGACACTACCTGTTGGTATAAATATGAAATTTCTCCATTATAACTTCATTACTTCTTATGTATAACATATGAATCGACGATGTTGAAAAAAATTGAATAACGTGCGGTGATTAAATTCCTCACCAAACAAGGAAAAATTCACAAAAGTATCAATGAAGCAATCGTAAATCTTTACAAAATCTCTGTTCTATCAATGTCCCCGGGTAGTTCAATCACAGCGGCTACAGAAGAAAATTTGAAAATTGATTAAAACTACTTTTACGGATTTCTTTCGCGTTTTATTTATTTTATTTTTAACCCGACGTTTCGGGTGCTTTCCAGCACCCATGGTCACGGGGGACTGAGGTGACTGACGTCCCGATGTCAAGGTTAACCCGGAGTACCTTCAGGTTTTTTAATTATTGTCTTTGGTCCGATCTATTTGAAAATTATTGAAAAACTAGTATTAGAAGATGCACGAGTAAGATTTAAGATGTTAGCAGAAATGGCTAACCTATCCGTTGGTGCCATAAACACCATATTGCAAGACTATCTCAACCTCACAAAAGTCAGTGCAGGATGGGGGGACGCAAATGCTCGCTACACTTCAGAAGCAGGCGCGGGTTGACTGTCGTAGGGAGTTTTTAAAACTATGTGGTGACGACCCAAGAAGTGTTTTCGATATGACTCTGAGAGTAAACAGGAGTCTACGCAATGTCATAAAAGGGATCAGACCCCTCCTGTCCCCAAAGAAGTTCAAAGTCACTCCATAGACCGGTAAAATCATGACCACACTGTTTTGCGATTCCAAAGAAATACTATCCTACTATTGATCGAGTACACGAAAAAGCACGAAACTAAGAATATTTTTTTAAGGAAAGAAAAAGCTTTTTTCACGAACAAGTAAATGTATTGATGTCGTGGGAGACTATTGAAAAATGAGAAATATTCCATAATTTTATCTTTTTTCTAACATACCCATATCGATAATACATTGAACGCCCTTCGTATACAGCTATGCCAATTCACATTTTCTTAAAAGCTTAAGTTACTGTATCAGTGCGTTGAAAAAAGGCTCGTAGAGGCAAAAAGATAAATTATTTTTGCAAACATTACGAAAGTTGTCATTTGCAAATACAGAATTTATAAAACAGGCTCTTTTTATCTCCGAGATGGATGATCCCGTTAACAGTAAAAACACCGCCCTAATTCAAAATAGCTAGAAGAGAAGTTAACAAAAAACAGATACTTGAAGAAGATCTAAGTGAATATTTACTCATCACTCGGATGAAGTGACGTTACGATAGCGTTTCAAAACTTGAAATATAAACGGTTTTTTTGTTAAAATACCATAATTATTTAAAACTGATTTAAATAGTTCAAGTTCTTATCTCGCCAGTCAGCAAGTTCAAGGTCACTGCTACGATATACGTTGGAGTCATAAAATATAAGACTAACTAAAATGTAAGAACTAGTAAAAGTTGCTGTTGCTCTCTTCACTAAATAAAAATAGAAATAGAAAGAGAAGAAAGAGAGATAGAGAGTTAATTAATCGTAAACTTTAGTCATCGATAAACAACCATTATAAATAAGGCCGTTAATTTTGTTATGCAGTTCATTACGAAAAAAATTACTTCCACAAACTTATTAAGCCATAACTATGTTATCAACCACTTTATAATTATAAATTACTATTACTCGTGTTTACTTTGTTGTTAGTACACACCTACTTACAATTAGTTTGCACGCATTGAACCGCAAATGAGGAGGAAACCAATGAAAAAACTTAAGCCGCCCCAATCCACCTTCACACCCACTTCAGCTCTAAGAAGATAACTCAAGTTAGTTCTAATTACTTTGTTCTATGAAATTGTGATTTAATATGATTAATTAAGTTATTATAGTGGTAGATTATAATATTAAATTTATAGATAATTTAAATATGAGAAAAACGCATATAAAATTTATTGTTAATTGTTAATTTTTAAACGTTATTTACGTAATTACATCAATAATCATATAATGTACATTGAGGCAGCCGTCCGAGTTACGTCGGAGTGCGGGCCGGACTGAAAACCAGTGTCGGGATCAGAGCAATTCGTGTTTCTGTATCTCGATTTTTACTGAGTCCTGTTCATTTCACGGTCTTATGCTGCTACACAGACTCATTTTATATTATTTTTACATTTTTGTTAATTTAGGGAAATATTGTTTTATTTTCTGTTTAATTCCAATTTCTTGCTTTGTTTTGTATCTATTGTGATTAGACCGTGAATAAACGTTTTTCTTTCTTTCTTTCTTGTCTTTTATACTTGTAGAGCCAAGCTGCGGCTATATTATGGTTGTAGTACAAATGGATCGTTCGAACAGGAAAACCACGCGCCACAGAACACCAGCGTAAAATAGTAGCTTAATACTGCTATGTTTCTTATGGTGAGTGTGGAGAACCGGAGAGCCTTTTTCTTGGTCCAAGGCGTTTCATCTTAGTCCTCAGGGGTGGCCACGCATCTGCATTTTGATATACCTGAGGATAAGTGTAGATGTCCAAGGGTCACAGCATCCACTTACTATGTGTTCGTTTGTCACCCATATTCTATTAAAAAAATCTCAATTTGGTTTTATGTAAAGTGATCAACGACAAGTGTATGTAGAATTTGAGTTAATGTAATTTAGGATTGCTTCGTGCCCCTACAAAAAAATTATAGCAATATTTTGAACTTAAAGTGGTGCCGCTTATTTTAATCTTGCTGTCAAACGTTACGACCACAGTCTAAATGTATAGGTTATTTATACTAATACAGTGCTATTATTCTAGATTTTTTGTTATCATTATAAAATCTCTCTATAATGGATTATTCGTACAAAAGGTTCAGTATTAACACAGATTACCTCCTAATAGATACCGCATCATGGAATATTTATTCTGTTTCGATTTCACCAAATTTCGGGTTGCGGGGGACGTGTCAAATGCGCTGTGATTGGATAATTCAAGGTTGAACTTAGAATGCTCCGAACCATAGTGATGGGACAGGGTTGGGACGTTGATCGATAAATTTGGGATTTATTGATTATGGATAAATAAATGAATTGATCAATTTTTATTTGAAATTTATTAAAAAATAAAACAGTGTATATAAATAAAAGAATATATATGTATATATATATATATATATATATATATATATATATATATATATATTTGTACATGTAATCTTATGATTTATTAAATTTACGCGAACACTACAATTAAATACAACTATATAATTATATGGATTTTATCGCGTTTAATTAATTTATGGTCACGGGGGGGGGACTTAAATGTTTGACATCTCAATATCATAGTTAGTCCGGCTATCTTCACTTTTTGAATATAGATTTTTGGTCTCGATCTACATACAACGAGCTTATAGTATCTTGAAGTCTTGCAGTGGTATGCTTGGTTTTAGATAGATTTTGTTAATTATAGGATGCCAAGCAGATGGCAGCACCCATCCACCGACTGTGGCCGGCTTCACTCGGTCGCTGTGACGTAGGCTTGTGACCCAAAGCTTGTTGTCTTGCAATACTTGATTCACATGCTGAAGCTCGGCAGCCAGATGTATTCTGTCACAGATCCCTTGTGCTCTCTGAAACAAATATTTACCCACAGTAGCAAACTATGAAGAATGATGGTGAGATTCACCATTTAAATATCGGTTGGTATAGGCCTTTTTCCTATACATAGTATGACCAATAGTGTTATCAGAATTTCGGATGACTAAAACATCTAGGAAAGCTAAAGTATTATTTGCTTCTAACCCCATCGTGATTTGTATTTTGTAGGTTATGGAGTTAAGGTGGTCTAAAACTGCAGTTGCTTTGTCAGACGGTAAAATTTTGAAAGTGTCGTCTACGTACCGCTTGTAGAATCTTGGATTTATAGGAGCAGTAAGAAGGGTTTCTCCTCAAATTCTTCATGATATATGTCGGCGACTATAGGAAATACAGGTGAGCCCGTCGCCACACCATCAACTTGCTTGTAGAACTCTTCTTTCTACAATAGATAGTCAGATGTGAAGCAGTGTTTGAATAATACTGCGTATTCTGCAGGCATGTTGTTATCTTGTAGCTTCCTAGTTACAATTGAGAAGCAGTCATCAATAAGTAGGCATGTGAATAGTGACTAACCACCAAAACTGACCATAGTTTCATTGTCAGCGAGATGTATGTCTTTTATCTCACTAACAAAATGGCGCGAATCCTTTGTGTGTGTTCCGATATGTCCTTTCGGTGGTGACAGTATTTTTGCTTAGTGTTGCACCTAAAAGTAGTATTATTAATTTAAAAAACCATACGGTACGTGTTTCAAATTTAGATGTACTTAATAATAATAATAATAGGATATTACTGAAGTTCATGCAACACTAGAATAACATTAATCACACTATAACTTTCACTTGTTATATGGTTTACAAATCCGTTAAAAATAGTTTAATTTCGACGTGTAACATTCAATTCAAAGTAACAGTAAATTCATTAAATATTAGAATATACCACTTAATGCTATTACTTATTGTGTAATTTTCACCATTGGTATTATACTTTTTTTTAAATGTAAAATTCCATACTAAAACTGGCAAGTATAGAGATAGTGTAGCGGAATCCACCATCCTTCTACGGTTTTTCATAATATGAAGATTGTCTTCTGTGAAGTGTCTTGAGCATAGCACACTATTTTTGGTGGGCAACCATTGGTCCCCTCGACATGTAGCGTCGATCCACATCTTTTCCTTTCGGGGTATTTAGGAAACCTATAACATATAGGTACCACAATTATACGCCACTATTTGTATAAAATAATGACTACAAAAGAAAAGTAAACGATGACCAAACAAATATCGACTTACAAATCACAACACTATCGATACACGTGCTGTCGTTAGACAAAGACAACTACTTTAATTTACGTAATGAGTAAAAGGGACATATTAAAAAGATATCAACGGGTGCTCAAATGATATCGCTTTGCAACATTTAATATCCAGTGTAAGTTGAACTCCGGTGCATTTGAAATATGTTAACGTGACAAGAATAAAATTTACTTACCGATGAAATATTATGCCATCTTTTTGATAACTGGATGTCTTAGCTGACTTGCCACACCATTTCACTACATAGGAAGCCATTTGTATTTTGGATACAAAAATTATTTTTAAATTTTCAAAAACTCGGACGTGCCTACGGGTCACAAACTTTGTCGACAATTATATCGTGATTCTTAGCGTCACTTCATATGCTAGCTACAGCAAGTATATGTTGCGCGCGTTTGTGGCCCTGTTTGCGGAATTTATTAGGAGGTAATCTGTGAGTATTAACATGTATAATAAGTAAGAAGACCTAATAAAATTATTTTACGGATTTCATTGCGTTTAATTAACTTATTTTTAATTCCCGACGTTTCGGGTGTTTTACAGCACCCATGGTCACTCATGGCCATATGGAAACCTGCCATCGATGCCCCTCTTGGCATCTCGGACCATTGTCTAGTCCGCAGTGTGGTGCCACTCACACTGAAATCGTAGTTGCATTCTGTAGGCTGCCGCCGTGTTTGGCACTATAGATCGGCTGATTGGGATTCCCTGCGGTATTTCCTTGTTTGTATATATACAACAGTATATATATATATATATATATATATATATATATATATATATATATACTTGTTGGCGACGCGCCTATAAGAACATTTCAATTTATTATTTAACCGATTACGAATAACTTCTGAAAAGCAAATTATCGAGCAACAGTATTCCGATAAGAAAATGCTTAGTTGAATCCTAAAGAAATATCGAATTAATGATATGAAGGTCTTGGGTTCGACTGCCAGGACGGAACAGTTTATTGTTTTCCTAGTAATATTTTCTTAATAAATTCATATAGGGAATTTTTAAGATATAAATTATGTTACCGGATTTGTTCCCCGGTTGAAATCATCTTAATTTAAAGAAATATTAAAATAAAGTTAGAGACCGGATTTGTTCCCCGGTCGAGATGATCGCTGTGCATAAGTAGAATTAATGGAAATTGATTGCATAAGTATTGTCTTATGTAAGTTCGATATGCTTTGTATGAAAACAAGTGCCTATTTTCAATGCATTGATTCATGAAATATTTTGTCTATGTTATCTGATAAGAGACATGATAACTGATAAGAATCTGATTAGAAATAGTTTCCTACAGTTAGAGAATTGTGTAAAAGCAGTTATTCACCTAGTATTGTTGATATTAGTGTATACTTAACTTTCCATTTTTTCTGATAGTCGATAGACGTGCAAAAGTTAGTTGTTCAATTAGTGTGAGCTCATAGACGCACGCTAGCCACGTACTTAGGAGGCCAAATATGTAAAATTTAAATATTTGTAATTTCAGCAATTTATATATGTAATGACTTGTAAAACATTTCAGGTTGATTGTACGTGCAAAAAAGGTGAATTCTGTGTTATTTTTATGTGAAAATTCCTGTGAATAAGTGAAATAATGATAGTTTTGTATAAGAAATTTAAAAGTGTTTTAATAGTGAAATGTATAGAGAAAATGTAAATTAAACTGTTGTATTGATTAAGAAATGTATAATTTCATGTGGGAAACATTGTTTTAACTTTCTATGTTAAATATTTAAGAAATTTCAACTTGTTCAATGTGAGTAAAGTAGGCACATTTTGTTTAATAAATAAAAGGTTTTTTGTGATATAAGAATGTAACATATATCGTTGTAAAGATATTTTTTGTGCTATCTTTATAAGTAAATTGTATAAATGTATGTCTTATACAAAATAAATAATTGAGAAAACCGTGAGAGAGTGATAGTACAAATTGATGTAATTAAGTTGCGCGAGCGCGCAAATGGCGCGGCTCACTTTCGCGTATAGTTCAGGGGTAGCTCAGTAAACGAGTTTTTTTTGCAATTCGTTTAGACAGGGCCTTGTTAGAGTACGACTGACGTGTTAAATTAGCAATATGTCAGGTAGGGACAAGGGGGAACCACCCCCCAAGTCCAAAATACCGCCGGATAAGAAAGGGGTGTTAGAGAGACCACTTGCCATAAGGGATATGATGAACCCGGAGCGCACCAGAACGGTGCCAGCGTTCTCCCATATTCCTATGCGGAAACCCGTCTCGCCGCGGAAGGAGCCCGCAACGGGTGTCGCGCTCACGCCAGCCGTGTCTGAGCACACGGTTAGGCAGGAACCGTCGCCCCAACAGCAGCGGGCCAAGAAAACGGCCAGACGTCACACGCCTCCTGAGACCGAAGCCTCTCTATTTGAGAAGAGGCAACGGATAGGCTCCCAGCTGTCGTCCGACGAAGCACCATCCTCATCCGAAGATGAACATTATCACCAGATGATGACAACGAAGAAGGTGCTTAGATCACCGCCGAAGTCGCCTTCTCCACCACAACCCCCCCCCCCCGCTCCATATCACCGGACCGTCGTAGCCGAGATTCGGCTCAGTATGAGCAGGGGGGCGAGGAGTCTTACAGCTGGGGGTCTACCACCTATGCAACCCTGGCAGCATCCGCCGGCCGATCATCGCCGGTGACAACTTCAAACCTGTCCGGGCTCCCGCAGGACGATGGTCAACGACCATCCACCAGCTATGCCCATATGGTAGCTGCACCAGCAGTGCCACGCCCACAACCGGCGGCAGCGCCTACCGATAAGCCTGCCGACCAGGAGAAAACTAGATATCCACCAATAGTAGCTGAATGCCTACCGGATTGGACGAGGCATTTTAAGGAGCTCAACAGAATGTTGGGCCACCCTTTGAATGCCCGTCCGTTCGGGAAAGGCGTACGGTTCACGCCACAGAGTGCCAATGAGTTCCGTACTGTTCAGCGCTATATGGTGGAGTTGAGCAAAGAAACACCAACGCTGTCCTGGTACTGCTATACCCCGGAGGAGGATAAGCCCACGAAGGTGGGCATCCGGGGTCTACCTATGGGCACGGACACCAAAGCTATAGAGGAGGCCATAAGGGCAAAAGGCTTCCCAATTAAATACGTCAAGGCAATTCCACCACGTAGAGGCGGACCTGGCTGCATCTACTTTGCCCAATTGGACCACCTGAGCCTGGAGCAGCTCCAGAACTTATATAACACCGATGAACTCCTCTTTATGAGAGGGGTCGTCATCGAGGCCTGGCAAAGAAAAGCAGGACCGGCTCAATGCCACAGATGCCAGGCCTTCGGGCACGCCTCTGCCAACTGCTTCAGGCCAGTGAGGTGTGTGCGCTGTGCCGGGGAGCACATAGCAAGCCAATGCCCTAGGGGTAGGGAGGAGGAACCCAAATGTGCCAACTGTGGCAAGAACCACACGGCAAACGACCGCCGCTGCCCAGTCCTGAGTAGGACTGCCAGGAGGCAGGGGATAACCTTACCGGGGCTACTCCCGGAGGCCCCCAAAAGGATCCCCCAGAGTCGCCCGAAAGCTGTGACCATCCAGCAAGACGGGTGGGCAACCATTACAGGGAAGGGCAGGCAACCAGCCCCCCCCCCTCCCGTAACACCAAAGGAAACGGTGGAACCCATCGAGCCAAGGGCAACCACCGGGGTGACTCTACAGCCTCCCGCCAACCCTGCCACAGAACGGCAGCCCTCTAAGAAGAGGAGGCGGGAGAGGAGCAGGAAAAAGTCGCAGCCTCCTCAGGCTGTTACCTCTACCCCGACACCATCAGCACCAGTGGCCTCACAGGCGCAGATTACTCGGGAGACGACCAAAGGAGTGGGTGGAGTGCCAGAAAGGGCCCTACCAGAACGTAGAGCCCGCTCTATAGCTAGAGCGCGCTCCACCCACATGCCAAGAGGGCAGGACCAGGAACCACACCCGAGACAATTGCCAACGCCTTCACATAGGAAAGCACCCGCCACCGGCCTCGAGACAGCAGATGCCATACAACGTCTAGTTGGTATTGCTATCGAGGTCGGCACGCAAGTCCTGGCTGACATCAGAGCCGGGACTGACCCAATAACAGCGATCATGAAGGCGCTGGCAAATCTACTTGCAAGGCATTACGGAGGAGAGTAATCTGCGCCTCCTCTATTGGAACCCGGACGGTATCCAGCAGAAGCTCCATGAACTCCGCACTGTCGCCCAGCAACAGGACTTGCACATCATACTGCTGGGCGAGACAAAACTAAACCCAAAAACGCATATCAAGCTGCCAAATTACCACCTATACAGAAGGGACGAGGTCACCCCTCAAGGGGTCGCCTATAGAGGGACGGCGGTTCTTGTGAGGAGGGACATCGTCCACCAAGAACTGGATTTACCACCGTACCAGAGTATGCGTTCAATCGGCATAAGAATGGAGGCGGCGGGCGAGGAACTAAGGATCTACGCAGCATACCGCCCGCCAGGGACTCCATTCTGCTCCTCAGACATCCGGACAGTAATGGAAGGCGATACACCCACCATAATCGCCGGGGACCTAAACGCCAAACACCCGGCGTGGGGGTCCAGAGTGATCACCCCGCCGGGTCATGCACTATATGAAGACGCTGAGAGTAACAACTACGACGTTTTAGGTCCTGAAGAACCAACTAACGTTCCGACAGATCCGAGACAACATCCGGATGTATTAGACATCGTGCTCTCCAAGAACGTCAACTACCCGGTAGTGGTAGAGGTGCTATACGACCTGAGTTCACAGCACCTCCCGATTCTGATAACCCTTGGCACTAAGGCGGTGACTACGCCGCCCAGAGCATTTAAGACACGCATTGACTGGAGGCGCTATGCACAACATCTGCAAGCGAGACCTCCAGCTCACCAATTAATTAATACAGCGGACGACGTAGAGGCCGCTGCAACCAGAATTACCAAAAACATCCAGGAGGCCCTCCACGCGGCCTCTACGATCGTCCCGATCACAGAAAGGCGTGACGATCTGCCGCGGGAAATTAATATCAAAATAAAGCGCAAAAGAGCACTTAGGAGGCTCTGGGCGCGTACTCGCTGCCCAAGAATAAAAGCACAATTTAACACCTTATCGGAGGAGCTGTCGATTGCAGTCCGGGCCTACAGAGGAGAGGCCTGGGAGCGGCGCATATGGAAGGCGGAAGAACAAAATGCGTCGCTTTATAAACTGAATCGACAGCTAACCAAAACCAGACCTCCCGTTTGCCCGCTTACCAACATCGCGGGCGAACGATGCTATGATGCCAAGGGCAGAGCGGATATCCTAGGAGAGCACTTCGAGGAGCAATTTATGCCGAATCCTGCAAGTGCGGAGTATATGGAGCTTCATACATTAAAGGAGAGTCGCGTACAGGAGTTCCTGTCGTCACCTGCGCCGCCTCTTGCAGGAGAGTGGTTCATTTCCCCCGCCGAATTGCGGAGGACAGTAACCTGCCTGCAACCGAGGAAGGCGCCCGGACACGACGGGATTACCAACGCTGCACTCCGACAACTGCCCTATAAAGTCCTAGTAGAGATTGGTCGACTCTACAATGGGATACTGCGGACATCCCACTTCCCGGAGGAATGGAAAAAAGGTAAAATTATCGTCTTGCCGAAACCCGGGAAGGACAGGCGTAAAGCTTCCAGTTACAGGCCGATTACGCTATTACCACACATAGCTAAACTGTTTGAAAGATTGCTGCTAAGACGTCTCCGTCCGTGCATCCAACTTCGGGCGGAGCAGCACGGATTCAGGAGGGGTCACTCTACAGTCACACAGCTGACTAGAGTGCTGCACCTGCTTGCGGCAGAGTACAATCGTGGCCGCATATCGTTGGGCGTCTTTCTCGATATCGAGAAAGCGTTCGACCGGGTGTGGCACTCAGGATTACTATATAAGTTACACGAACAGACCAGTGTCCCCCCTGCTATGTTGCGGTTAATGGCGTCTTTCCTGGAAGACAGGAAGTTCTACGTCTGCGTAGAGGACGCCGAGTCCGCAACAAGAACCATCAGTGCCGGCGTCCCACAGGGCAGTTGTCTGTCTCCAGTCCTGTACGCGGCATACACGAACGACATCCCAACATTGGCAGGCAGGCTGCAAGAATGGGAGGACGATGTTGAGCTGGCGCTATACGCGGACGATAGCGCCTATTTCACCTCGTCCCGAAGAGCCCATTTAGCCACTGCCAAAATGCAGCGTCTGCTGGACCTGTTGCCACCATGGCTGAATGAGTGGAGGATGGTCGTCAACGTTGGTAAGACGACCGCTCTGCTCACCCGTCGCCTCAGAAATTTACCACCACCACTAACTCTCGACGGCCAGAAGATCGCGTACGAGAAGGCCGTGACATACCTAGGGTGCCGGATCGACCGGGCGCTGCGCATGACTGCGCACGTCGACTTCGTCGTCCGCAAAGCCAGATGTGCGCGGGCGATGCTTCGTCCGGTACTGGCATCTAAGCTGCCAATCAAAACCAAGCTCCGGATATACAAGATGTATATCACCATCACCACCTACGCTGCTCCGGCCTGGTACGCGCTTCTGAGTGACCCTCTGAGGCGGCGATTACAGGCTCAGCAGAACCTGTCATTAAGGACGATTGTCGGAGCAGGTCGTTACGTCCGGAATGACGTCATAGCGGCCGATCTGAAAGTCGAGACTATCACCGACTTCGTGGCCCGGTTAGCGCGCGGCATGTTTGACCGTGCCGATAACGGGCCACATGAACACCTGAACGGCTTTGCGCCGTTACATACCCGGCCACCGGACGGGCGACCTCTTCCAAGAGAACTCCTCTCTATATGTGATTAGAGAGTTGAGTAACAACCCACAATGCCGCAGAAAGGCCAACTTTGACTATAGATAACCTCTATTGATTACCTCCCTTTCCGTAGTCGGTAAACTACGGAAAGTAAAATTCTTATCCGGCTGCATTATTCAATGCAGTATAACCACGCCAAGATAGGCAATAAGTGACTGCCCCATAGTTATGGGGTATGAGGATACCCGGGTAGTGGGGTATAACCCCGGGGCCCGATACCTGCACGTACCTCGGTACGTGAAGACGACAACGTATGCAATTCGTTCGGGAAGTTTGGGAAGTTCGGGAAGTTCGGGAATCCTACCAGCAGTCAATAAGAAGAAGAAAGAAAAAGTGTAGGGAAGTGATAGGGAAAAGTGATTACTCTCTCACGGAACGGTTTGAAGATAATTGCTGTTTTATTCCCAAGAAATTCATCCCTCAAAATTATACAGTCCACATCGAAGAATTAAGGCATTGGGACCGGGACGACTTCGGAAGACTCGTAATCCCCGCCTGAACCTATTTTCTGAAAAGGAAGAGGTTATTGCCCTTGTGTGTTACTCCGTTTGCGGAGATCACATACGTTGTTCCCGAACCCAACGTAGGCGTGATAGGAGGTCGGATCGAGAGAAGCCTCGATTCCTCCCTTCTGTTTCTTAGTTGAACGTTTACAAAGCTGAGTGTTCCTTTTCAATTGGTCCTTCGCAGCCAGGATCAAGGAACCAACTGTGGACTGCTGGTTGTGGAAAGGAGACCTTCGGAGCCGAGTGAAGATCAGCAACCGAAGGAAGCCGGAGGTTTGAGCTGAAGCAACAGGACCAAAGGCCAGAAAACCAGGACAGCGCAGAAGGACTGGACCTGGAACTATCGGAAGAAAGAAAATCGGGATCGCGGCTTGGGGCGTGTGCTTGCATGGGGCACGTATCGCAGCCAGGCGCAGGTGTCTTGTGAAGGCACTCATCGTGGCCAAGCAGGGCTTGGCATTTTTCCTGTCGGGCAAGCGTGCTCGGCATTTCCTGTCAGACGACCGTGTCTGGCATTTCCTGTCGGACGACCGTGTCCGGCATTTCCTGTCGGGTCACCAGAGGGTGCAAGAAGAAGAGGCATCCACCGCTGCTGCTGCCAGGCGAGGGTGCTCGTGGGCACCTGACTGCATCGCGGCCGGAGGAGGGCGCTTGACGAGGCGTCACCGGCGACTGGGCGACGAAGCGCAGCATACATCCCGACCACCTAACGGTGCCAAACGGTTGGGCTCTGGCACAACACCTTCGGATGGAGCAGTTCTCTCGAGCGAGACTGCGCTTGCACTACCGCTCGACTGTTTCGTCATATTCCTTGGCGGGACAGTTCCTAAACCTTTCCTCCATTCCATTCCTGCACGACTCCATCCCTGGACGGCTCACCACGGTAGCCCCCGTTCAGGATTGACGGGGCTGATAGGGCTGTTAGGGTGGTAGTAAGGTTGTAGGGTTGGGAGATAAAGGGGGGGGAGGTGTAGTGGGGTTAGGTTGGGGTGTAGAAGGGTTGTAGGTAAGGGGTTGTAGGGACCGTAGGGACAGTTAGGGACCGTAGGCCAACAATCACCTTCCTGCAAGATGAAGAAGGCACAAGACCAGACAGGGAGAAGCGAAGGAACCAGGACAAGAACAGGGCTCTCAAGAAAGGCTAAAAGAGGCGGAACCATCTGGAGCGACCACAGCTACTGCTTCGAATGGGGCAACTCCTTCAAGTGGAGCCACCACCGATACGTCCACATGCACGTGGGACTCAGGGACGTCCGTGACAACGACAAGCAGCAGGATGGACACCAGTGGTACGCAGGCCAGCACCGCACAACAATCCGTTATATCCAGGAGTGAAACGGTAGTCGAAAAAGTAGGTCAAAGGACCGAAGAAGCGGCATCGTCAGGGACATTAATCGGGCACACTAGTGACAAAGGGTCACAGAGAGGTAGTAGGTCATCGCGATCGGCGAGGCTGAAAGCTGAATTAGAGGCGCGGATTAAATTCGAACGTTCAGAGCTCGAACGAGCACAGGCAGCTGCTGCCTTAGCCAAGTCTCAATTGGAATTGGCACGACTCAACCAAGAAGAGGAGATCGACTCGAGTGAGGATGATGAAGAGCGGAATACTCAGGTGGAACCTTTCGTAAGGAATTGGGTTCAACAGACCATAATGAGCGCGCCGGTTAGTGTAACACAACCCGATATTACTGATAAGGAAGCGTGTAAAGGATCACGCCGCAAAGGGGCGGAGGTCGAGCGCAACCAAGGAAATGCACAGAAAACACACGCGAGGAATTACCGGTGTTCGATGGAGACCCGGGTGAATGGATAGTTTTCAAAACGGTGTTTTAAGACACAAGAAGCCAATTTTCAGGGGTGCAGAATGTCGCACGCCTAAGAAGGGCATTAAAGGGCACCGCTAAGGAAGCGGTTAAGTCATTGTTGTTTACTTTGTGTGAACCTGAAGAAATAATGAACGCTCTCGAAAGAAGATTCGGTAGGGTTGAAATGCTCATTCTAGCCGAAATCGAGAATGTAAAACGTATGCCAAGATTGGCAGAAGATTGCCGAAATATAGGATCTTTTGCAAGTCGTATTACGAACGTGGTTGCCACAATACAAGCGTTGAATCAACCACAGTATTTATACTCATCGGAGTTAGTGAGCCGTATAGTACAGAAACTCGGAACTATGATTAAATTTAAATGGTTTGAATATCGAGCTCAGCATCCTTTGGAGCCAGAGTTACAGAAGATGGCCAAGTTTTTGAATTCATTGAGTGAACAATTTGGAACGTCCTTAAGCAATGAAAATGTGCCTGAAAAACGGAAGCGTCCTGAATTCAGGAAGCAAACCGTACACACCGCAAAGGGGAGTGTACGTAACCGTGCTAAAAGCGAGCGCTATGAGCGCCGAAGTAATACGAGCGAGCGTCTAGAACGCCGAAATAATAAAGGGCACAACCGACAAGTGGTTATGATAACCCAGGACAAGCCTGTAAGTCGGGTAACACATAAGTGTGTTATATGCAACAAGGAACACTCTATAGTGGGTTGTTACAAGTTTAAGGACATGAATATTCACGAGAAATGGGAGGCAGTTAAGAAAGCGAAAGTACGTTTCCAATGTTTGTCACCTAACCATAGGAGGTTAGAGTGCAGAGCGAAAAAATGTGGTGTAGAGGGATGTAGAATGTCACATCATCGAATGCTACACCGATACCCCAATGAAAATACGTCGCCGCAAGGGGACGAGGGGGGTAAAGAGGCTCAAATTACAACTGTTAGTACAGTAAATGCACTGGCATGTGCATACTTAAAGATTATACCGGTCGAGTTATATGGACCTGAAGGAAAGGTCAAGACAACAGCTCTTCTGGATGAGGGATCAACCATGACACTCATAGAAGAGTGGATGGCTCAGAAGTTAGCGCCTCGCGGACGTAAAGAAGAATTACGTATTGAAGCCGTGGGAGGTAAGCGAGTTAACGACGACAGTTCGTATCGCTTAAACGTTAAGATAAAAGGCATTTACTCGAACGACTTAGAGGAGATAAGTGTACGAACAATTAAGTCACTTAACCTCAGTAAGTCGAGAATTATTGCAACGGCGTTCTCATTTGACACCGATTAAGGACGAGTTGATGTATGAGAGGTCCAGACCTACCATATTAATTGGCCAGGACAATTGGCATCTCATAGTTACTCGTGAATTAATGGAGGTAAGAACCTACCTGTAGCATCGCTAACTAAACTTGGATGAGTTTTACATGGTCACATATCGGGTGGCATCAAACCAATCAAGATTGTTAACTACATTTCCACCAAGAAGGAGGAGGACATGGATAAATTAATCAAAGATTATTTTAGTTTGGAATCTCTGGGAGTGTCTGCGAGAAAGCCCGCAAACGACCCAGAAGAACGAGCTTTAAATATTTTGAGCAAAACGGTACGTCGTATACCTAATAATAGGTACGAGACTGCTTTGTTATGGCGCACAGATAATGAGCGCATGCCGTCGAATAGAGCGCAGGTTGAAAGTCGCCTGTTTAATATCGAAAAGAAGCTCGATAAAAATAGCGAGTTGAAAAAGGAATATGAGAAGCAAATTGAAAATCTCATCGTTAACGGTTACGCAGAGAAAGCGAACAATATTTCCATTACCCCACGCACGTGGTATCTTCCTCACTTCTCTGTGACTCACCCACAGAAAAAGAAAATAAGGATAGTTTTCGACGCTGCCGCAAGGACGGGCGGACGTTGTCTAAATGATGCATTGGTAACCGGAACGGACTTATTGAAGTCATTGTTTGGAGTTCTGCTACGATTTAGAGAAGGAAGCGTGGCAGTGATGGCAGACATTAAAGAAATGTTCTTGCAAGTGAAAATCCGGGAAGAAGACAGGGATAGCCTTCGATTCTTATGGCGGCACAAGCGTGACGCTCCACCGGAAGAGTATAGAATGACGTCACTCATATTTGGAGCGGCATCATCACCATGCATCGCTATATATGTGACTATAGGAAGGCGACACGAAAAACGTTGGGGTGTTTTATTTACGTGTCTGACCATCAGAGCAGTACGCCTAGAATTAGCAACCTCATTGACACCAGCGTTAATGATAATGGCATTGAGGCGATTTATCGCCAGAAGAGGAAAACCAGCCGTTATATACAGCGATAACGGGACAAATTTCAAAGCTGCGAATAAAGAATTATTGAAAGCATGCGAAGAATGCTATGAGGGCATGAAAAATTAGTCATTTAGAAAATATATTAAATGGAAATTTATAGCTCCGGGAGCACTGCACATGGGTGGCGCCTGGGAGAGGTTAGTAAGATCAATTAAAATTGCGTTGACGGCTACGCTGAAAGAAAGGAGCCCGCGAGAGGAGGTTCTGCATACGTTGCTTTTGGAAGCAGAGTACACTGTAAATTCCAGACCTCTGGTAACATTCAGTATGGATAGTCCTGAAGAGGGTTTGACACCCAATCATTTTCTTCTGGGACGCTCATATGGTGATCGACCACCTGGATTATTTTTAGAGCAACATCTGACGGGTCAACTCAATTGGAAATCTGCACAGAGGTTAGCCGATCATTTTTGGACGAGATGGCTAAAAGAATACATGCCTACTTTAATACCTCGAACAGGTGATAACGGAAAGTTCATGGAGCCTAAAGAATGTGACATTGTCTTGATAATAGATCATTCGTTGCCACGAAATACGTGGCCGAAAGGCAAGATTAGTAGGACGCTACCGGGCCCAGACGGTCACACCAGAGTGGTTGACGTCATTACTAGCACAGGTATCTTGAGGAGACCTACATCCAGAATAATAGTCCTGGTACCCGCGACGCCTCCCAAATGATGGTGCTGATGCACGGGGGGGAGATTGTTGCGACGCGCCTATAAGAACATTTCAATTTATTATTTAACCGATTACGAATAGCTTCTGAAAAGCAAATTATCGAGCAACAGTATTCCGATAAGAAAATGCTTAGTTGAATCTTAAAGAAATATCGAATTAATGATATGAAGGTCTTGGGTTCGACTCCCAGGACGGAACAGTTTATTGTTTTCCTAGTAATATTTTCTTAATAAATTCATATAGGGAATTTTTAAGATATAAATTATGTTACCGGATTTGTTCCCCGGTTGAAATCATCTTAATTTAAAGAAATATTAAAATAAAGTTAGAGACCGGATTTGTTCCCCGGTCGAGATGATCGCTGTGCATAAGTAGAATTAATGGAAATTGATTGCATAAGTATTGTCTTATGTAAGTTCGATATGCTTTGTATGAAAACAAATGCCTATTTTCAATGCATTGATTCATGAAATATTTTGTCTATGTTATCTGATAAGAGACATGATAACTGATAAGAATCTGATTAGAAATAGTTTCCTACAGTTAGAGAATTGTGTAAAAGCAGTTATTCACCTAGTATTGTTGATATTAGTGTATACTTAACTTTCCATTTTGTCTGATAGTCGATAGACGTGCAAAAGTTAGTTGTTCAATTAGTGTGAGCTCATAGACGCACGCTAGCCACGTACTTAGGAGGCCAAATTTGTAAAATTTAAATATTTGTAATTTCAGCAATTTATATATGTAATGACTTGTAAAACATTTCAGGTTGATTGTACGTGCAAAAAAGGTGAATTCTGTGTTATTTTTATGTGAAAATTCCTGTGAATAAGTGAAATAATGATAGTTTTGTATAAGAAATTTAAAAGTGTTTTAATAGTGAAATGTATAGAGAAAATGTAAATTAAACTGTTGTATTGATTAAGATATGTATAATTTCATGTGGGAAACATTGTTTTAACTTTCTATGTTAGATATTTAAGAAATTTCAACTTGTTCAATGTG
The DNA here is from genome assembly GCA_036936625.1 of Parnassius smintheus behrii. Lineage (NCBI taxonomy): Eukaryota > Metazoa > Arthropoda > Insecta > Lepidoptera > Papilionidae > Parnassius > Parnassius smintheus. The sequence goes on along the minus strand of JAUPFT010000003.1, from coordinate 37,665,661 downwards.
AGTAAAGTAGGCACATTTTGTTTAATAAATAAAAGGTTTTTTGTGATATAAAAATGTAACATATATCGTTGTAAAGATATTTTTTGTGCTATCTTTATAAGTAAATTGTATAAATGTATGTCTTATACAAAATAAATAATTGAGAAAACCGTGAGAGAGTGATAGTACAAATTGATGTAATTAAGTTGCACGAGCGCGCAAATGGCGCGGCTGACTTTCGCGTATAGTTCAGGGGTAGCTCAGTAAACGAGTTTTTTTGCAATTCGTTCGGGAAGTTTGGGAAGTTCGGCAAGTTCGGGAATCCTACCAGCAGTCAATAAGAAGAAGAAAGAAAAAGTGTAGGGAAGTGATAGGGAAAAGTGATTACTCTCTCACGGAACGGTTTGAAGATAATTGCTGTTTTATTCCCAAGAAATTCATCCCTCAAAATTATACAGTCCACATCGAAGAATTAAGGCGTTGGGACCGGGACGACTTCGGAAGACTCGTAATCCCCGCCTGAACCTATTTTCTGAAAAGGAAGAGGTTATCGCCTTTGTGTGTTACTCCGTTTGCGGAGATCACATACGTTGTTCCCGAACCCAACGTAGGCGTGATAGGAGGTCGGATCGAGAGAAGCCTCGATTCCTCCCTTCTGTTTCTTAGTTGAACGTTTACAAAGCTGAGTGTTCCTTTTCAATACTCTTGGGGGCGGGTTTGCTTCTCGTCGGATGATCCCCACGTTGTTACTATGTCAGTCATCTCTTTCATCTCTGTACGGGGAGGACAACTTACTGGCCATGCCGAAGTATATCAAGTGGAAGGAGCTGGCACTGAGGAGCCCCAGCCCAGAGATGGGAACAGTATTCCATGTGAACCTGTGCCTTGTAAAGTTGCAGGTGGTGTGCCGACATGAAATACTGTCCCGCTCTGCAGAGCGTAGCGCTCTTGCTCTTGCGCTTGGCGTGCTCTGCAGAACAGAGGTGCTCTGCAAAGCACGCCAAGCTTTTAAGAGGCCAATTTGGCCTTCTCTTCCAAGTGACTACGAAACTGCACGTCACTCAATATGTCGACGCCGAGGATTCCGTTAGGTACTGGCTGAGACAATAAGAGGAGTGCCTTGAAACTGATAAGATACGACAAGGGGGTTCTTATTACAACAAGCAAACTTGTGTCTTCTGAGAATTAAACTGGACTAGACTTAGACGCCCAAATCCGAGACCTTGTTCAGCAAGGACTTGTAAATTTTTCTTTGAATTGACCTAGTTGAAGTCGAATTAGGTATTGAAGAAGTTGCGGGAGGTATTTTCAAGTGTTCATACTCTTAGTCACTTGTTGTTACTATTTCTCGCTTTGTCGCTTTGCACGTATTGTCGCGTAGATGTAGTTGCGATTTACTTGTGAGATATACAGGAAAGATCATAGCAGCTGATGGTGTTGTGGAAGGCCCTCGTAATGTATAGACTGCTGTTAGTCGACTTGGAACGACCTGATATTCGTTGTATCTACGGTAGACCGTCTCACAAGAATCGATGAAGATATGGGTAACAGTTTGTTGCTAGCTATTGCGGCATTATAATCACTGTGTGTAATGAAATAGATAACTTAAGTGATTTCTCTATGTCCTGGGCTCCTGGCATACTATGCATAATAATTTTTGGGGAGTACTTGGCGGGAAGAGGAGTTATTACTCCGTAATTATTATTCTAAGTATGTATGGTATTTGAAAAGGACGAAGAGAGAACGAAATGTGAAATATGGGTAAATCAGGAATGTCTAGAACAGGTAAATGAAATTGTATACTTGGGGAGTGCTTTCAGCCGGGATGGAAGATGTGATTTAGATGTGGATAGGCGTGTCGCTGCCGGAAACAAAGTCAATGGTGCCCTGAATGCATTAGTCAAAAGGCAAGGCGTGGTGAAGAGTGCACGCCTTGCAATACATAACGCAGTTTTGGTACCGACTTTGTTATATGGCAGCGAAACCTGGGTATGCCAGAAGAAGCATAAAAGCAAGTTGAATGCAGTGGAGATGCGATCTCTTCGTAAAATGTGTGGCGTTACCATAGCCGACCGAAAGCGAAACGAAGAGATTCGCAATATGGCAGGATTGAAAGATGACCTTATCACAAAAATTGATAGGGGCGTACTCCAATGGTTTGGGCACGTTGAACAAATGAGTGAAGACCGAATGGTGAAGAAAATATATAGAGCGAAAGTAAATATTAAAAGGTGTCGAGGTAGACCGAGACTAACTTTCGAAGACCATGTGAGCAAATTGCTCGAAGAGGGGAGGGTCAAAAGTACTCGGATACCCAGACGTGCATGTATGAAGAAGTTAATGAACCTGAAAGAAGCGAAAGAGGTATGTAAGGATCGTGACACTTGGCGATCTGTTCTCTCTGGCTACCCCGTTAGGGATTGTGCGTGACGATAAGTAAGTAAGTAAGTAAGTAAGTATGTATGGTACAGTACCTTTAACAGACGAACGTGTATTCGTAGTACTAACGTAAAGGAGGTGTTTTACACGAGTACTATATATATATATATATATATATATATATATATATATATATATATATATTCTTACGCGCTCCAGTCGACGATACACTAGCGCCATCTAGTGTCAGGAACGAGAGCGAGTAGAGCGTTGCAGAAAATGACATCACAGATCTCTCAACCGACAGCGCCATCCGAAGAACTAAGTTTCTAGAAAATCTATACTCGCAAACTCGTCCCTTTGCGCGCATTTGCTTGAATATTCGGGACGCTTCTTTGCTAATTTAAATAAATAGGCGCTGCATGATGCGATCGAGGCAGAGTTGAACTCGGCGACACAAGATAAGCTTCGGAGCGGAATTAAGTGAATTAGTGTGTTTAATTATTAGTGTTTTTAACTTTAATTTGTGTGAAGTAAATTAAAGTGTTAATTTAGGTAATTCTATCGGCAATTTTTATTTTCACGAACCTCAAGCTCGTAACAATTGGTGTCAGAAGTGGGATAAAATCATGCCGATTTTACCTAAGGAGGAAACGGAGGGTGTCCGTACCCGAAGTCAACGCCAGCAGGAGACGGACCAACGAAGATTTGGTGGTGCAACGCCGCAGACTACGGTGGGCCAGCCGCCGGCTGCAGGCCCGTCCGTAGCTCCTACCTCTGAAGCACCTGACTTAGGTGCTCTGATGGTGATGCTGCAGGAGCAGGCTCGCCGACAGGAGGAGCAGGCCCGTCAGTTGAAAGAGCAGCTGCAGAGTGGACAAGAGCGTTTAGAAGAGCAACTACAACGCGATAAGGATGAGCAGATGCTCCTCATGAAGGACCTTCACGCTATCTTCGGAAAAGAGATACGGGAGGTGAAGGATAAAGTTGCTCAACATGACAAACGCCTGTCGGAGGCCGAAACCCGAATCGACCAAGTAAACAATCGGGTTGACAACGTAATGGCTGACGTGAAGAAAACGCTGGACGACCTCAAACTTGGGGATGGAACAACAGCTCCCGTAGTAGCTACAACACCTTCGCTACGTGGATTCAAAGTGCCGCCGTTTGACGGTACCTCTTCCTGGTCAGCCTACAAGATCCAGTTCGAGGCTGTTATGAAGGCGAACGGCTGGAACAAAAGTCAGGCCATGACTGCTCTCACACTAGGCCTGCGTGACCAGGCCTTAACAGTTCTGGAAGCTCTCGGTGAGGAAGTGACTTATGAGCAACTCCTTGAGGCATTGGAGGCGAGATATGGCGACGCTCACCTGGAACACGTCTTTCGTGCGCAGCTTAAAGATCGCGTGCAGCGCATCAAAGAAAACCTGCGGCAGTGGGCTCTAGAGGTGGAGAAGCTGGTGCGAAAAGCATACCGGTCTGTACCTGCGCTCATTGAAGGGAACCTGGTGCAGACATTCATCGACGGCATCCGTGACCTGGAAGTCAGAGCTGCTGTGAGGCTCGGGCACCACGAGACGCTTAAGGACGCCTTGGCCCATGCACTGGAGGTAGAAGCCGTGCGGCAAGATCATCGTTCCCATCGCGTCAGGGAGGTTGCAGCAGCTACATTTCGCGACCGCAACAAAGGATACAGCCCAAGGTGCTATGGCTGTGGGGAAAAGGGCCATCTTCGATCCAGCTGCCCTAAGCGAACCGTGGAAAGGAGAGTCGATCGAACTCGAGAGGGTAGTGCAGCTAACGGCACCGCCTGGCGGCGACAGGATCATCGTTCACCTCACGTTAGGGAGGTTACAGCAGTTACGGTTCGCGACCACAATAAAAGATACAGCCCTAGGTGCTATGGCTGTGGGGAATGGGGCCACCTTCGGTCCAGCTGCCCTAAGCACACCCTAGGAAGGGAATCTGAACGGTCTCAGAGAAGAAGTGCGGCTAACAGCACCGCCCAGCAGCAACAGGAATACGACTTTACTATCAGACATTGCAGCGGGAAATCTCACGGCAACGCAGATGCATTGTCAAGAAGACCTTGTCCTGAAGATTGCAACCATTGTAGTAGGCAAGAGAGTAAGGAAGTGGTATCCGTGAGGATGCTCAAGACAGACCACCTCAGCAACGGGTGGAAGGTCAGCCTACGTCATGCACAGCAGGAAGATCAAGCCGATTCTGGGATGGATGAAGGCCCGTGCTACCAAGCCTAAGTGGAGGGACGTCTCAGCGATGAGTTCAACCACGAAAAGCTATTGGGCCCAATGGGACAGCTTGCTGCTTCAGGATGGAGTCCTGTGCCGTAAATGGGACAATGGTCGAGGAGACAGCTGTCGTTTGCAAATGGTTGTCCCTAAAGCTAAAGAGCCGAATGTTTTACAGCTGTGCCATAATGGTCGTTCAAGAGTCCATCTGGGAGTTAAACGAACTCTACTGAAGGTCCGAGAACAGTTTTACTGGGTCCATTATAGTGACGATGTGGAGGATTGGTGTCGTACATGTACAAGTTGTGCTGCTGTGAGGGGACCTCAGACACGTAGTAGAGGAGCACCGAAATTGTACAATGTTGGTGCACCACGGGATAGGACAGCCCTTGACATTGCGGAGCCGTTACAGAAAGGCGTAAGAGGGACTCCTAAGATCGTCCATGTGGATCGCTTGGCGCGTTATCATGGGACCGATAATGCTCGGGACGAGCATGTCTTAGGAGGGGGCAGTGTTTCGCGCTCCAGTCGACGATACACTAGCGCCATCTAGTGTCAGGAACGAGAGCGAGTAGAGCGTTGCAGAAAATGACATCACAGATCTCTCAACCGACAGCGCCATCCGAAGAACTAAGTTTCTAGAAAATCTATACTCGCAAATTCGTCCCTTTGCGCGCATTTGCTTGAATATTCGGGACGCTTCTTTGCTAATTTAAATAAATAGGCGCTGCAAGATGCGATCGAGGCAGAGTTGAACTCGGCGACACAAGCGAAGCTTCGGAGCGGAATTAAGTGAATTAGTGTGTTTAATTATTAGTGTTTTTAACTTTAATTTGTGTAAAGTAAATTAAAGTGTTAATTTAGGTAATTCTATCGGCAATTTTTATTGTCACGAACCTCAAGCTCGTAACAATATATATATGTATATACACAATATGTAGTTAACGCACACCCTCAGACACTCCAATTAGTATATTATGTTATAATCATAATACGTACACTGAATTTTTAGTTAAACATTTTTATGCACCGATTATTTATCAAATTAGTTATACTAATTCCGGAAGAATGTTGTGGTCACAGTACAAATCCAAAGCAAAGACTTTAACGTGCTTGAAATAAAGTTCCTTTTTATTTATTCTTATTGAATGACAGAATTAGTAATAACACAAATAAAACTGCACTCTTAAAAGTCTTATTGCCTTAAGTTACGGTCCATTGAGTTTGTTTTGACTGTACAGATTTAGTGTGACTGTAATTTACGTAGTTTTAATCATTTTTGGGATAAAAAATTACCTATATTAAAAATGATAGGAATCGATTCAGTAAACGATTCTGAACAAACTACTTTCTCAAAGTGCGTTAATTATGTCACATGTTGTGGAAGGCCATGTAACTATGCTATGCCATGTAACTAGGCTATGTATATATATATATATATATATGTATATATACATATAGAGGGCTAAACATCTCAGCACTCTCTCTCTCAGCCATGATCACTTTCCGAAGTTATGGCTCGAATAGTCACGGTGTTACTGCCCGCGCGCAGGATGCGCGGCCGTCGTGAACTAACTAACAATCACTTTGAAAGATCGTGCCATGTCCCATTAGTAAAGAAAACATAGTTAAAGAAACAGCGTCTGAAACTCGTCTTCGCTTATGATCTCTCATCGAGTAAATTCCTAAAACAATCATTTCTGATGATGTTATAACTAGATTTGCTGTCCCAGTTTTATGTTTATGCGAAATATGATTTAGATGGTAAATGTTTACACGTGTACACGCTATGAATTAAGAGAATGAGTGGCCTTTTTGTGTTCTAACGAGTTGATGAGTTTGCTTTGAGTGTTATGTGGTCGACGAAAGTGCTTATTTTAATTGAATTTATGTGAGAGAATAGATACATGTAATGCTGATGGTACCAGACCATGCCGCGCGCGGCTGATTGAAAGGACACATTCGTTCGGTCCAGGCTTATGAATTGTGGAGTCACACTGATCTAAGAGTTACAGAGTTACACTGCCGTCCTGTACATGTGTGTCGAAGGTTACCTACCCGGTCCAGTCCAGGCCAGACCCGAGCGGTTGGTCGTAAGCACATACTAACGTGCATCTGTATGTGATGTTTTAAGAGAAAGGGGCCGTCCAGTCCATGCGTGATCGAAGGGTCGCACGCTTTCTATTATTGCATGATTGAGGATGTTAGTATATCTACAAGAGAGTATGTTGTTAAAGCGTATATCGTCTATCAATGCCTGGTCCCCAAGATACAGGCTATGCCTAGTTTGGGGCCCGCCAGTACCTTTTTTATATGTAATAAGAATTTATATGTCATTAGTATTTAATTTAATATAATATAAGTTAAAATTAATTTAACATAAGTCACTTTTTTCCCAATGTTCAAGTCTGTAGCTCTATTTCTAGGAATAAATGATTTTTTTTTTTTTTTATTTAATAGTGCCGTGCAAGCTGTACAAAGAGCGGTGTGTCTACGTGCTTAGTGGAAAGAGCCAGTTGTCCAGTCCATGTTGAAATATGAGATGACGACTGGTCGAAGTGACGCTGTCGCTCACTGAGTTAGGTGTCGTCATATGACCTGACGAGTACCTACAGATCCAGTAGTCCGGTCCACGTTGTCATATGAGATAATGACTGGTGAAAAGGACGCCTGCATGAGTATGTGTGTGTAAATGTCCAAAGATAGGGACAGGGTACCTAATCAGATCAGAATAGATGAGCGAAAAAAGTGGTGATTAATAGTGTCTGATACAGGAATTCATGATGATGTACGCCCAAGGACGGTCTTATGTTAGGATTGACCGTGTAGGTCAAAAGGACGCCTGCACGTGTATGTGTGTGTAAATGTCCAAAGATAGGGACAGGGTACCTAATCAGATCAGAATAGATGAGTGAAAGAAGTGGTGATTAACAGTGTCTGATACAGGAATTCATGATGATGTACGCCCAAGGACGGTCGTATGTTAGAATTGACCGTGTAGGCAAGTCTATAAAATACTAGTTATGTCAAGAGCAAAAGCTTACTCCAGCAAAGCGTCGTGCCGTTGGTAACGTGGCAACCGTTGTAGTTTTTAGAAATTACAGAACGTAGCGGGGAATAAAACTTTTCTGGAATTAATACTAACTAGTCATAACCAGGTGTTATTTTCAGAAACCTATGAGAAGAAAGGTCTGAAAATAAATATTGGGTCTTACTTGCAAAATTTTATTAATTGGTTCTTGTGTTTAACAAATTATCTTAATTGTTTGTATGTTCATAGTTTTTTAAAATCTGGTTCACTAAGCAAAATAACCCCTTATGATCATTACCTCACAGTTGTTCTTCTGAAACTTAAAGTAATTTGCATGGCGCATATTCGGTACATAGTACTCAAATGATTTTGTAATTCATAATATGTTTTTTACGTTAGGTAGTCATGTTACGTACAGGAATTATTTTTAATAAATTGCACCGGAGTATGCAAATATACGTTTAATTTTAACAAGGTTTCATTCTAAAAGAAAAAATTAAAAAGACGGAAAATTTACAGTCTATTTTAAACTATTAAATAATGTATATACTGATCACCGTTCGTTTTAAATAAAATAATACCATAACAAATACGTAAATAAACTACTTAAAGCAACTCTTAAATACTAATGTTTTGGTTTTTTGAAAATTCTTTTAGCCTTATTATTTACGCTACTGAAGTTGGCACCCTCTCCCTAGGTTCAATCTGCACGCGGAATCCGTCAGTTCGTTTCAGTATAATGTCGGCTTGAAGTCTGTACTGGTCTTCAGTTACGTTTGACACCATTTTGTAGTTTCTTAAGATGGTGGACAGCAGAATTTTTAGTTTGAGTATAGCGTACTTACGACCTGTAAAAAAAGATTTTTTTTGTATCAAACCATTGGTCGGTTTATACATTACTTGTGCCGGGAAGAAAGTTTGCATGAAAGTTATTAATTTCTTTTTTTTTCATCAGCCCCTAACAGATCGCAGCTATTTTACCTATTATCACATACGGAAGATTTGCGTAAATCGGACGCCTCGCAACTTGAACTGTCTTTCTCGTTGCCGCTTTGTATATTCACATATTATATTGTTTAGTATTTGTGATGTTAAAGCACATAATAAATAATAGGTTAAAGTAAAGTAAAGTAGAGTTATAGTCTATTTACCCACACTGCCCAAGTGCGTGTTTGTGGAGTTCATAAGCTTTGGAAATATATTTGAACAGACATGAAGGTTTCCTTACGATGTTTGCCTTCAGTGCCAAATACTTGATAAATCAGCACTTAAAATCGCAATTAACAGTTTCGTTGTTGCCGGCGGGAATCAAACTCGGGTTTCTCACGTACCGTAAAATTTACAACGAGCGCTTAGGCTCCAAGCTACCAAAAGTTCTAGGGCTCTCGTTATATCAAACACAAAAATTATCCGTTTGTGTATAAATGTCACTGCAGTAACAAGCCATAAAAATTGATAATTCGGTTTTGAGCAGATCGGATCGGTTCGGCGAGACTGCGTACCTAACCACTGTAATTTTGCTAATAATATTAACTATTTTAGAACGTATGTTTTAGAATTAAATAACAAAATAAATCTTTAAATACAGATTATCAATCAGGCCATCCGATCAATCACCGTGCTACTCACCAACACAACTCCTTGGTCCAGCGCTGAACGGAATATAACTGTAATAATGTCTGTTTTGTGTGTTCTCCGGGAGAAAATTATCCGGATCAAATACATCCGGGTTTTTGTAATATTTAGGGTTGCGGTGAATTTTATAAGTACCGATGACTACTGTTGCACCAGCGGGAAGTATGTAATTATTTGTTGCTGGAAAAAAAGATATTTTTATTTATTATGACAGGTCCATAATTTTCGTTTCTTTTTAAATATTACGTCCAATGTTAGTGTAAGTAATAAACTTAAAATAAGTAAGCTAAATTTTTAGGCCATGTATTCCGCAGTCAGAATGTAAAACGAAACCCCGTCAATGTCACTTTGCTGAGACCTCGGGATTGTGTGAGCCCGATGATAGTAGAGTTGTTGAGTTTTGTAGCATTGCATCTCTGCGGTGATTGTTTGGCGGGTCACTATTCTCAATAGCGTTCTCTACGTGTTGTGGTTTGATTCACACCTAAGTAGCTTTGGCCCATTCGGATAGTCCTTGATGACGGGGCTGCAGACTGTTTGCCCTCCACAATGTTTTAAAAACAACATAATAAAATATCTCCGTAATTTTCTCACCTTTAAATGATTGAAGGCAACTTGTTGGTGGGTGAGACGAACATGATCTAAAAATTGCATAAACTCTCTACATACTTTCTGATGGCTGAAACTATTATTATTATTTTATAACTGCCTTACGCTATATCTGCCGTTGTATTGGTTGGTGGAAATAAGTGTCGAACTCATGCTGGTGGTAGCAGGAGGGAAGCGGTTCTCAAGGTTGCGGCCGAAAGCTGCGCAACGTGGCACCCCACATCCATGAGGTGAGCGGTAGGCTCATGACACGGTCTGCGACTAGAAGCCGTACTGAGCATGCAATCGATAGTGATGCTTATATCACGTCTGCAGGAGCGACAGTCTGGGGCTCACGGAGGGTTTTTATGGCCGTTAGGTGGTTGGCGCTCACCGCACACGACATTGGCTTGTGTGGGGCCGTGTGCCCCCTCCCCTATTTTTTTAAAATGTAGGAGAGTAAGGACTTTCGGTTATTTTATATAAATATTGTGAGCCTTTTCCATAGAAGAATGGATCAGTTATAAGGATACAATTAGAATAGGGGCAATTTAATGTTGTTAACATTTTTGCCCTTTCGTCGTGACTGGGGTTCTTTAACTTAAAATTATTACAAGGCACTACCAACGTCTTTCAATTACTCCAGCAAATATTTAGTCTTCCAAAAAACGCCTAAAAGAACTGACTTACTTAACAAACTCAACGTAAAAAAGGCTCCTAACTGACCGTCTTAGTTGTGGACTACGGCACAAATATGACAAACGGCCTATAATTAAACCATAGGAAAGATCCGTGGGAGAGATCAATAATAAATTCATATAAATATCAAAATTTCGTATATACGGCCTCTTATATACCATAATAGGAGGGGGGGGGGGAGAGCATTAAATCTGTATTAGTATTTTTTATTTGCGAGTTCTTATTCTTTATTTTTTCCTGGGCCAGATAAAGTCACCAACTAGGCTTTAAAGTACGGAGGAACTCCACTGGCCACGCCATTGGCGCACCTATTTAACCTCATCTTAGAGACGGCGATTATACCTATGCAATGAACCGAATCAAACATAATTTTACTCTATAAAAAAGGAGACACCCATGATATTGGCAACTACAGACCCATTAGCCTTTTACCGACTCTATTCAAACTATTTTCTTCAATCATTAATAAGAAAATAAGCGAAACATTAAACACATGGCAACTTGTAGAACAGGCAGGCTTTCGCAAAGGATTCTCTACAATAGATCACATACACTCCCTAGAACTAATTATTGAAAAGTACCAGGAAAAACAGAGACCACTCTACATCGCCTTTGTGGACTATCAAAAAGCATTTGATACAATATCTCACACGAGTATCTGGGAAGCCTTAAAAGCTCAAAAAGTAGAAAATAAATACAGAGAAGTGATAAGAAACATTTATAGCAAAAGCACTAGCAAAGTAAGATTTGAAAAGATTGGCCAAAGCTTTCCTATTAAGAGAGGAGTAGGGCAAGGCGATCCGTTATCACCAAATTTTTTTATAGCTGTACTGGAAACCGTCATAAGAAAACTGAACTGGAATAAATGTGGTCTAAACATTAATGACAAATACTTAAGCAATCTAAGATTCGCAGACGATATAGTGTTATTATCAGAAACTAGCTGTGGCCTGCAATATATGTTAGAGTCCCTTAATATAAGCAGCTGACAAGTGAGATTAGAGATAAACCTGTCAAAGACGAATACCATGACAAATAGCATCAAAAAGTGTATCAGGTTAGAAAATTGGCCGCTAGACTACGTGGATGGATATATCTATCTCGGAAAACTAATAAGCTTCAAAACTAACAGTAATGAAATGGAGATACAGCGTAGAATAAAAATCGCGTGGAACAAATATTGGAGCTTAAAAGAAGTATTTAAAAGCAACATGTCGATAAAGCTCAAAAAGAAAACTATGGACTCATGCATTCTGCCCTCCCTAACGTATGGTTGCCAGACGTGGAAATTGCGAAGAAAATTAAAAACAAAATTAGTTCATGTCAGAAAGGAATGGAACGCAGCATGTTTAATATAAAGAAAATACAAAAAATACGACACACGAAAATACGAAACGCTCAAGCACTAAAATTCAGATGGGCTGGTCATATAGCCCGATACGATGACAACAGGTGGACTATAATTGTAACCACATGGAAGGGCCCGCCAGGCAAACGCCGAGCAGGGAGACCCTACATGAGATGGGAGGATGACATAAAGAAGATCGCAGGAACAAACTGGTTAAGATTAGCAAAGAAACAGAGAAAAATGGAAATCCTTGGAGGAGGCCTTTACCTGAGGGGGTCCATGCTATTTATAATATTTAAAATATTTATATCATTTAAGCATTAAATATTACTTTATTGATTACTCTATTGATTGAATTGTATAAGTACGAGATTATAATTTTATTTTTAATTTTAATTTCAATTTTGATTTTGATATTTGTAAAATAAAAATAATTAAAAAATTCAACATCAAAAAATCCAAATGTTTTTATGTTAATAGTAAAGCTAAATGTCATATATTTTAATATATGGTTACAAGTGCATGTAAACAATAATTAATTAGTATGTTAATTTATGTATCATTTAATTTAGATAATCTGAACTGAATTGTTGCATAATAATTTCAATGCTTAAAAATCATTGTAATGCATGGAAATAAAGGCTCTTTATTTTTATTTTTATTCTTTATTTTTTTATGTTGATTTTTCGTGGAAACTCTTAATTTTGTGCAAGCATACAAGGTATTGTGAATGTAGAGAGTTTCTATTGTGAGTGTAGAGAACCCTTTTTACTGGAAACGAGGTACATTCCATCTCAGTTCTCAGGGCTGGCAACGTATCTGGATTTTGATATTTAATTGAAGACTAATGTAGATGTCTATGGGTCACAGCATCCAGTTAACATCAGGTGAACTGTGAGCCCGTTTGTCACCATTATACTATAAAAAAAAGATACTCGTACGACTAAGAAGCTTGGAAAATGCCTCTGATCACTCTTAGATATCTCAGAAAATTAAATCTTCTTTGCTTTCAAATCCCTCGCCTATTATTTGTTCATTTTGTAGAAACAGGTAATAATCACAAAATGTTAGGGAGTATGCTGAGGAAGACAGGATTGACATATCTTATTGAATTAAATAAGTCAAGCGTTTTGGAAGCCGCGTGTATGGCCGCGTTGAGTTGGTGCCTAAAGTCTACCAGGATACTCATTTTAGGCTCGGAGTTCGATAACTATTCGAACCTATTTCTGTCGCCAAACAGTAGACCACTTCTTCATTTGAAGTTTGTTGCAAATGTTCAATGTGTTACAAATATTTCCAGCCTCAGATCTGTCATTGCACTTTCGTTCCTATTCAAAATAAATTAGGGTTCACAGATTACATTTGATAGCCGGAGCTACAACCTTACAACTAATAAAGAAAATCGCACGAACTTTTTTATATACCCCATCTTCCAACTGAGAACGCAACATATATTAATACAATATTATATATAATATATAAGCTTGTACTGTATTTGACATGACATTTTCAAACTCGTGCCCATAATTTTATCATGCGTAGATGGCCGGTCTCTTCAATTTTTAGGACACTTAATTGTTACTAAAACTTGATAGTCTTACCTATTTTAACATCTCGCGTCAATTTTCTCGCAATAATGGGTACAGGAGGATACATGCGAAGTGATTCAAAGATTACTCTTTCAAGATATTTCATTTTCAACGTGTCATCGAATGTAGCTGGTCGGTCGGAATCCCCGAAAATCTCGTATAGTTCATCGTATACTTTCTCTTGAATTTTTTGGTGAACGCCGAGAAGACATAACACGAAGCTGGAACCGGCAGCGGTGGTATCGTGGCCCTAAGATACAAAGTCAAATATTTTAAATTTATTTATTTTAACATTGCTTTAAATTAATTTTTTTTTTTTTTTTTTTTACAGAAGAGGGGGCAAACGAGCATGCGGCTCACCTGATGTTAAGTGACTACCGCCGCCCATGATCAACCGCAACACCAGGAGACTTGCGGGTGCGTTGCCGGCCCTTTAGAAAGGAGTAAGCTCTTTTCTTGAAGGTCCCCAGGTCGTATCGGTCCGGAAAAATCGCCGGTGATAAACTATTCCACAGAGAGGTTGTACGTGGAAGAAAACTCCTTGTGAAACGTACAGTGGTGGACCGCCAAGCATTCAGATGGTGTGGATGGTATCGGGACGTTTGCCGTGTCGTGCGTTCACGAAATTTGGCGGCTGGGATTAATCCGAACAATTCCTCAGAGCACTCCCCGTGATAGATGCGATAAAATACGCAAAGAGATGCAACGTCTCTTCGCAACGCTAGTGAATCGAGCCGATCGGAAAGCACTCGGTCGTCGACGATTCGAGCCGCTCTGCGCTGGATGCGGTCAAGTGGAAGGAGCTGGTACTGGGGAGCCCCAGCCCAGAGATGGGAACAGTATTCCATGTGCGGCCGAACCTGCGCCTTGTAAAGTTGCAGGCGGTGTGCCGGCATGAAATACTGTCACACTCTGCTGAGCACGCCAAGCTTTTTAGAGGCCAATTTGGCCTTCCCTTCCAAGTGACCACGAAACTGCACGTCACTCGATATGTCGACGCCGAGGATTCCGATACTGGCTGAGGCAACAAGGGGAGTGCCTTGAAACTGAGGGGATACGACAAAGGGGTTCTTTTTAGCGGTTAACGCGCAAACTTGTGTCTTCTGGGGGTTAAACTGGACTAGATTTAGTCGTCCCCAATCCGAGACTCTGTACAGCAAAGACTCGACTTCAGACACAAGTTTGTCCCGGCACTCGGAGACGTTTTCCCGAGAAATATTGGCTCGGCCGGTGTAAAGAGCATCACCAGTGCTGTCATCTGCATAGCAATGAATGTTACGGGTATGCAACATATCATTGATATGCAGAAGAAACAGCGTTGGCGATAGCACGCAGCCCTGTGGAACACCAGCATTAATAGGCTTGCAATCGGAGCTTGCACCGTCTACAACGACCTTGATGCTCCGATCTGCAAGAAAGCTGGTGATCCAATCGCACAATTTCTCGGGAAGCCCATAGGAAGGGAGCTTCGAAAGAAGCGCTTTGTGCCAAACCCGATCAAAGGCCTTCGCAATGTCCAAACTAACGGCCAATGCCTCCCCCTTGAACTCTACTGCCTCCGCCCATCTGTGAGTGAGGTAGACCAGAAGATCACCAGCTGACCGACCACGGCGAAAACCGTATTGGCGGTCACTAATCAGCTGGTGATCCTCAAGGTACCTCATGAGCTGGCAGTTTACAATGGACTCCATTGTTTTGGAGAACAAGGAGGTGATGGCGATTGGCCGGTAGTTGGACGGGTCTGAGCGGTCGCCTTTTTTAGGGATCGGGTGGACGAAAGCCGTCTTCCATGATTTTGGGACTACGCCTAGGGAGTAGGAGTACCGGAAAAGACGCGTTAAAACCGGTGCCAACTCTGGAGCACACGTCCTCAGCACAATTGGGGGGATTCCGTCAGGCCCACTCGACTTGTGGATGTCCAGGGAGAGGAGTGCTTTGCGAACCGAGCGCTGTGTGAACTGCACTTCCGGCATGGAGCACTCACACCGCGGGATGGTCGGCGGCGTACTCCCCCCGTCATCGAGAGTCGAGTTAGACGCAAAGAAGGAGCCTAGAAGATCGGCTTTCTCCTTTGCAGTATGGGCCAGTGAGTCGTCCTCCCTGTGCAGAGATGGAAGAGATGGCTGACAGAAATTCCCCTGGACAGCCTTGGCGAGAGACCAGAATGCACGGGTTCCAGAAGGAAGGCGAACTAGTTTCTCGCCAATTCTGCCTATGTGCTCTGACTTTGCCTTGGCAATGACTCTTTTGAAGGCTTGAATGAATTAAAAGCTTGACTTTACTTCACCTGAGAATCGATCGTGTAGAGGCGAAACACGTGTCGTATTATCGATGGTGGTGTGTCTTTCCTAGTGTAGTGGTGCTGGGATTAGTGGTGATGGGAATAGTGCACGCAATTGCGGGAGGGTGGCAGGTACTCTTAACTAGGTAAGGCACAACATTTTTTTTTCATTAAGCGGGTATAAGCAAAGTAATTTTTACCAACTTTAATTGCTTTGAATTATTAATATTTAGATGTATTAAATGTATATATATATATATATATATATATATATATATATATATATACAGAATGGGTCCCACATATATGCAATAAATGAAACCATATACTTGTTATCGCCTTTACTGACGATATACAAAAAATGAACGTAATCGGTCCAGTAATAAGGTCAAAAAGTAGAGTTTTAATTTAAACAAATTTGAACACTCTATAGAATTGGGTCACTAAGTCAATGATTCAATGAACTTGAATGAATCCTTGAACATTAAAAAGCGACGTTGCCACGCAGTGCAAACTATTGGTATTGCGACATATCGACAGCGGTGTCTTTTGTCAGTGTGCCACCCGCGTGCAACGTTATCACTCTTCCAAGGGGTCAAGGTACGTTGTCTAAACAGAGTGTTTACTTTTACTGAATTTATTTTAATATTTATTTTGTTTGAAAATTTCACTTTTTTATTTTACGGGTTTTAATTTAATATTTAATTTTTCTACATTTCTACGGACTAGTATTACTTGTGGTTTCATTTATTGCATATATGTGGGACCCATTCTGTATATATATATATATATATATATATATATATATATATATATATATATATATAGAGAGAGAGAGAGAGAGAGAGAGAGAGAGACATATTATGCTACAAATTCTCGCACTTTATTGGGCATGGCAACGTTTATGTATTTATAATAATATTTACAATCGTGTTAGTTTTCGTGATGAGGATATACGTAGAAGAACCACTGTAACTGATACAGCACAACGGATCAGTGAGCAGAATAACAGTTAATTGATAGGTAAAAAAGGTTTTCAGGTGGCAGCTTCATATCGGGAAGTGAATTGTAGAGCAGCCCTCACCAGATCGAGCGACGACTTGGTGTCGGATGTAGTGGAAAATGCAAGAAGTTGATGGATATATGTGGCTCAGAACCGTTCTTTGTGACATTCTTTGGTGGAGGCCTATATTCAGCATTGGAATTGTGATTGGCTGTATATAATATATAACACATGTAACATACACATGTAACATACGTATATAATATATTACTGTCATATAATATATACGTATGTTACATGTGTTTTTGTTATGATGGGTGTTTTATTTGGATCATGGTTATAGTTATTATTTTTTAGAATATTCTACAGAATCTGAAACAGGAAAGAGAACTTGACCTGCACACTCTGCAATTTGGAGTTATAAATACATCAAAAAACGTAAAAAAGTTTAAACCCAATTGAAGAATGTTGTAAATTGCTAAAGATATCATGTAGGTAATGAACTGCTATGAAACTTGCTCTAGTCTTTACTATTTCCTTTATTGGCGACACCGACAATCCAGAATGTGGTTTGTACTTAATTTGGTTCCCTTTTTCACGTTTTGTTTTTGGTGCGATTTTATTTACATGAATAATTCACTCATATATATTCGTATATATAATTATAGTCTTTGAGCTATCTTTATAAAATATTACCTCAAACATAATTGTATCGACTTCTTCTTTGATTTCATAATCAGTAATCTTATTCGTTCCATTTTGAGCTGATTCGATCATTAGATCTAAGAATGCTAAGCGTTTTTTCTCCCCTGTAAATAAGAAGTAACGTTTACATTGTAAATGCTTTTATCAAATTAATGTTCTTGTGAGTGACTACAAAGATAATCGATAATATTAAATTTAATTCTAACATTCTAATTACTTTTTACTCACCCACGTCATTTTCATCATTGTAGTCTAAATCATCGCGATATCCTTTGAAAACGGTATCAGCTAATGTTTGAACGTTTGCTAATACAGTATCATTAGTGGCTGAAGATCGTGTGAGCTCACCAATAGTCGGTGGAATTATTCCTTTGGCTTTGTTTTGCATGTATTTTTCTTTTTTGCTTTTTATCACCTGTTAATATTCATTTAAATATGTTAAAAAGGTTCGTTTTTAAAATATGTATTTAAATAAAAATAGTATAGGTAAATTATTACCTTGCTTGTGAGACCGTGAATAACACTTAACAGCTGTTTTTGTTTTTCAAAAAACGAGGTGAACCTAAAAATGGCGTCGAATCGCATCCAGAATTTATAATGTCTCTGATGAATAATATCACACATTCTGGAAGTAATAATGTTGAAAATGAATATATATTTGATATTTTAAAATAATAGAATTTTTATAAGGTGCCTAAATAATATATACTCTTCTACTTACTTCATTACAGCCATAGCATAGTCAAAACCAGATTCATCTTGAGTTTCTTTAGTAATGCCCATCGCAGTTTCTAAAAATTTACAGTAAAAGTTGGTGAAAGTATATATGATAAGGTGACTTCTTGATTGATTTAGACCCGCCACACAATACATATGGAACACATACTATATAATATGTATGTGGCAGGCCTAAGACACCGTCGTTGTATTGCACCTTATTATATTTCTTAAAGTATTGTTTTCTGGTTTCAAGGAGATTCAGAGTCAGTACAACAATTATATGTGAGACATTTCATTTTACTCCTCAGGGTAGCGAATGTTTTCCAAAGAGAAATTAAGTTATGGCGGCAGGTGTCAAGGTAGACTACTCATCTGCGCAAGATAGGGTTATACTCGTAGTACAAGAATATGTACCCACACAGACGCACTCCCTATTCCCTCACTCTCATTTCAGAACCAACCGCTTCACGTACTTAACAATACTTACTTACTTGGCACGGGATGGAACACCGCCAACCTCCTGACTCAGTGTTGTTACTGAGAATTTCTTGACAGAATATCCTAATAGCTGAAGTTTAGACCCGTCCCGAGATTTGAATCCGAAACTGGCCTTATACATGTATATATAAATATATGTATAGTATTATTGATTAGTGTCATTTACAACGGTTACTTTTTTTTAATACAGATCTGAAGTCAATAGGCAAAGCACGTTTGTAAATCATTCAATTATGCTGTACTTATTAATTTGTATTTTCAAATATTGGAACTGAAAAGCAATAAGTGATATGAAGTTAATACTTACCTAGTAAAATATCAACAGTGACCCCGCTCATGTAGTCGTGTACATCAAATTCTTTGCCCATTTCTCGTCTCATTTTTTGCACTACATTTCTACTGTTTTGGTTAAATACGCCGATGAATGATTTCAAAATATTGATGTGGAATGTAGGGGCAATCATTTTACGATGGGATCTCCATTTTTCACCTAATAAAATAATTGTAACGTAATCATTAGCTTGTGTTTCTTAATTATTCTTATATAATATGTAAAAAAATCCCGTCCGATCCTTAAGAGCGCTTTTACGTGTCGTGATATGATTTTGTTCATATAAACCTTTCCAGACAATAATTACGAAAATATTTGCAAGATGATGTTGTGACCAGGATTAAGAAAGCAATGCTTCGGTGCTTTGTTCATGTAGAAAGAATGAATCAGGAAACAGGTGACAAAGCAAATTATGTTGCAGAAGTCAACGGCGGAATCGGGAAGGGACTCGAATATCGCCTAGTGCATCCCCCTATATATTGGATTAAATTGGTGATATATTCAAAATGGGCAAATTAAGCATACCCTTAACCGCCGACCATATATGGTCGGTCGGAGGAGGCGAGAGAGGTGTGTCGGGATCGTGCCAAATGGAAGTGCTTAGTCTCTGCCTACCCCTCTAGCCTCTCGTCAGTCCAAAACCTTCTAAAGGTCGCTATTAAAAAAGTGCGCGTCTGTTCACAACCTTTAGAAGGTTGCTATTTACTATACTTCATAGCAAATGATTTATATAATGATCATTTTCAACCACAAGTGCGGCATAAAATATGTATAAGGTAAAAGTTTTATTTTATAGCAAGTAAATGTTATATTTTATCTTAATCTTTTCTTCAGACTTCATTTTAGTGTTGTTAAAATTGCTTAGTAATTGCGCCATCTATTTCAATCTGTAAATAAAGTTATTTTATCGAAAAAAATTGATTGACTGTCAAGGTAGTATCCTATACCTTTAGAGCAATTCTTATATATATATATATATATATATATATATATATATATATATATATATATATATATATATATATATATATATATTCGGAATCTCGGAAACAGCTCCAACGATTTTCATTAAATTTTGTGTGCAGGGAGTTTCGGGGGTAATAAATCGATCTAGCTAGGATTTATTTTTAGAAAATGTCATTTTGTCCGTGTTTTTGGGCAATGAAAAACTGCTACAATACCGTTAGAATAAGAAGATAAATTTTGACTATTTAATTATGATTACAAATATCTTAATTGGTATATTGGGCAATCACAAAATCGTAGTACCATGGTTCGAGCCCAGACCGACCGACTTTTTTTATTTTTTTTTTTCAAGTTCCTTTCTTTTCTGAGAAAATCTAGTTTTTCGAGCCCTTTTTTTTAGTATTTTTTAAAAACACGAAAATTTAAATTAAACTAATTGCACTCATGATTTTTTATTCAAGTAACCAGTTCAGTTTTTTCTATTATGTCGCTAAGATAAAAAAAAAATATTATTCGGATTTCATCAGTATCTAATTTGTATCTAAATATAATTTCCAAAACACACGAATTAAACCGAGCGAAAAATACCGAGCAAAGCTCGGTCAACCGGGATATGCGTTAAATGGCACAACACAAGCATAAATAATAATTTAATATGAATCAGTAAGCTATGAAATCATGGATGGTTATGAATGAATTGAATACGATAATTTTATTCAATATGGTTAATTTTATTTATTGACCATCTTTAAAGCACCGAACAAGAGCAGACAAAATGATAGGAAACACTATTTTTTTTAAAAACTAGTTCCTAATATTATTTAACATTACTGAAATTCCCTTTAATCACTATGGTAAGTATAAAAATAAAATATGGATTGATTATCCCGAAATCCCGAATCCTTCTGAACCCGCAATCTTCCGAGTTCGCGGTCCGCACCCTGCCATTAGGATACTGTCGCTGTCTCATTCTCTCACAGGCTTCCTTTAGATGTATACAATTGTCTCTTTTTAGTGTCGCTTTATCGTTTCACTCAGTTTCAAATCACAACGATGCTAAAGAAGTTATCACATCAAAAACGAAATAAAGAAAATAAAATAAATCGAATGGGCTTACATGGCAAAGCATGCGGCGCGGGCGGCCGTCATGTGACAATACCACCACACGTTCAAGGATACCGTCGCTGACGACGCGACGGTGGTACCAGATTTTATAAATTTGCTAATATTTAAAAAAACATATTATATATGACATCTGTGTCTACCACTACGTTACAGCGTATAAGAATTGAGAGGTTACAAGATGAAGATGTGAAAGACAAGTACAAATGTAGACTGAGAGAAAATATAAGGGATTTGGATGAGTTGTGTGTGAATGAGTTTGACTTGGAGAATGTGTGGCATATTGTTGAGAAAGGTTTAGTGGATGCAGCTACCGAAGTATGTGGTTTTAGTAAGATAATGAATGAAAGAAAAGACAATACGTTATGGTGGGATGATGAGGTACGTATGGAAGTTGAAGCAAAGAAGAGAGCATGGCTAGATTTACTAGCTACCAAAGCCGGTAATTCAGGCGGTATGAATGATGAGATTGAAAGAAAAAAGGCGGAGTTTAAACGTCTAAATAAGAGAGTAAAAGAATTAATTGAAAGGAAAAAGTAAGAAAGAACGGATAAGAATGATAGAAGAATATCGGATAACTTCCAGGCAAATATTAAAATGTTCTGGAAACTCGTAAGAAATATCAGGGGACATTCAAAACAGCCCAGGTTGAATGCGATACGAGACGAGAATGGCTGTATTCTGAATGATGAAGTGTTGAGTCTAAAGAGATGGAAGGAATATTTTGAAAGCGTATTTATGAGTGAGGAGAAGTGTGAACTAAATGAAATAGAAATTCCGAAAGAAGATGAAAGAGATAGGGAGATAAGTATAGATGAATTAATGAAAGCAATGAAAAGCATGAAAGTAGGTAAGGCAGCCGGATATGATAGAGTTTCACTCGAAATGCTAAGGGCTGGAGAGGACGTTGTGGAGGAGGCCTGCTGTACACCTTGTTTAATTTGTAATGTTGTTAACTAAAGCGGGTACCGGGAGACTGGTGCAAAGCTGTGATAGTCCCAATATATAAGGGAAAAGGGTCACAGCAGGACTGTAAAAACTACCATGGTATCAGCCTTCTTAGCATTGTGGGAAAACTGTATGCTAAGGTACTAATTGAAAGAGTTATGAAAGAAACTGATGAAAAAATTTGGGATGTGCAAGCGGGATTTAGAAAGGGAATGGGGTGTACAGATCAAGTCTTTTCCATGCGCATGATCGCGGAGAAGTTTTTGGCGAAAAACCAAAAAGTTTTTTGTTCGTTCATAGACTTGGAAAAGGCTTATGACAGAGTGGACAGGGATGTGTTATGGCAAACGCTGAACGAATTTAGGTTGAGCGTTGGTTTAATACAGGCATTAAAGTCTCTGTATAGGGACTCGAGTGCTTGTGTTAGAATCAACGGGGTCTACTCGGACTGGTTTGGCATCCATAAAGGTGTCAGACAGGGCTGTGTAGCTTCCCCGTGGCTGTTCAACCTATTTATGGACAGTTGTTTGGAAAATTTGAAAGTTGAAGAATGCGGGTTAAGAATGGGTGAGTTAACCATCAACAAATCATGAGACTTTTGTACGCCGATGATCAAGTCATACTTGCGTCGTCGGCGGCCAGTTGCAAATGATGGTTACATTAATGAACAGGTCATTAAAAGAAAGGGGAATGAAAGTGATTGCGTTCACTTTCATTAGTAAGACGAATGTGATGGTTTTTGAAACAGAAGAAAGCAAAACGGTATGTGAAATAAGAATAGAAGGAGAGTTAATTGAGCAAGTGGATGAGTTCGTATATTTGGGATGTGTATTCAGCAGGGATGGGAGATATGATAAGAATATTGAACGACGAGTGAATGCAGGAAATAAAATAAATGGGGCTCTACACTCTATTGTGAAAAGTCAGAATGTGTCAAAAAAGGCACGTATGGCAATTCACAACGCTGTATTAGTCCCTACTTTAACGTATGGTGGTGAAAGTTGGGTGTGGCAGAAGAAGCACGAGAGTAAAATAAATGCAGTAGAAATGCGGTCGCTAAGGAGTATGTTAGGGCTGAATATGAGTGACAAGGTGAGAAACTGTGTGATAAAAGAAGAGTGTGGTTTGCAAGATGATGCAGTGACCAAGATTAAGAAAGGAATTCTTTGGTGGTTTGGTCATGTAGAAAGAATGATTGCGGAAAGACTGACAAAGCAAATATATGTTGCAGAAGTGAATGGAAGAGTCGGAAAGGGATGTCTTAGGCGGAAGATTGTCGACCAAATTGGCGATATACTTAAAATGGACCAAATTAAGAGTACCCTTAACCGACGAGCATGTATGCGTAGGTATATGGATGTGGAAGAGGCGAGAGAGGTATGTCAGGATCGTGCTAAATGGAAGTCTGTAGTCTCTGCCTACCCCTCTGGGTGACAGGCGTGAGTGTTTATGTATGTTTTGTACATATAATATAAAACATGTCTTATAAATACTATTTACATTTTTATATTATTTATACACATTTTTATATCTGTACATATAATAAATCTGTAGAAAAGTGACTGTAATTCTAATATAGGAGGACTAAATAAAGGCCATTGAAGCCAAATTAGTGGTTTTTAGAATTTTTATTTGTCTGTCTGTCTGTGTATTCATGATTCACGCCAAGACTATTGAACAGACAACCATGAAATTTTGCACGTAGGTAGTTAGAGTCTCGGGGAAACTTCTAGGGTACTATTTATACGATTACGGAACTTCAAAACTGGAGGTTTTTTAGTATTTTACTTCTTTCAGTTTATATTTGTACTCGTCAGATCTTAGAATTTATAATATTATGAACAGGGCGATCATTGCTTAAAATGGCGGCATTTCATAAAGTTTTCCGTGTTTTTGACTATATCGTGGTATCACTTTATACAAGGAAAAAGTTCTTCGTATTTTGTTTGTATAAAACTAAATAAAAGTCTCTTTAATTGTACTGTTTATATCTGGCTGGTTTTAATATCAGTACATATAGGACATTAAGAAAAAGAAAAAGGAAAAAACACTTTGCCACCATTTTTAAATTGTTTTTCAGTCCGCTAAAGTGAGTGAATCTAATGACGAAATTCGATACATTCCGAACTTTTATTACAGAACAAGAAAAAATACACTCAAGCCGCAAAAAAATTTGTGACGGCTGTGGACCTAATATAATATAGTGTCAGTAAGATTACTCTGTATAACAAGATTACTGGATTGAAATCGCTTGTCAGTTCGGGAATTTAGTTGTCAAAAATGCAGCTCGCTCTGGTCGTTCTCAAACAGAAAGTCGACGCCATTTTTGAAAAAAAAAAAAGAAGTAAGCTCTGCATATTAGTACTTACGTTACATAGTCGAGGAATTGAGGATTGACAACAAAACAGTTTTCACCCATTAGAAAAATTATTGAGCTGAGGGGATTATTTGCATTAAGACATGCAAATAATCCCCTCAGCCTAAATGGGTTAATCATGTACACTGGGTTAATCATCAGAATGGCTAAAACGATTGTAATGAAACTTCAAGAACAAATAGACACGGTCTACGGTCCTGAGCCACCTGC
Source organism: Parnassius smintheus behrii (assembly GCA_036936625.1). Taxonomy (NCBI): domain Eukaryota; kingdom Metazoa; phylum Arthropoda; class Insecta; order Lepidoptera; family Papilionidae; genus Parnassius; species Parnassius smintheus. The sequence continues at coordinate 37,641,000 of JAUPFT010000003.1, read as the reverse complement.
ATCCATCGACTTCCTGCATGTTTAACCAGGTTGTTCCATTTCCAAGTGGGGGGACGCCCTACACTTTGCCTACCGTTACGAGGTTGCCACTCAAGAACCTTTTTGCCACAACGGTTGTCGGTTCTTCGAGCTATACGGCCGGAGGATAATTGCCTCTTCAGCTTACTAGTCCGTTGGGCTATGTCGGTCACTCTGGTTCTACTGCAGATATCCTCATTTCTAAGTTTATCACGCAGAGAACCCCCAAGCACAGCCCTCTCCATAGCTCACTGAGTGACCTTGAGCGTCCTCATATGGCCAGCAGCGAAGGACCACGTCTCAGTTCCATTAATTCATACAAAAAAGCTCGATATTTGGGTACCACATGAGCTCACTGAAAGAAACCTAATGAATCGTGTACTCATTTGCGATTCTCTATTGAGACGTAATAGTTCATTTTGGTAAGATTGATCACTGGTGATGAAAAGTGAATCACCTACAACAATAACTGAGACTCAAGCAAGAAATTAAGGGAAAACGGCCGTCTTTCATCATGTTAACATTAGACCACACACATATTTGGCCACTCAGCAAAAATTAAGAGAACTTGATTGGGACGTTTTAATGCAGCCACCATATAGTTCTGACCTTGCACGCTCAGATTTTCACATTTTTTATAGGATAGGATGTCAAACGAGCACACAGTCCACCCGATGGTAAGTGGTTGCTCTGGCCTATAGACGTCTACATGTATCCTCGATTACGAACCGGAATGCAGATGCGTTGTCACCCGTGATGACTAAGATAGAATGCCTCGTTTCCAGTAAAAAGAAGTATTCTGTGAGAGCGTGGTCCTTCCCCGGTCGAGCCGACCCATTCGTGCTACAACTATACTACTAATATAACTACAGCAAGGCTCTACTACGTGGAAAACATGTTTCGATCTGTTCAGAATTCTTTGGGTAGTTTTAGGTTGACATCAAGAGAGGAATGTCGAAGGTCGAAACTACTTGTCGCATTTCTTTGATCAAAAATCCGAAGGTTATGTCACTACCTACAAGATGGCAACCAGTAATCAAACAAAATTATAATTAAATGTAATTAAACTTAAAAAAATTCTTAAATTTGTATATAAAATACGAAGAAATTTTTCCCTTACCTTATATAAATAAATAATTTAGATCGGTGGCCATTGTCCGCCTGATTTATTATAATTGTCAATTTTAGCAAAATTTCTAATAAAACTGTGCTAAACAAAACTGGGATTTAGTGAGAAGGTCTTCATTTAAATATGTTTTGTATCTATCGGCATAGAAATATTTCACCAATTTCTTTTAGTATAAGTCCGATATAAATAACAGAAAATTAAGTTCACTGTGAGATTTTATCTATAATTGATAAAATAGTTCGTGATACCGTTGACGCAGCATTTAATACTTTATAATATCTATCATATTTTCAGACAGACCTATTAAAATATTTGTGACAGTTCCGGGTTCATATATCACATGAGTAAATGCACAGGCTCTAGTGAATAAGTACTATAAATATCAAAGAAAGCAAAATTTTAACACAGGCTTATTTTTATTTCGACTATAAGTAGATCCATCAGTCAGGGTGTTTTTTTTTTCATCGATAGAATCTTGAAAGTCATCTATCAAAGCCGGTAATCAAACCGATCGAAATGTAAATTTGTAGTACGTAAGCAACCCAAAATTCGATCTTCGACGACTCCGTTCATATTTTTATTGCAATTTGAAATTTCAATTTACCACATTCTTGGTGGTGAAGGAAAACATTGCGAGGAAACCTGCAAATCTGAGAAGTTAATAAAATATTTATTTTTTAAGTTTAATTGAAGTAGGTCATTCCGCGTTGGAGTCAACTCAATAATCTCCTTTTTGTCCTAAAACTCGCTGCGGCCTATGCCCAGTAGTGAGATGTATCTAGGCCGTTACTTTTTTTCTTTAAATGGGGCTATCCAGTATCCATTGCTGATCATAGGCCATTGTTTGTCAAATAGGCCGGATATTTGCAATAGTATTCACGCTTGGCAAGTGAGTAAAGGTGGGCAAAACTGTTGTATTTTCCTAATTCGTTAAGATGTTGTAATGTATTTTTCTAACCGTTTTAAACTGTTATAATATACTCGTATTGTAACAGTTTCAAATATTACATTGTACACGCGGTTAGTTTAGTTCAGTTATCGGTTGCGTTAGCGTTTTGTTGTATGTTGTTATAACGATTATAAATATGATTATGATGGATGTTATAAATCAAACAGACCAAAACTAAACAATGTTTTTAAGTTGTACTGGCATCCTTTGAGTGTTCCATGTTTTAAAAGAGAATATGTATGTTAAATTCGACGAACTTCCCTCCCTACTTTTGATACCTAAGCTTATGATTGTTTGAATTTATGTTGAGCTGCATAACTATATACTCATATTTTCAAACATTTTAAGAAAAAAAAAATAACTCTTTCAGGCGTAGTTAGAAGTTCATCGATGTTATGTACATTTTGTTTGAGATTTTAACTAGTGCGACATTATTATGTTATATATATATATATATATATATATATATATATATATATATATATATATATATATATATATATATATATATATGTGTGTGTGTTATACATGTTATATACATTGAGCTATTATGTACTACGTACTAGAGGAGACACTGCATTCAGCTACTCTGTTCCACTCAACTGCGGTGCATGCACTGCACTTTAATCAGTCACTCGCTAGGCGCTTGTAGAGTTGTCACGTATTGTGTTGAATTAAAAAAAAATCACTTGATAAAAATATGCCGTCGTGTGTACTTACATATTGCACAAATAATTCAAGAAATGTCAGTAAAAACCAAGGAATTACTTTTCATCGGTTAATAAGATACTTATTAAATAAAAAAAGTATTATAAATAAGTATTATAAATAATAAAACAAATTATTCCTAAGACGCCATCTCGTATCATTGAATATAGATTATGAAACCTCTCTGTGGAATAGTTTATCACCGGCGATTTTTCCGGACCGATACGACCTGGGGACCTTCAAGAAAAGAGCTTACTCCTTTCTAAAGGGCCGGCAACGCACCCGCAATTCTCCTGGTGTTGCGGTTGATCATGGGCGGCGGTAGTCACTTAACATCAGGTGAGCCGCATGCTCGTTTGCCCCCTCTTCTATAAAAAAAAAAAAAAAAAAAAAATGAAATTAATATGTTCAGATGCGACATTTCTGTGGGTACTTAAGTTTAGGACGAATATATTATTATACACATTTTTTTTGTAGAAACATATAAGTTATTATAATTAGGCTAAATTTTTCATGTTTAAATCTGCTTATTATTCTTTTATTTTATTTTTAGGTTTCCTCTTCAAAGTCAAAGTGGAATAAATTCGTCCATTTTTAACTCTCGCGTGCCCAGCATTTATGAACGATTATTTACAGCATTTATGATTCTAATTTAAAATAAATATATTTGTAATTAAAATTTTATGTTAATAAGTTTTGTTAAACACACATTTAGTATGTTTTTTTTATATTTGACATAGATACCTTTTAAAATATTCAAAAATTCATAACATAACATTACTTTAATATAACATTTAAATTACAAATATATTTATTTAAATTAGAATAGGAGTCGTTCACAAATACTGGGCACGCGAGAGTTAAAAATTGACGAATTTATTCCACTTTGACTTTGATACGGAAACCTAAAAATAAAATATAAGAATAATTATGATAATTCATATATGTTTCTACAAAAAAATGTGTATGCCATTAAAAACATTACTTGTAAAAAAACCAAGTCTCGCAACTCAGTTCTTCTACCGTAAAAAGTTGTGAGATCCATGTAATACCAAGTCTGTTAATTTATTCAGTTCCTACTTAAGACTCCTTATGTTTTAAGTTACTACGTAATTAGCTAACCTAAAAACATTTTATAGTGAACATATCAATTTTAAAAGTCTTTTATGTTTTAAATATATAGATTGACTTGGCCATCGCGTGAAACCACAATGTATCTCAATCAAATGTTGTTCAATATACATTTATTATTTTCCTTCATATTGTATGTCATTTGTTTCGTCGGTTTGAGATTTATACTATTTCCTTGGGATCGGATAAAGTGCTTAGCTACTAAACTTAAATAAATAAAAAAAACAGCAGTATATCTTACGTTTCAAAAAATAAAAGAATGAAATAAAATACCTACCCTAAACAATGAAGTGTGCGCGAATGTATGTCGTATTCGCGTCGGGATTTCCGCGCTCATAGACGCATGACTACGTCTGGTGCAGTTTAGTGATGTGCGTTATAATGACTTATACCGACTACATTGGATTGCCGTGTTTTAGAACACGGCAATTAATATGCTGCCGTGTACCGTGTTTTATTGCTGAATAGACACAAATTGCCGTGTAACACGCAAATTGCCGTGTAAATAGTAGCTGAATGCAGTGTCGCCTCTAGTACGTAGTACATACATAATAGCTCAATGATCTATATTTTATAACCGTTCGTAAGGAGTAAACTTTAGTCGTGCGCTGACAAACTCACTTTTTTATTTTTAGTTTTTCAGAACAATTCTTTTTTTAATGTATAAGAATTATGCAAACAATATTCTAAAAAATTATCAAATTAGTCGTTACTGTTAAGAGTATACGAGAGATAAATGAAAATAATCTACTTTAAATTCTCCCTTCCGTCGTTAGGAGCTACATCAACCTATTATAGAATTATAGCAATAGAAAAAAAAACTATAGCAGCTTAAAATCAAAACAGACATACATAATCAATAGGTGAGTACTACCATTCTAGAGTTTTTCAAATAAATCAAATATAAAAATGTTTTAAAACAAATTTTACAAAATATGAAATAATTCTGTAAACGCGCCATCTACACGTACTTTGAAGTACTACATCTAGTAAAGAATGTAGTATCGGAAAGGAGCCTTTGAAGTAAATTATTTTAATTTATTTTTCGTATAATCTTAAACCTCGTAATTTAGTTACGAGAATAATTATAATAATTTTGTAAAGTATGAATGGAAGATTACAATTAATTATTTCACAAGTTTCAGTAGTACGCACGTAAAACATAGTACTTGAAACTAAAGCGTATTCTATTCCGTCAATATTAATCTTTAAGCGTCCTTGATGCTTTATGGACTAGGTGTAAAGATGGTTAATATATCTTTTAACTGTTAAAATAAACAGTTACAAAAAATTAACAAATTTATTAAATAAATAACATTAACCTTATTGAATAAAGTTATCCAGTCATAGCCGTGTTTGTGCCATCTAGCGTAATCTTTGCGTACCACCTTGAGTGTGAACGAATTTTCGTTCGATAAAATGACTTCATCTATAGAATGTAGTAGATGGCGCTATAAAAATTTTAATACTGAAGAAATGAAGGAAATATTCTTCAAAAACATCAATACTCTTTCCATTTAGTACCTACATAAAAGTTTAGGCTTCACATTAAAAAAAGGGTTGTGACAATTACTTGCTGTAAAATTAAACTTATGTCTCATTGTGGTTGAAAATTATCATATTATTTAAATAATAAATCATTTGCCGTTATGTCACTTGAAGTGATATTTTTAAAACTGATATTTTTACGCATATGGGTAACGCTATTGGTGGTTGATGCTAATTTTATGTATTTTGTTGTTACGCTATTGGCTGAAATATTGGTTGGTGTTAATTTAAACTGTTTAAACGAAGCGCGTCAGTTTATTATCATTTTATTTATAGAGTTTATTTCTCCGGTAGGAGTAATGGTATTCTGTGGTTTACTTTTTCATCAAAATATTACAAGTGTGTATAAAAAGCTGTAAAAATAAATACTAGGAAAGTTAATTCAGATTTAGTGAAATTAGTTGTTACTTTTATTATTTAGTGTGGTGTACAAAAATATAGGATTTTAATTTTCACCTTTTATCATGTCGAGACGTCACACGTAGCTGTGGGACCATCTTCAAAAATTCATATTTTTTTTACATTTAGTAAATACTAAAAACCTAATAACCATTTTAAATTTGCATATTACAATTATTATAAATCATAATACAATATAAGCATTGAATTAATATACCTTGAAATATGCCTAGCTTAATTAGACTTTTAATAATAAAAATCTCTTTATTAAAGTATGAAGAAATGTTTATTGAATTAAAATGTCATGCGTAAAATAGCATTAAAATTAACACTACCGATAAAAAAATCACTACAAATTTAAGTACTAAGTAATATTTTTAACTGTTAATTTCATCTGTTAAAAAATTTACAAATAACTTTTAACAAATAAATAAATTTAACTATTAACGCCATGTCATGTCTACGGTACCGTCAGCTGTGACGTCGTAACGGTCTACGACGGCAAACTCGAAATGAACGCGTAGTAATATGCAATTGCACTCATTATTTATAATTTATATGTTCTTACGGATCAATTTTCGATGCGGAAAGAAAATTCTTGAAAGTATCATAAGCCCTGGTTTTTGAGTCTAGTATTTGAAGGTGGACGTGCGCTCGTGCGCAGGTAAAAAAACCGCACAGGCCTATTTCTAAACACGCTCTGATCTACCTGCGCATGTATTATACTACTGATGAGACGTATTTACGCTACCAGGTTTCAAAACCAGATTTTCGCTTCAAAGTACGGCGCCCTGGTACGGGCAAAAAATACTTGCAAGTATGTATGAAAGTATGTGTTGTAAGTCAGATGCTCGAAGAACTTGAACACAACACATGAAAATACTTGCATAGGAAAATGATCCATATCTTAATAAGAATAAGAAACTCAATCGTATTTGTGAATAAAAAATACTTTGAACTTCAAAGTATTTTTTTATTTATACGACTTTGCTCCTTGTTCATAGTAGGATAACATGGAATACGGGTCGTATTCCTATGCAAGTATTTCAAAGTATTTCCAAATTTTGACACCGAAAGCACCGCGGGGTTCGCTCGACGCGTTGGCGGTAGGGACTCGCAGAGAAGTAGGTTGTCGAGCCCTAGTATTTCCGACGAAGGCCGAATGCTTGAACGGAAATCTGTCTGAACTTGTCAATCAAATAAGCTACCTAAAACGAAACTAATTAAGGAGCATAATTGCCTAAACATGCTATTCGTAAAATTTCTTTTGACTATTTTGCACCATTCACCCTTATATCTGTATACAAAAGAGACATTATTGCGTGTATTTTATTTATTCGTAAATAAGAGAATTATGTTTATGTTCGAGGAAGTAAAAGTTTTGTTTCGATTTTTTGTAAATTCAGTTGTTATTGATTATTGTTATTGTGAACTGAGTACGTAACCTACTGACCGTGACCTAATTTTTAAAGTTATTTTGCGTGTTTATTGAATATTAATTTTTAAAGTTTTATTAATTAATGTTTAAGTACGTAAATAAATAAAACTGAACATTATTGTGTTTATTAGTTGGAAATAACGATGTTTAAACTGTAATTAATAGTGTCTAAATAGTGTTTTTTGTATATAGATCATAGGTTCTTGTTGTGAATAGTAAATAGATCTTCGTACATACAAATCCATAAGTATGGCTCCTAAAAAAAGTTTGGCGTGGGATCATTTTTTGGACAAAGGAGAAAATAAAGCCGAATGCAAGATGTGTAAAGTAATTATATCGTACAAATCTGGAGTATCAAACCTTACCAAACATGTACAGAGAAAACATATATCTGTTAATTTAATGAGAATGGAGCAAGAGGTACCGGCGCATGCTTTACAAAGTACACAATTTACAATTTCCAATACTCCACTGCAAACTGACGCACCACCTAATACTCGAACTAGTCATTCATATTATTATATTGACATTAACAATACGGCGCGAGCAAAAAATACTTGCAAGTATGAAAGTACATGTTGTAAGACAGATGCTCGAATAACGAACACTATACGTGAAAATACTTGCATAGGAAAATAATCCATATGTTAATAGAAATAAGAAACTCAATCGTATAATTTGTGAATAAAAAATACTTTGAACTTCAAAGTATTTTTTTTATTTATACGACTTTGCTCCGTATTCATAATAGGATAACATGCAATACGGGTCGAATTCTTATGCAAGTATTTTCAAATTTTGACACCGCGGCATGACACGTCGCTCGCGTCAACAAATACTTTTAAGTATTTTTAGAACCTGGTTTTCGACCCTGGTGTTTTTCTATACTCGTACTTAAAAGCCCTGGTTTAAACTGCAAGTATGTCTCATCTCTAATGTATACCTGCATAGATAGGCCTCTCCGTTCTCCGGTGCACCGGAGCGTGTATGGTATGGCCAGCATTATATCTATTAGTGGGCCGATCCCGGCGGCACTGCAATGCCGGGCCGACCCTTGACGGGAGTGGAGCGAGCCCCGAGCATCCCGTCGGTTTTCAAAAATCAGTTTAATATTCTGGTCCCGCGGTGCGGGATCTTTCAGATATTAAGCTGAAAAGAACAGATTTTTTATCGAAAATACTGCCCACCAATGGAGGGTTAAATCAAAACGGATATAATCCCGTAATTTTGCTCGTATTTATATTGTATTTAAATTTTGTTTACTTTAATGAACAACAGCTCTTAGTCATATAATCATGTTTGTCCTTAATTACGAATTAACAAATAATTTAATTGATGGAAATTGATGGAAATTACTACTACACTTTGATCTTAGCCAAAAGGCCGAGAAGCGATGACGACAATGTTGCGTCGAGGTCTTATACACTCCGAAATCATCCTAGCATCGCGTTTTAGTAATATAGGAACTAATATACAGCGCCATCTATCGCACCTTCAACGCGACACACACACACGCACACACAACTTTCATTATACTTACACAAATTCTACGTACACTAACAATAACAACACACTTAAAGATATTCTTATTTTATTTTAATCTTGATCCCATTTGAAGAAAGCGTTACTTTCATTTCAAACAAAACGTTGCGGATGCTACGTTGTTACATTATTTAATTAGCATATTATCGCCACCCATATCATTATTTTTATACTCAGATTAAGTATTGGGTCGTCTATTTCAATGCAAGGAATTGAATAAACAATTAATAACTTTTTTATGCTTTTCATCAGACATTTCAGGATCAAGTGACACAAAAACCATGCTCTACTTTTTAACACGCACTCGCTCGCCGTAGAAGTTTACTTCTGGACGCACAGACAGAACTATCTTTTTTTTAAACGTTTACCAGCATATCGCTTGCCCACATTATATACCTATCGGTTATCGATAATAAGGTAATGCCCGAAGGAAACTTTGAATGAGTATGTTTATTTGATTTGAAACACAGAGTACTTTTGCATGAACCGAAAGTCTGAAACTGCAAATTCCGATGCGTGCTGTTGTATCCTTATTAAGAAATAGCAAACAGTGTTGAATTTTGGTACTTTTTCCGAAATACAGTTGCTCACCGATCCGCTATTAATTACGCAAATAAGTATTACAATGTTTCATCTTACATTATAATAGAGTATCATAATATTTGTGATTTTATGTAGGTATAGTATTTATGTTCGTGATTCAAATTGTTTAATTTTTATAATATTAATTTAGAAAATCTTAGCAAATTTCACTACCGTAGATAAGTGCAAAATTTCTCAGTAGTGAACGATTTTAGCTACGAATGAAGTTTTATTTTTTATAAATATTAGCACGTTAAATTTTGAATATCAACTAAACTAAATAATGGATAGGTTTACATAGATTTGTAACGGGGCTTTACAATTTTTTGGATTTTTTGAGATGGCCAAGAATTGTATAAGCCTGTGCTCCAGACAGTATAGAGATGAAAAATCTATGTCATTTGAAAGTACAGATCTTCTATATAAAGATTTAGAAAAGTGCATGTAGCTACGCAGTAGTGGAATTTATGAAGATTTAAAAAAAACGATTTTATTCGTAGTTATAATTTCGTGTGTGATATATTATTTATTGTTTATATATGTTAATGTGTATGTATTTGTCTCAGATGTTTAGGAAATTTTGTAGTTTGGCAAAAAAAGCTGGGACAGCAGTTTTTTTCAGTCTTTGAAAATATTTATATTGTTTGTAAAAGTTAGAAACTCCTTCGGCCTTCATTGAAAGACGATGATTTGGTCCAAAAATTTATGCCACATTGTGACAATATATTTTCACAATGTGGCATTCAGTTCTTTTTATTAGCACAATATAAAGAGCTGAAACAGTTGAAAAATGACTTGGAGAATAATGTATTCGTTAGGCTCTTTTCTTATATCATCAGGTAAGGAATGCCAGAGAAGGAGTTACCATAGAACCCGGTGAGATGAGTAGGAATATAAATCTTGTTATTGGAGAAAGATCGAAGAACTCTATCATGATAAGAAGAGAGATATTGAAATCGTTCTTTGAGGTAAGAAGGAGAATATGGATTATTTGGAATTGAAAACAGAACAAATAATATTCTGGAGTTGCGCCTTTGCCTTATGGTAAGCCACTTAAGCTAAGATCTGTAATGAGAAATATGGCCATACTTACGCAGACCAAAAATAAATGTACTTAATAAAGTTACGTAAAATAAGAATTTGGACATGCATGAGCTTAGACTTAATAGGAAGGAAGTATTTGACACGATAAAGGAAACATAAGGCGGCAATGACTTTCCGACTTAAATCGATAATGTGCACTGTCCAGTTCAAAGAGCTATCAATATAAAGGCCAAGGTTTTTAACAGACTCACTAAATGGAACAATAATATTATCATAGCAAATACGAGGTAAGTCCCCAGGTAAACCCTTGTATCTACCACTGAGCTTCCCATACTTTCATCCACAATTATGAAATCTATCATAGCATAACTGTTACTACATTTTATTCCTAATAGTAGTTAAAGGCTAAGACCTTACGAAGCAGTTTTCACCTGCGTCCGCCGCGGTTGCGGGCTCGCAGCTCCTGTAGAATGCAAATATATCTGAGGAAGATTTAACCATTTTTTGCCAAATTTTTTAACATTTCTATCTATTTCCTTCAGGTACTCATTTTCGACGTCAGCCACTTGCATGATAAAATACAAGCGAGACAGGATAAAGGTGCCGACTGCGTCCAATTTCTGCCATGGTGCCAGGAGGGATTGCTCAATATTCTTTACACGCGCGATTAGTTTCTTCAATGCGCTGGTTGGAGTCTATCTAATGTCCAAAGCCCGTTGGTATTCCGAGATGTTCATAGTAATTGTTCGGTCCCACTGATTTCTTAGGTTATCTCTGGATGTTGAAAACTATGTCTTGTACTGCGCTCTAAAAATCACTCTTCATGTGCAGTGTCACGCATTTGGAGGGATTAAAAACGAGACCAACCGACCGAGCGCCCTTCTCAGAAGCATTAAGAGACGTCTCATTCCTTCTGATGAGTCCGCAATGATTGCGATGTCATCGGCGTGAGTCAGATTTGTAATACGCTTATTCCTTTTTTATAGGATAGGGTGACAAACGAGCATACAGTCTACCTGATGGTATGTTATGCGGTTGCTGTGGCCCATAGACATCTACATCTATCCTCGACGAATCAAAATACAGATGCGTTGTCACTCGTGAGGACTAAGATGGAATGCCTCGTTTCCCGTAAAAAGGGTCTCCGGTTCTCTACACTCACAATACGAAACACGCTGGTATTCTGTGAGAGCGTGGTTCTTTCCATTCCCATTCGTGCTGCAATTATACTACTAATATAACAGCGTATAAATATTATTAGTAATTCCTTATGTTGAAGCTTCCACCTGTCGATTGCAAGGCGCGGATAACCACCTCCAGAGTGAGATTACATATATGTGGACTAAGCGGGCGACCCTGTTTCACCCGGACTGCAGTTTGATTGGGTCAGTGAATCACTCCGAGGTACGAACTTTAGTTCTCGTTCTCGTGAATCTATTAAGTTTCTTATATTCACTGGCATCCCGTGATGTTCAAGAGCCCTATGAATAGACGAGTGCGGACAGAGTTAAATGCGCTGGCCAATTCTATCCAGGGGACAACGACCTCTCATTTATCGCGCTTGGCTTGCTGGATGGCCTCTTGAAGCACAAAGTTGTGCTCATAGCATCCCTCGTACGGAAGTAGTCTCTTTTGTGCTATATCTTCTATTGGCGACTGCCCAGGTCTTGACTCTGTCTGCAATGTCACTCTTCGGTCCTTTCTTGTCTAAGAGTCTTATAGTGATGGAGTCCGTCCAGCAACCAGGATAACTACTTCGAGCCGCCATACTGCATTGAATAGTGCTGTCAATATAAAGGCTCCCGGGTTCGTGTTTCTAAGATCACCGTATGTTAATCCGTCCGATCCGGGAGAGGTACTAGATTTTGATTTTAACTTTCTTACTTCTTCCTTCCTATCGAAGACTTCAATCAATTCCAACTGGCTGAGACGTTGTGTGTTGTGTTGTACGGTTTTTTTTTTTAAATTTACGATATTTTCCCTGAATATGGGCAACCTCACTCATTTGATCTAGAGCTCGCACGGGTTATCTGCTGTCTGCTCGATGTCGCTGTATTCGTTGTCCATTGTCGTGTCCCGTATGCACGAGCCTACCTATGAATGGCATGACTACGGGCAACCTCTTCCAATTTTTCGGGGCTGCTCACCGAGTCAATCTCTTCCACATACCGACTTTGTTCTGCTGTGAGAAAACAACGATTTTGAGGTCTGCGAGTCCGTATTTATTAGGCTGTCATTTGAATAATACGCGTTTCTCCGAACTCGCGAATTCGACAGATACAATACAATACAGATATGTACATGTAGTATTATGCGGGCAAGTCAGTGGAAAGTCTTACTACCTATTACCGATTGGCTATATTTAAGCACTATATGCTTTGAAAACAATAATGTAATTGGATGAATATAAATGAATTCTATTCTTAATTTTATCTCCCACGGGTTAAATTATCCCTTTTTTATTTATTTTTTTTACTTTTATATCGTGCATGCACAAGCTAGATATTTATGGAGTATAGAAATAAGGAGAACAAACTCTGTTTAAAAAAGTGTCCGTACAAAAACGCTAAATAAGGGTGGCGCCACTTTACCTACAGTGTAAATTTTAAAGAACTTTTTATAAATGTTTATTGCACAGAGTTTCACTATAATTCTTTTTTTAAATAATTATTTTATTGTTTTAAAAATTTTTATTTTCAAAATCACTCTCAAAGTATTTTACGGTGATTTTTCATACCGTCTAGCTACTCGAGCGCTGTTGTGGAGAGTTTTTGAACTGTTATTTACTGGTTATAGATGGAAACATTTTTAACTATTCTCCTATGGGAGATTGTCCTCCTTATGCATAGATTTAGTATAAACTCCAGTGGAATTTGTAGTAGATTTATGTCCTTATTATTATTAAGTCTTAGGTTAGGTAGTAGGTTATCAACAATATATAAGAAATGTATTGTTGATAGATAGATGTCGCTAGATTTATATACAGTTAGTTTTCTGTCATGCCAAAAAAGGTGTCGCTTTCGAAAAAGTTTTAAACTTAAATGTTCTGTCGGTAGATAGCGCTATAGCACTTTAAATTAATATAATCTGCGTCGTGATTTAGAGATTCTTGGTAATGTAATGATGTCCGTAAGCCGCGTGATCAACGGCAAGACCTTACTTCATAGGATCATTTCTATAGTAAGTTCTTCACGAGACCTTCACACCATGTGAGATCTATCCAGCGGCGTTGATGAGAAGTGGCGCGGCGCACTGAGCGTGAGGCGGGCGACAGTGGTTCACTGCCAGCTCTCGATGATCGTTCGCTCTCCCGCCTTGGCGGGGGAGAGTGGGGCGCTGACGCTATCTGAGTGGCTTTTTTAAATATTATATCATTATATTGGACTAACCAAATTTCCATTACTAATTAATGCTTCAATTTAATTTTAAATGCTGTAAATGTAAATAGTAAATACCCTACTCTTGCGGTCCGGCTCCCGAATAAAATCTGCCTGTTATCTTATCAGGACTGTTTAAAAGAATTTACGAGATGAACAATGTTAATACGTCACGCTGTGCCAATACTCTTAAAGTGATTTGCCAACTGCAGCTTTTTATAACTTTAGCCGTCTAATCATGGTTAAAATTTTTCTGCAACAGTTTATTAATTGAATTCCCCCCATAGATTGTAAAATAAGTTGGATATTTGTCATAGTTGGCATGCTTGGCATGTGAGTTGCCAACTGCATATTTTTATTATTTTGAGCTACGATCAGGAACACGCTGCTGCCCATCTTCTGTATATTTCTGCTCCCGTTTATGAATATAGTTCTTCGCACATTTTTAACAAAAAAAAAAAAACTATATCAGCTTTTGAATATTATGTAAATAACGCATTTCTTATTCCGGGGCAATTATCCCTTCATCGACACATCGGAAGACATGCCCGATAAAGAAAGGTGTTGCAAAACGTATCATATTAATGCAATTCTGATAAACTCACTTATGTGTTTCTGTAGCATATCATATTACTAAATTTCAATAATTTCCTACGTTCAATATAGACACAGATACCGAGGTGTTTCTACCAAATAGTATTATTGATGTTTCTAAGTTCAAGCGCACACGAGCGAAGCCGCGTGAAAACTAATTTATTAATAATATCATGTCAGATTTTTTTGGTTATGTGATTTTGGTACTTACGTGCCCTTTGAATCAATCAGTCACGGTTTTTTTTATAAATGTTAGAAGTAAAAGCACAGCCTATATACGTACCACTGTCGGACATAAAACTGCTCTCATTTATGAGGTATTAGGGCGAGCAAATGTTCGCTGCGCTTCCCCAATGCGTATTGGATGACTCCACATGTCATCGAATTACTTTTTCAATTTCTCATACATGTAGGTGTCCCCACGATGTTTTTTACACCACCATATATAAATTACATGTGTATATAATTATACGTGTGAAATCAGCACTTAACATTTAAATGAACAATTTCAAGGTATCGGCGGAAATTGAACCCAGGTAGCTCGCGTACTGAGACAGTTACAGCGAGCGCTTAGAAATCGAGCTAACACAGGTCTTGTTTTGTTTTTCAAATGAAGTACAGTAATATATATATATATATATATATATATATATATATATATATATATATATATATATATATATATATATATATATATGTATAAAGATAACATAAATTCTATAAGAAAATAAGTAGAAGTGAGTATACGTTACCGTAAGTGAAATGTAGACTAGGTTATTAATATGTATAGCTAATAACTAATAAAAAATAAAGTACCAAAGGAGCAAGAGTTACCTGAACTTATTAGAAGTCCGTCGCCAAGCCAAGGCTCAAAGAATCTGTATTCTGCGGCCTTGTCAATGTGGACTTGACTATTGAGGATGACCTCTGCATCATCAGCGTCACACAGGAAAACCACGAGTTTGGATCCTATCCAACCCCTAATCACCGTACCGTACTTCTTAGTGTATTCTAGTCCCAAATTTAATAATTCTGCAAATTGAAATTTTCTTTCAGAACTTTTATGGATTTTATAGCTTTTAATTTACTTGAATGAATTCAAGTAAATTAAAAGCTTTAAATCCGTAATTTCGGCATTTCGGGTGCTTTCCAGCACCCATGGTCGCGAGGGTTGGGTCACCTTAGTCCGTAAAAGTAGTTTTCAATCATAAGTGTAATATTTTTATTAATTAAAAATTTGTAACCATTTTAAATGTTTTAGTGATTTTAAATTTATTTGACAAAAACACTTAAAATAGGTTTGATGTAAGTGATTTATGGTTTGAACGATAATTCAGTTAATACTATAAATATCAAGTATGTAAAAAATAAAATATATTTACATTCTGTAAGAAAGTATAAAGTTGTTTATATTTCATCATAAGTAACATAAACATAACATAAACACTCACGCCTGTCACCCAGAGGGGTAGGCAGAGACTACGGACTTCCATTTGGCACGATCCTGATATACCTCTTTCGCCTCTTTTACATCCATATATCTACGCATACACGCTCGTCGGTTAAGGGTACTTCTAACGTGGCCCATTTTCAAAATATCGCCAATTTGGTCGATAAACTTTTTCCTAGGGCGTCCCTTCCCGACTCGGCCGTTCACATCTGCCATATAAATTTGCTTTGTCACTCTTTCCTCATTCATTCTTTCCACATGACCAAACCACCGAAGCATTCCTTTCTTAATCCTGGTCACAACATCATCATGCATACCACATTTATCTCTTATCACGCAATTTCTCACCCTGTCATTCAGATTCAACCCTAGCATATTCCTTAAAGACCGCATTTCTACAGCATTTATTCTACTTTCGTGCTTCTTCTGCCACACCCAGCTTTCACTACCATACATTAAAGTAGGGACTAACACAGCATTATGAACTACCATACGTGCCTGTTTTGACACATTCTGGTTCTTCATAATAGAGTGTAGTGCCCCATTCACTCTATCCCCTCATCATAAGTATTATGAATATTACAAAAATAAGTTATTTTAAAATCTATCTGGCTTTATGTTAATGCTCTTTTAAATCCATTTTCACAAAGATATCGAATACTTAAACTAATTTAATTGAATTTGGATAATATTTTTAACTGTAAATTCCGTAAAAGAAAATGGAGTACGCTGTTAGTAGATTTACCTTCTGGTTTTTTTCCCAAAACCAATAATGCATTGCCGAATAATGGCACAGTGGATGGACCCGGCAATTTATTGCCGAGTTTATAAAACCTCGTTTGTTGTTGCCATCGGTAAAGAAGCCATAACGACGTGGCGAACAGGACTAAGGGATAGAAGATAAGACGCGTTGGACTATAATGATACGTCTGGATTTCTTCGACAACCGTCATGATGCTGAAAAAGGAGTTTAAAAATTATTTATATCTTTTTTTAAATAAAGGTTCTAGTACAGGCTGCAGAATAAAACGCTTAATTTACGATTAAAAAAACCCTCACTACGAATATTTCAAGTAATTTGACAATCATACACGCTAGATCAAATAATTCATGATAAAATTATTCTTTATTTTTTTTTTCGATTTTAATGAAATTTCAAATCAGAAATTTAATTCAAGAAGAATATTTTTTTATAGAATGAGTGTGACATACGAACACACAACCCATCTGATCGTAAGTGGGTGATGTGGCCCGTAGACGCCTACATCAATGCTTGATTAAGAATCATAATGCAGATGCATCTTCAGCCATGAGGACTAAGATGGTATGCCTCGTTTCTAGCAAAAGGGGTCTCCGGCTTTCAACACTCTTCATACGCAACACATCAGCGATAAACATCAAACACGTGTTAAGCATCATCTTAACTTTATTAAACTTTATTGTATCTATAAGAATCTTGAATGATACACACTATACCAAAACACCAGTGATGCTCCGACAGTATGTTCACCACCAGATTAACAATAAGAATTACATGAAATAAAAACCATCTCCAACCAGACCCTTAAACCCATTTTCTTGAATCATAAATAGAAGACAAAACCAAAATACGGAATGAGATATAAATTTATTATCTGTAGAATAAATATTCGAAATAATATGTGCAACCGAAATGCCTAAGAGTAATGTATTGTTCGTTAATATTTATTGGACTAATAGTGACAGATAAACATATACTTTAAATAATATATAAGTTTTTAATGTATCAAATTTATTATTTATAAAATATATAAATTTTATATAAAAAAAGATTTTAACGTAGATTTAACTTAACTCTTCAGCACCTAATGCTAACGTTTATCCTTCATCAAAGTGTAAAAGAAACCACTAAAATCACTCAGAATAGTTCAACATGTATCGACTTAATTTTTGTAAATTTTTGTAGATTTTAAATCGAATCATTACTTGTGATGAAAAGTGGATACTGCACGATAATCGGAAGCGCTCGTCGCAATGGCTAAACCCTGGAGACCTAACCAAATCCTGCCCTAAACGAAGATTGACTCAGAAAAATTAGCGTTAATTTGTGAGCGTCTGGTGGACTAGCACCGGTGTCGTTCACTACAGCTTTCTAAAATCTGGCCGAACGATTACGGCAAATATCTACTGTCAGCAACTGCAAACATGAAGGAAGAACTAACTGCTAAACAACCGAGATTGGTCAATCACTCTAGGCCGCTGCTGCATCACGACAACGCAAGACCACACACTGCACAACAAACAACCATTAAGTTAGATTGAGCTATAATTGGAATGTCTGCGACATCCACCGTACTACCCAGACCTTGCTCCAACAGATTATCATTTTTTCCGGAATTTGGACAACTTCTTACAAGGAAAAAATTCAACTCCAATGCGGCAGTCCAAACTGTCTTCAATGAGTTTATTGATTCTCGCCCCATGGTTGGTTGGTTTGGATGTTTTTTTTTTAATAAAGGGATCAATGAACTACCTATGCGATGCAAAAGTGCATGGATAAAAACGGTGCATACTTTGATTAATTAAATAAATTTTACAAAAAAAATTACTTTATATTCCTCCCTTGCAAAACGCCAATTTCATATGTAAGGACCTATTACATCTTTAAACAACTTCTCAAAACAATTACAAGAAGAATGCATTATTTTTTGGGACGATCTGTATATCTTGCTTTATTTTTTGACCGAAAAATTAAATACATCGCTCAATAAAATACAAGACTGGTTAGACTTACATAATTTTGAAATTGAACTTTAACGAAACTAAATTAATCCAATTTAGAACTTATACTTACTTACTTATCATTTATATTTGCTCTTATTATATTTAAAAATTTATACATTTAAAAAAGCAACCGACATAAAAACAGCTCTTTCGGCGTATTACGTATACGCTCAGTTTATATATATATATATATATATATATATATATATATATATATATATATAAATATATATATATATATATATATATATATATATATATATATATATATATATATATATAGAAATATTGACATACACGTATTATTTTAAAATTGACAAAATATTGGAAAAACGGACTCATGCAGACCACATTTTAGAAATCTTGGTACGCTCACACTTACATCTATTTACATTATTGAATATTGTAAATTCGTTAAAAATATCCAAATCTATATGATCCTGTAAATAAAATCCGATCCAATCCGTCAAAAGAAATAATCGAACTCAAAATAAATTGAATATTCAATTCTAAAATTAAAATTATTTCCAACAGGTTTCCATACGATAGTAATTGAAATATATGTAACGCTAAATCTTTATTTAATATTTAGTATTAAAATAAAATAAAAACTACTTTCTTTTAAATTGCAATGCCTTTACCGGGGAGTCACTTGATGTATAATGTATTTCTTGTGGCATGCAAATTATAATAAATAAATAGACTAATATTAAAGTATTGAGATCGAGGAATGATTCAGAAGCATACTTGCATTGTTAGATAAAATACATGGACCTTAATAATTTCCCTTGTAAGTCTAACCTCCACATTTACGTGCAAGTACGACAAACAGAACTTTAAAAGAAGTCCTTTGGAAATATTTTTAACAAATTCATTATCGTATTAACACTTGCACTCGTTTCTTTATAATTTTTAAGGGGCAGAAATTTGAAATTAGAATATTAGTATTTTAACTAATAAATAGTAGTTTTTTCAAAATAAATTATAATTGCCTATGAATAAACTATGTCGCAGGACTTTCGCGTGGCTTGTCGTATAACAGTTAAGTACAAGAATAGTAACAGAGTATATCAGTTACAAGTGTCAATACATTAGGTATGCTATGGATCGAAAGTATAAATTATATGTCATCGATTAGGTTTTTGTTTTAAACAAACTTACATTCTACCAGATGCCGTGTCCTCACAGCTATTAATTATATCGGCTCTTTATGTACCTTCAGACCAGATCACAGCAATGCAAACTCTGTTATTTAAGAAATGAAGGGTGACAATTAACCAGAAGGACTAGACAAAAAAGTCCTACCACCTAAAATACATTTATTTATCACAGATATACTTTTTATTCAACAAAATAATGTATATTGTCTGTAATGAATATATAAATAGAACAAATAAATAAAATTGAAGTATCTTTTTGTACTGTCGAAATAACAGCTTTTTACTAAATACATATGAGTAGTAGTTAGTATATACGGCATTTATAACAAAAAAAAAACAATTTTAAAAATTTTTGTCTATTTGTATGTTGCGATTAATCTCTGAAATGGCTGGAACGATTTTGACGGGACTTTCACTGGTAGATAGCTGATGTGATAAGGGGTAACTTCGGCTATTTTTCGCAATCGTAATAAATTACACGCGGGTGAAGTCGTGGGGAACAACTAGTTAGAAACAAATTACATACAGATTACTTTGGTAGACTGTATTATGAACGTCAATGGTACACGTTATTCTTTCTAATACGCTTCTGTTTTTTTATCTTTTTATCGCGAAAAGAAAATGCAATTAAAACAAACAAGATTATTGTTAGCTTTCAAAAATAAAATCACTTTTTAAGTCTTACATGCGTGTGTAATATAAAATGTTCACACAAAATCCTAAGTTTCATTTTATGTGAGTGGCATAGAAAAATTTCTCTATCTTAAGCGAATGATACTATTTATTTTTTTATCTTTTTTCAATTACGTTTTTATTTATTGTTTCAACACATTTATTTTTTCTTTTAATTTAAATCAAACTAATTATATTTATTATTACAAACCGCTATGCAATTACTGCTATTTCCTGATAATGTTAAATGATGCTATATTGTATATTTTTTATTTCCGTAATTTGTCAGATCGCTTAAAATATTGCGTTTTTATTCTGTACTTATTATATATTTTAATTACCTTTTGTCTGCGGACGTCAACCTCCACTTTCTGCCAGTTCGCCTTTTAGTGTAATACGATATTACGTTTGCATAACTATACTTTTATACGACGTGTCTCTTATTGATTTTCAGTTGTTAAGGGTAAGCTGCTACATATCCGTTTTATATTACTTGAATATTTTTAAGCGGAGGGGATTTCTTAAGGTTATTCTTGTTAAGGAAGTACATATATAGCGGATAATATTGCGCTTTGTAATTATACAGTGAGTTGTGTTAGTTTGGGGGATGCCTAAACGCTTACCTTAATCTTTTACAGTAGGTACTTAAGTACCCGAGTTCGATCCCCGCCGGCAATACAGATATTTTTAATTTCAATTTTATGTACTGATTTAACACTTGGTTGCGTGTGAAGGAAAACACCGAGTGGAAACCCGCTTGTCTTATAATAAAAACACTCCAATTCACTCCAAACACACGGCGGATTGTACCTTACCCTGAAACCTTCTTAGAAATAAGAGGTCTGTGTGGAGTAGGATTTACAGTTTTTTCTTTATCAAATCGAAATAAAAATAAAATATTTATTTTGGATTCTTCTACCACAGGTGTTAGTAACAATTAAAACTTATTAATTTAATCATGCGTTTGGCTGAGAACCCGATGTATACACACACATCCAGTGCCCTTGCAGTAAAGAATCCCACCTATTTGCCCAGAGTGATGTTCAAAGCATCGCGATCGCGTCTTATTAGAGACGCGCTTCTCTTGCGGATGGTTGTATAAAAGTAGTGTCCAACCGAAGCTTCGGCATCGACCACCATCGAACAAAAAAAAACCACCTTAGGTGAAACCTTATGCTTTTGCCAAAATGGGTGAAGTTTTAGGCGAAGCTGAATGTTTTCAGCGCCGAAATTCAACGAACTGTTGCGAATGAGCGAGAGCATTATGGGCGTGGCTACGCATTTTTTTATCATCTCTAGAACATCCTATCTAACATAACGTAACTATAATCAGAATAAATTTTTAATTTAATACTTTAAAATTATTTAAAATATTAATTTTAGCGAATCTTGAACCGACTTTCCTAGGGTTTTTAATCCTTCGGTTTCGGCCAAAGATTATTGCGATAGCCGTTTAATAAGCTGCAACTTCGGCTTCGGCCAGAAATCGACCTTCGGTTGGACTCTATATAAAAGCTCTCTAAAAAGTATTGTATATATATACATACATACATACATACATACACACACACACACACATATATATATATATATATATATGTATATATATATGTGTGTGTGTGTGTGTATGTATGTATGTGTACACCTAATATGTATAAACATATTTACAAGTGTTGGTTACAAATATATCATGTACTCGAAGCACTTAGCATTTGTATGATCAATATATTATTGATACGAATGTTATAAAATTTAAAAAATAGCTTCTTTCTAGTTGTTTATTAATTAGATTTGGGTTAAAGATAAGATTTTTGTTGTAACGGAAGAAAACTTGCAATAAGATATAAAGCCTTCATAATAAGCTTTAAAGCCCTTGCTTAAAGAATAAAACCTTTAATTCTGCTTTTCCAAAACGCTCCTTTCCTAAAATAGCAGTTTCATGATCCTGTGCTTCGTATGGTGAGTGTAGAAAACCGGAGATCCACTTTGAAGGTAACGAAGCATTCTATCTTAGTCTTTAGTAGTGACAAGATATCTACTATTAATTCATAATCGAGTTGGGATTTGGGTATCTACGGGCCACAACATTAATTAAGAATGATGTCGAGGTGTTTGCTCATTTGCTGAAAGAAACTATAAGGCTTTTTCTATAAAAAAAGGTATATGTAAGTATAGATTTCTCATTAAGCTTATAAAACGTAAATGAGTTTTGAAACAAAGTATTTTCAAATAAGTTTCAGATTGAGTTAGAACAGATTAAGTTACGTGACTGTTCAACATTAATACGCGGCCGTGTGAACCTTACCTTTATGTTTCTGTCTGCAACTGATTTTAGTATTTAGGACAAGAGATTAATCAAATCAAATCAAAAATATTTATTTCAAACTCTTCATCCATAGGGGTTAGTAAACAATTTAAACTTATCCTAGTGTAAGTAACATTAATAACATGGTTTAAGCAAGCGCCGAAATGGTTGCATTAATATTATCTATCTAGAGGACATCGATGCGTTGTTTTGTGAGGCTTAATAAATTATTAAAACTTTAATCATCTGTATAAAATTCTAAGACGTAAAATAAAAAGAAAGCATTTATTATAAATCCCAAATGAAAAATTGCAGTTCATTTATTGACCTTAATGATGGATTGATTAATTTATTATTTTATTATTCATTAACTTTTAACCTTTAATATTTTTCATTGTTTGTTAATTTTCGTTAAAAATACTACGGAAGTGCATGGGATCCTGCAATTAATATACATTAATATAAAATACATATTTAAAATTGAAAATACCTGATACTCATAAAGGGAAGTATTATTACTCATAAAGGGAAGTATTATTATAGTTGTGAATAAACTCAATACAAATAAATGAGCTTAGCCTTTATGGTTATGAATTGACAATTCAGCACAAATGTTGTTAGTGTATAATATTATTTAAATGTCATTAAAGTTCAAATGCACGTTCATTTATTAGAATAATTTCGCGAAAGTGATTTGTTTATGTTGTTAATGTTTAGCAGGTGTATCGAAGATCGCAGTGCTAGACGACCCACATATTTGACTAACTGGTTATTTTAAGTCTAGCTTATACGAGATGGTCATATTACCATTTATCGGAAGCTTTAAAAAATCTGACATATCCTGTAGTAGTATCTTAACCTAAATGACGAAATGGCATAACGGATTCCTTACTACGCCACAAAACGATAGCGGAACATTATTGTTGATAAGCAATTATGTTTTATTTATATGAGTTTATATGAATTTATATGCAAATGCTCCTAATAACTCGGGAAGCCAACAGTGAACCTCAACGGGCTGAACAAGAAGAAGATATACGAGTAGGTGGTGATTATACGTTGTAAAGCCACACTGCAGCTATATTAGTTACCACCACGTAGACCACGCTCTCACAGAATACCAGCGTAAAATAGCAGCATAATACTGCTGTGTTTCGTATGGTGAGTGTAGAGAACCGGAGACCTTTTTTTACTGGAAACGAGGCATTCCATCTTAGTCCTCACTGGTGACAACGCATCTGCGTTTTGATTCTTAATCGAGGATAAATGTAAATTTCTATGGGTCACAGCATCCAATTACAATCAGATGGACTGTGTGCTCGTGTGTAACCCTTATTCTACAAAAAAGTTGTTGCTAACCGTTTTAATAGAGCACTTCTCAGGATCGTGAGACAGATTTTAGGACTCAGGAAGTCCACTAACCCTTATTGAAGCATCCAAATTATCCATTGATCTTAATAACAATAAAAATAACCCTCACTCCCCCTCTGGATCGATTATTACGATCGTTAGCCGAACAGCCATATAGTTTTTAAAAAATTATCGATACCATATCATTCAGACTATATTATCGCTCCCCTCGAAAACATTCGTAAAGTTCAATATACAATTACCATGGAACTTGTACGAAAGTACTTCCCACATACTGAAGTCCAACTCCAATCATTACGTAGTATCAGGCCATAAATTCCGCACTTAAAAAGTGCCTGTTCAGAAACATTTTGGTGTGAACAGTGAGTGGTCGGCCAAACGAATCAAAATATTGCTCAAAATTACTCAGTAGTTCCAGGTTCTACATCTGAATCGCCAAATCGCTTATTAAGCACATAAGCATAACTAAGCGCTTCGAAACGGTTTGGTAATCCGTTTGCTGCATATACGTTATTATTAAACGGGTAAATTTTATATACTTAAATGTTTTTGTATAACGATGTATTCAAACTTGTTTGTGTAACCTTGTGTAGATTACTTGTTACGAATTACTGTTTGAAGAATGTTGTAAATAAAATGATGCAAGCTGTGTTGGTAATTTTATTAATTAATCACCCTTACACCTAGATTATAAATTTTCGTCTAAACTAGTGTAGTCTATGATTATAATACGGTTCCTATTTATTTCGATTACGTTACCCTATTGATTATTGTTATCCCTAACACAGGATTCCGCCTGACACAAACACCAGAATCGCTGTCCATGGTATTAAAAATATTGTTTATACTTTAACTTTGTTAAAATGAATTGTGAGAGTAAATTAATACAGGGTGTTAGTGTAAACACCGTTACCCTTGAAACCAGTGGTTTGTTTTCACTTATAGAACGTAAATTCAATGGAAAACAACAACATATTTTTTTTGTAAAATCTCAATTTTTCCTTAATTCCTCAATTTTACCTGTCCTAAGCCAGGATGAAATTATGAAGGAAAAGTTACATCACAGGTTATGTATACCTATTATGTTTTTATTGAAATATTGTGTAGGTAGCTAGCGCGGGCGGTGATCTTTAAAGTGATTAGGTCACTCGGGCGCATAGGGTATCCATGAATTTAAGGAGGGTGTCGGACAGAAACTTTTTAAATTTTATGAAAGAAAATAGCGTTTTTTTTAAATTCGAATAAATATTTTAATATTAAAGTCGTATTAGTATTAAAGTAAGTGGTTTTAGTGACAACGGTGTTTACACTTACACCTTGTATACTATTATCATTATATACAAAAATCAATCGCTGTCCATTAGTCTTATAACTTGAAAATAGCTGGACCGATTTTGATTAAGTTCTTTGTGTGTAATTGAGTGGGTCTTTAGATGGTTTAGACTCACAATTGGACCCAGTAGATGGCGCTGTTGTCGAGATCCAGAAATTATACAATATTATCGAATTTGGCATAAAAAATCACAAATTATAGGTACGTGGTAGGGCTATGCTGCAACTATAATAGGTTGTCTACAGCGCTGCTCCGGCGCACTTATAATGTTGTTGAATATTTTATTGCTCAGACATACAGGTTTCCTTACCATGTCTCTGTTCAACGCCGAGCACGTGTTAAATACAGCTCTTTGAATTTACTACTTCAGAGCAATATTTATGTAACTAAATAATTCACACTTTCTCCATAATTATAACATACTAACGATACACCCCGGCTTCGCACGGTTGATTTCTTAATCTCGATAACAACGCCATCTATCTGGTCGAATCGTAAATCTAAACCATCCAGGGCAAACTCAATCGCACCTAAAAAAATACATTTAAATCGTTCGAGCCGTTTTCAAATTTTAGAGAGACTGACGGACAGCAATTAAGTTTTATATATCTATATATAAACATTATGGGAAGAATGTGATTTGTATACCCATAGCACCATAGCTTGTATTATACCATATGATTTACACGGGTACTCGTAATCAATGTCTTGTTAAACATCAAATTTGCCTATGAGCGTTGTGTCTGATATATTTATCATTATAATACGTG
This sequence comes from Parnassius smintheus behrii, assembly GCA_036936625.1. Classification (NCBI taxonomy): domain Eukaryota; kingdom Metazoa; phylum Arthropoda; class Insecta; order Lepidoptera; family Papilionidae; genus Parnassius; species Parnassius smintheus. The sequence continues at coordinate 37,614,717 of JAUPFT010000003.1, read as the reverse complement.
ATAGAGCGACGCTGCAGCTGCTCCAGTACGTATTAGCGCACTTATAATGTGGTTGAAATATTTTATTGCCCAGGCATGCAGGTTTAATTACGATGTTTCTCTTCACCGCCGAGCACGTGGTAAATACAGCTCTTTGAATTTACTGCTTTAGGGTAATATTTATGTGACTAAATAATCCACATTTTTCCCATAAATATACCGCACGTTTAGAATTGAAGGGGCCTAATCCAAAATTCTTGTTTTTTGGTAGACGCCAAAAATGTAATTGCGGAATTGGCCTTTTCTTAGTTTTTTGATTATAATAATTTAGGCTAAGCGTTTGACGTCACTTTTTGTTATTAACTGTAAGTTAGAAATTGTGACTTATGGTACAGTTTATTCTTTTTGGATTCCCCAAGAACCTAAGCGAAATTTTAATATCTTCTAATGGACTTGCATAGTTTTCACAATAGTGTTGTTATAACAATATTGCTTCTAGGATTACCTATAAGTACTTTACCTTCATTGCCCAATTGAATTTTGTTTTCGCTTAAAGAAAGCCAATTCAACAACGAATAGCAACGTTTCACCTTTTTTGGCATAATATGGGAATTAAACTCGACCGAGTCCTATGAAGCTGTAAGAGCCGCATAAGCTAACACCAACATCATCGAAACCAGATGGAAATTAAACTCAACAAGGGAGATCCCTTGTTGCATACAGAGTTGGGGTGCTTACTTCTTACTGTCACGTTTATTTGTTGTGTTTGAGTAAAGGCTGGTTTGGTATCGGTATTGATTTTACCTTTTATATTTGATTCAGTTAATTCTGCTTTATAGAGATTATTTGCAAGTCAAAAGGTCAACGATATCTTGGATTAGATATCTCTGTAATATTTATACAACATACTTTTTCTATCACATATTATCACAATACTGTTTTGATGTTTTTCATTTCGACGTCGGATCCGAATGTAGGTTTATCGATAGATTTTAGAAGCATCCAATATGAAAGTCCACTGTTGAACATAGGTCTCCCTGAAAGATTACCTCATGGCGGGATTTGGCCATTACAAAGTTATTAGATAATGTCTATTATTTGTTCTGCGATAATATTAAGTGACATTTCTATTATTAATATAATTTTAAATCATAGTGTGTAAGTGTGCGACCCACACTCACAAACAGTGTGTTATAAAGATGTATAGTTGGCATTGGTGTCTAATAAAATGAATAGTCTTATATTTTAAATTATACAAATAAACTACAATGCTTAAGTAAAATACAAAAATATATAAATAATTAATAATTCAACTATAGATTACAAGTCATACTTTACGAAATTAGTTTTTTTATTAATTTTGCCACTGGTTCGGTAAAAGAGTTGTTTCGAAAAGATACATAAATTTACAATTATTTAATTTAAATTATATACCTTTTATTTACTAATTCGAAATGACGAAATGTTATGACAATATACAATTAAGTAGGAAGCTTTTTTCCAAATTTTCGAGCACAAATTTGTGACGGATGACAAACACCCAGTAATCAATTTGTATGCCGAAAACGACTTCTCTACATCAATTGAACACATTGGACAAAATTTAAAATTTGGAGCCATTTCTGGAGATACCCGTTTAGGCAGAGTAGGACATGTCATGTGCCGTTGATGTAGGCTTTAATGTTCCTTTCTGGTCACTACGCAAAATAACGTCCAACTTTGTGCGAATGTTTTCTGAATTAGAAAGGGCGTTCACGAGTTTGATTATTAGTTCCAGTATTACTATTGATTTAAATGGATGAAGGTTTTTGTTTCCAATTTACTATGGCATCTGGTAACTTGTGGAAACGTGTTGAGATGAGGGCGATATTCTGTATAATGGATGCGTCTTCAAATTGCACAATTGCTTGCTTCACTTAATTGCGATGGCCTCTGTACTGTCAAATTGAAAAACTACTTGATTACGGCCTCAAAATTTTCAGCATAGCCATAGAATAACACCGCCTTTAGCCAAGTCCCCATCGAGTTATTATAGGTTCTGGTGGCAATGTTATATTTGCAATTGTTTATTGTAAGAGAGCACACGTAATGGTGCTTTTAAAAACATTTTTTATGTAGAGGAAATCAATTCGTTAACATTCCTATACTCTTGCCTTATCTCTTCTGCAAGGCGATGAAATCCGTGAGCTAAGCAGTTAATTTTGTTAGTCTAATTTTGGTAGATTTTGATATTTACAAAAATCGCGTAGGCATATTTTCTTGTTTTGACATTTAATTAGAGAAAAAAATTTTCTCCTATACTTGTGCGAAAAGAGTAAGAGTAAGTGAAAGACTTTCTAACAGTTGGAATATTCAATAGCCTCTTTTTCTTATTTCTTCTCTGTATTTAAAACAATTTTTCGACATTTTGAAGTCTTTCTTTGATTTTGTAAAATCAATTAAAATCGTTTTAGTTATCGCCATCTATTGTGTTGTCGTTATACTTTTTCAACAAAGCATCCTTTTTATCTTGTCATCGATGGTCTATCAATCGTTGGATTAGTTATAGTTCATTGCTTTTACGGTAGATGGCGATTTACAACGCCATCTAGTTCACTTTGAGAAGATGGAATAGAATCAGCTGATTGGTCAGCTAACTTGTGCTTACAAATTTAAACAGGAAACGTTTCACCAGTTGCGTAAAATAGCAAATTCAAGGTTTAATGAATTCGTTTTTCACTAACGAACTAACGTTATGGGTTATAGAAAGACTATAGAGAGGGCTCTTGTTAATTCACCTGCACTTAAGCACTTCGTACTTTTATTACGGTGTTATCTGTCTTATCAATACTGATTGATTTTCACACAGTATACACTAGTTTTCACTGAGATAACATTTCCACCGCTCAGACAAAATAAAAAGTCTATTTTGTCTGAGTTCCACCGCTCTATTATATTTTATTTTGTATAGAACGCACTGATTTATTGTGTTTAGATCATTTTTTTTAAACGGCGCTCGATATTTACCGTGATAACTAACCAAACATAGCTTTATGCACGAATTACTGATTCTATGGAGTCGAGGTAACTGGTATACTTACCTAGCTTGTATTTGTTCGTAATGTTTATAAAATGTTCAACGCTTTATTATTATCTAAATCTACTTATGTTTTTGTGGACATACATTAAATTTCCGTAAATATACTAAGAGACCAAAGTTAATAAATTTACGTATTCCTTTAAATTTTCTCTAAAAATTTTGAATTTAGGTTATAAATGATCCATTCCACATTTTAATATATCTCAACAAATTGTGGTTAAATATTTTAATTATCTTTATACATTAAGCGTATCACAATGTCTTCCTGCGGTTCTCTATAACCTTCTCTCTAATGAAAATTAGGCCCGTGCCCTGCAGTGGGACGTATAATTTTTTTCGGATAGTGTATGCTTCATCGAAAGAGAATCGTAAGCGGGGACCTACGAGGTATCGAGTGCAACGGCTATGCCGGCGGCGAGGTGGCGCGAAGCGCTACTTCTTTGGGTATTACGAACCCACTTCCTCCGTCAACGGAGTTTGATGATATTTAATCGAATTAAAGTATCTTAAGGATAATTCCTTAAGATATGAATGGATGGTGGGTATGTCGAGATCGCAGTGGAGATCCGGGTTTCTCACATACAAAGGAGCTCCTATAATTCGTCGCAGGAATTTATTCTGAACAACTTGAAATTGCCAAAGACGATTCAGGGGTATGTGGGCAAAGGACGTACTCATGTGTATGTCATAATAGAACGTATGCAGGTTTTGTTAAGATGCAGCTTGTGTATTATAAATTGCTTTTATGGGTTGAGGCGAAAAGGCGATATACTACGAATTTTAATATATTTAATGTAATGAGCGAAGCTAATCGCATTGTCTAACGTTACACCTAGGTATTTCACCTCTCTAACCCAAGGGATTGCCCTATCGAAGAGTGAGATTGTACCTTTCTTGTGTCGTTAAGTCTAAATTGTAACATTTTATAGCAAGCTTGCGCATTTAACATGTTAGCTTCGCCTTTATCGGATGTAAGTTCGATTCTCAATTTTTTTACACCAATTGCCTAGTGCGTTTGCTGCAGTTTAGAGTCGAATGCATATATATGGGGTCATTATCGGATAAATATATTTTTGTATCATCTGGACTTAGTGCAAGTTGAATATTGGAGATACCGCTCACATAGAAAGACTCTATAAGTCGGGGAGGGCACAGAATCCTGGGGAATTCCCGCCCTGATGGGTCTGAAAGAGGAAAAAGACCCCTCGACGCGAAAACGAAAAAAACGATTGAGCAGAAAGTCCTGTATGACTTTAACAGGTCTCATAGGTACACGTATATGGAAAAGTTTATAAACTAATCCATTGTGACAGACTTTGTCAAAGACCTTAGCCACATCGAAGTACAGAGCACACGTAAATGCGGACGCCTGTCCGAATTTGTGGCGTAATGTAAGATGTGTTCCGTGAGGCGGTGCATCTGTTGAGCACATGAGTGGTTGGCTCAAAAACCAAACACTCATGTGTTCAAAATCAAATTTTTGTCTAGTACTACTTGCTTCAGATATCTGAGGATGATGCGTTATTAAATTTTCCTCATAGAACTGAGTAGACTTAGAGGTCTATTACTGGAAGCTTGGCGTTTCCCGTTGCTTGAGATTTTTGATGATGGTCCTAACCTCATTGAAGGTAGCGGGAGGAGAAGGATCATCCGTTAGTGACGTGGTGGACGGGGTCGATATGCAGAGTGCTTAGAGAGGATTGGCTCTCAACGCTATCTGCCATGCACCCAGCGGTGCTCTCTGCTTGGTTGTCCCAATGCCATGAGGACCGGGCAATGGTCTGATCTTAACTCGTGCATTACTTCATTAGTTCGTAACGGTAAGTATACGTTACTAAAGAGTGCTAAGTCAATTCTGGACGAGCTATGAGAAGAAATTTGCTGAGCTGTTATATCGATATTTAGACAATCACTGAGGGATGTAAGTACCACAAGTATTGTTATTAGAATTCTGCCAGATTTTATGCTTGCTATTAAAATCGCCTGCTAATCGAATCACTAAGATTAAATTGTACTTTTCTTAAGTGACAGATATACACACACTTTTCCGCATTTGTGATTATCCTACATTAATGGGAGACTATATAATTAATGGAGTAAGTTAATTTGTTACCTCTGATTTTAAATATTTTGGAAATTATAATAAAAACTACGTTTTAACTTTCATACAAAATAATTAATTATTCTTAGTTTAGTTTATTCATGAATTATCTATTAAATATATTTTATTACCTATTATATATTAATAATTTTATATTATTTATAATTTCATATAAATTTTATATTAACTATATTTTATTAGATACCTATTTTATATTGTTTGATTTATTAGAACCATAAAAATAATTCATTTTTATTGCGTATTTTAGGTAAAATTTCATATAGTAAGCCACACCAACCCGCCATTGCATGTTTGTGTGTCTATCTTTATCTAATCTTATATAGATATTGTTTTCGCAAATTGTGTAAGTGAGATAGATATATGTTTACTTAAAATTGTTATTAGTTTCAAAGCTACGTCGTCGCGTTTGGATAGTGGTTACACTTTTTTCGACGCGCGGTAATGTGATTTGCTCCTCCAGTGTTGTATAACTCAATGGTGCCCACCTATAAGCTATGTTTTTATGGAAATAATATTTTAATAATAATAATAATAATGGCAAAATGTGACTCATTTAGTCAAATAAATACATTCCAGAGAGTTTTATTTACCACGAGCTGGGCTGCGCAGGAAAACTTCGTAAGGAAACCTGCATGACTGATGAATAGAATATTATAAGAAAGAATATGTACGAAACGTTCCCTACGATAAAATGCATACATATTTCGCTTCCTTCTTCGCTAGATGCATATTTGTCCAGCACGAGGTAAGCGTGCAACTTTCGATGGACAAAAAGTTGCTTTACTTGAAACGTTTTTGCTTATTACATGGAAATAAAGGATCCTAATAAAAATGTAGTCGATTTAGTATTCGAACAGTATTAGGTATGGGTTTGCTAAAAAAAAAAACAATCTTCTTTTCATAATGATTTCTTATATTTACGCGAACACTGCAAATGGATTAAAACTACTTTTATGGATTTTAGTGCGTTTAATTTATGACTTTTAATTGTCAACATTTTGGGTGCTTTCCGGCAGCCATGGTGGAGGCGGCTAAGTATATACCTAATCTAGTTACGATGATTGGAGCAGAGAACGGTTGGCAGCGCTGCTACAATGTAAATTGTCAGAATATGCGCCCCAAAAATATTTTTTAACATTTCAGTCAAGCAAGTTTTTCTCACTCGTCGAATGGCATAGGAAGTAGCGAGGAAAGGAGGCAGAGACGTAGTTTGGCCACAATACTCGTAATGCTGCATGTTATGCTCACCGTCATGCCCATCGCTCCCTGTTTGTCGGTTTTCGGACGCGAGTCAAAGGAGCGGCGATATGTGCGCGAGTGGCTGGCCACACACACACTCGCGCAAACGCAGTCCGAATCGAGCGCTAATTACGGAAACACGTCGCGGGTCATTTAAAAATCATAAATAGTGTAGCTATCATCATCATTCAGCCATGTTATCACGTGAGTAAATAAAATACAGAGAAAAAAGCTATTTCGACGACGACAACGTATATTTTTTTTTATGACATTGATAAAAAATTAAATATTTTAGATAATTTTCGTAATGCTGTAATAAATATGCATAGCTCGCACGGTGCAACAGTTTCAACATCCATTGCGTTACAAACGCGAGCGGCCCAGTGCAGAGCGTCGCGATTAATTGCGCTAGTGGAGCAATGTGTGGACAGACAGAGCATCATTGCGGAAGCACGAGGAACACTTGACGACTCCTTGGCGCAGTGGCTTAGCAATGAGTGGCTGCGCTGGGGGTCGCGGGTTCGAATCCCGCACGGAATAAGTATTTGTATGGCCTACAAATAGTTGTTCCGGGTCTGGGTATTTGTCCTTGTGAAATGTATGTTTGTAAACTGCTCCCACGATACAGGAGAAAATCCTAGTGTAGGGGTAACGTTAAAAAAATAAAAAAAAACATAGTGTGGCCGAGCCAATATAAAACGTGGTAACTTCAAACTTTAAACGTTTTATAAATTTTTACTGCCTCTTTGGACTATTGGTCTTAAACGCGACTGCTGATCACGAGGTCCCAAGTTTGAATCCCGGGTCGGACCAAAATCAGTTATTGGATTTTTCTATCGAGAAATTCTCTGTAGCAGCCTGGAGTTAGGAAGCTGGTTGTGTTTCACCCTCCTATCTCGGAAAGCTTTTAAAGCCGTTGGTCATGCGTCTGATCTCTCTCCGGTAGTGTAATTACCCTCCCATAGGACTGAGTATATCGGACTATGAGTACATATCGGACTATGAGTATATCGGACTATGAGTATATCGGACCATGAGTATATCGGACTATGAGTATATCGGACTATGAGTATATCGGACTATGAGTATATCGGACTATGAGTATATCGGACTATGAGTATATCGGACTATGAGTATATCGAACTATGAGTATATCGGACTATGAGTATATCGGACTGTGAGTATGTCGGACTATGAGTATATCGGACTATGAGTATATCGGACCATGAGTGAGAATTCTCTCATTCATAATCCCATTCCTTCTCACCGGACTATGACAGTTGAGGCTTGCCGCCGTGGTCAAAATTCGGTCTGGAGGACACTACTATTATTAATTGAATTTGAATGAATGAATGAATTATACTTGATTGTACACCAGAAATACATATAAGAGAAAAAGAACATAAATTATTTAAAGGTACAATTGGCGGCCTTATCGCTTAGCAGCGATCTCTACCAGGCAACCATTGCAGAGGATAAAGTGACCTGTGAAAAATGGTAAGGGTGCATTCGTAATTCGTATGTTGTTGCAAAATACACACGGAATAAATAAATATAATTATATAATCGATAAATACATACATTTTAATATAATACATACATACATTTTAATATAGTACATACATAATATAATAAATAAATACATTTAAAATTTAAAATTATAGACATACATATACGAGAGCAAAAAGGATTAAACAAGTAGGTAAGTGTAATCAAAGCCGTAAGGAAAAATAGGTAGGTAGTCTTTTCTTAGAGGAATGGCTATTTAAGGAGGAAAGAATTGCACTTTGACAAGTTGTTTAAAGGTTTTAATAGACTGCGAACTTCTAATTTGCAGCACTAGGAAGTTCCAGAGCCTAACATTTTTAATAGTAAAGGACCTAGAATAGATGTAAGTGTTATGGGATGGAATTTTTAGGGTGAGGTTTTTATCAGAACGAAGAGATCGACAGTGAGTGTCACCAAGAATCTCAAACCGCTCTTTAAGGTAAGTAGGGGAAGTGGGATTGAATAAAATACAGTATAAAAAAGAAAGAATGTGAGTATTTAGTTATAACGCAGACGCATCGGAAGCCACTTGAGTTTTTCGCGATATTCGGAAATATGGTCATATTTTCGAAGTCCAAATATGAGTTAGGTCTAAATGCGCTCAAGTTTATTAAGCAACTTCTCATTTAAATTGAGATAACACGTGTCAGCATAATCGAGAATCGGTAAAAGGAGTGATGGTGCAAGCGCAATTTTGATAGAAAATTGTTTAATCTACGGAGAGAGCCGACCGACGCAAACACCCTCCTACTCATGTCGCTTACCCGTGGAATCCACATCGTTGAATTTTAAAATAATTATTTGAAAACCAAATTATTGATATTATTTCTAAAATATCTTTAGCGAAATCGAATAAGCATATTATTTTAAATAAAGATCATAATAATATATCAAAAATAACAAAACATTGTGTTATTTTGTATTCATTAAAAGAATTTTTTCTTAAATATTATCAGTCTGCGGGTGACACATTAATTCAAATATGTAAATGTCATAGCTTGAAAATAGAATCAGTTAATTATTTGAATGGCTATCCCGTTAGTTGTATGCCAGCATGCAAATAATGTAGTTCTCGTAACTGTGAACTACGTGCATTCAATATTTGAAGTTTAAGTTTTAAAGACGTTATTATAGAAATTTGGGTATAGATATTTAGAAAGGACTTTCTACCTCGTCCGTCAATCATCAGGGTGCATCACGAATAGGCGAGATTTTCACTGATATTAAAGTTTGTATATTTCTCCTCACTCACTTTTAGTCATCTGGTTAGCGAAATTACTGGTCCGAAGGCGTTTATGACTGGTACGGGAGTTTTAGTTCAAAATGACGCTTACAACTTATTTTCATTGGTTAATATGCGTAGGCAAAACCAATATTAGCTATTGTTAAACGTTTTTCATATAGCACCACAGGAAAGGTAATGGCGCGAAATGAGCATTTATATATGTTATATATTTATCATATTTGCCTTTTTTTTTGTAACACACACAGACACAACAGTTTTTCAGCTAAGGCTCTAAGTCCAAACTCCAAACTCTAAACGTTAAATACTGACGTTACTGGCTGGATGTTTAATTAAGTGACTGATCAAATCATTGTGCTGCGACTAATACATATTGTATGATTTAAGTAAGCGGGTTGTCAATTCGATTGTAATTTATTTTATATGAATTTTATAAAAACTTAAGTCTGTTAAGTATATTTTTATAAAGAATTATGACGTCTATAACCATAGAAATGATATAGACATCCTAGTGTTACTTATCATTGCAAATATTAGTAAAGCTAAAGTGACCCATGACCCATGATAAACAATTGTACGCATAGAACAGGACATATAGAGATTTTATTCGTGGTAGAGCCACGCTGCAGAGCTATTATGGTTGTAGAATGAATGGGTCGACTCGACCACGCTCTCATAGAATACCAGCGTAAAATAGTAGCTTAATGCTGCTGTGTTTCGTATGGTGAGTGTAGAAAACCCGAGACCCATTTTACTGGAATCGAGGCATTCCATCTTAGTAATCAGAAGTGACAACGCATCTGCATTTTGATTCTTAATCGAGGATAATGTAATGTAGGTCTCTATGGGCTACAGCATCCACTTATCATCAGATGGACATGTGCTCGTTTGTCAACCTTATCCTATAAAAAAATTGGTTGAACATGCAGGCCATCCCTGGAACTTAATGGACTGTGTGCTTATTTGTCACCCTTATTTCTATAAAATGATCTGGTACTCCATATAAAAATATAACGTGCAATTAATTACAACCTTTATTTCTAAAAGTCCTTAACAATCAGCATTTTAGAATAAAATTTTAAGGTAATTCTGGTACGAGTACTCGTTCACTTTGCTTGTCGGACCAATATCACTGGCATTCTGTTATATTCTTGTGAGACCTGTTTTGCAGGACGACATGTAGACCTTCACGTGTGTTAAAAGGACTTTATTTATAAAATAATTTAAAAGAATAAGTCTTCGTTTTTTATATTTTAAGGCGTAAAACGTTGTATAACTTCTTAAAATACACTTTTACGATATAACAATCTTTTGCGTTGTGTCAATTTGATTTTTTCAAAGTTAAAACTACCCATGACGTCACTCTTGGTATACGGATAAGTTTTATGTCGTTTATACGACTAAAACTTAATGATTATACTCTTTGTACTTACATGTACAACTTTCAAACTAAAATATCAGATATTCCTACCTCATAAGATAGAGGAATTGAATTACAAAAACTAACAATAGTAGTTACGATGTACCAGTTCTGGCTCACTTGTAGTACCAGTTCTGGCGCACTGAGTCAGAAGTTGTACAAGTACGACGTTCGTCGATTCACGATCCTAAAAAAAAAAAAAAAAAAAAGGTTTTGGCATGCTCTGATCACGAATCTGCGGTCCATTTTTGCGTAGGATGTACGGTTCCGGAGATGTGCAGATCAATTAACTCTTATCTAATTGATATCCGCTTCGAGCCTCAACCGTCATTAGCGCTCCATTGTCCTTATCTACTTATCTATTGTTGATTGACTACCGTCATTATCTATTATTCGTCGGCGTGTGGGTCGGCTTATGCTATTGTATTATACTCCTTTGTTCCTATCTACACTAATCTGACTCATTAATAAAACACATTACCCAATTTTGTTAAAAGTTTTATTTATAAAATACAAAATCTTATTACTTATTATCTATAAAATAGGAGCGAAACATCTCATCCACTAAAATATCGTTGTACAATGTGTTCCCTGTAAATATACTCGTAAAACTATGCATTGAACATCCCTGAAACTTATATAGCAAATACATTAAGCAATATTCGCCACAAACTGAAGTCCACTCATTCTGAATCCTATCAACATTCCAGTTCCATCTTTTACAATTTCTTTTAAAAAACTCTAGATTATATCGTACAGGTGCCCGTCCGAATGAATCAAAATATTGACCGACGTCATTCGTATCGATATATAAAGCTACCCAATGTGACCCTGGTTTATCATCTGTATCCAAATTGCATATTATATACGTTGGTACGTGGGTGTACATGGGTAGTTTATTGGCAGCATAAACATTATTTTCTAGAGTGGGGTGAATCTTTTTCAGATGTTGTTGTACATCTAGTGTATCCATAATATTACTGCTATTAGTAGATTATTACAGCACCAATCTACTCAATGACTAATATAGGAGTGATCAATTATAGTGATTTCTAAATATTAAATTGCATTCTTTGTGTTATACAAATCGTATTTGAGTCACCAATACACTGAACAAGACACGACAGGAAGGACGTAGGAATGTAGAGATAAGCAACAGAATGTAAGGTAAGCTTGTTGACGCATAAAGATACTATCAATTCTACTGCAGAAATTCTTTAGATTAGAATTATCACTCACTGGTACTATATAAGACCAAGCAACTGCAGTCATGGAGTTAGTGTATGGTCGTTTGACCGCAGTGGATCTATCAATACTACGTTTGTGTTACTTCAACGCATCAAAGGCCATGGATGTAAGTGTTTATTCTATTGACAAACTTACTTTTCTTTCTGTTATTTTCTTACGCGTGTATGATTTAGTGTTAACAAATTATATTTAAATATTATGTGTGTGTATATGGTTAAGCCGTGGTAGCTCAGATGGTTAGCGCAAAATGTAAAATTCACAGTACGCGACCCGGGTTCGATCCCCGCCGGCACCAGTTAAATTGTTAATTACAATTTTAAGTGCTGATTTACCACGTGCTCAGCGTAGCCCTAAAACCCTCTCAGAAATGAGAGGAGGCCTATGTTCAGCAGTGGACTTTAATAGGTTGTAACTTTAGCTTTTTTAACTTTTATGATTAAGTGTTAACAAATTGATATTAACATGATAACTGTGTTGTTGCAGAAATCATTGAGCTTCGATGAAAATACCTATAAACAGTATTACTACTCGCCACTCTCCCCTCAAGAAGAGAGTGATGACATCGTCATTAATAATAACACATGCGATGGTGGAAAAAGAAAATCGCAATCGATTGATCATTTTTTTGAAGCTGAATCAAAAATAAAAAAGAGGAAGCTGTTATCATCAACCGTAGCACGAGCCGCTAGAGATGGTGTATCATACATTTCTACTAATTCTGACGACGGAGACCAAGCGACGCATCTCATCAAAATTGAAATGTACGATATGAAGAAGCTATCCAAGATTCCAACTACTGATCATTGGAAACATGCTTCCACGAGGATTAAATATTACGTAAAGACTAATAAGGATAGCATCTACGACAACACAAACGCCCTCGTATACAATATTACAAAGACAATAGCAGAAAGTGAAAAAGTTAAAAAATACTTTTTTAACAATGACAGTCATTAGCTGATCATTAGTGAATGTGATTCTGTTTACTTAAATTACAGGAAGACAAGAGCAGAAGAAAGAGATGAGTGTGGCATACGTGTACAGAACACATCATTGAAGAACAAAACTACAACATTGAGTGGAGATGAAAACGAGAAGAATATGCAGTACTCAAGAGCTGAATATCCATTCTTCAGTTCAAAATCTAGCCGGTTGCTCAGTTTCGAAAACTGGCCTCTCGTTATGCGACAGAAACCTGAAGATCTTGCAGAAGCCGGTTTCTTTTATACTGGCCATGCAGACAGGACCAAGTGTTTCCATTGTGGTGGTGGCTTAAAAGATTGGGAAGATGATGATGATCCTTGGCAGCAGCATGTTCAGTGGTTTAGTCAGTGTGCTTATGTAAAATTTAAACTCGAACAGAGTTTTGTATTACATTAAATAGAATATTTATAAAGAAATAAAAAAATAATATATTGCATACAATTTGTTTTATTTAATTTTATAATGTTTCACATAGTTACATACACACAAAATGCATTACACATAACTCATAAAATTTATCACACAACACATATTATAACCTTAACTACTATAGTCTACAGTAACATTTCTGTTTTTATCTATCTCAATAATATTATCAAACTCAGCATAAACTATACAGTTAATTGTTTGTATTAGTGAGGATTCAAATCGTACTTCTAATCTTACACTACCATGCTTTATGAGATTCCAATGAGCTGATGAGTTGGCTGATAAATCAGGAGTTAAGTCAAATGCTAATAGACAGTAACCTTTGGCATACTGTTCACAAGAGATTCCATTTCCTTCATTAAGAAAGTGAATACCAGTTCCCGAGAATAGAGTATGATATGCTGATGTAAATATGCTATTATTAAAAGATGGTTGCAAAGCTTTTGAGGGTATTTGTTGACCATCAATATATAAGCTGAAAGAATTAATACCATAGTTTTCAAAGTTAAATGGATTTTTAGTAAGGGAACCATTAAATGCAGAATTGTTCACAAATCCAATTATACATCTTTTGGGTACCTGCCCTAAAAATATATTATCAAGAGTTTTTCCTTGAACACCCGATGGAATTGTTAAAACTTTTACTTCAGCTCGAGTAATAGGATATTTAGCAGTGGTAGAAGCTAAAACTTTTTGATGTGCGAGTAATACACTTGGATTAATTCGTGCTCGTCGAACAATAAGAGTTGCATCCGTAATGCAAACTTTAAACTTTACATCGTTTGACCCAGCAATTAAATTAAAGCTCTCTCTAGATCGAACCAATTTAACACTCATTTCAACACCATTAATTAAAAATTTATCTTGGTTGAAAATGTCACCGTGAAGATGACCAATCATTTCTATTTCCTTACTTTCACTAATCAATTCCTGTCTTTTAACAAATCCTATGTTTTTACCATCCGTAGAATCCATTTTTCCTGCTGTATCATCATACCAAAGACTACAAGTAAGATGAGATTGTTTAGCAGCAGGAGCATAGTTTAAAAGGGTTTCCATGTATGCTCGATATGCATAGGTATTATTAGGTGGTGATACAAGTTTTTGGTTTAAATAAACATCAAGTTGACTAAAAAGTGAATGCAGCCAATTATTTACAGGTGCTACTATTGTAGTAGATATCAAGTTAGTTGAATCTTGATTTAATACTTTTGCCTTTATGTGGAGTAATGTATGAGACAAATCTATGTAGTCATCGCCTGTCCCAGGAACTTGAAACTCGATAGGTCCATCATCACCAAGAGATGAAATTGGTTTATAATGAATCCACAATCCATTTTCAATGCTAGTTTGTGTAGACGGTAGTGCAAACAAATCCAATTCTGACTTAACGCACTCGCAAGAATGATTATGAAGGAAAGACATATTTAATTTGAAAATATATCTTTGTTATTTTTTGGTTTTAGACCAAGTTTTTTCGCAGCTTTCACTTTAGCAGTTAATGGTGGAATGAACGAGGTCAATCGTTTTCTTTTAGTTTTATACCCAGATCCTGTCATGTTAAATTGATCAATTTTCTCATCAGCCTTTCGTTTTAAATTCGTACTAACTTGCTTTAGACGATCTTTTATTGAGGCTTCCATAGGACGCGCTTGAACCATATCCGATAAAAGTCCTACTCCAGCGCTTAATGCCTCCTTACCAATCACTCGAGCACCACTTGAAAGTAAAGGTAAAACTGATCTAAATAACCCCCCTAAGAAGCTCCCAATACCATGACCGCGTTGGTATGGTGCACCCTTATAAATTACTCCAACTCCTGACCCAGCTTGATGTGTATAATAATTTTCATATGGACATTTATGATGATCACGAAGGGAATTCATTATTATAATTTTCGGAAATGTAGTTTAATACACACGGTTCCAAACTGGAATGGTATTTTTTGTCCTGTGCTCGATCTTATAACTATTTCCAGCGTATCGAACTCTCTTCGCATAACAGGTAAGTAGTGAGGTTGAGAGAAAACGTGCATTTTATTTGCACCATAAATGTATTTTGTAGGATCTAATGAAATGACTCTTAGTAAAGGAGTCATAACATCACCCACAATCTGAGGATCGATAATGTCACAATATAGAAAGAGTTGAGATGGTAACCCTAAGTGTAAATTAGCAGGACACTTTCCAAAATTTCTCTCTAGGAGATTTTTATTTGGTTCATAACCTAGTTGTAAACTTAATTTGGGTGATAATGTTACGGATGTTATATTTTTATCCAAAACAGAAATAGACACAAATTTTGTTATTTCATCATAGCGAAATTTCAAGTTCTCTCCGATACCATTTAACACTCTTAAAATATGCTCAACGTTATCATAGTTGGTAGCTGGAATATGTTTTTTGTAGTACACTGTGGATGGTTTATCTTCATTAGGCATTAACATAGATTTTGTAATGTATATAACATTTTCATGATCTTGAACAGTAAACATGGTACATGGATATTGAAACTCGACAACTCCAACCGACCATTCACCTTCTAATTTAATAGCTTTCGGTAATTTCGTTGAAAAATTTGTGGTCTTGTTATCAGGAAAATATTCCATTGAACTATTACTGAGCAAAGTTAAATAAAAACTTTCTTTATTCATATTTCTTTTAAACTAGAAGCTAAAATCCAACTGTTAAATTTATCTGGATAACCTTTCCACTTCACTAATACTTCTTCTCTGTTACCTGAGTAACGAGTGTCAATTATTTTATCTATTTTATATTGTGAGGTGGGGTTGTAAGTGATTTTCTGTAATTCTCTTTCATAAAAAGTACCAACTATTGGTTCATTTTGTAAATCTGTTATTGTATAAACAACCCATGGAGATCTATCAATTATTGAAGATATAATAAATATTTCATCACTCCAATTTGATTCATATCCTTTTTGGAAAGCATGTTTATATTTAGTTATTCGAACATAATCACCCACATTGAAATTTGGTTTAGGATTTTCTAAAGAAAGTTTGTTTGACCGTCTATCATAAAGATTAGTCCAAACTGTCATAATATTGTTGGAATTTACATCACATGGGCACATCTTAATACTAGAGTGAAAGCTGTGATTGTAAGAGTATATTAAATCTTGTAAAACATCTATATATCTATAAGTATTATTATGAGTGAAATAACGCCACATTTTCATTTTTAGTGTTCTTTGAATTCGTTCAACAATACTGGCCTTAATGTCAGGATTGTTAGTGGTATAGTAATTAATCTTTTTGGATTTAAAGTATTTTTGTACATCTTTTGAAACAAATTCTGTACCTTTATCAGATTGTATGTGAGTAGGTGTTAAATTACTTTCAGTAAATATACTTTCAAAACATTCTTTAGTTGTTTCTGAGTTTTTCTTTTTCATTGGTCTTGCAAAAGCATATTTACTAAATACATCAATAACACAAAGTATATACTTGAAACCATCATTATATTGAGAATAAGTTCGCATATCACTTAAATCAGCTTGCCACAGTTCATTAATATTTGATAGAATGTACCTATTACGCGGGAATTTTTTTCGAATGGGTTTATGTAATGTGTATGTTTCTTGTGATTTTAACCATTCCTTTACTTGCTTTTTATTCATTTTACCCTTCATGGCTTTTGATAATTTATCAATACTACCAAAACCAGCGGGATTAGATGGATCATAATAAATCCTGTTAATTTCTTCTAGTACGGGGTCCATTTTTCCCACTCAAGCCTTTTACGTATTTTAGTTGTAGACTTTTTATCTCTACTGCTCGGTGTAGAAAACTCTTGAAATTCAATCTCAGAGGGTTTGTTCAGATCTTTTGCTTGAAGTTGGTTAATAAACTCACATCTCTTTGGATTTCCAATATAAGTAAGTGGTACTTTAATATCTTTTAATGCTTCAGCAAATCTATCCCAACCTACTGGATCACTTCTTTTTAAGGGTCTTAGTGAATCATTTATTAAATCAACAATATTACTTCCAGGAATTTTTTCATTATCAATTGTGACTGTACCTTCATTATCCCAATGTATTTTACCTCTACTTGTTTCAACTAAGTTTAATAATAACTATCCTTTTTTATTATAAGTTTTTGGTATTAAACTGAGTATTTGAGCTGGTGTGTAAAGTGGATTTTCAACATTTTCTTTACTTTTGATGGATCGATTCTCCTCCAACAAAGATTCAGCATCAACTGAAGTTTTTAGATCTCTATCTTTATTTTTAAAACCAATTTTAGACTCGTTTGAATCTTCATTAGATGTATCAGAATAAATTGGTAATCTGAGTGGTTGACGATCCTCTTCGGTAAAATGAAGGTATCTTTGCAGTGTTTGTAAATACAACATCCATTTCTTTCGGTCTTCCGTCTTACTATTCATAATATTTTGCATTTCGATATCTAATCGAGATAAACTACTACTCGTATTAACCTTATTTTCTTGTTTTAATTTTTCAATCAATCCAGGTTCGATAAGTATCATTTTCTTTGCATTTTCCATGTTAACTGGCTAGTCCACTCACTAATCCACTCAATATTGCACCTAATATTATTGGTAAGAAAGCCCCTCCTTTTTGTATAATTATATTTTTTCTTAGTTTATGTTTACACTTACGCACTAGTTGACGGAGTATATTTTTGTGTTTATTCAATTTTTGTTTATCTTGATCTTTAAGAGGTACTTTTCCTTGTAAAACGTTATGAATACACTCACAAATACAGTTAATTTCTTCTTCATCACACGTTTTAAGTAATGCTCTTTGATATTTTGGTTTAAGCGTATGCAAAGCGTTTAGCAAATGTTTATGCGTTGTGAGTCGACGATGCATCATTTAGCAATGATTTGAAATGTTTGATTCTTGGTGTATTTAAACTCTTTTGTGGGGACGTAGACTGTGCAGAAACCATTAAATGGGAAGACATTTGTCTTGATACGACAAAAATCATTGGTATTCTGTTTTAAATCTACCATTAAATATCCATGCGCCTCTAGAGTTGCATCCCTGTAGGCATCTTCAATAAATTTTGGGTTATCTGGTGACACTTGTCGTGCTAAATATCTTATTTGAGTTTTATCTCGAGGGTTTTTAAAATATATTATATAACTTGAGTTTAAGGATATGTCTTCTTGCCCTTTACCCTGATGAAATAAATTTTGTGTTAAATAAAATACACTAAGATTCCTGTGATGACTACCTTTTGTAAATATATCCACAATTCTTCCATCGGACTGTCTCATTAGATCATCAATAATAACAAGATGTGGGTTTTCACCGTCAAACATATTAACATTTGGAATTCCTTGATGGTAGTTAACATTTGGTAAATTATATAAAGGTTGCATTTCATCAAAGCACCATGTGATCTGATTAAAATCACAATTACATATTTCTGTAACTGATTTTATGAAATTTGTTACAAAATTTGACTTCCCACATCCACTTGGCCCCGCCACAATAGCAGTAAACGGATGGATAAAGTGAAACATTATACACGTCTAAAGTTCTAAGGGGTGAAATAAAAAATGAAAGTGTTGGTGTTAACAATTAATATATATTGCAAACATTATATAAAACAGAATGATCTGTATACTATTTCTAACACAATTAGTACATCATAATTTTACAATCAACTCAATCTCAAATAAATGCACACACACACACACACACACGCAAATATAAACAACAATTAACTTAAATTATTTACAATAAAACAACGATTAAATATGTAATAAACTCTACGTCATATTATACTATTATCATTATTTTACAATCAATACAAATTTTATTTACATGCAGACATAAAATTAAAAACTATCAACACTTACATAACGCAGTTTATAATGACCCCAAGCTAATGTTTCAATATTATTATCTAAAATATGCCTCTTTGTGTCATTATATGATAAACCAATCTTATTTAATTTTTGTGTAAAAATTGTGTGTTTAATTGATTTAAATCTAAGCATACTATAATATTGCACTTTTTTATTAAATAGAGAAGACTTATAATTATCCATGGTCATCTTTTTAGTGATACATTTACTTACGCCTTTTGCCTTGGCTATAGTCTTATTCTCTAAGTTAAAAGCGTACATTTTGGATCGTAAACCCACAAATTCTTTCATGATTTTACCATTATTTTCATCTTTAAAAAAACCTCATTTCTTTTTATTTAATTTTGGATATTCAAAAATATTATTTGCATCATAAGCTGAGGTATCAAAGTATGATGAAAGGTCAGGTTTTATATCAGAGTAAAAATCATCTGTAAATATATGATATATTAAACTATCCGTATCTGTATACAATAATTTGATTTTACTAAACTTTTTAACCATATAGTTATAATGAAAATCATACATTAATGTTTTTGAAATATCTAAAATGCAAAACCCTAAATAAATTGGTTTGTTATATATTAACTTTGTTTTTCGCAACTGAACCGCAACTAGGTTTTCCGAAAATACTGAAAGACTATGAAATTGTGGTTTAGCGATTAGATCTTGAGCACCTAAAGCTTTGCCCTGGTTCTCCCAGTGTGTAACTAATTTTATGTTAACCCTTTTTTCAATATTCTCCATAGTCTTTCCGAAGACTGAATTATTCATTAATTTATAAAAATCTTTTTCGAAATCTGATTTTGCTAACGTTCTTAATTTTGTGTTTAGATCTATGTACATCTTCAACCAGCGAGACTGTTTAAATTTTAAAACTCTATGAATTTTAGTTAATTTTACCCCCATTTCTATGCACTGCTTTAAATTTCTGTAATGAATTACATATTTATCTTTATTATTTAAATTTGGGACTAGTTTATTTTCATTAATATTGTCTGCACAAATGTTTTCGGGGCATAAAGGAAAGTCCGAATGTAAATCATGAAGTTCATCTGGATATTCCAAATCAACTTCTAAAATAAAACCGAAGTTCGATGTCTCAGACACATTAAATTCTGTATTCGGATTTACCCATTCGAATCCACCAGTAGGAAGACATTGAGACATAGCCCAACCATATAAATTGTTGGCATCAAAATATGTGATATATGAATTTGGTTTCCCTGCATCATAATCCCCCATATATTTGTTATTAGCTCTAGCATAACGATTACTACATTGAGATACACCACCCCTGATACCTGATCTAATAAATGCAATTTTCTCATAATCTGTTAAAAGTTCTAATTCTATTTTTGTATATTTTAACATTGCTTCCCAACTTAAACCGGGTGCTGTGTAATAATGGGCAGGGTCTAAATCATAAGTATTAATACATAACTTTCTAAAGTTTTCAAATACATCGGTTAAAAGTAAAACGTCTGTTTTTAAATACAGGTTTGAATAATCTAGCATATTACAACACCCAAAGTGTTTCCAAACATCTTTAGCATGATTGTAATCATCATTTGAAATATGGGAATCTGTGAGCGAGCTATAAAAAAATTTTTGTTCGGGGAGCGATGTTAGGCTTAAACTATCATAATTAGTCATAAGTTCATATGGATAAACGCCTTTCCGTTTTAAACGAAAGAAATCTTCATCATTAGGATAATTTCTACGTAATTCTTGAAATTGATCATTACTGAGATTTTTGGCCAATTCTTCTAATTTACATGATAAAAACTTAAATGAATCTATGAATCTTAATATAATTTCGTGGTTATTCATTTTTAATTTTTTGGAAAAGGATATATATTTTTCTTTATTTTGAGGGATAACTTCGACTTCACCATCACAAAAGTTTAACGCGTGAACAATAAAATGAGCATCATAGTGACTAAGGTTGTGTAAAAATATTGGTATATAACGAGGTTTTCTGAACTTCGAGCTACATGATTCGTGAGCAACACCTATAAAACTACCGGTGTACCAATCAAAATCATAAAAATGTTCTGCTAACTCTGTTTCACAAATATGACAAATGGTTGCATTTGAAATTTGGTTTTTGTCTTCATTTGTTAGCGGAAGTGGAGGATATTTTTGAAGTCTATTTATTTCTTTGAGATTGTTAGATAAACTTTCCATAAACACTTGTGCACAGTTGGGTCCGCAATACGTTACATATTTTGATAATTTATCATCATATGAACATTTAATATAATAACCAAAACTATGTACTTCATGTTTCTGAATATTGTGTGTGAAAGGTTTGGAAGGATCGTTAGAACATGATTCTATTGGTTTTAAAAATGCTTCAAAATCAGCATAAACTACGAATGGTATCTTCAACTTTTTTTCATAACTATCAAATTTAATTTTATCATTTGAAATAGGTTGACCAAACCAATTCTTTTTTTTAAAAGTTTCACTGTTTGGTAATTCTGTACAAATGTGGGCACAATCGTATTGTTCATGGTTATTTAAACTTTCCTTAGATGGAAAGTGAAGTAGACATGCTTCGCAAATGTACATGATGTGACCGTCTTTTGAAATTTGTTTACTAACTAACCGCGATAAATTTTTTATGTAACAATAATGATTTTTTGTATCCTTGGAAAAAAATAATAAATTGATATGTCTATCTTTACGACACTTTGTTAAAAATAATGGACCTACTATAGAATTACATCGTTTTTCTTTATTATATTCTAACCCAAAAACATTAATACTAATATCATTTAATTTCTCTACTTTTGCTATGTCAGAAATTTTAACTGGAAAGGAAATACCATCAAATTTAAGTTTATTTGCATGTTTAACGTACGATGATACACGATCCGCGTTTTTGTTTACGGGATATAACGCCGAGAGTAACGCCCATTTAAAACAAAAATAATCCTTGCTTTTTACATTTATAACAGCCTTTTTTAATTTTATGTCACGAGGAAGATCTATGTATGAAGTACCGCGTAGGGGGTTAAATTTATTAACATTCATGTCTATAGATTTTATGTTTTTTAGACTCCATCCACTATCTTTTTTTTCAAATGCACTAATTTTAGTAGTAATTGTATCATTTAAAGATGAAAAAAAAATATTTAAGTCATCTCCTTGACAAATAATATAGTTAAGCGTTTGAAAATCGAACGTATCATGAATATCTTTAGTTTGTTGAACAAAATCAGCATGCAATATGAAGTTTACTTTAAAAATTATGTGTTGATGAATACACTCTTGTATTAAAAATAAAATATCATCTTTAATAGAATTTAAAAATAGTTCAGGAGTTTCAAAATTTACCAATGTCGAACTATCTACTCTACTCTTGATTTTATAAGTTAAAATCCTATTTCCAAAAGCAGATTCAATAACACTAACGTTTGATAAAGAATTATGTGAATTTAAAAGATTATTTTTGTGAACATTACTTTTAAAATGATTAGCTAAATACCGTTTCTTGATAAATATATGACACGTTAGACATTCCACTTGATCATCGTTACTGATACTGTTCCCTGCAGAGGTAGGCGCTTCTGCTTCCGTTGTTGGTTTTTTGATGATCTTGGGTTCTTTGCTGCTCGTTCGCTTCGTTCCTCTTCCAAGTTGTAGTGGTTGACTACTAAAATGTTTAAATTTATTAAAAACTGTACAAGACATTGTGTAAATTATGATCGAAATGAATGTTTATTTTACTTACTTAAACTGTGTTTCAACCATCGCACAGTGATTATACAACTCATCATCATACGATGAATCGAACAGTTGATCCTTCTCCATTTCATCACAAACTTTAGACAACTCCTGATTTAATTCGCTGTTGAATAGTTCCGTATTCTCTTCCATGGTTGTGGAGAAGAAAGCACTGGTGCACACTTCACTGAAGTTTGCCATCCTTATAGTAAAGAAGAAAATAGGTAGCAGAGTAAGTAACAGTTCAGTGTTGGTAGACCAACTGATACCCAAATTTCAAATAATGTCCGATATTTAAGTCTAACAAAGGATTAGAAATAGAATATAATGAGTACACGGAAGTAATTTAAGTAAACAGAATCACATTCACTAATGATCAGCTAATGACTGTCATTGTTAAAAAAGTATTTTTTAACTTTTTCACTTTCTGCTATTGTCTTTGTAATATTGTATACGAGGGCGTTTGTGTTGTCGTAGATGCTATCCTTATTAGTCTTTACGTAATATTTAATCCTCGTGGAAGCATGTTTCCAATGATCAGTAGTTGGAATCTTGGATAGCTTCTTCATATCGTACATTTCAATTTTGATGAGATGCGTCGCTTGGTCTCCGTCGTCAGAATTAGTAGAAATGTATGATACACCATCTCTAGCGGCTCGTGCTACGGTTGATGATAACAGCTTCCTCTTTTTTATTTTTGATTCAGCTTCAAAAAATGATCAATCGATTGCGATTTTCTTTTTCCACCATCGCATGTGTTATTATTAATGACGATGTCATCACTCTCTTCTTGAGGGGAGAGTGGCGAGTAGTAATACTGTTTATAGCTATTTTCATCGAAGCTCAATGATTTCTGCAACAACACAGTTATCATGTTAATATCAATTTGTTAACACTTAATCATAAAAGTTAAAAAAGCTAAAGTTACAACCTATTAAAGTCCACTGCTGAACATAGGCCTCCTCTCATTTCTGAGAGGGTTTTAGGGCTACGCTGAGCACGTGGTAAATCAGCACTTAAAATTGTAATTAACAATTTAATTGGTGCCGGCGGGGATCGAACCCGGGTCGCGTACTGTGAATTTTACATTTTGCGCTAACCATCTGAGCTACCACGGCTTAACCATATACACACACATAATATTTAAATATAATTTGTTAACACTAAATCATACACGCGTAAGAAAATAACAGAAAGAAAAGTAAGTTTGTCAATAGAATAAACACTTACATCCATGGCCTTTGATGCGTTGAAGTAACACAAACGTAGTATTGATAGATCCACTGCGGTCAAACGACCATACACTAACTCCATGACTGCAGTTGCTTGGTTTTATATAGTACCAGTGAGTAATAATTCTAATCTAAAGAATTTCTGCAGTAGAATTGATAGTATCTTTATGCGTCAACAAGCTTACCTTACATTCTGTTGCTTATCTCTACATTCCTACGTCCTTCCTGTCGTGTCTTGTTCAGTGTATTGGTGACTCAAATACGATTTGTATAACACAAAGAATGCAATTTAATATTTAGAAATCACTATAATTGATCACTCCTATATTAGTCATTGAGTAGATTGGTACTGTAATAATCTACTAATAGCAGTAATATTATGGATACACTAGATGTACAACAACATCTGAAAAAGATTCACCCCACTCTAGAAAATAATGTTTATGCTGCCAATAAACTACCCATGTACACCCACGTACCAACGTATATAATATGCAATTTGGATACAGATGATAAACCAGGGTCACATTGGGTAGCTTTATATATCGATACGAATGACGTCGGTCAATATTTTGATTCATTCGGACGGGCACCTGTACGATATAATCTAGAGTTTTTTAAAAGAAATTGTAAAAGATGGAACTGGAATGTTGATAGGATTCAGAATGAGTGGACTTCAGTTTGTGGCGAATATTGCTTAATGTATTTGCTATATAAGTTTCAGGGATGTTCAATGCATAGTTTTACGAGTATATTTACAGGGAACACATTGTACAACGATATTTTAGTGGATGAGATGTTTCGCTCCTATTTTATAGATAATAAGTAATAAGATTTTGTATTTTATAAATAAAACTTTTAACAAAATTGGGTAATGTGTTTTATTAATGAGTCAGATTAGTGTAGATAGGAACAAAGGAGTATAATACAATAGCATAAGCCGACCCACACGCCGACGAATAATAGATAATGACGGTAGTCAATCAACAATAGATAAGTAGATAAGGACAATGGAGCGCTAATGACGGTTGAGGCTCGAAGCGGATATCAATTAGATAAGAGTTAATTGATCTGCACATCTCCGGAACCGTACATCCTACGCAAAAATGGACCGCAGATTCGTGAACAGAGCATGCCAAAACCTTTTTTTTTTTTTTTTTTTTTTTTTTTTTTTTTTTTTTTTTTTTTTTTTAGGATCGTGAATCGACGAACGTCGTACTTGTACAACTTCTGACTCAGTGCGCCAGAACTGGTACTACAAGTGAGCCAGAACTGGTACATCGTAACTACTAACAATCCACCAAGTTCAAGTGACTAAAGCAGCCCATAGAGACCTGGAACTAACTTCAAAAGAAGGAGTTTATGGATGTATTGTAGCCTCTGAGGACTAAGAAGATGAAATGCTTCACAGTCTGCACCTGACTATACTGCCTCTCATTACCCCGCAGTCCGAATCACAGCAGAGCACACACCTAGTTTACCTACCTAGTAAACTATTTACTTTTATCTCCTCAGGAGTCCGTCAATGGTTCAATCCTAGAGAAGGCCTTCTCCCATAGTAGGGACGACGCAAGACCCCAATCGCCACGCTTGGCAGGGTATTGGCGATTGCAGTATATCGCATACAGGAAAAGAATTGACTTTGACTTTGACTCGTGCATCTGTCACGCCTTCGCTTTAAAATCGACCTTGTGAGAAGAAGCAGCAAGAAACTCATAAGTACACTATATTCTTCGTGTATACGTTAAGTTCTGAGTTACCATGTAACCTTGTAAAATACACAGAAGTAAAAAATCTAAGCAAGCTCAGTATGTCATATGATTTTAATTTTATGATCTAATTTTTATGTTTTCTTTTTGTGAATGCTTTTTGATTGCTCTTTGAATTTATGGAAAGGGAAATCAGAAGTCAGTAGGTATACAAGGAATCTTGAACTTTGGAACAACAAGATTAGATTTACTGTGCGTGTTAAACCTATGAACATCACTGATTTGTTAAATGCGTGTTAAAATAGATGTATGCCTGAATAATATTGTTCAAAATAAATTATCATGCAGCAGATACTTTTATTTCTTTAAAAAATTCTCGATTTGAGACTATTAGTCTAATGTGTAAATAGCACGTACAGCTCGTTTCTGTTGTATATTATGATATTTGAATATCAGCTGCTGATCCTCACAATAATAATTCACAATTGGATATAGCCGAAATAATATCTACATTTGTTAACAGCCTTATCTTTATACTGCATGTACACAGCGAGTGTAAGTGTTTCGGATAAGGCCTCAAATATGAGGTCCAAGGCAAGAGTCAATGACCATACTATGATATTAATATGAAATAATAATACCAAAGAATGACAATAACAATATCGAAGAATTTTACTAATTTAACCCCTATATCGTGGAACTTCACATGATATAGAAACAAGTTATTTGTTTTACACTTGAGATACAGCATCATTTACATCGTCAAATGAATGTTAATCAATAGTTATGTTGTGTGCTAGAATTTTTATATTCAAGATCTACTAAGTCGTTGCCTACGACATCCAAGGGATGAGACGTGATTATGACTTACCTTTTGCCTCTACCAGAAGTACTATACTAATGTTAAAGACTCGCTGCCCGCTGTGCAATAAAATGGGGAAACTATCTTATTGCACCGCGGGCAGCGAGTCTTTAACGTTAGCAATAGCAACTCGCACGCGTTACTCTGGTAATAGTTTGGGGTATTCATTATACAACTTTATTACAAAATTATAAATTTCTACGTCCAATAACTTTTTAAAAATAATTTTTTTTTTGAAGTATAATAACATGTTTGGAATCCGCCATTTAATAATAATTCCAAAGAAATAAACGTCTCGCTTCTGAAGGGAACTTAAAGTTCTCCGAACAAGAGAACTTGTCTAAGTGACGGTAAGAGAATTATGTATTAAATAAGCCACGATTTTGGTGTGGTATTCAAGGGACACTCTCACTATAACCTACTTTCGCTGATATACTTTCAATTTTTTGATCAAAATAATATTAGCAACACGTTTCATTTGTTCACCTGTTCATAATATGCTAATTAAGCTCTTTAATAAAATATGGGTGTTTCAGGTCGATTTATTGGACGTATAAAACTAAAGTAATAACAAAAACAAAATACCATTTATATTTACCAAGATGAGTGATTGATAGAGGTGATTGCGAAACTCGCAATTCTCACGACACCCACGTATCATCTCAGGGAGGAAGGAGTACCTGAAAACCAGCGGTTCATGGGATCATAGTCCCATGTAAGGATAAGATGAGTCACCTCCAATTGCCTAAATCTAATTAAGATTAATTACTTAGTTTATGTAAACATGTTTTTCAAATGTGACAATAAACTGATATTTATTTATTAGTTGTTTATTTCTCCCACATAATCTGGTCAAGATAGTAATATATGGCTGACTGGAGCCAAAACTAGGTTACCATGTGCTATGGGATTCCTGGTTTCCCCTCTTGACTTTATTACAAACCAAAGATAATCTAAGCATTAAGTGAGCGTTTTATGTGTAGCAAATTGATGTAATAAGTTTATTTAAATAATATGCAATGCGTTCGAAAATATGGAGATATTAAATATTTTGACTGGCCTGTTGGTCTAGTGGTTAGTGACCCTGACTGCTATGCCGGAGGTCGTGGGTTCGATTCCCACCCAGGACAAATGTTTGTGTGATGAGCACGATCATTGTTCTGTGTCTGGGTGTAATTTATCTATAATATTTATGTATTTAGATATATATAAGTATGTTTATCAGTTGTCTAGTACCCATAACACAAGCTCTGCTTAGCTTGGGACTAGATGGCGTTGTGTGATAGTTGTGGAATACTATTATTATTATTATTATTATTATTTTGAGGTATACAATGTTATATAAAACTAAATTAGTCGTTCTACTCTCGTTCTACTCATTCTTGTTGAACGCACAGAGAAATCCATCAAATATCAAGTAGTTTTAAAGTTTTATTGTTGATTTTTGAATTTTCACATAAAAGTTACCCATCAAACAAATTATAACCTAACTGAATATAAAAGTGGAACAGTTAAACAATTTTATTCTAAAAACTGTAATAGTTTTATTGTATTTATAATTTGCAACTGTAATAATTATATTATTTTTTATATTGTATTTTGTCCTCTGAACGGGCTTTTAAGCAAATACACAGACGTGTTTAAGCGATTTTGTTCCGTACTATTTAGTCGTTTAGTATTATATTTCATTAATTAGGCATCTGGATTGATATAGTCATTTAACCCTTGTCAACCATTTTACTTGTCACTCTGAGTAATTACATACAATTTGTCACCGATGAGTTGCCTGGTGTAAGTACATTCACGAATTTGTTTAGCGATAAGGATGTAGGCAAATACTCTTTGACTGACAAACTACTATCGGTGTTACTCAAACGAAATAGCTCGTAGTTTATTAGTCTTAAAAATCACAAAGATAAATTATAAAATAATGCTTCCTTTTCATCAGGTCCTTAACAGGCCTTTATTTTAAATATTATTAGCAAGTGATTGACTGTTATCCCACAGGATGAAGTTGATAAGTGTTTCTTTTTTCTCAAACAAGGGTGACAAGCGAGCACATAGTTCATCTAATGAAAATAGTAATGTAGCACACGTTACATCTTACAACCTTTTAAATTTAACTTTGCTCTATAAAATTTTCTTCAATTCTTGAAGACCCACATGGTTACATATTGGTCTCACACACAGAATAACAATCAGAAGTTCTTGTAATGGCTTTTTTCTTAGACTTTCTATCTAATCTGCACTTTTAGAGGTCCCTACAGGTTAACTCTAATGCTCAAAGGACTACTATGTTTGTTTGTGTGCGTGCGTGTGTGCGTGTATGTTTGTACGATTTTTTCGTATTGCATGTCTGGGTTGAAATAATAATATCGTCTTCAAACCGATTTTGACTCTTAAGTTTAAAAAAATGAACTTACGAGTTATGAAGAAATTCATCGTGTTGACAATCCGAGTCGTATTTTTTAAATCAAAATTACTAAAACTATTTTGGCTTGTACAGAATGAACTTGTTTAATTTGCTAATCTACTCATTTTTTTTCTTAAATATTTCTGATTAAATTTCATTCGAGAATGAAAAAGACCCTTCCTTTTTAACAAGTTCATTATTCTGACATTGAAACTTAAGCAAGCTTTTAATGTTGTGTGTGTGTTAGAGAGATATTATTTATGAGAGATAAGATAAAACGTAATCAAATATTACTGATTGAAGTAACACACGGCTGCCGACCGTTTAGAACAAGTTACGGTGCAGTGTTACAAGTGGATCGAACCAAGATGGACCCGAACTCAGTGTCTGAGTTAGAGAAAATCAACCAAAGTGCCGTTGAAAATGCAGGCGATGTGACGAAAGAGGATTACTATTCAAAAGATAATAACCCATTTCGAAGACAGGTTTGTTCTATTCAAATTTTTAATTATGTATATATTTTTCATTAATTTTAGAAATGTTTTGGAATAACTAAACGTTAACGTTTATATATTTTAAATTTTTTAAAACTATGGAAAATAAACGAAATAAACATTTCGTTGTATGTACCAATAAGATAAAACCGGAATATTTACTGACATGCAGAAAAATAAACGGTTTCAGTAAGCTATTTTAAATATAATATATTATAGTTAACTTGAAATAATAAAAACTATAGAATATTATACCTTACTATATATACTTACTAATAGTATTGGAAGTTCTTATATATTTCGTATAAAATGCATAGTTATATCATGATTTGGAAGAACAAAGAAATTGTTGCTTTTTAAAACATATTGCTTTTAAAAAAGTTAACCTCGTTTCTATAGACAAGCTTTTAATTTATCAATATTTCTTTGTATTTATATGACCAAAAATTCATTTTTGTCATTATAAAAGTGACGTCTACTATTTTATAGGCATTTATAATTAAAATTGTATAACTTAGATTCCAACAGATGAACTTTAAATTAAAATTAAACAAAAAAAATGTTACTAGCAATAAAATGAAGTATCTAAATTAATTGTGAATATGATAACACGGAGAGATAAAAAGAATGTTGGTACTTATTATATTAGATGCTTAGTAGGTACTGAACGTTACAACTTATGACATTATAATGAAAAATTAGGTACGCACTAAAATAAATTATGTTTTATCACTTTTAGATATAAAATGGTACTAATTGTCACTTTCACTTTGCAAAATTATGGTTGTCTCATTTTGAGAGGTATAGTGGTATTAATTATACATACGTTATTAAACATAAATTGTTAATAACTGGCAAAAACATAAATTTTATGAGGTAGAGCCACGCTGCAGTTAAGAGTATATTATGATTGTAGCACCGATGGGTCGGCTCGACCGGGGAGGGACCGTGCTCTCACAGAACACCAGCTTAAAATAGCAGCTTAATGATGCTGTGTTTCGTACGGTGAGTGTGGAGAACCGGAAATCCTTTTTACTGGGAACGAGGCATTCCGTAGTAGTCCTCAGGGGTGATGATCAAATACCTAGCAGATTGGAATCCACAATTTTTAAGATTAACCCTAAACAATTAGTCCACTTTTGCTAACAAACTTGTTCCAAGAGGGCGGTAAAAAGGACACCATAAAAAGGAAGATCATCTTTTATACATGTAAATGCGACAATAGACACAAAGCGGCAGTATGTATGTGGATGCTGTGATCCAAAGACACTTAGATCTTATCTCTATATTGAGCCGAAGCCGAAAAAACCACGTCAAAGCAAGTCAAAAATCAAGGTCATGTTGACAGTTTTCTTCGATCATCGAGGTGTGGTGCACTCCGAATTCCTCCGACCGGTCAAACTGTCAACAAGGAATACCATTTGAGTGTTTGCGCGAAGCTATTCGTAAAAAGAGGCCGGAATTATGGGCTGACAACTCTTGGTTTTTGCACCACACTAATGCACCGTCGCATATTGCATTGATTCTTCGTGAGTTTTTCGCCAAAAATTCAACCAATATCGTTCCACAACCACCGTATTCGCCTGATTAAGTTCCGTGCGACTTCTGGCTGGTAAGCGAATTCAAGCGACCGCTCCGGAGAAACCGTTTTGAGTCAATTGAAGACATTAAACCTGAATCGTTACGCGCATTGAAGGCTATTCCGGAAATTAGCTTAACAACTGTTACGACGATTGGGAAAAACGTTGCCATATGCCATAAGTGTATTGCGGCGGGCGGGGGGGGGGGGGGGGTCGTTACTTTAAGGGGGACGAAATAGATTTGGCAAAATAAATGAAGAATTTGAAAATTATGAACAGTCTTAATATTTTTTGCCCACAGTATTATATAAAAATTAAAAACCAATTGCTGTCCATTAGTCTCGTTAAAATTCAAATCGGCTTGACCGATTTTGATGAAATTTTGGTGTGTATTGGAGTCCCTGGATGGTTGGTCAGTTGGTACCGGTAGGTGGCGCTGTTGTCTAGATCCAGAAATCACCCGTGCAAAGCCAGGGCGGATCGCTAGTTCTCAAATAATAATCAAAATGCAGGGGCGGTGTCATCATTGAGGACTAAAATGTTTCTTTACCAGAAAAAGGGTCTCCGTTTCTCGCTACTAACCATCACTTTGTGAAAGAACTTTCTAAAGCAAAATTTTCGTTACTTTGTGAAAGAACTTTCTAAAGCAAAATTTTCGTTATTGAACAATTTCTTTATAACACGCTTTGGCTGTAATGAATATCTTGTCTTGTTTTTTTTTTTAAAAACGTTACCCCTACACTAGGATTTTCTCCTGTATTGTTGGGGCAGTTTACAAACATAAATTGCACAACGACAAACATCCAAACCCGGAACAACTGTTAGTAAGCCATACAAATATGTACTTGTTACGTGCGGGATTCGAACCCGCGACCCCCAGCGCAGCCACTCATTGCTAAGCCACTGCGCCACGGAGTCGTCAATAATAATAATGAATAACACAGTATTAAGGTCGGTATCATGGGTATATATTATGCAATTTGTCCACAATTACTTTTCAACATTTATTTTACTAGCAGCAGTTATTTTAACAACTCGTTATAGGAGTTTCCACAGAAAAATATTCAGTGGATTCATACTAGCTGATGAGAAAGAGGACTAGCAAATAATTTAATCCTTGGTAACAATTAACTTTGTTAACTACGTATGAAACAGATAAGCGTCGTTACGGATAAACAAAACATATCCAGTCTCAAAAACCAGTTATTTTTTTTAATCAGAAGCTATAACTCAAGCTGAGATTTGTACGTAGACCTAAATTATGTAACATTAATATACGAGTATATTGTATAATGCAATAATAAACGAGCTGGCTCTATCGATATTACTATAATAAATAATATATATACTTACTTATATGTTAGTAATTTGTCATTTGACGTAGTAGAGCCACGCTGTAGCTATACATATCCTATACCTTTAAACGAGCAATTCTTGTATGTATATAAATATATAATCGGAATCTCGGAAGCGGCTCCAACGATTTTCATAAAATTTTGTGTGCAGGGAGTTTCGGGGGCAATAAATCGAACTAAAAAAATTGGTATATTGGGCAGTCACAAAATCGTAATACCATGGTTCGAGCCCAGACCGGCCGACCGACTTTTTTAAAAATTTAAATTAAACTAATTGCACTCATGATTTTTTAATCAAATAACCAGTTCAGTTTTTTCTATTATGTCGCTACGATCAAAAAATATTATTCGTATTTCATCAGTATGTAATTTGTATCTAAATATAATTTCCAAAACACACGAATTTAAAAAAAACCGAGCGAAAAATACCGAGCAAAGCTCGGTCAACCGGGTACTATATACTTATATGTTAGTAATTTGTCATTTGACGTAGTAGAGCCACGCTGTAGCTATACATATATATCTGAAAGCCAGCTGGCTCTACCACGAATGGGACGGCTCAACCGGCGTATTGCCGCGCTCTTACGGAATACCAGCGTGAAAGCAGCAGATTAATGCTGCTGTGTTTCGGATGGTAAGTGTAGAGAACCGGAGACCCTTTTCACTGGTAACAGGGTTATTCCATTTTAAGTCTCAGGTGTGATAACGCATCTCTATTTTTAATTGTCTATTCTATGGGCCACTTATAATCAGATGAACTTAGTGCTCGTTTGTCACACTTACTCTTGAAAAAAAAGTCTTATACTAATATTAATTTTTACGTGGTAGAGCCATGCTGCAGTTATATTAGTAGTATACTTGTAGCACGAATGGGTCGGCTCGACCGGAGAAGGACCACACTCTCACAGAGTGTCAGCGTGAAATAGTAGCTTAATGCTGCTGTATTTCGTATGGTGAGTGTAGAGAACCGGAGACCCTTTTTACTGGAAACGAGGCATTCAATCTTAGTCCTCACGGGTGACAACGCATCTGCATTTTGATTTGTAATGGAGGATAGATGTAGATGTCTATGGGCCGCAGCAACCACTTACCATCAGGTGGACGGTGTGCTCGTTTGTCACCCTATTCTATAAAAAAAATACATTTTGATGTGTATCGTCTAAGCACACGGTTTTTCAATTTCAAGTACATATAGACGATGATAAAAGGACCAATTTTTAAAAGTTATACAAATAACGGCACAGTCAGTTACCCATCTCGCCGTTTACTTTTGAGCCCATAATAAAATATATCAATGACACAGCTTATACTTAAAATAAATAAATACTAACTTTAATGATAAATATAATAAAAATAATAAGTCCATGCCTTGTATTTAAATAATGAAAATGTGTCTTTAGCGACACATTGAAAGGGTTTCAGTTAGTTTGTTGTAACTTGTTTTACAGTGTTTACGTGACATTAATTCACGTGAATATCCCCCCCCCATAGATTGCCTCATAGGAGGAATATTTGCCACAGTTGCCACGCTTGGCAAGCGGGTTGGAAACCTCAGTTATATTAGGAAGACATTGCTGTCCATCTCCTGCTTTGTTTCCCTCCCTGGCTTCTTACGACACTCACAAAACGATATAGTGGATATTCTTACACCGCCATTACACGGTCGAACTAAATAACAACATTATTCTAACAATTTAATAAATAAAAACCGGTCAATATACAATATGTACCGTAATTAACGCACACCCTCAGACACCCCAATTAGTATATTATGTTATAATCATAATACATACACTGAATTTTTAGTTAAACATTTGTATGCACTGATTATTTATCAAATCTACTAATTCCGGAAGAATGGTGTGGTCACAGTACAAATCCACGAATGCAAAGACTTTAACGTGCTCGAAATAAAGTTCATTTTTCTTTATTTTTATTGAATGACATGAATTAGTAATAATACAAATAAAAGTACACTCTTAAAAGTCTTATTGCCTTAAGTTACGGTCCATTTCAGTGTGTTTTGACTTTACAGATTTAGTGTGACTGTAATTTACGTAGTTTTAATTATTTTAGGATAAAAAATTATCTATATTAAAAATGATAGGAATCGATTCAGTAAACGATTCTGAACAAACTACTTTCTCAAAGTGCGTTAATTATGTTACATGTTGTATATATTTTGTATTTTTTTTACTTATAGGATTTTTTTAATTCGGGAAATATATAAAAAGGTATGTTGTTGCATTTGAAGACATACATATTTGTACCGGTTTTTTTACCTTTAAATTAGAGTAATGCTGTGTACATTACTGGAATTGTACGTATTTTTCTAAATTATTACAGAGATAAATAAGACGCTGTGCTTAAATGACAAACAAGGTTAACATGTTTTAAAGTTACATGACAATGACCTCAAAAGGGTCTCCAAACGGACGGATCGCAAGATGAATAAAGACAAGACGATGGTGACCTTACATTATTTACTTATGCCGGTAGATGTTAGGAATAGCACGCTCAAAGTTGTTGATGAATGAATTTACTTAGGAACAATTGTCCGACTAGGTAATTTGAACCGAGAGGTCAATCAACAGGTTCAACTCGGCTGGGTAGGTTTCGAGATATTACGGTACCTACATGTTATCGTCGCGTATACATACTTCAAAACACAATAAAACTAGTGCGTGATGACCATGACGTCGTATGGATCTGAGACGTGGTCCTTCACTGCTGGTATAATCAGGAAGCACAAGATCGCAGAAATAAAGTACCAAAGGACCATACCAGGCCATATAGCTCAAAGAACCGAAAATCGATGGGGAGGAAAATTTTTCGGGTGGAAGTCTTGTACCGGTAAGCGTGTAAAGCGGGAGTAGTTACGATGTACCAGTTCTGGCTCACTTGTAGAGAGGTTGTACCAGTTCTGGCGCACTGAGTCAGAAGTTGTACAAGTACGACGTTCGTCGATTCACGATCCTACAAAAAAAAAAAAAAAAAAAAAAAAAAAAAAAGGTTTTGGCATGCTCTGATCACGAATCTGCGGTCCATTTTTGCGTAGGATGTACGGTTCCGGAGATGTGCCAATCAATTAACTCTTATCTAATTGATATCCGCTTCGAGCCTCAACCGTCATTAGCGCTCCATTGTCCTTATCTACTTATCTATTGTTGATTGACTACCGTCATTATCTATTATTCGTCGGCGTGTGGGTCGGCTTATGCTATTGTATTATACTCCTTTGTTCCTATCTACACTAATCTGACTCATTAATAAAATACATTACCCAATTTTGTTAAAAGTTTTATTTATAAAATACAAAATCTTATTACTTATTATCTATAAAATAGGAGCGAAACATCTCATCCACTAAAATATCGTTGTACAATGTGTTCCCTGTAAATATACTCGTAAAACTATGCATTGAACATCCCTGAAACTTATATAGCAAATACATTAAGCAATATTCGCCACAAACTGAAGTCCACTCATTCTGAATCCTATCAACATTCCAGTTCCATCTTTTACAATTTCTTTTAAAAAACTCTAGATGATATCGTACAGGTGCCCGTCCGAATGAATCAAAATATTGACTGACGTCATTCGTATCGATATATAAAGCTACCCAATGTGACCCTGGTTTATCATCTGTATCCAAATTGCATATTATATACGTTGGTACGTGGGTGTACATGGGTAGTTTATTGGCAGCATAAACATTATTTTCTAGAGTGGGGTGAATCTTTTTCAGATGTTGTTGTACATCTAGTGTATCCATAATATTACTGCTATTAGTAGATTATTACAGTACCAATCTACTCAATGACTAATATAGGAGTGATCAATTATAGTGATTTCTAAATATTAAATTGCATTCTTTGTGTTATACAAATCGTATTTGAGTCACCAATACACTGAACAAGACACGACAGGAAGGACGTAGGAATGTAGAGATAAGCAACAGAATGTAAGGTAAGCTTGTTGACGCATAAAGATACTATCAATTCTACTGCAGAAATTCTTTAGATTAGAATTATTACTCACTGGTACTATATAAGACCAAGCAACTGCAGTCATCGAGTTAGTGTATGGTCGTTTGACCGCAGTGGATCTATCAATACTACGTTTGTGTTACTTCAACGCATCAAAGGCCATGGATGTAAGTGTTTATTCTATTGACAAACTTACTTTTCTTTCTGTTATTTTCTTACGTGTGTATGATTTAGTGTTAACAAATTATATTTAAATATTATGTGTGTGTATATGGTTAAGCCGTGGTAGCTCAGATGGTTAGCGCAAAATGTAAAATTCACAGTACGCGACCCGGGTTCGATCCCCGCCGGCACCAATTAAATTGTTAATTACAATTTTAAGTGCTGATTTACCACGTGCTCAGCGTAGCCCTAAAACCCTCTCAGAAATGAGAGGAGGCCTATGTTCAGCAGTGGACTTTAATAGGTTGTAACTTTAGCTTTTTTAACTTTTATGATTCAGTGTTAACAAATTGATATTAACATGATAACTGTGTTGTTGCAGAAATTATTGAGCTTCGATGAAAATACCTATAAACAGTATTACTACTCGCCACTCTCCCCTCAAGAAGAGAGTGATGACATCGTCATTAATAATAACACATGCGATGGTGGAAAAAGAAAATCGCAATCGATTGATCATTTTTTTGAAGCTGAATCAAAAATAAAAAAGAGGAAGCTGTTATCATCAACCGTAGCACGAGCCGCTAGAGATGGTGTATCATACATTTCTACTAATTCTGACGACGGAGACCAAGCGACGCATCTCATCAAAATTGAAATGTACGATATGAAGAAGCTATCCAAGATTCCAACTACTGATCATTGGAAACATGCTTCCACGAGGATTAAATATTACGTAAAGACTAATAAGGATAGCATCTACGACAACACAAACGCCCTCGTATACAATATTACAAAGACAATAGCAGAAAGTGAAAAAGTTAAAAAATACTTTTTTAACAATGACAGTCATTAGCTGATCATTAGTGAATGTGATTCTGTTTACTTAAATTACAGGAAGACAAGAGCAGAAGAAAGAGTTGAGTGTGGCATACGTGTACAGAACACATCATTGAAGAACAAAACTACAACACTGAGTGGAGATGAAAACGAGAAGAATATGCAGTACTCAAGAGCTGAATATCCATTCTTCAGTTCAAAATCTAGCCGGTTGCTCAGTTTCGAAAACTGGCCTCTCGTTATGCGACAGAAACTTGAAGATCTTGCAGAAGCCGGTTTCTTTTATACTGGCCATGCAGACAGAACCAAGTGTTTCCATTGTGGTGGTGGCTTAAAAGATTGGGAAGATGATGATGATCCTTGGCAGCAGCATGTTCAGTGGTTTAGTCAGTGTGCTTATGTAAAATTTAAACTCGAACAGAGTTTTGTATTACATTAAATAGAATATTTATAAAGAAATAAAAAATAATATATTGCATACAATTTGTTTTATTTAATTTTATAATGTTTCACATAGTTACATACACACAAAATGCATTACACATAACTCATAAAATCTATCACACAACACATATTATAACCTTAACTACTATAGTCTACAGTAACATTTCTGTTTTTATCTATCTCAATAATATTATCAAACTCAGCATAAACTATACAGTTAATTGTTTGTATTAGTGAGGATTCAAATCGTACTTCTAATCTTACACTACCATGCTTTATGAGATTCCAATGAGCTGATGAGTTGGCTGATAAATCAGGAGTTAAGTCAAATGCTAATAGACAGTAACCTTTGGCATACTGTTCACAAGAGATTCCATTTCCTTCATTAAGAAGATGAATACCAGTTCCCGAGAATAGAGTATGATATGCTGATGTAAATATGCTATTATTAAAAGATGGTTGCAAAGCTTTTGAAGGTATTTGTTGACCATCAATATATAAACTGAAAGAATTAATACCATAGTTTTCAAAGTTAAATGGGTTTTTAGTAAGGGAACCATTAAATGCAGAATTGTTCACAAATCCAATTATACATCTTTTGGGTACCTGCCCTAAAAATATATTATCAAGAGTTTTTCCTTGAACACCCGATGGAATTGTTAAAACTTTTACTTCAGCTCGAGTAATAGGATATTTAGCAGTGGTAGAAGCTAAAACTTTTTGATGTGCGAGTAATACACTTGGATTAATTCGTGCTCGTCGAACAATAAGAGTTGCATCCGTAATGCAAACTTTAAACTTTACATCGTTTGACCCAGCAATTAAATTAAAGCTCTCTCTAGATCGAACCAATTTAACACTCATTTCAACACCATTAATTAAAAATTTATCTTGGTTGAAAATGTCACCGTGAAGATGACCAATCATTTCTATTTCCTTACTTTCACTAATCAATTCCTGTCTTTTAACAAATCCTATGTTTTTACCATCCGTAGAATCCATTTTTCCTGCTGTATCATCATACCAAAGACTACAAGTAAGATGAGATTGTTTAGCAGCAGGAGCATAGTTTAAAAGGGTTTCCATGTATGCTCGATATGCATAGGTATTATTAGGTGGTGATACAAGTTTTTGGTTTAAATAAACATCAAGTTGACTAAAAAGTGAATGCAGCCAATTATTTACAGGTGCTACTATTGTAGTAGATATCAAGTTAGTTGAATCTTGATTTAATACTTTTGCCTTTATGTGGAGTAATGTATGAGACAAATCTATGTAGTCATCACCTGTCCCAGGAACTTGAAACTCGATAGGTCCATCATCACCAAGAGATGAAATTGGTTTATAATGAATCCACAATCCATTTTCAATGCTAGTTTGTGTAGACGGTAGTGCAAACAAATCCAATTCTGACTTAACGCACTCGCAAGAATGATTATGAAGGAAAGACATATTTAATTTGAAAATATATCTTTGTTATTTTTTGGTTTTAGACCAAGTTTTTTCGCAGCTTTCACTTTAGCAGTTAATGGTGGAATGAACGAGGTCAATCGTTTTCTTTTAGTTTTATACCCAGATCCTGTCATGTTAAATTGATCAATTTTCTCATCAGCCTTTCGTTTTAAATTCGTACTAACTTGCTTTAGACGATCTTTTATTGAGGCTTCCATAGGACGCGCTTGAACCATATCCGATAAAAGTCCTACTCCAGCGCTTAATGCCTCCTTACCAATCACTCGAGCACCACTTGAAAGTAAAGGTAAAACTGATCTAAATAACCCCCCTAAGAAGCTCCCAATACCATGACCGCGTTGGTATGGTGCACCCTTATAAATTACTCCAACTCCTGACCCAGCTTGATGTGTATAATAATTTTCATATGGACATTTATGATGATCACGAAGGGAATTCATTATTATAATTTTCGGAAATGTAGTTTAATACACACGGTTCCAAACTGGAATGGTATTTTTTGTCCTGTGCTCGATCTTATAACTATTTCCAGCGTATCGAACTCTCTTCGCATAACAGGTAAGTAGTGAGGTTGAGAGAAAACGTGCATTTTATTTGCACCATAAATGTATTTTGTAGGATCTAATGAAATGACTCTTAGTAAAGGAGTCATAACATCACCCACAATCTGAGGATCGATAATGTCACAATATAGAAAGAGTTGAGATGGTAACCCTAAGTGTAAATTAGCAGGACACTTTCCAAAATTTCTCTCTAGGAGATTTTTATTTGGTTCATAACCTAGTTGTAAACTTAATTTGGGTGATAATGTTACGGATGTTATATTTTTATCCAAAACAGAAATAGACACAAATTTTGTTATTTCATCATAGCGAAATTTCAAGTTCTCTCCGATACCATTTAACACTCTTAAAATATGCTCAACGTTATCATAGTTGGTAGCTGGAATATGTTTTTTGTAGTACACTGTGGATGGTTTATCTTCATTAGGCATTAACATAGATTTTGTAATGTATATAACATTTTCATGATCTTGAACAGTAAACATGGTACATGGATATTGAAACTCGACAACTCCAACCGACCATTCACCTTCTAATTTAATAGCTTTCGGTAATTTCGTTGAAAAATTTGTGGTCTTGTTATCAGGAAAATATTCCATTGAACTATTGCTGAGCAAAGTTAAATAAAAACTTTCTTTATTCATATTCTTTTAAACTAGAAGCTAAAATCCAACTGTTAAATTTATCTGGATAACCTTTCCACTTCACTAATACTTCTTTTCTGTTACCTGAGTAACGAGTGTCAATTATTTTATCTATTTTATATTGTGAGGTGGGGTTGTAAGTGATTTTCTGTAATTCTCTTTCATAAAAAGTACCAACTATTGGTTCATTTTGTAAATCTGTTATTGTATAAACAACCCATGGAGATCTATCAATTATTGAAGATATAATAAATATTTCATCACTCCAATTTGATTCATATCCTTTTTGGAAAGCATGTTTATACTTAGTTATTCGAACATAATCACCCACATTGAAATTTGGTTTAGGATTTTCTAAAGAAAGTTTGTTTGACCGTCTATCATAAAGATTAGTCCAAACTGTCATAATATTGTTGGAATTTACATCACATGGGCACATCTTAATACTAGAGTGAAAGCTGTGATTGTAAGAGTATATTAAATCTTGTAAAACATCTATATATCTATAAGTATTATTATGAGTGAAATAACGCCACATTTTCATTTTTAGTGTTCTTTGAAATCGTTCAACAATACTGGCCTTAATGTCAGGATTGTTAGTGGTATAGTAATTAATCTTTTTGGATTTAAAGTATTTTTGTACATCTTTTGAAACAAATTCTGTACCTTTATCAGATTGTATGTGAGTAGGTGTTAAATTACTTTCAGTAAATATACTTTCAAAACATTCTTTAGTTGTTTCTGAGTTTTTCTTTTTCATTGGTCTTGCAAAAGCATATTTACTAAATACATCAATAACACAAAGTATATACTTGAAACCATCATTATATTGAGAATAAGTTCGCATATCACTTAAATCAGCTTGCCACAGTTCATTAATATTTGATAGAATGTACCTATTACGCGGGAATTTTTTTCGAATGGGTTTATGTAATGTGTATGTTTCTTGTGATTTTAACCATTCCTTTACTTGCTTTTTATTCATTTTACCCTTCATGGCTTTTGATAATTTATCAATACTACCAAAACCAGCGGGATTAGATGGATCATAATAAATCCTGTTAATTTCTTCTAGTACGGGGTCCATTTTTCCCACTCAAGCCTTTTATGTATTTTAGTTGTAGACTTTTTATCTCTACTGCTCGGTGTAGAAAACTCTTGAAATTCAATCTCAGAGGGTTTGTTCAGATCTTTTGCTTGAAGTTGGTTAATAAACTCACATCTCTTTGGATTTCCAATATAAGTAAGTGGTACTTTAATATCTTTTAATGCTTCAGCAAATCTATCCCAACCTACTGGATCACTTCTTTTTAAGGGTCTTAGTGAATCATTTATTAAATCAACAATATTACTTCCAGGAATTTTTTCATTATCAATTGTGACTGTACCTTCATTATCCCAATGTATTTTACCTCTACTTGTTTCAACTAAGTTTAATAATAACTGTCCTTTTTTATTATAAGTTTTTGGTATTAAACTGAGTATTTGAGCTGGTGTGTAAAGTGGATTTTCAACATTTTCTTTACTTTTGATGGATCGATTCTCCTCCAACAAAGATTCAGCATCAACTGAAGTTTTTAGATCTCTATCTTTATTTTTAAAACCAATTTTAGACTCGTTTGAATCTTCATTAGATGTATCAGAATAAATTGGTAATCTGAGTGGTTGACGATCCTCTTCGGTAAAATGAAGGTATCTTTGCAGTGTTTGTAAATATAACATCCATTTCTTTCGGTCTTCCGTCTTACTATTCATAATATTTTGCATTTCGATATCTAATCGAGATAAACTACTACTCGTATTAACCTTATTTTCTTGTTTTAATTTTTCAATCAATCCAGGTTCGATAAGTATCATTTTCTTTGCATTTTCCATGTTAACTGGCTAGTCCACTCACTAATCCACTCAATATTGCACCTAATATTATTGGTAAGAAAGCCCCTCCTTTTTGTATAATTATATTTTTTCTTAGTTTATGTTTACACTTACGCACTAGTTGACGGAGTATATTTTTGTGTTTATTCAATTTTTGTTTATCTTGATCTTTAAGAGGTACTTTTCCTTGTAAAACGTTATGAATACACTCACAAATACAGTGAATTTCTTCTTCATCACACGTTTTAAGTAATGCTCTTTGATATTTTGGTTTAAGCGTATGCAAAGCATTTAGCAAATGTTTATGCGTTGTGAGTCGACGATGCATCATTTAGCAATGATTTGAAATGTTTGATTCTTGGTGTATTTAAACTCTTTTGTGGGGACGTAGACTGTGCAGAAACCATTAAATGGGAAGACATTTGTCTTGATACGACAAAAATCATTGGTATTCTGTTTTAAATCTACCATTAAATATCCATGCGCCTCTAGAGTTGCATCCCTGCAGGCATCTTCAATAAATTTTGGGTTATCTGGTGACACTTGTCGTGCTAAATATCTTATTTGAGTTTTATCTCGAGGGTTTTTAAAATATATTATATAACTTGAGTTTAAGGATATGTCTCTTTGCCCTTTACCCTGATGAAATAAATTTTGTGTTAAATAAAATACACTAAGATTCCTGTGATGACTACCTTTTGTAAATATATCCACAATTCTTCCATCGGACTCTCTCATTAGATCATCAATAATAACAAGATGTGGGTTTTCACCGTCAAACATATTAACATTTGGAATTCCTTGATGGTAGTTAACATTTGGTAAATTATATAAAGGTTGCATTTCATCAAAGCACCATGTGATCTGATTAAAA
Source organism: Parnassius smintheus behrii (assembly GCA_036936625.1). Taxonomy (NCBI): domain Eukaryota; kingdom Metazoa; phylum Arthropoda; class Insecta; order Lepidoptera; family Papilionidae; genus Parnassius; species Parnassius smintheus. The sequence continues at coordinate 37,571,318 of JAUPFT010000003.1, read as the reverse complement.
TCACAATTACATATTTCTGTAACTGATTTTATGAAATTTGTTACAAAATTTGACTTCCCACATCCACTTGGCCCCGCCACAATAGCAGTAAACGGATGGATAAAGTGAAACATTATACACGTCTAAAGTTCTAAGGGGTGAAATAAAAAATGAAAGTGTTGGTGTTAACAATTAATATATATTGCAAACATTATATAAAACAGAATGATCTGTATACTATTTCTAACACAATTAGTATATCATAATTTTACAATCAACTCAATCTCAAATAAATGCACACACACACACACACACGCAAATATAAACAACAATTAACTTAAATTATTTACAATAAAACAACGATTAAATATGTAATAAACTCTACGTCATATTATACTATTATCATTATTTTACAATCAATACAAATTTTATTTACATGCAGACATAAAATTAAAAACTATCAACACTTACATAACGCAGTTTATAATGACCCCAAGCTAATGTTTCAATATTATTATCTAAAATATGCCTCTTTGTGTCATTATATGATAAACCAATCTTATTTAATTTTTGTGTAAAAATTGTGTGTTTAATTGATTTAAATCTAAGCATACTATAATATTGCACTTTTTTATTAAATAGAGAAGACTTATAATTATCCATGGTCATCTTTTTAGTGATACATTTATTTACGCCTTTTGCCTTGGCTATAGTCTTATTCTCTAAGTTAAAAGCGTACATTTTGGATCGTAAACCCACAAATTCTTTCATGATTTTACCATTATTTTCATCTTTAAAAAAACCTAATTTCTTTTTATTTAATTTTGGATATTCAAAAATATTATTTGCATCATAAGCTGAGGTATCAAAGTATGATGAAAGGTCAGGTTTTATATCAGAGTAAAATCATCTGTAAATATATGATATATTAAACTATCCGTATCTGTATACAATAATTTGATTTTACTAAACTTTTTAACCATATAGTTATAATGAAAATCATACATTAATGTTTTTGAAATATCTAAAATGCAAAACCCTAACTAAATTGGTTTGTTATATATTAACTTTGTTTTTCGCAACTGAACCGCAACTAGGTTTTCCGAAAATACTGAAAGACTATGAAATTGTGGTTTAGCGATTAGATCTTGAGCACCTAAAGCTTTGCCCTGGTTCTCCCAGTGTGTAACTAATTTTATGTTAACCCTTTTTTCAATATTCTCCATAGTCTTTCCGAAGACTGAATTATTCATTAATTTATAAAAATCTTTTTCGAAATCTGATTTTGCTAACGTTCTTAATTTTGTGTTTAGATCTATGTACATCTTCAACCAGCGAGACTGTTTAAATTTTAAAACTCTATGAGTTTTAGTTAATTTAACCCCCATTTCTATGCACTGCTTTAAATTTCTGTAATGAATTACATATTTATCTTTATTATTTAAATTTGGGACTAGTTTATTTTCATTAATATTGTCTGCACAAATGCTTTCGGGGCATAAAGGAAAGTCCGAATGTAAATCATGAAGTTCATCTGGATATTCCAAATCAACTTCTAAAATAAAACCGAAGTTCGATGTCTCAGACACATTAAATTCTGTATTCGGATTTACCCATTCGAATCCACCAGTAGGAAGACATTGAGACATAGCCCAACCATATAAATTGTTGGCATCAAAATATGTGATATATGAATTTGGTTTCCCTGCATCATAACCCCCCATATATTTGTTATTAGCTCTAGCATAACGATTACTACATTGAGATACACCACCCCTGATACCTGATCTAATAAATGCAATTTTCTCATAATCTGTTAAAAGTTCTAATTCTATTTTTGTATATTTTAACATTGCTTCCCAACTTAAACCGGGTGCTGTGTAATAATGGGCAGGGTCTAAATCATAAGTATTAATACATAACTTTCTAAAGTTTTCAAATACATCGGTTAAAAGTAAAACGTCTGTTTTTAAATACAGGTTTGAATAATCTAGCATATTACAACACCCAAAGTGTTTCCAAACATCTTTAGCATGATTGTAATCATCATTTGAAATATGGGAATCTGTGAGCGAGCTATAAAAAAATTTTTGTTCGGGGAGCGATGTTAGGCTTAAACTATCATAATTAGTCATAAGTTCATATGGATAAACGCCTTTCCGTTTTAAACGAAAGAAATCTTCATCATTAGGATAATTTCTACGTAATTCTTGAAATTGATCATTACTGAGATTTTTGGCCAATTCTTCTAATTTACATGATAAAAACTTAAATGAATCTATGAATCTTAATATAATTTCGTGGTTATTCATTTTTAATTTTTTGGAAAAGGATATATATTTTTCTTTATTTTGAGGGATAACTTCGACTTCACCATCACAAAAGTTTAACGCGTGAACAATAAAATGAGCATCATAGTGACTAAGGTTGTGTAAAAATATTGGTATATAACGAGGTTTTCTGAACTTCGAGCTACATGATTCGTGAGCAACACCTATAAAACTACCGGTGTACCAATCAAAATCATAAAAATGTTCTGCTAACTCTGTTTCACAAATATGACAAATGGTTGCATTTGAAATTTGGTTTTTGTCTTCATTTGTTAGCGGAAGTGGAGGATATTTTTGAAGTCTATTTATTTCTTTGAGATTGTTAGATAAACTTTCCATAAACACTTGTGCACAGTTGGGTCCGCAATACGTTACATATTTTGATAATTTATCATCATATGAACATTTAATATAATAACCAAAACTATGTACTTCATGTTTCTGAATATTGTGTGTGAAAGGTTTGGAAGGATCGTTAGAACATGATTCTATTGGTTTTAAAAATGCTTCAAAATCAGCATAAACTACGAATGGTATCTTCAACTTTTTTTCATAACTATCAAATTTAATTTTATCATTTGAAATAGGTTGACCAAACCAATTCTTTTTTTTAAAAGTTTCACTGTTTGGTAATTCTGTACAAATGTGGGCACAATCGTATTGTTCATGGTTATTTAAACTTTCCTTAGATGGAAAGTGAAGTAGACATGCTTCGCAAATGTACATGATGTGACCGTCTTTTGAAATTTGTTTACTAACTAACCGCGATAAATTTTTTATGTAACAATAATGATTTTTTGTATCCTTGGAAAAAAATAATAAATTGATATGTCTATCTTTACGACACTTTGTTAAAAATAATGGACCTACTATAGAATTACATCGTTTTTCTTTATTATATTCTAACCCAAAAACATTAATACTAATATCATTTAATTTCTCTACTTTTGCTATGTCAGAAATTTTAACTGGAAAGGAAATACCATCAAATTTAAGTTTATTTGCATGTTTAACGTACGATGATACACGATCCGCGTTTTTGTTTACGGGATATAACGCCGAGAGTAACGCCCATTTAAAACAAAAATAATCCTTGCTTTTTACATTTATAACAGCCTTTTTTAATTTTATGTCACGAGGAAGATCTATGTATGAAGTACCGCGTAGGGGGTTAAATTTATTAACATTCATGTCTATAGATTTTATGTTTTTTAGACTCCATCCACTATCTTTTTTTTCAAATGCACTAATTTTAGTAGTAATTGTATCATTTAAAGATGAAAAAAAAATATTTAAGTCATCTCCTTGACAAATAATATAGTTAAGCGTTTGAAAATCGAACGTATCATGAATATCTTTAGTTTGTTGAACAAAATCAGCATGCAATATGAAGTTTACTTTAAAAATTATGTGTTGATGAATACACCCTTGTATTAAAAATAAAATATCATCTTTAATAGAATTTAAAAATAGTTCAGGAGTTTCAAAATTTACCAATGTCGAACTATCTACTCTACTCTTGATTTTATAAGTTAAAATCCTATTTTCAAAAGCAGATTCAATAACACTAACGTTTGATAAAGAATTATGTGAATTTAAAAGATTATTTTTGTGAACATTACTTTTAAAATGATTAGCTAAATACCGTTTCTTGATAAATATATGACACGTTAGACATTCCACTTGATCATCGTTACTGATACTGTTCCCTGCAGAGGTAGGCGCTTCTGCTTCCGTTGTTGGTTTTTTGATGATCTTGGGTTCTTTGCTGCTCGTTCGCTTCGTTCCTCTTCCAAGTTGTAGTGGTTGACTACTAAAATGTTTAAATTTATTAAAAACTGTACAAGACATTGTGTAAATTATGATCGAAATGAATGTTTATTTTACTTACTTAAACTGTGTTTCAACCATCGCACAGTGATTATACAACTCATCATCATACGATGAATCGAACAGTTGATCCTTCTCCATTTCATCACAAACTTTAGACAACTCCTGATTTAATTCGCTGTTGAATAGTTCCGTATTCTCTTCCATGGTTGTGGAGAAGAAAGCACTGGTGCACACTTCACTGAAGTTTGCCATCCTTATAGTAAAGAAGAAAATAGGTAGCAGAGTAAGTAACAGTTCAGTGTTGGTAGACCAACTGATACCCAAATTTCAAATAATGTCCGATATTTAAGTCTAACAAAGGATTAGAAATAGAATATAATGAGTACACGGAAGTAATTTAAGTAAACAGAATCACATTCACTAATGATCAGCTAATGACTGTCATTGTTAAAAAAGTATTTTTTAACTTTTTCACTTTCTGCTATTGTCTTTGTAATATTGTATACGAGGGCGTTTGTGTTGTCGTAGATGCTATCCTTATTAGTCTTTACGTAATATTTAATCCTCGTGGAAGCATGTTTCCAATGATCAGTAGTTGGAATCTTGGATAGCTTCTTCATATCGTACATTTCAATTTTGATGAGATGCGTCGCTTGGTCTCCGTCGTCAGAATTAGTAGAAATGTATGCTACACCATCTCTAGCGGCTCGTGCTACGGTTGATGATAACAGCTTCCTCTTTTTTATTTTTGATTCAGCTTCAAAAAAATGATCAATCGATTGCGATTTTCTTTTTCCGCCATCGCATGTGTTATTTTTAATGACGATGTCATCACTCTCTTCTTGAGGGGAGAGTGGCGAGTAGTAATACTGTTTATAGGTATTTTCATCGAAGCTCAATGATTTCTGCAACAACACAGTTATCATGTTAATATCAATTTGTTAACACTTAATCATAAAAGTTAAAAAAGCTAAAGTTACAACCTATTAAAGTCCACTGCTGAACATAGGCCTCCTCTCATTTCTGAGAGGGTTTTAGGGCTACGCTGAGCACGTGGTAAATCAGCACTTAAAATTGTAATTAACAATTTAATTGGTGCTGGCGGGGATCGAACCCGGGTCGCGTACTGTGAATTTTACATTTTGCGCTAACCATCTGAGCTACCACGGCTTAACCATATACACACACATAATATTTAAATATAATTTGTTAACACTAAATCATACACACGTAAGAAAATAACAGAAAGAAAAGTAAGTTTGTCAATAGAATAAACACTTACATCCATGGCCTTTGATGCGTTGAAGTAACACAAACGTAGTATTGATAGATCCACTGCGGTCAAACGACCATACACTAACTCCATGACTGCAGTTGCTTGGTCTTATATAGTACCAGTGAGTAATAATTCTAATCTAAAGAATTTCTGCAGTAGAATTGATAGTATCTTTATGCGTCAACAAGCTTACCTTACATTCTGTTGCTTATCTCTACATTCCTACGTCCTTCCTGTCGTGTCTTGTTCAGTGTATTGGTGACTTAAATACGATTTGTATAACACAAAGAATGCAATTTAATATTTAGATATCACTATAATTGATCACTCCTATATTAGTCATTGAGTAGATTGGTACCGTAATAATCTACTAATAGCAGTAATATTATGGATACACTAGATGTACAACAACATCTGAAAAAGATTCACCCCACTCTAGAAAATAATGTTTATGCTGCCAATAAACTACCCATGTACACCCACGTACCAACGTATATAATATGCAATTTGGATACAGATGATAAACCAGGGTCACATTGGGTAGCTTTATATATCGATACGAATGACGTCGGTCAATATTTTGATTCATTCGGACGGGCACCTGTACGATATCATCTAGAGTTTTTTAAAAGAAATTGTAAAAGATGGAACTGGAATGTTGATAGGATTCAGAATGAGTGGACTTCAGTTTGTGGCGAATATTGCTTAATGTATTTGCTATATAAGTTTCAGGGATGTTCAATGCATAGTTTTACGAGTATATTTACAGGGAACACATTGTACAACGATATTTTAGTGGATGAGATGTTTCGCTCCTATTTTATAGATAATAAGTAATAAGATTTTGTATTTTATAAATAAAACTTTTAACAAAATTGGGTAATGTGTTTTATTAATGAGTCAGATTAGTGTAGACAGGAACAAAGGAGTATAATACAATAGCATAAGCCGACCCACACGCCGACGAATAATAGATAATGACGGTAGTCAATCAACAATAGATAAGTAGATAAGGACAATGGAGCGCTAATGACGGTTGAGGCTCGAAGCGGATATCAATTAGATAAGAGTTAATTGATCTGCACATCTCCGGAACCGTACATCCTACGCAAAAATGGACCGCAGATTCGTGATCAGAGCATGCCAAAACCTTTTTTTTTTTTTTTTTTTTTTTTTTTAGGATCGTGAATCGACGAACGTCGTACTTGTACAACTTCTGACTCAGTGCGCCAGAACTGGTACAACCTCTCTACAAGTGAGCCAGAACTGGTACATCGTAACTACTAGCGGGCCTTCACCATAATGAGTGACCAAGTAAGATTTGCAGCAAGTTGATAGGTGCAACTTTCTAGGTTATCGCAATGGGTAATGCATGACATTATTCAAAAATGTTTAAATGTAGATTTTTTCTTCAAAATTGAAAACATGGGAGAGTTTTATACTTAAAATTTCTCTTCTTCACATTCCATTTTAAAACGTTTTGAATTACCTGAGCACGTTCAAATTACAAGTCAAGTTATCGACTATATTTCATACAGGATTGATTCCAGTATCGATTTACGTACATTGTTTGTAAATATAAATCTGGCAATAATTTATATAATATCATCATATATGATATATTTTTAGCTTGTAAAATTCTACAACATATTTCGATGTAAAAGTAATGCTAAGAGAGTTTAGGCGCATGATCAATGGAATTACATATTTTCGAGGCACGGGGGTAAAACACAGTCAATTTAATCACTCGAAAATTTTATCAAACCCATAATATACAATAGTGGCTGTCAACCTTATTTTATACGACGATAGGCGTCGCCGGGAGCACACATACAAACAATAACGTCGTATTATCACTACTACAAACCCGATTCGCTGTGTTGACAGACAGAGTTTAATCCTATACTATTAAACGAGCAATTTTTTTAGTAGCCCTTAGATTATACCACCAAAAAATATACCAAATAATAAACCAAAAAATATATGGTGGATTTGGCATTGACCTTCAACCACCAAACTGCTGGTTCAAATGTATTAAATAATGTTATGCGGTGCGGCTATTAATTTAAATAGAATAGTGGACTGTATATGAGCGCGGTGCGAGCGGTGAATGGAATTTAATTTATTCGTGATACTGCAAATCCCCTAAATTCGGGATATAGGAAGGACGTGAAGGAATGCATGTGCACCCACCTCGACTTCCGCTGATCTGCCTCGTGTCTCGATGGCTGCCGGCTGTCTTCAGACTTATCAACTTCACAGATAATCACGAAATATAGCGTTATTGCAAATGTCTATACTTTTTACTATATGCTTGTATAATTCAATATCCAAATTACACAAGGGCGGGAGCGATGATGCGAGATATAAGCGGTGCGGTTGATTGCGTGTCTTCTCAACTTGTCCTAAAGGCCCTTTTTTTAGTATTTTTTAAAAACACGAAAATTTAAATTAAACTAATTGCACTCATGATTTTTTATTCAAATAACCAGTTCAGTTTTTTCTATTATGTCGCTAAGATCAAAAAATATTATTCGTATTTCATCACTATGTAATTTGTATTTAAATATAATTTCCAAAACACACGAAATAAAAAAAAACCGAGCGAAAAATACCGAGCAAAGCTTGGTCAACCGGGTACTACATATTTATTTGTAAATAGCGTGCAATTTGGCATTTTCTAAATAATTTGCATGGGAAATTTGGAAACGATTGTAACGTCGAAACACATAATATTGTGTTCGCGTTTATACGTGTGAATTGACGTGTTAGTGACATTTTAGTGGCCACACGGGCTCCGCCCACTCCCCCGTTTTATTATATTCTATGATCAAACCAAACAAAATAATACAAAAAGTAATGAATATGATGGATATATAATAATGAAAATATGATTATGATAATGTTTCGATATTTTCCCAGAAATCGTATATGGCTAATACAAAGAAACTTGTTTTGCGATCATGATTCATATGTTATTGTTGTGTGAATAAGTCAACTAGCGCCATCTAGTGTCAGGAACGAGAGCGAGGGGAGCTTTGCAGAGAATGACATCACCGATCTCTCGACCGACAGCGCCACCCGAGGAACTAAGTTTCTAGAAAATCTATACTCGAGCTCTCGGTACCTTACGCGTGTTTACTTGAACATTCCGGATATTTTGCTAATTTGAATAAATAGGTGGCGCAAGATGCGATCGAGACAGAGTTTAACTCGGCGACACAAGCGAAGCTTCGGAGCGAAATAAAGTGAATTAGTGTGTTTAATTATTAGTGTTTTTTTTTAACTTTAATTCGTATAAAGTAAATTAAAGTGTTAATTTAGGTAATTTTATCGGCAATTTTTATTGTCACGAACCTCAAGCTCGTAACAATTGGTGTCAGAAGTGGGATAAAATATTGCCGATTTTACCTAAGGAGGAGAAACGTCGCTTCTCCTCGGTTAGCTTATGCAGAGGTTTGGCTATATCTGCAAAGTTCTCACAAAACGTCGGTAATAGGAGCACAAACCCAAAAATGCTCTAACCTCAAACGGCATTCTTAGCTGTCGTTTTAATTCATAAGCTTGTGTTATTTAAATTATGGTTTTATTATACTATGACTGCCTTGTTGGTCTAGTAGTTGTAGTAGTGTTACTGCTGATCATAAAGTCCCTGGTTCGAATCCCGGTTCGGTCTAAAATATCAGTTATTGAGTTTTTCTATCAATAAATTCTCAGTAGATGCCCGGAGTCAGGAAGTTGGCGGTGTCTCACCCCCGTGCCTCGGAAAGTACGTAAAGCTGTTAGTTCTGCGCCTGATCTCTTTCCGTGTCGGTTTACCGTCCCATCGGACTATGAGAGTTAGAGTCTATAGAGAGTGCACCTGTGCTTGCGCATACACTTGGGCACTATAATCCTGTTCTGCGCCGATGGCTAGCCTCCGTTGAGGCAGGCCGCCGTGACCGAAATTCGGTCTGGAGGACATTATTACTACACAAATCATTGCTGCGTAAGTGACTTAAGAGAGTCCACTATTTAATATTATTCCGTAGGACAGAGAAAAATTGAAACAGAATATGGGCACCAGAATCTTTCTGATGACATCTGAAATAAATAAAAAATACTACGGTTGCCAATCCGCCTGCCCAGTTTTAAAAGATCCACCTATGGTCAATCTATAGGGAAGGTTTATGAATGAATGAGTGAATATAAATAAATCAGATGTCTTCTGCGAATTCTTGATCAATCAGTTATAAAAAATTTTGTAGAGTTAAGTTGAGCTTATTAAATGTAGTTTTTTTATAGAAGAGGGGGCAAACGAGCATGCGGCTCACCTGAATGTAAGTCACTACCGCCGCCCATGGACAAGCGCAACACCAGGGGAATTAAAGGTTCGTTGCCGGCCCTATTAGAAAGAAGTAAGCTCTTTTCTTGAAGGTCCCTAAGTCGTATCGGTCCGGAAAATTCGCCGGTGGTAAACAATTCCACAGAGAAGTTGTACGAGGAAGAAAACTCCTAGTAAAAGCACAGTGGTGGACCGCCAAGCATCCAGATGGTGACGATGGTATATTTTATTTTGACGCGATGTCCGTTTATGAAATTTGACGGCTGGGATTAATCCGAACAATTGCTCAGAGCACTCCCTGTGGTAGATGCAAAATAAAATGCGACGAGATGCAACATCTCCTCGCAGCGCCAGTAAAGCGAGCCGATCGGAAAGCACTCGGTCGTCGACGATTCGAATCGTTCTGCGCCGGATGCGGTCAAGTGGAAGAAACTGGCACTGCGATGCCCCGGACCAGAGATGAGAAGAGTATTCCATGTGAGGCCAAACCAGTGGTTTGTAAAGTTGCTAGCGATGTGCCGGCATGAAATAATGTCTCGCTCTGCTGAGCACGTCAAGACTTTTAGAGGCCAATTTGGCCTTCCCCTCCAAGTGATCCAACCAAACTGCACACTCTTCGATATGTCAACGATGAAGATTCTGACGCTAGCTGAGGCAGCAAGGGAAGTGCTTTGAAACTGAGGAGATACGACATAGGGGTTCTTTTTAGAGGTTAACGCGCAAACTTGTGTCTTCTGGGGCTTGAACTGGACTTGATTTAGTCGCAATTAACACGAGAATTTGTTCAGCAGAGACTCGACTTCAGACACAATTTGTCCCGGTACTCAGTAACGTTTTCTTTGTTCAATCTTTCAAAACTAAAAAAAATACTATTGCGTAGTGCTACAAGATTGAATTGTCGTGGCCTCTTTTCTGTCCAAGAGATCGTCTCGGATGGTAAAAGTTTCCGCCACCAGAGAACTAGAGAGCTAATGAAATTGCAGAGTGTGCATTACATCTTAGTCTATAGAGGTGGTAGGTAACGCATTCGGTGCTTTTCTTTGTTTGATAGGATAGATATGAAACTAGCTGTTCCCCGTGACTTCATCCTCGTGGAATCTAATTCCATTGGTTTAATGGGTTATACCTAAAATAAAATTAGTCCTGGCCCAAACTCTTTTCCTAAAATAAAAGTAGCGAAAGTTACTCCTCATAATATTAGCTAACTGCCAGTGATAATACCGCTAAAATCGGTTCAGCCATTTTGGAGATTAGCCGAAACAAACACAAATACTGACAGATTTATTAAAAATAGTTTTTCTTTATTTTGTAAGTATCGTTTATACTTTCATATGCATTTAGTAAAAAGCTGTTATTCTGACATTACCAATAGACACTTGAATTTTATTTATTTGTATAGATAATAGATACACAAATGATAAAATAAAAATTTTGTACAACCCACTTCAATATAAATAAAATGAGAACATCATCAATGTATTCTAAGTCAATTAAATAAGCATTATTTATGGATAACCTAAAAACTACTTGACAGATATTGATCAAATTTATATAGGACCACATGATAAGCAACAGCTTTCAGATAAAAAAAAGATTCATCAAAAAATTTCTGAGATAACACACAAAACATACGAAGTCGACATACGAGTCGAATTTAATACCTCCTTCTTTTTGAAGTCGGTTGAAAATGGGGCGATGGACAACGACTGAACGCCACAACATGGCGGCATGAGAGCGTGCATCACACCTTAGACCCCATTAGAGAATCCGTTCCATTGTTGTCGTTTTTCAATAGGTGGCGGCTTATGCACTTCCTACGCCTTGCGTAAAACATCAAGACTTTTTAATTTTTTCATCTAATTTATTATTGCTGTATTACGAGATCCGGACCGAGATTTAACCGGAGATGGACCACGCTCTCGCAGAATATCTGCGTAAAATAGCAGCTTAATGCTGCTGTTTTGTATGATGAGTGCAGGGAACCAAAGACCCCTTTTAACTGTAAACGAGGTATTCCATTTTAGTCCTCAGGGATGGCAATGCATCTGCAATTTGATTCTTAAGCTGTAACTTTGAAATTGAAAATGGTTACCCTCACAATCAAGCTCAAACAATGCGAACTTTGGACTCTTTAACTTTTCTAAATACGAAATACACCGGTAGACTGGAGAATATAAGATACGTTAACGAGAATCACAATACTCAAGAAACCCAATAGTTAAAACAGTAATAAAAATACTTTGATTTTTTTTAGACTGTGATGATTAAGACCTAAGAAATAGGGGCATTCTTGTCTGCCAGAAGATATTTACTTACCAGCTACTTGACAGAAGACCTTTAGGTACTTTACTTACCCCTTATCTTTGAGTTCTGAAGTGTTTGCTAACCTGATGTAATTGTTAATGCGGACTAACCAACAGAAAGGCAGCAATCGGGAGAGATCTAGACAACATTTTATCTAAAAAACTTGAAGAAAATTTTATCTAAAAAACTTGAAAATAAGATGAAATATATGATATAGGAGGATAATCTTATATCAATATAATGTTACATAAATAGATCTTACCATCAATATAAATTACGTAGTATTATAACAGGTTTATGGATCTTACCTAAACGAAGCCGGGGCGCTAGTCACAAAGGGCATTGCCCATTTTCCGCCATGGAACGCCCAACAATGTGCATTTGTTAAAAAATTTATGGTTATTAATCGCGGTATTCATTTATCCTCAAACAATGGGAATATTCTTGCACAAATTAAAAGTACGGAAAAGATAATAATAAAAATTAGGTAAATCATTATGTCATTAGTTTGTGAATAAAAAAAGTGTTGCCAATCACAAAACACATTTAAAAAATCGATTCTCTTTTTCGATCGATTATTTACGGTGTCATCATTACAGTGCTAATATAATTTTTAAATAATTATTATGTTATGATAATTAAACAAGCGAATTACTAGCTGATTTCCAATGAATTCTTTAGAGAGTAACAAAACGCTACGGCACAATTTAATTGTTAATCTTAACCGATCTTTTTTGAAAACAGATAAGAACTGTTATTCTTAACTGTTTTCAAAGAAGATCGGTTAAGTTATTCTTATCTGTTTATAACAATACATTTAAAATAGAATCATGTTATGATAACGAAACAAGTTAATTTCCAGCTGATTTACCATCAATCCTTTAACCTTTTGAGCGCCAAAGCCGCCTATACTTGACCAACACCTGCGGGCCCTGAGCGCCAACGACGTCTATAGTTGACAAAAAACCCGGTTCTCAAAAATATGAAATATAGATATTGGAAAATTATCACAGGTGTTTTAATTCTACACTCCTCAAAATTGGAATAACCCAGCAACATGTGAGTATAAAAAACAAGTCTTCTAGAGCCACAAGTAACTAATAAACATGGATTTTTATCTAAGCAAATACTATGTCCAGCACGCCAAAGTCGTCTATGGTTAACCGCTAGTGTCAAACGTGGGAGGCATAGATTTCTTGAAAACTATCCAAAATTCAGCTCAATGGTGTTTTTTTTCTATTATTATTGATATTTGAATAAAATTAAAGGTTAGAAACATAAAACTATAATTAGCTACCTGAATAAAAAAATGTTATCAGATCATCTTCACATAATAAATCTAATATCTCAACTCCAGCGCGTCTTTAGCGCGTCATCGAAAATCAGTTCATTGGGCACCGTGATCAAGGATAGAATCACCCTGATGACGTCATAAGTGATTACCGCGAAAAGTAGAGCAATGCAACATGAACGATTCCTCAGAACTCATTCGGATTTTGGAAAGCGTCGATGATAATGAATTTTGATTTTTGATTGATGAATTGAATTTTTGATTGATTGGTGAACAATTATGTTTATTTATTCCATGACCAAGATTTTAATATTATAAGGCTGATTTACCTAGTGCGAATAATTATATACAAGTGTTGATTAATGAATAATTATGTACCTTTTTTAATAATAATACAAAATTACAATTATTCATTTTGTGTTGTGCCATTTTCTTTCTCAGTCTCAAAATCATCTAGCAGCATCAGCATCATATCAAATCCCCATTGTCATAAGAGTGTGAGACCTTTCTTCTGTGCTTCACTTGGCCTACGCCTTCCCCGACACATAAAATATTATGAATCGATGTCTGTATATTTCGGTTAGATCGATTTAGAAATCGATACATACCATTCTAAGAATGTTTCAAAAACCGATGGCTGTACCCTGACATCTCACCTATTGAAATAAGTTTTTTAAATTATACTTATAGTTATGTATTAAAGATCAAATAATTTGAGTAATATATTATAAAACCAGTTAATTCATAGACTTATGGGTAATTTAAATATTAAAATTATTTTAATCTAAGAGGATGTTCTCATACCAATCAAAAAGTTGCTAGTGATTTAATTTCCTGGTTACTTTTTGATTTTTGTAGCAAACTTAATTAAAATGGAAGAATATTAAAAATATGATATTTATGGTAATGTCTTGGAAAGATGTGACAAAAATGTAAACACGAAAATTAAGTAATACTTTACATAGAATAGACGTTGTTGATATTTTTGTATTCAAACTTTAAAATTATTTATGTAAACAGCGTAACGGTTAACTTTGTTGATAATAAAATTTACGGGAATACATTGCGATAACGAAAGTAAAAATAAACTAATTTCAATACTAAATATGCCTGGGTACCGTCATTTGCAACGTAAAGCCAAGTTCTTTGAGCGCATACTTGACCAAAAGCTGATAATTAAAAGCTGAAGTTAGCCGACATTTACAATTATTTTAGGACGTAATGCATTTCTGTGCACCGGGACAAAGAATGCTAAAATGAGATAGAAACGTCTGAAAAATGTACTATTTAAAATAAACACGATTAAAATACGAAACAAAATTCAACAAAAAAAATTATTTGAACTCTAGTATGTAACGTAAATTTAAACTATTATGTCTATTTGTAATATGAAAATAACAGCTTTTTACTAAATGCATTTGATAACAAAAACACAATTTTGAAAAGTTTTGTTCCGGCTTATCTCCGAATTGGCTGAACCAATTTTGACAGGGATTTCGCTGGATAGCAAATGATTTAAGGAGCAACTTAAGATACTTTTATTTTAGAAAAAGCGTTAGATTTCCACGCAAATAACCCTAAATTAAACGGGGGAAAAGCCACGGGGATCAGCTACTTATATTATTTTTAATTTTTAATTGAACATAAACGTTACGCCGTAAGAGCCGTGGTAGCTCAGTGGTTAACGCTCGCTGTAAATATAATAGAACGCGAGTAACCCGGGTTCGATCCCCGCCGGCACCAATGAAATTGTTAATTGCAATTTTAAGTGCTGATTTACCACGTGCTCGGCGGTGAAGGAAAACATCGTGAGGAAACCTGCATGTCTAAGGAATATGAAAAAAAAATATTTCGAAGACATGTGAAGTTCGTCAACACGCATTTGGGCAGCGCGGCGGACACTTCCTTGCCCTAAACCCTCTCAGAAATAAGGGGAGGCCTGAGCCCAGCAGTGGGACGTATATAGGCTGTAATTTTACTTTACTTTATAAACATTACCTCAGACAATATTATGAAATGGTTGACTTTAAATAATAGTACCCGGTTGACCGAGCTTTGCTCGGTATTTTTCGCTCGATTTTTTTAATTCGTGTGTTTTGGAAATTATATTTAGATACAAATTACATACTGATGAATTATAAATAATATTTTTTGATCTTAGCGACATAACAGAAAAAACTGAACTGGTTATTTGAATAAAAAATCATGAGTGCAATTATTTTTATTTAAATTTTCGTGTTTTTAAAAAATACTAAAAAAAGGGCTCGAAAAAAATATATTTTCTCAAAAAAGAAAGAAACTTGAAAAAAAAAATAAAAAAGTCGGTCGGTCGGTCTGGGCTCGAACCGGGGTTTTACGATTTTGTGACCGCCCATTATACCAATAAGCTATTTATAATCATTACCAAACTGTCAAAATTTACCTTCTTATTCTAACTATATTGTAGCAGTTTTTAATTGCCTAAAAACACGGACAAAAAGACATTTTCTAAAAATAAATCTTAGCTAGATCGATTTATTATCCCCGAAACTCCCTGGACACTAAATTTTATGAAAATCGTTGGAGCCGTTTCCGAGATCCCGATTATATATATATACATATATACAAGAATTGCTCGTTTAATAGTATAGGATATTTAAATAATATAAAAATAAATTTGGAAAAAGTTAAATTAATGACGGTTCGAAACAGAGTTCACAAATTGATGGACGTGAAGATTCACTATACTCAAAATAAAATTGAACAAGTAGAGACAACAAAATTCTTGGGTTGAGAATCATTGTTAGGACATTGATTCTCAACTAAACTGGAAGTCACATAGAGAGATGTTGGGTTCGAAGCTTAATCGATATTCATATGCGCTCTACATGTTGTGTAAAACTACCAGTATATGCACAGTTTGAGCGGCTTACCATGGACCATGGTTTTGGGGCAACTCTGTAGGAAAAGAGTTGGTCTTTAGGGCGCAAATGATGCGTTCAGGTTATATACAGAATGAAACAAACTGAGAGCTGGGTTAATATTTCTAAAGATACACGACCGCGTATTTATGTACTGGATAAGGTACTATTTGTGAGAAACAATAGCAACTTTTTTGTTATATTAAAAAGCAGGAGATACCCTTTTCAAATAAGCTTCACGTCTAATAGAACTAAACGTTTAAACAGCAGCGTATTTTGTATGATTCCTAGAGTATATAATCATTTACTCTCATTTACTATATCTTCAAAGAGTAATTTATTTAAAAATAAAGTGAAGAAAGTACTTTTAGAAAAATTTTATTATTCGATAAGGGAATTTCTTGAAGACAAATTATTAGATGTGGCATCATAACTGGCCGACTTGCACTGTGACCTTTGATTTACAAAGTTGACATTGTTATTTCATAGTAAATCTTATTATTTGACTTAATTTAATAATTATTAAGACATTTTTATTTGATATACCTATAATGATCTCAATATACTGATTTATATTGAACACTTAAGCTTCTTATTGTAAATTTTTGCATGGCATGAGCCTAAATATGGCGATCAATAATGTAAATTCACCAACGTAACACTGTGTATACCCATATTGCGTAAATAAAGAATATATGTATATATGTATATATATATACATATAACTGAACGCAAATATGTACATCAGTCCATTATATATATTTATATATATATAATGGACTGATGTACATATTTGCGTTCAGTTTAGCGTAATAACGTCATTATCATGATTGTTATTATTTATTATACCTTCAACTATCTAAATACGCCCGTCTAATCTTACCCTGGTATAAACATTTTGTTTTCACAATAGTGATGTCAAAATAAAGAATATTTAACGATTTCTTTTTTATAACTTTCTGGGTCGTCTAATATAACACTTAAAAAATCTAAATAAATTGTGTTCGTGTAGTGGCGGTGTAAGAATATCCACTACTCCATATCATCCCGTGGGTGTCGTAAGAGGCGACATAGGGAAAAGATCAGGATATGGGGAGCAGCGTTTTCATAATAACAATAAAAAATAAAAAACTCCGGTAACGGGGGAGGGAGGTGGAGAATGCTCATAGCATACCACGCAGCCGAGCAACTCTGGTCCAAGATACAAAGGAGTATTACAATTTGGAATGTAATGGAACCCTAGATAGGAATGATAAAAAGAAAAGTATCAGACGGAGAGGGCACCTGTGTCTCGCTAGCATGGCAAGAGTCGCTTTGTCCAGTTGCTCTGCTTGACCCAAGCATGGACGCATGGACGCTCAGCACGAGATTCTCTATTACCAAGGGTGCTAGTAACCTCGTCGGGATTATGCCAAGGGGGGGGGAGAATCAGGATGACACACGAGCACACAGTCCACAGTACACCTAATGATAAGTGGATGCTGTGACCCATAGACATCTATCTACATTTACCCTCAATTAAGAATCAAAATGCAGATGCGTTGTCATCCCTGAGGACTAAGATGGGGCAGCCTAAAGCTGATATTTTACGCTGGTATTCTGTGAGAGCTATCCCGGTCGCGCCGACCCATTCGTGCTACAACAATAACATAGCTGCAGCATGGCTCTACCACGTATAAGACTCTTTCCGGTAAACGAGGCTTTTTCAAGCAGTCTGTTTTTTAGTCAAGTTCTTTGTTCCAAGGGGTTACAACGCATCCGCATTTCTATTATTAAACGAGAATAAATGTAGATTTTATTGGGCCACAGCATCCACTTGCTATCCAGATGGACTTTGTGTTTTATAGAAAAAGGTGAGTGTAGAGAACCGGAGACCCCTTTTACTGAAAATAGTTTCGTCTAGTCTATGAAAAAGAATATCAGTAGTGCCATAAAAATGAATGAAATAAATTGATTTTGTTAGAAGTACTCGTTAAATAGTCTGAATTAGTGTACAAAGAAAGTTATCCGTATGTGGTAATAATGTATGTAATGTTAATAAATATAGTAAGGTACGTGAGAATAATATGGTCACCTTAAGTTTTGCCGCCTTATAAACCAAAACTTATAGGAGAAGGACAGAGATAAAAACACAAAGTCGTATACTATAACTATATATGTATTACGAAAAAAATAGTAAATAAGCTTCAGAAATATCGAAGAGATTTAAAATATATACCATAGAGTGGACATTGGAAACATTTGCTTACAATAACTGTGAGCACGCGCGTGTGTTAAGCCCTCTAGCGAAAAATAGCTAATAGTAAAAATAGTAGTAATACTACGTTGAATATTTATTTGGAAAACATTTTAGCTATTTCCCATTAGGTGACGCTTCTAAACATAAGGTAAAAATCGGTTTTAGGCACGTCGTCAATTACTAACATATATGTTAATAAATAGTGACGTTACTGAATAACAGAGGGCACTTATTACAATAATTTTTCTTTCTTCTAGAACAATCTGCCAGAAATAATAAATTTTAAGATTATTTGGTAAATATACATTATATTCTTAGGATAATAAACCGAAATCATGTTCTTTTTTGCTCCATATCGTGACTTACTATACCTTAATATACAACCGGGCATATTTTCTTTAAAAATATTTTATAAATTTATGAAACGAACGCGTCTTGACCTTTCGGTGATGTCACTAAGACTAAATGATAAAAATCGGAGATATATCCTATAGGACTAAAGTTACAGATGACAATTTTGATGCTGATGTCCGGTCTATTACTAGGTACTACATACTTAAATGTCTTTGAGCAATATTAGGAACTCTTCGAAAAATCAACTTAAATAAAAACTAACTATACTACACCATACTAATATTGACTACCTATAATGTCAACTGTCAAAATGGTGTCGATAAAGTAGCGCTCTTTTAACCCTTTATTATTTGATTGACTGATGAAGAGCTGTCGTATTACAAAGCTACCTATGCAAAGAAGGCTGCAGTTTTTGAGTTATAAGAAACTGACCTTATTAATCAGTTGACCATATTACCCTCTATAATAAAAGGTACACATTTTATTTTTCATGTGGATCAGTTAATGAAGATCCGCGTTTACGCACACGCTTATTATAGAAGTATTGATTTAACCTATTTTTTTATGATTTAATTGATTTAAATATTGATTCCATTATTTTGTTTTCAGTCTTTTATAGTACTCGGCACATTTTTGTTGTCACTCAGTGCGGGTGCAACGGCGGGGTTTTCTGCAGTCCTGATTCCACAATTACAACATGCAAAGGGTCATAAAAAATACTCTACCGAGATGGTGTCTTGGGTAGGTATGTGTTAAATATCAAATAATTTTAATGATATTCTTTAATTTTCTGCTTATAATATTTCATATTTTTCTTTCCAGCGGCTATTTCGTCCCTGGCTTTGTTATTCGGCAACATGATTTCGGGATATCTAATGGATAGATTGGGTAGAAGATCATCTCAAATGCTACTTTCGTTGTTTTATATTGGAGGATGGACAACAATAGCAATAGCGACTAATATACATTTAATTTTGTTTGGAAGATTTATAACTGGCTTTTGTCAGGGTTGGTTGGGACCCCTTGGGCCAGTTTTTGTGGGAGAAATAAGTTCGCCGGCATATAGAGGTTTGTTCCTAGCAAGCTTGTCATTGAGTATTGCTTTCGGAGTGTTCATGTCACATTTATTTGGAACTTTGCTGCATTGGAGTTATGCATCTTTGCTTTGTGGAATTTTTCCTCTAATTGGATGCATTATATTGTATTATGCTCCAGAATCACCAGCGTGGTTAGCCTCCAAGAATCAAATAGACAAATGTATTAAATCATTCCAATGGTACAGAGGTACTAGACCATCTATGAAGGAAGAATTAGATAAAATGATATTAGAACAAACAAAGAAAGTCGATAAAAGAAGCAAGATTGAAACCTTGACAACGAACATCAGGAAACCCGAGTTTTGGAAACCTTTATGTATAATGCTAATGTTTTTTGCCATAACTCAACTGTCAGGGATAAACGTCTTTTGTGCTTACACGACTGAGATTATGGAAGTTTTATTAGGTAGTAAAACTAACACATACGCCGCCATGTTGGGAATAGATATTTTGCGATGTGTGGCTTTAGTTACAGCCTGCATCATGCTAAGAAGAATGGGCCGAAGACCGATTGCGATATTTAGTGGAACCTTTACATCGTTATCCCTTATAGTCTTATCAATTTATTTATACTTAGTGGAAATTAATGTTATAAAACGCGTCACTCCTGTAATATCATTAGGATTAATAGCAGTGTATATTGTTGTATCAAACATAGGTATAGCCCCCCTTCCTTGGAATATGGTCGGAGAAGTATTTGCATCGGAAACAAAAGGCATAGGTTCAGGTTTAAGTGTTATGATGACATCAGTTTTTTTCTTTGGTACAGTAAAAACCGCGCCGGCAATGTTTAAAAATATAGGACATTACGGTACTTATTTTTTTTATGGAATGTCAACATTAATGGGTACGATATTTTTGTATTTTTGTCTTCCTGAAACAAAAGGAAAAACTTTATTACAAATCGAAGAACGCTTTAGGTCGGGAAAGAAAAGGAAGATAATAGAAACAATTGATATAACGTCCGCTTGAAAACGAGGTTACAATATTATGTCAGGTTTGATGATAAGATAAGAGTTCAGTTTCACGTGAGATGATTGATGCGATCGACACTTTAAAATGTATTTTGATTAGAACAAAAGAAATTAGTTAAAATAAGTATGCATATTAGTAATAAATTTTTTGAATGTTTCATAAATTGTAAATTGATTTAGATTTACTGTACTAAGAAACTGCAAAAATGAAATCAATGATTTAAATAATTCTAAATTGAGCTTTATAAACGCAGCAATAATACTAGCAGATTGTGATAAGAATGCTTGCGCCCTGGAGCGGTTTACAGAAGTGGTCGAATAACTGATTCGAATAATTTTAGTTTCGCCTTACTTACATCAGGTAGTCGCTTCATTTTGTCACTTTATTTAAAAAAAATGGTATGTAAGTGGTTTCAATTTGAGATTAATTAATTTAATTAACTTGTAAACACATAATAGTAATAGTAATAACCATATCGACGTCCTCGAACAAAAAACTGTTAATGTGCTACTATAGAGTTTTTTTTTTCTGTTATATCAGATTCGTATTCTATAGTTTAGAATAAGTTTTGTTTTTTTTCACATTTTCTATAGTTTTGTTATATGAGATATAAGAAGATATAATTAATAGCACTTTTATTGTACGAAAATTCACAAGTTTGATAACGACCAGAAAAATATCATTACACATCATAACAAAAATATGTTTTTGTGATTGATTTGGTAAATTACTAATATCGCAGTATTGGCGTAAACAAATAATAATAAAGTGGCTAATGAATGCAATAAATATTATTTTGTAGCTTTATTTTAAACAAAATCAGTCAATAATTAGATCTAAAGTTTTTTAATAAGTACGATAGTTAATTTATATTTAATTAAATGTATTAACATTCACGTACACTTTATTTAACAGTCGTACAAGTATTACACGTGATAGAGCCACGCTGCAGCTATATTATGGTTATAGCATGAATGAGTCGGCTCGACCGGGGAAGGACCACGCTCTCACAGAATACCGGCTTATAATAGCAGCTTAGTACTGTTGTGTTTCGTATGGTGAGTGTCTCCGGAGACTCTTTTGTACTGGAAACAAGGCATTACATCTCAGTCCTCCGGGGTGAAAACGAATCTGTGTTTTGATCAAATGTAGATGTCTATGAGCCACAACATCCACTTACTATCAGGTGGACTGTGTGCTCGTTTGCCACCCTTATTCTATTTAAAAAGAAACATAGTATAGACTTTAGTAGCGATTGAAATTTTTCGACTTCGACATTAACGTTTTTATTTTCTGCCTTTTTCGACTGTTCGTGAGACACAACACTACGTTTCGTTACACACCGTTAGAAAATATAAGATATAGAGAAATACATAAAATTTAAGTTTTACAAAGACCGACTTTTACTTTGGGGCATCGTTATGGTCGGAATATTTAAGTATTTAGTCACATATCCAATACATTTTCTCAAATAGGTTCAAATTTTAGCGATAGATACCTAATGGGCACAGCAATATGTAATCCTCCCTAGCGACAGTGGTAGTGGCCCATTCCAAGCAATGTACTTTTGTGTGTAGATGAAAAGGAAATGTATTGTAGTACGAGAATACCGTACCTGTGAATCCTAGCTATATTTAGCATTTGTATCATTGCAATAAAATGAGTAGCTTGAAATATAAAATAAACGCCTTCCCATAGCGTACGAAAGTTGTCACCGTGGTTAAAGTTTACTCAGATAGAACACATTTTTTTTAATAATACTGCATTGTAACGTAGTGTAGAGCGGCGTAAGTGAAGAGGAAATGAGCAACACTACCTTCCAGATAATAAAAACATCTAAAGTGTGGCAACTACAGAAAGCCTATGGAGCAAACTATGGGGGAGACTTATGTTCAGCAGTAAACTTGTGATACTGTGTCTATTTCTTTGTTTATTTCTTTCCAACTGAAACTGACGTTTTGGGGCAAACGCCGATTTTATGGCTTCCAAAGCGTGATTCCATTTTTATGTCGTTTTTGATTCCATCCCACCACGTAGCGGCCACTCCAGTCAGTAATATAGGCAGACCTAACGCGTCGTCATCCGATATATTTTCAACTTTTTTATAGATAGTTATCTTGGTTATGAATTCCTGTAGGTACCTTGTTATAGTCTTGTTCTCCTCCATATCCTGATACGCACTATGCAAAACTTTTAGTATTCATATTGCAGTTATTGTGGGAATTACGACATTATTTATATATATATATATATATATATATATATATATATATATATATATATATATATATATATATATATATATATATATATATATAAATATCGTCAACGTAGGTACTCAAAACGATATCAAAATCAAAACGAAATATAAAATAGATTAGTTATACTTAGATAAAATTATTAGGACAAAAGAAGGTAACAGATAATAAATCTAAATGTAAAATTAATGCTTGTTAACATTGTTAATATGTACCAAGAAAGGAAAACGGACATGTACAATTTAAGGGTCTAATTGAAGCACCCTTCATAATTAAAACAGCGAGTCTATTTCATGGTCCGTTGAGACCGGACAAGTGGCACGCGTCTAAGGTACTAAATTGCAACCATCTTCCTGTTGTGACACGTGGATATGGGACTACAACATGTCTCTAGATACTGTGCCAAACATCTGCGAAGTGCTTTTTCGGAACTCCCAAGTTCCCACGACGGTACGCGACGTGTTTTTGTTAATGGTTGACAAAAAACCAGGAAAACATCTGGAGAGTGAATATTATTTTTAGACTGAGCTTGATGAGTGTATGAAGTTATTAATGGTGTATAATAATTCTGTGATTTGTGAAAGATAAAAATATACGATGCTTAATGTGTTAAATGTAAATGTTATAAGAAATTATTAAATACCAATAAAGTACACAACAAATATTATAAAAGGAATAGTTTTCAATGTCTTTGATCTCTTAATAGCCAATATTAAATTAAGCTGCATAGGCTATGTGTGTATGTTATAAGAAAATATTTTACTATATATAAGTATAATTTTGAGTTTTTAGAACAGAAAATGTTTCATTTTCTGTTCTAAATAATATGTTTGTTTTATTTGAAGTCTATTTATTAGTTGTTATTACATATAAGCAAAGATAAAATGATAATTAGGTTAAATGATTGTAATTTAAATTCAAGTGTTTACATTTCAAATGTAGGTCATTGATCTGCGATAAAAGACAAGCCAATAGTTCCTAAAGGCTACCCTTGTCTGCAACGGAACTTTTGTAATAAAGAAGGCCATGAGATTACCTTTATTTTCATATCAATTGATTTTTATGTTAGCTGATTTCATTGTTCAGTACTTGCATATTAACATCATCGTTTGGTTGCGTTGGTTGGGTTCAAGCGGAATGAATATTTAATACTTTACGAGACACGTGGCCGAGCGGATACCGTGCACGTGCTATCAATTATAGGTGGAATGATAGAAAAAAACTTGACTAGAATTACTGAAGCTTATCCCCAATGGGAGGAGTAGCCGGCTATAAAATGAATAAAGTATTGTCGTAAACACAACCCCTGCAAAGTGGAATGAGTACAAACAATTCCTGCGTTTGTTTTTAAATGCACACATAAGAAGTGTATAGATTTGTTTCTGTGTTCGTGTTATTATTACAATAACCTCCATAGATTAAACGAAAGTGACTGTTAATATAGTAGATACGTAAAATAAAATGGTAAATAAAATTGTTTTTAATCTGTCCCATTTATTTTCATAGACCTCTGCAAAATTTTAATAAACCTCTGCAAAATTAAAATAACGACTAATTAAAATAAATTACAATTAACTTTTCCGTAATCTTCATTATAAAATGGAAACTAGTACAGTTATTTAATATAATGAATGAATTTATGAATATGCTTTATTGTACACCACAAACAAATTTACCGATAACAAAACAAAAAAGCAGATATTATTTATATATAATAATAAATAAATAATATATTATATAATAATATAGTCTTTTATTATTATTTTGATATAATAATATGACTTATGCTTTTTATGGTGGATTGTTAAAGAGGCTTTATATATTTTAATTATTACTAAGTGATGCTCACTTCACATCTTTGGGTTTTAATAGTTTAAATTACTATATATATTTGGTTTTGTCTTGCAGATAACCTTCTGACTTCATTGTTACTATTTGGTATGCTTAGAATTTTTAAATTTTCCAAAGGAATCTTTTTTCCTAAAATGACACACAATGTATTATATATGATTAAAAACTAAATATGATTAAATTAATTTATACGTTTTATATATTATAATTAAAAACTGTAAAAAATAATCTAAAAAAAATTGGTTGACCCTACGGGCCATCCTTGATACCTACTTCCCGCTGGCTTAGCGGGAAGTATGTTAAAAAGACATTTTTTTCAAAAATTTTTTTCTTCGATATCTCATGAACGGATAGATCGATTTTCATGTTTAAAAAGGATTGGACGCAGTTTTTTTAAGTTTTACAAATAATGTAAGAAACACAAACTTGCTCGGCTGCAAAATCTCGAAGTTATGTTAAAAAAAAGTTTTTTTTTAAATTCTTTCTCCTTCGATATCTCACGAACGAATGAATAGATTTTTATTTTCCAAACGGCATTCGACGTCATTTTTTAAGGTTAAGAGCAGATTAGTTTTTGAAATCGATCGGTAAAGCTATTTAAAAGTTATTCTTAAAAGTTATTCTTAAAAGTTATTTTTATTTTTGTGATTTCTCAAAATCTAGTCGTCCGAATCAGTTCATATTATTGCCAAATCTATTCCACATTGAGGTATTTAAAGAGCCGAACAAGAAAAAGCCGAAAAAGAGAATCGATCAAGACGTTCAAAAGTTATAAAAGGTTTACATACTTACACACACACACACACACACACACACATACATACATACAACGTTCCACGTTAAATAGGTTAGAATAGCTTCATGGGATCTTAAAACGTTAAGAACTGATGAATATTCGATTTTCGAAAATCGGGGTAAAACTTCCCTATTTTTGAGAATTTTCAATTTTCTTAGCGGGAAGTTAAAAAAATTAAAACATTTCTTTGTTATTATAATAACCTTATGTGAGTTAGTCAGATCTCTATATATACGCGTACTTGTATATGTACATAGCGATCAGTGGAGTTAGTAGTAGTACTTACTATCAGTAAATTATAGAGTATTTTGTCAGTAGTTATCATTAAAGTTCGTTCACATGAAGATAATTTGGACGCCTAAACAAGTATATACAATCTAAACTAAAATGATATGAATATAATTCTTTAATTGTTTCTAATAAAAATCGTAGTGTACTGTAAAGTGAAAAGTTTTGGGTAATCGTGTTTCGTCAGAGTATACGTAATTAAGACATAATAAGATCATAAAACTTCATGGTTTTCGTATAAATTTCTCCCTGGGTGTACTAAAATTACCAACTTTAAACCATATTATTTAATTAAGCTGATGCCTCATAGTTAGCCGAAAGCTATAGTTGATATTTTAAATTGGTAAATAGGATACATTTTAGTATTAATTCGATCAGTTTGTATACAGTATACAGATAGCATTTAAAAGCTTGTTTACTAAGATAAAATTATCGCAGCATGAAATATTCGGTGGCAGACATAAAGTGATGCAGAAAGGGAATACATATCGACTCGAGTGGAGCATAAAACACAAAATGAACAACATCACATTTACGTCGTTTACTCAGTTCAGCTTTCTGTTTCTCTCAGTTCTCTTTTCTTCTCAGAGTGGTCATGTCTCTAGGGTGAGAAACGAGCACACAGTCTACCTGATGGTAAGTGGTTGTCATCTTCGATCACTTATATACATATTATTATATTATTGATCGAAGGTTGTCATAGATACGAGTGGTGCTTGCTGTGGCCCACAGACATCTATCGTCGTTCAAAGATTAGATATTGACTCTGTCTTACTCCAAAGAAATTCCATTTTGCAATTAGTTATTATTTTTAAAAAATGTACGCTTTTCAAATGATTATATGTAAACTTTTTATGGTGTCGTTTTTTTCATACAGTTTATACGTACGATTATTATATGCAACAATTTAAAATGTTTTGTTTTTTTTTTCGAATTCGATCAAAAAATAGCAAATGAATGGGAGAAAAACTGTTAATTAAAAAATATTAAATATTTGTATCGTAGCCTATCAAACTCAGATGAAGTAAATACTTCATCTATGCTATCAAAGTACAATGTTGAACATAAACCTCCATATAGACGCTTGGCTGGCAAGTTGAATATTCTTTACTTTGTAATAATTGACAAAGTTACTTCGCACAAGCTGGTATTATTTGATTAATGTAATCTTTAGGAAAAAATCCCTCGTAATAAAGCAAAGGTTGTAGGTATTAATTACCATTAGCAATCGAGCAGAGATACAAATATATATTTATTTAATAGATGTTGATATTTGACAAACTTGACTATCTATTAAAAAACTATGGCCTCACTTTATTCAGTCAACTTTTGGACGTCACATGGAGGTAAAATAAAGGTCAATTGATTTAATCCAGTTTTTTTCTTGCATTTTTGAATTTGGAAACAGTTTTAAAATCAGCATTGCTTTTTTAACATACCGAATCTCATCTTAGTGCTTCTCTTCTATCTCATTTTATGCATAAACTTTTCAAAAAGAATATCCAATTAATAAATTAATTATAAACTTGTTATGTAGAATTTGTTATCGAATTATTTAGTCCCGCGACACGTGTCATAAATGAAAGGAAATGAGGTTGACGTGAACCCGGCGCGCGTAACGCGTATTCTGATTTCCGTAATTCCGTCGTTTAAATTATTTAAAATGATCTTTATTTTATTGTATGCATTCAACCGAAACCAAGTTAGAAAAAAACGTCAGCAGTCTTGTGAGTCACGTTCGTATTTAGATCGTAGTCATACAATAATTATGAAACAAAAAAATTACTTATGCCTAATATATGTAACCACTTTGTGCACTCTTCAACTAATAAATCAATCAATTAAAATTAATAAGCCTTTTGTCCTGATCATTTTATAGATATCTATATCATTCGATAGATGTCTAAATTATTGTGATGTTTATAGAATATCTCTCAGTTCAGTGTGCCTCTTGGCAAAGGCCTCCTCCGACGTCTTCCATTGCTTACTATCTCTAGCAACACTTTTCAACTCCCTCTGCTCTTTTTCTTCTTTTTTTCTTTTACCATCTCTATTTGATACTTAATTTTTTTGTTTTTCTATAAACATAATATATTATTGTAGGAAGATCGTAACGGATTGTTGTAGACGAGAATTAGAACTTGCCTTGTGAATAACAAGGTAAGTTCTAATTCGACCGAAGACTGCGGAAGGATGCAACACGACTGGGCAGGTTTCGGAACATTATGTCACAACTTCTCGTCAAAATCTGCAAACAAGAGTGTACAATCAGTGTGTTTGCCAGTGTATGTTGCCAGGGACGACGTATGGAATTGAGACGTGGTCCTTTACTGATGGTCGTATGAGGACCTTAAGGTCGTTTAGCGAGTTATGGAGAACACTATGCTCGAATGCTTCCATCCGTAATTGAATACGTAATGTGGATACACAGTAGAATTAGAGTAACCGACAAAGCTCAACTTATTAGTAAACTTAAGCGGCAATGGGCCGGCCGGCTCGATATAACAACCGATGGAATAGAAAGTATGTCAATTTGTACCATGTTAAATAATCACTTGGGTAAAAAGCACGTTTACGCTCGGCTAGTCCCAAAGGACCTGAATTTTCTCCAAAAACAATAGCATAAGAGTCGCTGAGAACATTTTAGTTAATTCCGACCCAACATTCGTGAAACGCAATGTTGCTGGTGACGAGACGTGGGTTTACGAGATTGACATACAAACTAGTTAACAAGATTAGGAGTGGCGCCTTTTAACTGAACCGAAACGTTAAAAAAAACACGCCAAAGTCGATCAAAAGTTAAAGTCTTGTTGACTGTTTTCTTTAATTATCGCGGTGTTGGGCACTCCGAATCCTCGCCGGGAGGTCAAACGGTAAATAAACAATATTATTAGAGCGTTATGCGGCGCTTAAGACAACAAATTAGACGAAAAAGGGCATATATGCGGAAAGAAAATTCTTGGATTTTGCACCACGATAATGCATATTCGCACAAGGCCATCATTTTGAACGAATTTTTGACCAAAAACTCAACAAATACCATTGAGCAACCACCTTATTCACCAGATATGGCTCCAGCCGACTTCTTTGTTTTTCCTAAACTAAAATTACCGCTACGTGGCACCCGTTTTCATTCGGTAGAATAGATGCAATAAGCTAGAATTGTCGGCGCGAACTGAACTCAATTCCGGAAAAAGCGTTTCAATAATGTTTTGATCTTTGGACAAAGTGTATCGTTTCTGAAGAAACATACTTTACAGGTGATAAGATAAACTTGGATTAATAACTAACATTACGTGCAATGTTGTTCTTTTCCCGGTACTTTCCTGACAGAGACTTGACCTTGATACATATTATATACAAATAAATAAAATTGAAGTGTGTGTTTGTAACGTTAAAATAACAGTTTTTTTTTACTAAATGCATATGAAAATATATACGGTACTTATAACAAAAATACAATTTTCAAAATTTTATCTGTCTGTAAAAACAAAATTCTAAACAAAAATAAACTCAATGAAATCTAATCGATTAACTTCACGCGGACGAAGTCGCGGGGTACAGCTAGTATTAATATATAGATGTAAGTCAGTACGTAACGACCATCTGGACATGGGCCCCGTTTAAGCGAGCATTTTCTATAATCGCTACGTTTGAAAACGTTAGAAAGAATTAATGAAGAAAGAATGTCAAAGCAAATTTACACTGCAGAAGTGGGTGGCAGATTCGTGAAGGAACATTCTAGACGAAAGCTTATCGACCGAATTGGCAATATATTTAAGATTGGCTAAATCAAGAGTATCCTTCACCGACGAATAAGTATACTAAGATATTTAAATGTGAAAGAAGTAAGAGGGGTGTGTCAAAATCGTGCCAAAAGTCCGTCTCTACGTTCTCCTCTGGATAATATGATTTTAGTTGCTAGTTTAGATTACGTTACGTTACGTTACGTTACGTTAGTACCGCTATCAATCGTAAGTAATTACAACCTTAATAACATTTCCTATTGTCGCCTCCTACGGCCGCTCTAGCACGAAAAGAGTAATATTTATGTACTATTAGGGTAATACTACCGAGTCATGAGAGTTGAGGGCTGCTCGATTATCATTTTTTAATAAAAAGAATATTAACAATGCTATAAACATTATTAATATTCTCCGAGAGTGGTTCACACAAGTAGTCGAATGGCGGATTCGAAACCACGACCTTTTTGAGTTCGCGGTCCGCGCCCTGCCATCTGTCGCTTAAGACAGCTTATTATTTAGTTATTTATTAGTTAGTTTAGTTATTTATTTAGTTGCTTATTTTTTTTAATAGAAAAACATGCATGCTGTCCACCTGATGGTAAGTTTCAACCATGAAAACAAGGAGAATTGCAGATGTTGCCGGTCTTTTATAAAGAAGTTTGGCCGTATAGGTCCGGAAAAATCACCGATTGTAAAAGACCACTAAGAAGTCGTGAGTTTTGTTGCGATGTGCGTTGTTGGAATTTCGCAGCTTAAATTAATCCAAACTATTTTTTGGAGCATTTTTCGCGGTAAATGCGATAGAAAATGCAAAGAGTCAGTGAATCGAGCCTATTAATATTTAAATTTTGTTATTTCAATTTTTGATTAATGTTTGTCGTCGATTAAGTCCCAAAAAAAGCAGCTATATTCTGGTGGCAGTTGTACGGCTCGACCGAGGAAGGCCAACACGTCACAGAATATCAGCGTAAAATAGCAGATTAATGCTCCTGTGTTTCGTGTGGTGAATTAAGAGAACCTTTGACCCCTTTTTACTGGAAACGAGGCATTCCATCTGAGTCGGGTAACAACGTATCTGCTTTTTGTTCCTAATTGAGAATAGATATTTGATTCTATGAGCCGCAATATCCACATACAATCAGATGAACTGTGTGCTCGTTTTCACCTTTATTTTACAAAAAAAAAAAAATAATTGCTATCAAACAGACATATCTTCTGAAACTACAGATATATCTTCTGAAACTGTAAGCTGATATATTTATACCGAGTGAGTACTTGGGTAAATTGACCCAGTTTAGTATAATAATAATACTAATCATTTATTGACAGACAACAAAGGCCCGTAAAAAAGAAACATAAGTAATTAGAAGCAACAACAATAAAAAATTGAAATAAATTAAAATAATACTGAAATACAAAAATAAATATAAATAAAATAAATGCCATCAAATAAATTAAAACTTACATCTTAACATACTAGACCAATAATTAAATATTTCACTACAATTTTGCGTTAAAATTTGTATAATTGCGTTTCCACATTTTATTTGTTATTTATGAATGAGGACTCTTTAAAATTAGATTGACGTTACTAATAATGTAATTTGTTATTATGTGATTTGTGTCGGGTATTAACTTCAAAGGTCCAAGGTGTGTAGTGTTGGAAAGGTGTCAATGAGATAGAGCCGGGTTATTCTGTCTAGGACTCTACGTTATTCTACAGTTATCACTATTTGATATTGCCGTGGGGGGCCACACAACACTACAGGCGTTTGGTACTTCTATCGCCAATCAGCCTTGCATTGAAGTTTTTTTTATAGGATAGGGTGACAAACGAGCACACAGTCCACCTGGTGGTAAGTGGTTGCTGCGGCCCATAGACATCTACATCTATCCTCGATTACAAATCAAAATGCAGATGCGTTGTCACCGTGAGGACTAAGATGGAATGCCTCGTTTCCAGTAAAAAGGGTCTCCGTTTCTCTACACTCACCATACTAAATACAGCAGTATTAAGCTAATATTTCACGCTGGTATTCTGTGAGAGCGTGGTCCATTCGTGCTACAACTATACTACTAATATAACTGCAGCATGGCTCTAACATGTATCAAAGTACGTTATGACAATTCTTATTCGCGGTAGAGGTGTATTTCTTCTTCTTTAAGTGCCTCTCCATTACTGAAGGTCGGCAGTCATCCTTCTAAATTCTTCTTTGTTCATGGCTAGAATATGTACTAAAAAGATGTAAATATTTGGCCCAGGTAAAACTTGTATTAACAATATATTAAACATTGTACAAAAAAAGGTGATTCTCATAAACTAACGGGATCGAGTTGAATTTAGACTGACGTAAGTAATACTAAAACAAATACAATAAGTTATGATGTAATACCAGTATTGTACAAAGCGGTCTGTGCGTTCAAAGATTAAAGTCATTTAATTATCTTATTTACAGAGAAAATCTCTTAGTAAGATATATTAATGTTAATGACTCATTACAAATCTGTTTTACAATGTAATATATTGAACAGCTGCATTTATATCTAATTAACATGCTTAGTTATGCACAAAGTCAATATTATTTTGGCTGAGTATTCAGTATGTTATACGTTTCGTACCGGATGACATTTCACTAATTAAATTCAAAACAAAGCATATGCCACCGTAACTATTGGCGTATGCTGGAGTTAATTTAGAGTGTTTTTGTACAATCTGTGTTGATCGCCAGATGGCGTGGTTACACGCATACCGTATGTCGGCGCCATACTATCATCGGATTATGGTGCAATTTCACTGTCTACTATCGCCGTTGATACGGCAGTCTGGATACAGTCTGATTTCTTTGCGTGTAAACGCTGTTTTTTTTTAGAAAGTAAATTTTGTAAAGAAATGTGTGCAGTATTATCACTGGATTAAATGATAGTAATAAAAACATGCTTTGATACGGCAAGTACCATAGAGACATGTATTTTATTGCCGAAGATAACAGTTAGAAGTTATGCTAAAGCAAAGTTTAACAATTAAATTGTCGCTCAACAACCTACTAAATTATATGGCTTTAGCACGTCGACTTGGTGACGGTTGTAATATATAGAATTACGTCATTAATGTGTAATCTCTATATGTAAAGATCAATTGCAGTCCGTTAGAATCGCTAAAACTCATAAACGGCCCGACCGATTACGATGAAATTTTTTGTGTGTATTTGAATGGGTCCCTAGAAGGTTTAGATTTACGTTTGTACCCGGCAGGTGGCGCTGTTGTCGAGATCCAGTAACCACCCGTGCGAAGGCAGGGCGGATCACTAGTAGTAAAACAAATATGTATATAATATAATAATTATAGGAGGAACTAAGTTGGTTTGGGAACAGTTATGCTTTTTAATTACACTTCCAATAGGATTACCATGGGGACTGTACTATGAAATAATATCTCTTTATATTATGCATGAGATAACAGTTTTTATTTTTTTTATAAAATTTATTGATGTTTACGACATACATGTACATTTATTATTAATTTTAGAAATCGTCGTACATAGTTTAGGCGCAAAGTGCTCGCTGTATATTTTACAGCACGCGAGCAACCCTGGTTCGATCCTCGCCGGCGCCAAATAAATGATGAATTATAATTTTAAGTTTAATTTACAACGTACTCGGTGATGTAGAAAATATCGTGACGAAATATATATGTCTGAGGAATATAATGTACGTCATAGAACATAGAGAAT
This sequence comes from Parnassius smintheus behrii, assembly GCA_036936625.1. Taxonomy (NCBI): domain Eukaryota; kingdom Metazoa; phylum Arthropoda; class Insecta; order Lepidoptera; family Papilionidae; genus Parnassius; species Parnassius smintheus. Next base: position 37,537,746 of record JAUPFT010000003.1, on the reverse strand, counting down.
CATAGAACAAGTTAACTCTCCTATACCACAACTGGAGCATCGCTTCACCTAAATTGCTGCATGACTTCAGGAATGAAAAGAAGCTTGCCACGAACAGTTGTATGCACATTGGTTATAGCTTTACCTATTCAAATTAATTAAAGGAGTGTGAGGGAGACGTTGCCAAGTTGTTCTTCAAATTGCCAATCTCACCTGCACGTTAGTACACCCTGCCATATACGATGCTACGACGATCTTACGCGCGACTTACCTATCCAAACAAGTTAAAGTAAAATAACAAATTACCTATGCTGGAGCATTGGATCTGTGCTCACTTACACTGCTTACACACTTACTAAGTGGGAAGTTACCCAGTGTTTAAATAAGCAAAGAATGCCAAAACGCAGAAAGAGCTAATAAAGAAGGCAATAGATTTTTTATGTATTTAAAATTTTATAATAAAATGCTATTACCAAAAAATGAGATAATATTCAGGTAAGCGATACGACGATATATTTTTTGCAATGATACCATTTATGATGGCACGTTCAAATATTATTATTTCTTGGGTTCCGTGCTCTAAGGGTCTTCGCATAAGATGCGCAGATTATGAAAGCCGTTCTAATCTTCGAACACGTGGATCGTAGACGAAGCGACGTATGCGTTGAAAAAGTGCTTATTCAGTTTTGTTCGTTGTAAGTTCGGTAGTTCCCTAAAGGCGAAGTCCGTTTTTTTCCTGTTCCCATGAACCCTGCGACAATGGAATCGACCTCTCTGAAAGACTCCATCGAACAGATCCACGCAAGAATAAATATTACACAACAATAGAGTAGCTTCTTTGACTTTACCTTGCGTATAGCTGGTACTAACGGATTTGATACTATTATTCAACGTATTTATTTCGTTTGTTTATAACGTATTTATTCTTTTAAATAAAATATTTTAAAATGAATTTAAAATATAAATAAATGTAAATAGGTGAATAAATTAGTGTGATATTTCATGTTATTAGAAACATTAAAATAGTTAATAGTTTATTAGTTTATTACACTAAGATTTGTTTCCTTTTTCAAATGTGAATTTCAAAATAAACACTTTTTAATGTACTATAATTACTATTAAATATATTTTTAACATTAAACAATATTTTATTGCGGTAGTATTAATTATAATGGATGATAATTTGATAACAGTCCTTAAGTATAACAAGTGTCAATTCAAGTATAACTTTTCCCTTCTAGTAGAGGTAGTATTATAAAATGCGTATACTACACGGTTAACCTTATAATACATTATTTAAATTCTACATCTACGAGTAGTTAAGACAATTAACGATACTACCTCCACTTAATTTGAAGAATTAACCAAGTACCAAAACCGAGGGTCCGTCCTAAACTCCCAAGATAACAAAGGGAATAGCGGCTCGTAACGGACTTTTTTTTAAAGTTTATCGATCAGGATTCCTTCCTAGTCCGCAGTGTAAAATTTTGTCATGGTAAGCAATCAGAATTCCCACGCATCTACTTACGTGATACATTCATACATAAATGAACTTCGATTGTGGTGTAAAGTATTTGCTAAAACTAATTAAAAATTAAGTTCTGAAAATAATTTGTTTCTTAATTTTTTTATAGAAGTCCTCTTCTAACAAACGACACACAAACGGCAAACGAGCATGCTCACCGTGTCGCCCGCCACTCATTAACAACTGTAAAACCAGGGGAATGTCAACAACATGTTTGCATGACTAGTTAAAAATGTGGATATAATCTCCACGCAGGGTCGAAGCTCTGAAGTCACGCTTGAAGAAGTAAAATAGGAATTGTGTTTTACTGACTGACTTTGAGGAATATGTTTTACTGAAACTCAAATTCTGTTTCCCCAGGTCCAGACTTCGTGGGCCTTTACCCAAATCTGTTGTGTGTGTTTTATCAAGATCTGACCAATAACTTTTGATTTATCTTTAATAATGCGTATTTAATTGACTTCGAATACATTGACTCGGTCATATTTAAGACGGTTGCACAAAATTTTACCATTTGTCTTAGTTAAAGCTACGTTAAATTTCAAAATTTATTGATAGAATCTGTTACCAATATTAGTTGTGTATTTGCAAAATTGTTTCAACGTTTTATTTTTGTCAAAAGCCCCAAACATTAACTCAAGCAGAACTTTGTTTCAAGCCACCCAGGTTCTTCAGTTCTTTAAGTACCCATAAAGTATCTTTGATAAAATTGAACATGCTACTTACTCTGCATGCATTGTAACCCGAACATAAAGATAAGAACGGTGAAGTGGTTAGTGGGAAGCATGCGGGAAAGTAATTTATATTATAAGATTTTTTTCTTATTATGTAATGGATATTAGATTTTTCAAATTATTACAACTAATATTTAGAAACTTGGTTATTTTAGTAAGTAAGATGTAATGTTATCAATATCGTCGTTATTGTTGCACTTAATATTACATTTTTGCGTTTGGTATTCAAGGTTTTACTAATTTAAAAATGATTCTATGGAATGAGTTGTCATCTCTTATGGTCAAAATCATCATTACAGCCCTTCACAAGTCCACTGCTGAACATAGGCCTCCCCCAAGTAATGCTACAAAGCACGGTCCTGAGCCACCTGCATCCATCAACTTCCTACATGTCTTGCTATGTCGTCACTCCATCTAGTGGGGGGTCGCCCTATACTTCGCCTATCGGTACGAGCCTGCCACTCGAGAACCTTTTTTCCCAACGGTTGTCGGTTCTTCGAGCTATATGGCCGGCCCATTGCCACTTCAGCTTACTAATCCGTAAATAAAGGGGTAAAATAGGATGCCCATATTCAATTACTAACTTTTAATAAATCTTACTTAAAATTACTTGGTTTAGCAAATATTCTTCCTCATTAAATAACTGTTTTTAAAACATTCCACAGTAATAAATTTTATTAACTAATTTAGTTAATTTTACCTATTTTATTACCTTTAATTTAAATTGAAATAGAAGTTATGAATTGTCACAGGGAAAAGGTGTAAAAATAAACATGATAAAACACATTATGATACTCAATGTAATAGGATTCGAGTAAATATAAGCAAAATGTCTAAATTAAGGGCCAGTATTTTTTTTAGGATACACGAGGACAAACGAGTACACAGTCCACTTGATGGTAAGTGGTTGCTGTGGTCCATAGACATCTACATCTATCCTCGATTACGGATCAAAATGCAGATACGTTGTCACCCGTGAGGATTAAGATGGAATGCCTCGTTTCCAGTAAAAAGGGTCTCCAGTTCTTTACACTCACCATACGAAACACAGCAGCAGTAAGCTACTATATTACGCTGGTATTCTGTGAGAGCGTGGTCCTTCCCCGGTTGAGCCGACACATTCGTGCTACAACTATACTACTAATATAACTGCAGCATGGCTCTACCACGTCAAATAGTATCCTAATGGTTAAATATTCAGACCGCGAACTTAACGAGCGGTGAACTCATTTGTCGTGAATCACTCCTAACACTTATACTTGGGGTGGTTACAAATGCTTAAGCAGTAATGTTCCTCATGTTTATATACGTTGTTTGTCATACTTTAATGTGATTTTATTTCAGTTTTTGCAATATTTATTTACGTAGTATTTAATTACTTATTACTTTATATACACAGGAAAATATTCGTTTTGTGAAATTTACTAAAAACAAAGTGTTTTATATTTTATCACTAGTAATATTCCAATTCTAGTAATAACAATGTTTTTATAATTTGTGGAGTATGGAGTTTACAACAACATATTTTTTAATATCACGTCAAATTATACTTTTTTTAAGTCTATACGTCTTGCCATCTCACGTGTATCCAAATCTCTAATCACTGGAAACAGCGTCTGACGAATGAAGCGGAAAATATTTAAATGGAAGCTAGAATACCATGCAACAAATTTACTCCGTAAAATATGATGATATAGCAACGAAGAAAAAAGTTGAAGAAAAAATCACTCCTGCATCCGTACAGAAGGTCGATTCAAAACTTGCATGTGGTAATATTTTCCCTTCCCGAAAATAGTTCGCATTCCTCTTTCAATTATTTCGAGCAAGTTTTGACAAATAGATATTCTCTGTTTGTTAAAGTTTTTTACAATACTTATGTCATATTTCAAGTATTTATTATATAACATGTTACCAATGATTGACTGCCTCGTTGGTCTATGAGGTCCTGGGTTCCAATCCCGGGTCAGGCCAAAAATTCAATTATTGAGTTTATTCCGTCAAGGATTCCTCAGTAGCTGCCCGGAGTCAAAAACTTGGCAGTGTCTTACCCCCGTGCCTCTGAAAGCACGTAAAGCCGTTGGTTCTGCGCCGGATCTCTTTTCAGCCGTTTCGGTTTACCGTCTCGTTGGATTATGAGAGTTAGGGAATAGAGAGTGCACTTGTGCTTACGCATACATATGGGCACTATAATCCTGTCCTACGCCGATGGCTAGTCTCCGTTGAGAACTGGTCGCCATGACCGAAATTCGATCTGGAGGACATTATTATCACTTACATATCTTTAGAAGTATATATCAGCGGGCACATGAACGATATACAGAAATATAAAAACTTTATTATTTCTTCTAATTACGCGAACACTAAATATTTAAATTGAATTGGTTTTTTATCTAGTATATTAACTTATTTTATATTAACGACGTTCAGAGTACTTTACAGCACCCAGGGTCACGGGGGGACCGAGGTGTTCGACGTCCCAATGTCATGGTTAACCACGGCTACCTCCAGATAAAAATTATTAATTTTTGTTCCTAACTTCTTCCCTTCCTTGTGTAATAGTTTAGATTTTCTTCTAAGTATTATATACAACAGAAACCTAGTAAGGGTTAAAAATAAATTTCAGTGCACAAAGTGAGCGACGCGTCAATAGACTCATATTTGAGGTGATAAAAACTCTGCTGCTTTATTGTATATAGTATATAGTATTTTTCTGTTAGGATGTTTTCTGGTACTTGTCCTAAACTATTATGCAAGAAGATTTTAATATTGTTTATAATGGCTTTTAAAACTTTTTTATGTCTTAAAAAAACGTAACAGCCCTGTAATCTCCGGACTCGAGATTACAGGGCTGTAATGAATATATCATCCGCGATATACAACATATTACAAAAACCTTATGGTTCCCGTCAAGTGCGTTATCGAAATAAATATAAAGGTATAGAAATAGCTTTAATTCTGAAAACTTGACAAAAACAAAATTAAATTAGAATCAATATTCAAACGTATATAAATAATTTTACTTCAGAAAGCTCGACCATAAAAAATTTAGTTAAAATAAATTTTTATTTAAAAATTGTATGTAGTTTTATTACTCTAATTGACACGCGTATCAGCAAAGCAGGGTCTTTGACAATACTCTTATTCCCGGCCAATGCAGAGGTAATAAAGCCACATACAATTTGCAAATAAAAATTTATTTTATTTAACTTTTTTATGGTTGAGTTTTCTCATGTAAAATTATTTATATACGTTTAAATATTAATTCTGATAACGCACTTAACGGGGTTTTGTTGCATGTTGTATTTGCACACCTGCTAAATATGAACTTGCTCATCAGCAACTGCTTTTCTCTCTCGTTACATAAACAAGTGCTTTTTTATTTAGTAGGTAAATTTAACTGCTGAAATGTGTCCTAAGCAAAACCTAAAGACTTACTTGATTTGGTTTCTTTTTAATTTTGATTTTTCATCAACAAAACAACGGCGTACGAAATGAAATCCTTTTTTCCCAAAATCTCTTATCGAAATATGTTTACAATTACATATTGTAAATTAGATCTTTATATTTTGTCATGCACTTGTTACTGCTACAGTTTTAGCCGCTTTATCAATTCCCATTTCAATCTCAGTTCTGGCATTGATAAATTTTACTAAAAATTACATAGGAATAAAACGTTAACAATCAAATCGGCAGTTGGTTCTTAGTATAATTAAACTTTTTTGCAAAAAAAATCAGCAATCACTTTTTCACCAGTCACTTCATATGTAATATTCTTTTGAATAACGTCCGCAAATTCTCAAAAGGACCTTATCATTATCATTACTTTGTTTTTGTGGCAATAAAAGTAGCTTTTGTAACCTATCACGATATAATACACTAATAAAAATGTCCTTCGTGATATAATTTTTTATTTGAATAGGTTAATTAAGTTACGCCGTGCCGTGTGGGGGCAGCGAAAGAGAATCAACCTCCTCATTCCGTCATGCTCGTGTCGTAAGAAGCCAATTTGAGAAAGACTAAAAAATTTCATGGCTAGAACGGCGACGTGGACCGGCATCAAGGGTGATCAGATATCTTATCTGATATATTATGGCAAATTTTTTCAACAATGTGAGAGACCCATGTCGTGGATAGTAAGAGGGCAGAACGAAGTTGTGATTTTAGGGTATGCTATAAAATAAATTGAGTAAAATTATTTAAGCGTTGATTAAGTATAGCATCTTTTTTATTTTACAGCCCAATTCGGTAGAAAGATTTGAGATATACATTTGAGTTTTTGATTTAAGCTCATACCGCCTTATAACAAAATGTGGTTTATTCACCAAAGAATCCGCTCTCCGCCCCCGGTGTATTTTTTTACGGTTTGTTACATATTTTACATTTTATTTCATATATTTTCCACGGCATTTAGTTATGAAAACAGAAGAAGTTTAATACTAAGACTAACTAGACTAATCTACTTTTGATAGCTGCAGCGTAGCTCTACCATGAATTAACTAAAATATTATAAACATACACATATATATATATATATATATATATATATATATATATATATATATATATATATATATATATATATATACTTGTTACCCAGGGGAGTAAGCAGATACTTTGGTACTATCGTGACAAGACTATATCTACGTATAATGCTCGTCTGTTAAGAAAGGGCAATTTTATTTTTAATATTAAAACAAACAAACTTGATACAAAAATGATGCTCGATAAAGAAAGAAGAAATATTTTGCATTTTAAAACTTTTTCATTTAAGACTATTGATCCCGTTGGCTTCGCACGGATGATTTCTGGATCTCGACAACAGCGCCATCTACCGGGTTTAATTAGAAATCTAAACCATCCATCCACTCACCCAAACACACACAAAAATTTCATCTATATTGGTCTAGCCATTTTCGAGTTTTTGCGAGACTAACAGCAATAATTGATTTTTATTTATAGAGATAGGAAGTTATAATTTGTGTTACTGTATTATTGACTTAATAATTTTTTAATCACAGAGTTCACATAAAATTAACTTGCGTCATCTCTATTTAGATAATTATTAAAGCAAATAATAATAAAAGATGTGTAAATGTAATAACAATACTCGATCTAAAATTTTAATCACCCGGTTTGAATTAAGGGCTTATTTGAGACTTTTTGTCGCGGGGTAACGGCGGCGAATTACAATCATAATAGCTGTGCCGCTTAACCGTTAACGGCCTCTAGTTTTTTTTATTCGAACAACTTTTTCAATGTTTGCTTATGTAAGTATAACTTTGCGTTTCGCAAATCAAGTTTAATCTACCTTAATATTTTACAATTTTTTTAGCTTTGAAAGAAATGTTTTTAAAAAAAAAGGAAACATTACATTTAATATTATATACTTTTTTAATCAGTTCCAATACAGTACAAGTTGAACCTATCCTGTAACTTTTTAATATTAACCAAAAGTTTCTGAAGTAATAAAGAGTGTTGCCGCTGGTGTTAAACCGACGATTCATAAAAACAATTTAAGTAGGTCTTTTCTGATTCAAACGTGGCTGCATTACATGCACAGAACACCTAATACATGGTATATTTGGTGTTCTGTGGTTACATGCCATAGGAGTGATTATTTATTTTATACTTTGCCATGATTTAGGGACTGTTACCTTTATGCAGTGCGCTACAAAATAAAATATATTTGTTTAAATTTAGTTAATGATTCTGGTATTTGATAAAATGAACGAAATAATAATTGTAGCGTATATTTACAAATCATAACCTATCTTTACACCGGTTTATGAAGCTTTAAGATTTTAGTTGTTACAGTAATAAAAAAACAAAAACACCTATTTACACATAAATTAAAATCATTTATTGTTCTAAATTCGCTATAAATTAACATCACATGATTTCGTAGCTAAAGGCACTATGACATAATACAATAATTTAATTATAAAGAAGGTGCCCATTGCATATTTTCATAATCCAGTCTTAAGAATTTAAACTAACATGTTTGCTATGTTTCAAACTAGTATTTTACAAAAGTCTAAAATATTAATATAATTTAAGTCGTTACTATCAAAAATCATATTAATATTAGTTAATAAAATTTATTTTATATATTGTTTCAATTGCGAGAGTAACATTAAGGCTGTATTAAGAGTAAATGACAGGAACGCACAAGTTTTATTACTTCTAGTGACCGTTACTAAACACCTTGCGCCCGCTTGTACATTGCTTTGGGAACAGCTGTATTTTTTATTACACGCAAGCTTTACGAGCTTTAAGTATGTATATACAAGGTAACGTATAAAATATGAAATAAATTATGTTCTATATCTAATTGTTAATTTTCACAATAGGACGGCTTTGTCTAGTTTTTTCTTGCCACCATTTTAAAGTTTCCTCAAACTGCTCTCTATCTTCTGGTGTCACTTGAATTTCAGGAAGTTCTTTCTTTAGTTCCACTTCACTGTATGGCTGGGTTTCAACATAGTTATTTTCTGCCTCTTTGAGATTATATTGGTTATGAGATAAAATTAAGTTGGGGTTTATTGCTTCTAAGGGGAGCTCAGTGTGATTTTCAAAATCGTTATGAATTTGTTGATGAATAGATTCAGCGTATTTAACTTCAAAGTCACTTTCATTTAATGCTACTTCTGATTCACTACAGTAACTCTGTTCTGCTATCACTGTAAACTGCTCAGCCGAATTTGGAAAAGGAAAATGACCATCTAAAATATGCGGATTTCCCTCTTCATGACCAAGAAGATCTGACGATGGAGTTAAAGGTTGTCCAAGACATTCCTCTTCATCATATAAATGAGGTGTGGAAACTAGTTGAAAAGTTTCTGAAGCCGGTAGTTCCATGTACGACTGCTGATGTAATTGGAGTGAGCCATCTAACTCATCGTCATCAATGTCATCATCTTCAATAGCTGGAGAATTAAGTGTATAATAACTTCTTTCCTGACTATTCTCTCGTGGTGAAGACGACGCTGGAGAAGGAAATGATTCCATAGATGGTCTAGACATGTTTTCTTTATCAGAATGCCCAATATTGAGTAAGCTTTCGAGATTTCTTATATATTCGACAGCCATACGTAGAGTTTCAACTTTACTCAGTTTTTTGTTGGGTCCTCTGTTAGAATTAGCATTTTCAAAAGCCGCTGCTACTTCATCTGGTATATGACGACGCAAGGCAGCAAAACCATCATTAACTTGACGCACTCTATTCCTTTCCCGCGCATTTCTTCTGGCCACTGCAAGAGGCGTTGGTGCTCTTGAATTATCTTCTGGTGCATTTTCGCGAATTCGGGGTCGTTTTGATAACGTATGAATCACTGTATCTGACGCGCGCACTAATGATTTCACTGATATCGTGTTTGGAGACGTAATCTTATGTTTTTTTTTAACAATTATTATTTCACCAATGTTTGGGCTCTCATCGTTATTTGATATGTTCACGGTATTATTCACTGATTCCTGAAGCACCTGCGTCTTGCCGATAGTTGAGTTGCGGAACACTACGACTCCTATCGAACTCATTTCGGTGGTGAGTTGCCGATTTCACATGTTACGTTTGTTTGAGTATCATTAGTTCCGGCTCAGGATTTTTGATGAAGTCACGTACTGTTGCAAGAACCGTTTATGGATGAAAGTATGGTGAGAAATTTTGAGATGGCGTCAGGGCGCCGGCCTTCGCGGGAATGGCGCGTGCCGCGCGGACGCACCTGGGGTGGCCCGCGGGGGGATTGACAGGGGTAGGTACTTACGTTTGCTAGTTGCACACACATGCTCTCGCCAAGGGCTGAATAGGGAAGCGTTGTATGTCAGCTGTTATTTTTTGATATCGATAATATTTATACATATACCGAGAATCTTAGTATAACAAATTGAAAAAATATAATAATGTTTAAATGAAACTTATCATATCATTACATGCAAAATGAGCCCTACATATAAATATTTCTAACTATTTAATTAATATGTGTAATTAACTGTTGAAGTTAGATAGGCATTACCTTATATTTATTTATCTGCTTATTTTGTTACAATTTGTTATCCACGTGAAGAATGTATTTAAGAGGATTTAGTTCTAATTACATTTAATTAAAAATAATTGATTATATAAATCTTTCACCTATATCGTATGATTATAGTTACCTGTGTAATTATAATTAATTTGGAACTAACTAATCACTTAATATAACTTGCAATTTAAAATAACGGAGTGTTAAAATTAAAAATATTAATCAACCTTAAAAATTTAATTTTAACATTTCGATATTGTATAATATTAATATGTAGAAACGATGACCCAACACACGAGTACCAAAGGGCAATAATTTATATGGGGTGGCGCACCCAGCTGCCGCGTATGTGTGAGGGTACTACAGCGTGCACACATTCATACATTTAGATGTAATTGGTATACGCACACGTGTGATGATATAACGGGGATAAAACCGTTTCTTTCAATGGAATTTGATATAAGTATGCGCTGGCGCAGGATTAACCCCCTATGATTTTTTTTTGATAAAAGAAACATTTATCTCGCGTATAAAAGTTATGTAACTTGTACGAATTTTAGCTTCATGATAGTCATTTAATTAATTGAACTGACATAAAACATAACTAGAAAAATATTAATAAAATATTGTCTTTGAGAAATTTTTCCATCATATGTAGTGTGAAAATAATAAAGATAAGTACCTAAGTATTAAAATATTCTTAAAGTACATATTCCTAAAAACGCCAAATAGAACATAATACTTTAAATGATTAAATTGCCTATGTAAGTCAAATATAAAGTTACAACCTAAACAGCCTGTGCCCATACAAGTCTCTTCTAGCTTGTCGGCTCCGTGGCGCCGTGGTTTAGTGTTGAGTAGCGGCGCTGAGGGCCGCGGGTTCGAATCCCGCGCGGAACAATTTTTTGTATGGCCTACTGATAATTGTTCCGATTCTGGATGTTTGTCCTTGTGCAATTTATGTTTGTAAACTGCCTCCCCGATACAGGAGAAAATCCTAGTCTGGGGGTAACGTTTAAAAAAAATCTGAGAGGGTTAAGGAATAATTACGAGTATTCCTCTACGTTCCTCCAGTGTTTTTGACGGACTTCGAATGACTTCTAAATATTTTATTCCAGAGATATGGAGGTTCCTCCATGATTTTTTCCTGAACATGATGTGAACATGACATGATAAAGCTTTAAAAACGCAATTAACAATGTGAAAAAATGTAAAAATAAGAAAATATACGATAAAAGCACACACACAAAATTTGAAGAATGTTCACAACAAATTACATAATGATTATCTCAAGTTATACGTTGTTTAATATGTGACAAAAATTACAATAGAATTGTAACCTGAAAAAAATTGTTTAAATTATTTTTAAATTGATTGCAGTTAATTATTTAAGCGCAGATAATTACTTATATAAACGGCACTTACGCTTATTTATTCTGTGCTTACGCTTTCACGGCAATTTGCGTGCGTGTGTGTGTTCAGTTCACCCACGCCAGCTGTCTTTGGTTGCCTTTATCTTTTGTGTTATGGCACGCGCCACTATTCTATGACCATTGTAAGCTATTACTGAATGCGATTTGTGCACGCGATAATATACCTTATAAAGCATAGTAAAACAGAAATAAAGTTTTTATCAATAAAGTGTTTCAAACAGTTGTATTTTTATTTATTTTATTTATTTATTTTATTTTTATTTTTATTATTTTACTACAAAAAGGAGGAGGTTCTCAATTCGACTGTATTTTTTAAGTGTGTTACCCCAGAACTTTTTCTAGGTTAACCGATTTTAATGATTCCTTTTTATTTGAAAACTGGTGTTTTTTATGTGGTACTATATAAATTTGATCAAAATCTGACCAGTAGTTGAATTATCCTTAATAATGCGTATTTAATTACACTTCGACTACTGTTTTCTCATTTTATTTATATCTATTGAAGTCGGTTGTACAAAATTTTTAATTTTCAAGCTTGTATATTTAAATCTTTATTTGAAGAAGTTATCCTAATACTACGTAAACAGTACGGTACGGTAGGTACTGGGCATGACTCTCTTGCCTAGACCTGTGATCAAATTAATCGTATTATTAAGTTTCGTATAATGTTACGCTGTTCCCGTCACCGATCTGGACTATTTCTTTTTTTTTTCTAGAATATGCACAAATTTACTTTACCGCAGTCTAATAACCGCCAATTGTTGTAAAGGCGAACATCGGTTTAAAAATTGTGCAAAAAGGTTATTATAATATCAAAGAATACATTCTAAACGCAGTGGATTAATCATGTTTTTTCAAGTTAACGTTCAAGCTGTTGATGCTTGCGAATGGAAGATTTCTTCTCTTTTAGTATCCTGTAACTAATAGGTTTTCCTTTGGATTTTAAATAATATTATATATATAAAAAATAAGTAAAGACTTAAATCTTGAGACTCTAGAGACCTTGACAATTTTAGGCCCGTATCAATTCTTACGGCATTGTGTAAAGTATCTGAAATATGAATTTTCAACCAAATGTTTTCCTTTTTTAGTATTAGGTCTTTACCTATGAAATTGTTGTTAGTTATTTGTTTTCAATATTTTTTATTTTTATTAATCATAGTAATCACCCAAGCATCTTTGCTAACGCAGTGATAGTTTATTGATGCCCTTCTTGAAGAAATCAGCGGGACGATTCAAAGGATTCAAATGCGGTGAAATTTTAACGCTATTGAATAAAAAATATTAATTTTGAAAAAAGAATTCCATTTTTTTAAATAAAATATTTTGAAAATGGAATTCTTAGCCAAACAAATATTATGATTTGAAATGGGCAGTACTGCAGAACAGCAGTTTTATCGGTAGCGACCTATTATTAATAAATTTTTTCACCAACATCAGTGTGGATTTACTAAGGAACACTCCATAAATGATGCAGGGATGTCTTTAATAAAGCACATTTATAGTGCTTTAGAGTATTCATAGAATGTGATAGGCGTGTTTTGTGATTTAGCGAAAGCAATTTTTAACTGCAATGAGACTCGAAGTAACTATGGCTAATACACTCAGCTCAGCTGCTCACATTGTTGAGAAGATTTTCAATATAGTCTAGATTCTTCCTGGCGTTGCTGACGTTCCAAAGATTAGCCCGGACAGACAGACAGACAAAATGGTTATATTTATGTCTTAATAACATGATATAATCACCTGAGCTTAATAGAAGGCAGTTTCCACGTGGTGGAGCCATGCTGCAGCTATATAAGTAGTATAATTGTAGCACGAATGGGTCGGCTCGAACGGGGGTCGGATTGAACGGGGATGGGAACGGGGAACGGGTATGGTTGATGTAATATTTTCATTTAAATTAATTACTATTCAGTATGTTCTTTTAGCTATAAATATTTAATTAGTTTAAAAAAATATACGTATTCTTCACAAACACAAACTCTCAAATACTCGGCTGGGTATGTAAGGTTTCTTCAGGTTTCTTACACGTTTAGACGAACGCCTTTAGAAACATGTCTTCCGAAGGCAGATTTGCGATTGTAAGGCGGTTCCTACGTTAATTTCTCCTTCTGTCTTCGGTATAGACATTTTTTCAATAACAATTTTCCAGATGGCGATTCCCCTACTGGATATCGCGGAATAGATTCCACTGATAGATTTTTTTTATAGAAAAGGGTGACAAACGAGCATACAGTCCACCTGATGGTAAGTGGATGCTGTAGCCCCCGTGTGTGTAGCACCCGTGAGGACTAAGATAAATGCCTCGTTTCCTGTAAAAAGGGTTTCTACACTCACCATACGAAACACAGCAGCGTTGAGCTGCTACTTTACGCTGGTATTCTGTGAGAGCGTGGTCCTTCCCCGGTCATGCCGACACATTCGTGCTATAACTATAATATAGTTGTACCGTGGCTCTACCGCGTAGAGGGTGGGAGGGCTTTTATCTCTTGGGCAGTTCCATCATCAAATAGTAACAATGATTTTATCTGAGATGAGTGGGTAAATAAGAGCAAGTAATAAATTTTTATCACATTAGGCTGACGGATGTGCTCGTAGATAATCTGTTGAATAGTTGCTAAGTTGTTGCATCTTAAGGAAACTGACAGCCAACCATCTTCGCGTTAAAAATGTATACGGTTGTTTGAGCGTCAGTACAGGTCTCCATGTTCGGCAGTAGGCAAATACCATCAGGTGGTGGTAAGTACGTTTTGCCAATCAAATTAGTAGTGAGGATGATGATTTCTTTGGACCGATTTTCGGTCACATATGCTACAGGGAAGTTATCCGTTAGCCGTTCTTCTCGTTGTTATGCATAGGCGATAGGATAGCGCAGGTTAGTTGCATAATAGATCCGGAGCAAACAATATGTGTTGTTATAAAAACGTCAGGTACGTCGACCACTACGCCAAACAGTCATCATACTATAAAGTTAATAACATTACAACATAAAACTAATGAAATTAAAGATATCAATGAGTTTGGATATAGTTATTAATAAAAATTATGCAATAAACAATAAAGTATATTTGTACAAAAGAAAAGAAGTATGTCAATTTATACACAATAATATCACGAACATTGTGAAAAAGTATCACACAGATGTTTTGATGCTTCTTAAGGAACCTTTTGTATTCAAAAGTCGATTCAAACACTGCACTGTTAATAGTCCCAAAAGCTAGTTCTCACTAGCTCACTACACATAGATTATTATACATTATACCAACGTTTGGTCTCTAATATAGTTGAGCGCATAGTTTACATCAAGTTTCATGAAGTTTCGAATGCTTCCTATAAGCATTTTTTATGATGTTGTAATTAATTCTACTATGCAGTCGTTCTATTTCGAATTATGAAATGTATGTTTCATCTGAATTACTGCTCTCTCAGTTTAGCTCAGCTCTATATAACCATATTCAGCTCTCTGGCGTTCGCGTATACAACTGCTGCTAGGTCATTAGAATATAGCATTATTTCTTCGCTAACGTAACTTGTGGTGATTAACAGCAGTTTAGAAATAGCTACGCATAAAACCGACAAGTGCGCAACTCCAATAGACGATTATATCATCAGTCTCAGCACTATAGTTACACGGCTGAAAAAAGTATGAAAGTATTCAGTCAATTTATTTCTCAAACTGTATTAAAATAAATTAAAAATTTAGACAGATGCAAATCAGTAGACGGTTATCTAAATATCGTTGTGTGTCTTCGTGTAATAAAACCCTGACTTCGGATTAGGAACATCAGCGACATACGAGCACAATCCTCATAATACTTAAAAGTGCATCCTGTAACTTAAGCAGTCGATTTTTTCGCCGCCAATCCGCTCAGTAAGGTGAGGCTCACCATCTTGCGAACATGTGGGCCCCGTGAATACACGTCATGGTAGGCTATGTGGTGAGCTATATTTAGTTCGGCCATATGTTGATGATTCTAAAGGGGAACGTGTAGCAAATCTGTGCACAGGTTTCGAGGATCGACTGAGTGCGGTTAATGTGTTTATTTTGTTTTTCAAGTGCAACAACAAACCCTTTTTACTTAGTATGTATTTGTGAACGATAAATTATAAATAACATAATTATTATAATATTGTAATAAGTACGCAATTATAAATAATTAATGAAATGTAAAAAAGTAATGAAGTGAATGGGTCGGCTTAACCGGGGAAGGACCACGCTCTCACAAAATACCAGCGTAAAATAGCAGCTTAATACTGATGTGTTTCGTATAATGTGTGTAGAGATCCGGAGACCCTTTTTTACTGAAAACGAGGCATTTCATCATAGTCCTCAGGGGTGACAACACATCTGTGTTGATGCTTAATCGAGGATAAATGTAGATGTTAGGCCACAGCTTTCACTTACCATCAGGTGGAATGTATGCTCATTCGTCAGCCCAATTCAATTTAAAAAAAACGTGCGAGGTACGTAATTTAAGGATCGTTTTCATTACGTTCGACAACTTAATATGACTTGAATTGAAACAACTTTAAGCGGCCGTAAGTTGTTAAAGCAGTATTTTGTTTTTAAAAATTGGGTTCTCATGCTAAAAACTAAACTTTATTGTAAATAAAAAACTCAGCATTAGTTATCAAAGATAACTCGCATATATGCTATTTTTGAATTTCGCTGCAAGCAATCACTATAATATTATATGAATTCGAGCATTTAACCTATCTAATTATTCTTCTTCCTTTTCTCCTTTTCTATTTCACTGTAGCCCATTTCAAGAATTTACAAAGTTTTGTTTGGCATATTCGTTCATTATTTAGCTAGTGTTTGCCAATGTATACGTGGCTCAGAAGGGAAATCATTCTGTAGTACTTCAATAGAGGCTTGACGCTTCACTTGAAGAACAAGACCATCACACTTCTACTCAACACCTCTGGAGTAGTGTCACCGTAGAAGATGGAAATCCTCGATTAAGAATCAAAACGCAGATGCGTTGTCACCGCTGAGGACTTAGATGGAATGCCTCGTTTCCAGTAAAAAAGGGACTCCGGATTTCTACACTCACTATTAACACAACAGTAATTTTACGCTGGTATTCTGTGAGAGCGCGGTTCTTCCCCGGTCGAGCCGATCCATTCGTGCTACAATAGCTGTAGCGTGGCACCACGTACAAAACTTAACGTATGTAATAAAACTAATCTTTATAAAGAAACAATTCTTAAATATAGGAATCAGGAAGATGAAATGTCTCACAGCTGTGAAAAGATAATCCTGAAAACATTGCTGATAAAGAACTGAAACAAATAATCGCATGGTAGATGGGCTGGTAAGTAGAAAAAAGTTAAATTTAAAGTTGCTGCATATATAAGTCCCACTGCTGGGCGCAGGCCTACTCTCATTCCTGAGAGGGTTTTAGGGCAAGGAAGTGTCCGCCGTGCTACCCCAATGCGTGGTGGTGAACTTCACATGCCATCGAAATATTTTTCTTATTTCTCAGACATGCAGCTTGTTTTCAATCGCATCAACTCACGATGTTTCTTTCACCGCCAACCACGTGGTAAATAGCAATTTACAATTTCATTGGTATCGGTGGGGATCGAACCAGGGTTGCTCGCATACTGTGCAATTTACAGCGAGCGCTAACCATCTGAGCTAACACGTAAGTAGAAAATAAACCTAATTATCTATTTACCTTAATATAATTTGATATCGTGTTATTTGACGTAAAAGTCGACTAATGGGATATTGGCTGATACACTTATTTCACAATTTTCCATCTTTTCTCATATTTGTTTTACTAAATATGGTCCGTGGGGCTAGTTGCTATTTGGACACTGTCTACCCTCTCGGGATTTACAGGCTTGACGTATATGAATATATATGGATGTTAAATTTTACCATGAATATGCTATCGTTTAAATAGCTTTGTAATCGAATCGAATAAAAATCAAATTAAAACTAAAATATACGTCGTAATAGATATCACCTTACATGATACACAATATGAAGTCCAAAATACTGTGAGAGGAATTATTATTAAAATTAAATATAAAACAAGTCGTATAACCTGTACATTTATAAACATAATACAGCTGTTATAAAAAGATCCCACCGACCGAGTAACCCTAAAATACTATAACCTATCTTAATGTAGGTCGCCTTGAAATAGCTAAGTCATTGAAGAATTCACAGACCCAGACGGAGCATTATTTATTATTAAAACAGGTATAAAAGGGAACCTTCAACTTGAAAATTAAATAAGCTAAGGTCACTGGACAAAAGAATATGGCGGGACTTAGGCTGCATCTAGACGACTAGACTCAGTGTTCATTTGATCTACATGCAGGGGGGAATTGTAAAGGCATATATCCGGCTGGCAACGCTCTGTAGAAAATTTATCAATTCAGTGATGATGGTTTATTCATGTGTGTTATATAATGTAAGTCTGGTCAAAGGTAAAAAGATTAGATTTAGATTACATTTTTCTTTTCAAACAACAACATAACTACGTATCTATTACAGAACATATGTTATTCGAATATCTATTTTCCCGGTATAAGTCAGTGATTGGATACTATACTTTCGTTTTATTTATTTATACTTGGTAGAACCATACCACAAGGAGTATAGTTGTAGCACGAATGGGTCGGCTCGACCGGAGAAGGACCACGCTCTCACAGAATACCAGATAAAGTAGCAGCTTAACGCTGCTGTGCATACAAATATGGTGAGTGTTCCGGAGAAAGGAAAAGGAGGTATTCCATCTTACTGCTCACGGGTGACTAATCGAGGATAGATGTAGATGTCTATGGGCCACAGCAACACTTACCATTATGTGGACTGTGTGCTTGTTTGTCACCCTTCTCCTATAAAAAAAAATATTTGTGACCATCAACAAGATAAGTACCATATTATTCTATTTCACTTACAAGCCACAGCATGCACCATGCACATCATGTTCTTAAATGATAATTTAACCGCAAAAAGACATAAAACAACTCTCATAGTATACTAGCGTAAAATAGGAGCTTAACGCTGTTGTATTCCGTATGGTGAGTGTTGAGAACCGGAAACCCCCTTTTACTAGAAACAAGACATTTCATCTTAAGCTTCAGGGGTGACAATTCATCTGCATTTTGATTCTTAATCGATTATAAGGCCACTAGACCAACAACGCAGTCAAAGAAATATAATAATGTCCTTCAGACCAAATTTCGGTCACGGCGGCCCGCCTTAACGGAGGCTAGCCATCGGCGCAGCACAGGATTATAGTGTCCAAGTGTATGCGCAAGCACAGGTGCACTCTATATTCCCTCACTCTCATAATCCAATGGGACGGTTAACCGACACGACTGGAGAGATCAGGCGCAGGACCAACGGCTTTACGTGCTTTCCGAGGCACGGGGGTGAGACAGTACCAACGTCCTGACTGCGGGCAGCTACTTAGAATTTCTTGACGGAATAACTCAATAACAGTTTATTTTAGCCCGACCCGAGTTCGAACCCAGGACCTCATGATCAGCAGTCACACTACTAGGTACAACCACTAAACCAACGAGGTAGTCAGAGAAATATATAGCCTATGGAAACCTGCTGCTGGATTCAAACAAATAAGACTACAAATACGTTGTCACCTCTGAAGGCTAAGATGGATTACCATACTGCCTATAATTACACCGGCTCTCTATACAGTGCACGCACTTCGCGACAGAAATAGATAATAGGGTGGTTTTTACCTAGACTAGCTCTTAGGCAAAAAAGGTTCTACGACTTAGTAGTACACCATGTCTCAGAAAATTATAATAGTTTTGAAGACATATGAAATCCATAACACTCGTTGCGATGTTGATACAGTCTTCTCGTCCCTGTCCAATACTTTCTCACTATTTACTTCCGGCCTATGTCCGATAATGTGACATATCTAGTAGGTTACGTATTTGAGGTCATAGTTTTATTTGAAAATCAATCAACGTTTCCTTCTGGATCTACAGGCAGATCGAAAAATGTCACATGAGTGACTGCTATAGTAGGCGATAACGGAAGGTAAGTACAGGATTCACACACATCACTGGATTACACGACCATAGCTGAATTTGTAATGACGAAGGTTATTTTCCGCTTCTTTAAGAAAGCATGCCATAGGCTTAACTCTAATCTATCTAAAGTTTTGAACGGTGAACTTTTTTATACGTTAAGGGTCATGGTGGTAAGGATGTTGTGGTCCATAGACATCCAGATCTATCCACGATTAAGAATTAAAGTGCAGATACATTTTTATTCTTAAGAACTAACATGGAATGCCTCGTTTTCAGTAAAAAGGGTCTTAGGATCTTTATATTCACCACACAAATCACAGCACCATAAAGCTGCTATTTACCGTTGGTATTCTGTGAGAGCGTGGTCCTTCTTCGGTCGAGCCGACCCATACTGCAGCCGTAATATAGCCGCAGTATTTATATTAATATTTGATGATGATCTAGAATGATTCTGTCTTATAAAGTTCAGCAACTTTTTAGCAAGCGATTCATATAGTTGTGTTACTAAGATTGAATAAAATCTTGTTTCCTTTCAATCACACAAAAAACTAAAGCACTCGTTCAAAGCCACTTGCAAAAACGTTCCACATTCCCTTTCAATATCAATGTCTGGACAGAAAATAACAATAATTACAACCACTGTGTGCTCATTCAACAATTTGGTTCGGGCACAAAACGCTTTTCAAACTCATTGTTTCACTCCAGACGGGAGACGCTCAGAAACTTGCCCCTTCCTTCGAGACCTCCGAATGAGCTGCATTTGCTTTCAATGAACTTCTTATACTCAGCACAAAAACATTTTTATTTTGCACTCAGTATTTTATCGATTAATAATCGCCCTTACGTACTAAACAATAAGTACTATCGTTATAAGTTCTGCCTACCTGCACTAAGTTTGTTGTCATAAGATCGAGTTCTTTTTGGTTCCGTTCAATTATTTTGCCTCCAAGCTTTTCAATAGCAAAACCGTTACATGCAGAGAAATTTGCAAAAATCCTTTCGCAGTCTTTCAAAAAGCAACTGCCAAAATCTAAAAACAGGTTTGATTTTTCAATATTACTGATTTCTTTCTTCAGGCTCTTAAATAACTATTACTGTTGTAATAAAGAGCCCGGAAACAACTGGTTTAGTATGTGTCACTCCAGTCCTTATATCTTATTTACGGAATAGATCTATTTTCAACCACCACAACTAAGCGAAATATCTATGTTATCTTGTTAAGAAAATAATAAAATAACAGAAAACTTAGAAGAAAAGTTATGCTGCAACTAGTCCTTTTGAACATAATTAATTTACAGATCCAAAAAATAATTTTAGTAAAATAAATTTTACTAAAATTAAGAAAGATATAAATCCAGACAGATGTTAGAATTACGTCCGTAATGCAGCCAAATGTAATTTTAGTTGTCGTCTTTGTCCCACTTCATAATTTCATTTTGTGAAAGTGAGAAAGAAATATAAGTAGGGGTTGCGAGGGTAGAGTCACGTGACACTCCCCATAGCGCGCCTACACACGGGTAATACACACATACACATATGCACGCGCATACACATGCTTTAACGAGAACCCTCGATTATTTCATCGATCGTTAACAAAAATCACAGTCATAATTATTATTCTTATATGTTACTATAAAATGTAAGAGTACAGTGTGAGTTAATACTTTTAACAACATTATCTTCCCGTTGCTTTGCAGATTTTACTTGTAGGTACTAAAAGTAGAACATTTTATATGTGCTTGTAACTCCAGGAAAATACCTACAACGTAATATAAATTAAAACTGGTATGTTTTTTGTAAAATCTATTGCTTATTTGTAATTTTTGTTGGTTTGAAAAGATTTTTTTTTGAAATTATTATCCTTTTATCTTTACTTGAATTTCTCCTACAATGTGTAGAAATTTTACATGTATAAATTGACCCATTTTACACTAGGTCAAACATCCAGACCCAGAAATATTGTTTCTAGGTCATATTATTGTTGAGTGGAATCTCGCGGCCCAAAAAGCTGCAGTCAAATGTTACTTGTTTAATAAGCTGTCAAATCAACACATTTATAAAATAAAGGTAGACAAAAGGATGTTTAGCAA
Organism: Parnassius smintheus behrii; assembly: GCA_036936625.1. Lineage (NCBI taxonomy): Eukaryota > Metazoa > Arthropoda > Insecta > Lepidoptera > Papilionidae > Parnassius > Parnassius smintheus. The sequence continues at coordinate 37,515,933 of JAUPFT010000003.1, read as the reverse complement.
AACGTACGGCAAGGTGAGTTTGTTTCGGTATGTTCACGTAAATTTTCTAATTTGGTGACTTGCATGTCGCATAAAAGTAATTATCTTTCTTTATTTGAGAGTCAAATTAGTAATAATTACGTGTTAACTATTAAAGTTGACCATGCTTTAGCTAAATTATGGTGTGAATGGGTCGGCTCGACTCGCTCGCTCTCACAGAGCGTGGTCCTCCCCATAACAGCCACCAGCATACTCGTAAAATGTTAGCTCAATGCTGTTGTGTTTCGTATGGTGAGTGTAGAGAAAAAGAAATTCTTTTAACTAAAACATTCCGTCTTAGTTCTCAGGGGTGACAACGCATCTGTATTTTGATTCTTAAGGGATGCATGTAGATGTCGTGGGTCCTAGCACCCACTTGCAATCAGGTGTACTGTTTGCTCGCTTGTCACCCTTATTAAAAAAAAAAAACAACAACCAATGGATAAGAAAAGTACTCAGTTCGAGCGAGGGCAATGTTGTGCGACTCGTCACTGGATGGAGTGACGACCTAATGAAACACGTTGGTAGTCGATGAAAGCAGGTGACACTGGATCGAAAAATCTATCAGAGGGGCTTATGTTTATAAAAATTAAGTTAAGTAGTGACAGTAAACTGTTAAAGTCTGTATCTATTCAAAGATTTAAACGCTACTTCCATATAATACAGCCTATAAAATTCCACAGCTGAGGATTTTATCATGGTTGCCATGCGAAGCGGGTTTGCAGAAGCAATTTGGTTAAAAACAGCTCTTAGTTCTTTAATTACTTAGAGTTTACTATACGTTTAATCAAGACGACGCTGATATCAACTCAAAAGATCTTTTACACAACATAAACAGCCTAACAGAACCTTCAGAGTAGATCTCCAAAAGGCCTGGTTCACCACCATTCGACTTACCACTATTCCGTAGGACCAGGTTATCACCTGCACATTTTTTCCTTTTATTTATATTATGTCCACACTACAGGTTATACAAATATTTGTCCAGCGTGGGACATTACCGAAATTTGGTCCTTAAACCCAATTCTACAATGTGTAATATTAATGTTACTGGTTCTTGTAATTAATTATTTTGTGTTAGGTACAGAGAACCTGCCATGTTTTTTTTTAATAGAATTGGCGTGACAAACGGGAACATAGTCCACCTGATGGTAAGTGGATGCTGTGGCCCATCTACATTTATCCTCGATTAAGAAGAAACGCAGATGCGTTGTCACCCCTGAGGACTACGACGGAATGCCTCGTTTTCAGTAAAAAAAGGTTTCCGAATCTCTACACTCACCGTACGAACCACAGCAGCATTAAGCTGCTATTTTACGCTGGTATTGTGTGAGAGCGTGGTCCTTCCCAGGTCGAGCCGACCCATTCGTGCTACATATAGCTGCAGCGTGGCTTTACAATGTATAAAACCGTGTAATCTTTTACACAACATAATATACGGCTACTTCAAATCATCCCATCACCAAAATCCCATCAAAAAAATTAAAGGGGGGACGGGCGGCAGCATTTTCCTTCATTTAAAGACTCAAAATAAGTAAAAAAAATGCGGTTACCAAGCTTCTTTGTCAACTATATAACAAATATTCCTATTATGGTGATAAAATGCTGCTTTTTTCATATCATAGTAACGAGAGCCGGATTTAGTCCTCAGGTGTGATAATACATTTGGAATTTGATACTCATGTGAAGATGGATGGTTATTTACTACGGCAACTATACGACACTAAATTATATTGAATACCAACTATTACATATATATTGAAAAGCTAACTAAATATTTAATTTATCTATATTTTAACAATACGAATTAACAATATGAAACTAATACTTTTTGGGTTTTATTAGGTAATTTAAGTTTTTATTTGCAAATACAATTACTAAATATACAACAAAGTTCCAATGTCCCATTAAGGAATTGAGCATTATGGGTATAATGTTACAGACGTGATTGAGAGTTTTTATTTAAATGTACAACTGTGAAATACGCTAACAAAGATTTCGATTCTACCTGTGACTTGAAAATTGAATAGTGAACAAAGTGTGAAAATTAATATTCAATAGCCAACTGAAAATAATTACGCATACATAAACGCTCACGCCTGTCACCTTTGCCCCACAGGGGTAGGCAGAGACTATAGACTTCCATTTAGCACGATCCTGACATACCACATACGCGTACGTGTTCTTAATTCGGCCTATTTTCAATATATCGCCAATTTTGTCGATAAACTATCGCCTAGGATGTCCCTTTTCAACTCTTCCGTTCACTTCTGCAACATAAATTTCCTTTGTCACTCTTTCCTCATTCATTCTTTCTGCATGACCAAACCACCGAAGCATTCCTTTCTTAATACTGGTCATATCATCATCTTGCAAACCACACTCTTCTTTTATCACACAATTTCTCACCCTGTCACTCAGATTCAGCCCTAATATAACACGCAACACTAAGGAGTAGTGACCGCATTTCTACTGCGTTTATTCTACTCTCGTGCTTCTTCTGCCACACCCAACTTTCACTAACATACGTTTAAGTAGGGACTAACACAGCATTGTGAATTGCCATACGTGTCTTTTTTGACACATTCTGACTTTTCACAATAGAGTGTAGAGCCCCGTTTAGTTTATTTCCTGCGTTCACTGGTCGTTCTATTATTATACTTCCTTATCATATCTCCCATCCCTGCTGAATACACATCCCAAATCATCATCATCATCATTACAGCCCTTCACAAGTCCACTGCTGAACATAGGTCTCCCCCAAGTAATGCCACAAAGCACGGTCCTGAGCCACCTGAATCCCAAATATACAAACTCATCTACTTGCTTAACCAACTGCTCGACAAACTGAAAATAATTACTTTCTAATGAAAATTTTGATTTGATATTTCTAAGGTAATTTATATCAACCATAAGCACATTAAGTAGAACCTTCATCACCTAAATAATATCATCAGCTTATTGGCTTCCGACAATTTGGAGCGTGCGCAAGAAAAACAAACTGCTGGACGCGGGTATCGTGTTACGCTACTTTAAACTGTCGTCAGCCGCCACCCACAGGGGTCGTTTTGTTTTTTCCGAATCTTTTTACAAAACTAAATAGATTTCCTGTTACAAAAACAAACAGAGACGTTTATTGACTACCGAAATGTCATTTTTTAAACGATGCCTTGTTGCGGATGAGTGATGTGTTTTGAATGACTCTCGACCTTTGCGGAATGGTAGGTACTTACATTTTGATGGCACAAAATTATATATATCTTGTATTTCCTAATAATCAACCTACCATGATTTCTTTCAAGGTTCTCTGTAATTTCTAAATGTTCATGCAATGGTTATACGTACCTTGAAAATTGGCGGTAGATTTGTATAACAAGATTTATTTTTTGGAGAAGGGTAAGAAACGAGCACACAGTTCATCTAATGGTAAGTGGATACTTTGGAGCATAAGCATATACATTTATCCTCGATTAAGAATCAAAATGGAGATGCGTTGTCACCCGTGAGGACTTGTTTGTCGTTTGTTTACAGTAAAAGGGGTCTCGGGTACTCTGCACTCACCATACACAACAAAGTAGCATTGAGCTGTTATTTTACGCTGGTGTTCTGTGAAAGCGTGGGCCTTCCCCGGTCGAGCTTATTCGTGCTGCAACCATAATACTAGCGGCAGCTTGGCTCTACCACGTAAAACCTTTAATGCTTCTGTAACATCACTTCTATAAAAATAAACATCTATCATCTGCGATCGTAGTATCATTTTATTAGTGACACCTATCATATTATTTTGGAAATACGTCCTGGGTTGACATAGAGCATATGCCAACAGAAACATATAACTGTATATTATATATAATATACTGTTTTGTAAAATTCATGTACTGGCAAATAAATTTTAACATTTGGTATAATTGCCTATAATAATTAATTAATTAATTAATAAATTTTAACATTTGTTGATTTCGGGTAGAAAGATTTTTGTTTTATTCTCTTTTTCAAATTTTTCTTTATTATAATAATTAATCAATAAGAATAGGCTATATTATCACATAATTGTACTGAATATGTAATATGATCCCTGTTGGTCTAAATCAAAATATTATTATTACACCCGTTTTTTGTAATGCTTTTTAATAAGGTGTTTATACAATTAAGTTTTAATAAATATCAGAAGCATTGCAATTTTAAAGCTTCTCTAAGTATAATGGTATAAACCATGATTATTTACCTTCTATCAAAGGTCATGATATCTTTCTGGTAATTTTCATTGTCGCCTGTTACAGCAACCGTGGAACGATATGGGATCATCCCATATCGTTCCGCGGTTGCTGTTCTCTAAAAACGATACCACGTGATATTCTGATCAAATTAATTCCATCCTACCAATTATTGCTTTGATATTTTTCCTATATTTATTTATTACTCGCTGGTACCAGGGGCATTGCTGCCGCAGAAGAAATGATTGTGGAAATATCTTTAATTTGGAAAAGTTATAGTGTTTTTTTTTTATAGAATAAGGGTGACAAACGAACACAGTCCATCTGATGGTAAGTGGAAGCTGTGGAACATAGAAATCTACATTTATCCTCGATTAAAAATCAAAACGCAGATGCATTGTCACCTCTGAGGACTAAGATGGAATGCCACGTTTTCAGTAAAAAGGGTCTCCGGATCTCTGCACTCACCATACGAAATACAGTAGTATTAAGCTGCTATTTTACGCTGGTATTCTATGAGTTAGTGGTACTTCCCCGGTCGAGCCGACCCATTCGTGCTACAACCATAATATAGCTGCAGCATTGCCCTACCAAGTTTAATTAGAAATTAAACTTGATAATACATCCAATGAAGTTGAATTATATATAACTTTCGAATAAATTTGTCGAGACGACATGCGCGCCACCTATTATTATATAATTGTACTATGCCTATGACCTTTGCGAAAGTGCAAGCAATAAGTTGAATTTTACCGCAATCTGATGAAAGGTAAAGTAGATGGCTGCGTATAAAATACGGACAAACAAATATTATTTTAATATATAAGATTGAATTCGTTATTTTATAAAAGTGCCGTAATATTCACTGGAATGTCAAAAAATGTTTTTAGCCCCAAAGATTTTACTGGTACTTATCTATTCATCGAAATTAGGCGTTTATGGTAAATATATCATGTTTTATAGAATTTCACGAATCGGTGAGTTAGCTGACGGTGCGTAGGCAGTGATCTTAATCGATCACCTTCTGTTGCTTTCGTTTTCACGTTTCACTGATGATTGCTAATAAAATAATAATACCAACCTTTATATTTCCATAATTTGGAACATAGGCAGTAATATTTATATTTATTACTAACTTATTGTTATTAGTTTTTATTGGGTGTACTAGCGTAAGGCAGTTGTCCCAACGCTGAAGAGGAAGCTATTATTATTTTATTAATTAGAGGAAACTATTATTAATTATTAGCAGTTATGCCCTTCCTTATTAGGCTGAATTACTTAATTTTTGTTATTAAAAAATAAAAAAGAGTTTAATTTTTTTAATTTCAAACATTTTATTTCTATCCAAAATAGATGTAACGTAAACGCTTTTTCTTGATAAAGATAAATTTTTAAAATATATCGGCTTTTGCTAGTGATCATAAAATTTTTTGATGTGTATTTTATTTATTATTAATAGTTGATCGCTGGCTGTTCACACTGCCGGCAAATCTCTCTCTGCACTAGTTAGTCGCAGCGACAAGAGCTATTAAAAGATAAAACTCACTCAACGATGCTCGATTGGCAGTCAGAACTCACTTCAAGAGACCATCCTGTGGTAATTTTACTTTATTGTGAGGATCTGAGTGCACTTGTTTATAGCCCAGCAACAAAATTATCAGAACTAACACACTCCTTTCTCGCTGCTCGCCAACTCTTCTAGTTTCTAGTTCTACTCGCTTCTCGTTCATCATCGGCGCTGGGACAAGAGCCTTATTTTGAATTTTATAACCTACTTCATTATTATCTTTTATTTGTATAATAAAATCCACATAACACATAATAAAATATTTTAATGCTGTCAATATTCATAGTATATACGCTAAAAGTAAACATGATGTGACTTCTTTCTGGAAATGTTTTGGAGCTTCAAGTTCCAGTGTCCGTCCGTCTCACTGTCACAGTACGTGTAAATTCATCATCATTTAAGAATTAAACATTCCATTGGTGCTAGTGGGATTGAACTGGGAGACTGAAGAGAGTTGAGTGTGTTTGCGGATACTATGTAATTCAAGGCAAACCCAGAGCTACCACATCTCTTTATTAGTTTTGTAGCCATTAGTATTAGATTCTTTATACATATATATATATATATATATATATATATATATATATATATATATATATATATATATATGTAATTCTTCTGTCCGTGTGTATTTGACTGAACTCTTCCTAACGGCGGAAGTACAATTTAAGCGGTAGATTGCGCTGTTGTCGAGATTCAGAAACCATGCAAATAAGGGGCGGATCGCTAGTAACCCTATAAGACAAATTGTAATTAACAATTTCATTAGTGCCGGCGCGGATCGAACCCGAGTTGCCCGCGTACCGTGGTAATTCAGCGAGGGCTTACCTGCAGTAAGTAGTGATGAATTCATTTAATAATGCCTTTCTACGGCCAAGAGATTCAATTTAATATTAGATTTAAAATAATGCACAAATTCATATCCCTAAAAGTAAAATAGTAAAAGTTCTTGAATAGCTCGACCGGGGAAGTACTACGTCCACACAGTAAGGGTCGACCCACACCTACCACAACTACAACCACAACAACAACAAGTGGGTGAGCTCATTTTGTATTGGAAATGAATAGTACAATTAACATTTACCACATTGTGCCACATTTGCCGTGATTGATACCGACCTCAATGCAACCACGACGCAGCCAATACGGAACTAGCGGCCGGCCACGTCGCAAACCCAACATTGCGTCAAAGCCACGACTAGGGTTGCAACTGCCAATTACGCCAACTGCAATTTAAAATTAGACTGCCTCGTTGGTCTCGTGGTAGTAGTAGTGCGAGTGCTGATCATGAGGTCCTGGGTTCGAATCCCGGGTCGGGCCAAAAAATCAATTGAGTTTTTCTGTCAAGAAATTCTCAGTAGCTGCTCGGAGTCAGGAAGTTTGGCGGTGTCTCACCCCCGTGCTTCGGAGAGCACGTGAAGCTGTTGGTCCTGCGCCTGATCTCTCTCCCGGTCGTGTCGGTTTACCGTCCCATCGGATTACGAGAGTGAGGAAAGAGAGAGTGCAAGCACCTGTGCTTGCGCATTCACTTGGGCACTATAATCCTGGCCTGCGCCAATGGCTAGTCTTAGTTGAGGCAGGCCGCCGAGGCCGAAATTCGGTCTGTAGGACATTATTATTATTATTATTAGGGTTGCAACGCAACCACAACGCAACTGCAAAAGCTGCAGAGACACTATTCACAGTGATCACATTTAATCGCTACGAGGTGGTGTGTGACCCTAAGTGACGGAAACCGAAGAACCTGTTGACAGTCGAGCCATCCAGTCCTCAAGGGGAACACCCATTTTGATTTTTATTCGAGGATCGATTTAATCTTATAAATTTGTGTGTATGTATAAGCCACAACATTCACTTACTATTTGGTAGATTGTGTACTCTTTTGTCGTTCCTCTTATTAATCAAAGTTAATGGACTTTCGCCTCTGCCCACTAATGCATGTTTTACGCACGGAGCAGTACGCAACACTGCTCAACATTACTCAGAATTGATGTTTGGTACTTAATATTAGTTTCATTGATTTTTATTTTCAAAACTTACTTTAATTCGCCGTAATTTTAAATACTTTATTATCATGTACTTGGTGGTAAAAGCAAAAACACCGTGACAAAATTGGTATATTTGTAAAACAAACATATTTAGGAGACTTAGGAATTCGCCAACAAGCAGCGCGGTACTTATACCCTCTGAGAGCTAAGAGAAAACCTGTGCCCAGAAATACCTAGACTTTAAAATCAAGAATTTGTATTTTACACAAACGCAAAGAAGTTTTTAAAAGAGAAATCACGAGTTATAAGGCATGTATTTTGACTACTATCCAACATGGCCGTCTATTAATGTGCCAATGTTTGAATTAGGTAGCCACAAAATAAAACACTTATTTTAATAATATGCTTCGTCCACTACAAAATTGGAAACAATGTAGAAGGTTAAATAATTTCTTTGACGGGACATTTGAGACAAAAAATAAAATGTTCGGCTACAACTAGGCTACCGTGGGTATCGTTGATTTACGAGATATAAAATTTGGAGATATTTTAGCGGTGCAATTAAAATATTTAAAGAATCTCACGCAGTGGGTGGTAGGCGACAGTTCTCACAAGACTATTAAATATAATTTTTATTTGTTTTTCTGTTTTTTTTTTATCTTTTTAGGAGCGGCGAATTGTACTTTAGTTTTTTGTTACGACGATTTCGGTATTCTATGACATGGTTTATGTTACGCAATTTAGTACGGTGACAGTAATCTGTGCTGATTTAGAACGAATGTGAGTCGTTTCTATTTCGCAACCTTAGTATTTTTTGCAAATTGATACATAAACTGATGAATTTGTTTTTGATAGATACTTCTTCCTTCTCATCAACCGGTAAATCTCCACAGCTGAACGAAGAAATCTTTTGTTAAAGGGAAGGATTGCCACGATCGCTACGTTTGGTAAGCACATTAGTTTTTTGCCCTTTCCCATAGAAACCTTTCATGACACCCATTGGAAGAATCGGTGTCATTGGATATGATATTATAATACTTTTAAAATTTATCTTCAAAAGCTGCCGCAAAAGTTATTTAAAAAATAAAATCGCGTCGACAAGTAAATTTTAGGACAATTGGTCGCAATTTTCGGGACACCTGACCATCGATAATTCGATTGGCAACTTTGTAAGAATATAATATAGACCAATAACGTGACATAGTATTGTATATGAAATATTTTATAATATAGTATTCTGAAAATTGGTGATACATATCACCAACAGTCCTAGTAAATTCGTAAATTTGTAATTGATTAGAAATTATAAAAGATTAGAAATACGTAATATAGATGTAAGTACAGCGTCTTTGATCTATGTTATCTAAAAATTATTCAAAGCTGTCAACTAAGAGATTAGCTGTCGCAGGAGAAATAATAATCCCGGAAGTTTACACCAAAAACACATTCACTCTGCCGCCATAACCTACCCTTGCCCGTGTGACTTTCATGCGGAAACGAATTACAATATGATGCAGTTCAGACTCACGTTGACATTTCAAGAATTTTTGCCCATATGTTGATTCTAGATGATATTCATAATCAGGACCCGCGGCGTACTAACCAGATACTGTAATCACAAAGCCACATTTATACGTGGTAGAGCCACGCTTGCGACTATATTATGTTTGTAGCATGAATGGATCGGCTCGTCCGGAGAAGGATCACGCTGTCACAGAATACCAGCGTAAAATAGCAGCTTAATACTGCTGTGTTTCGTACGGTGAGTGTAGAGATCCAGATACCCTTTTTTACTGGAAACGAGGCATTTCATCTTAGTCCTCAGGGGTGACAACACATCTGAGTTTCGATTCTTAATTGAGGATAATTTTAGAGGTCTATGGGTCACAGCATCCACTTACCATTGCGTGGACTGTGTGCTTGTTTGTCACCCTTATTGAGAGATAAAGTAGAGCAAAAATGTCAAAGTTATAGCCCCGTATAATAAGTAACGGTCATTGAACGTATCCCAATAAAACCTTTAAGCGAATTCTACGGTTGGGCCTTCTAGAAGGCGAAGGAGGCATTCCTTGTATTTTTAAGTGAAGTTGAGAACGGGAAAGGTTCGTCAATCTGTTTTAGTGAATATTAGAGAATTTCACACGGCCGTGAAATATTTCCGAGACATTTGGAGAAAAAATTATTGATCAGTTTATAATAACATACTATTATTATGACATACTTATAAAAATCAATAATCGCAAAATCGGAAAATGAATATGACTCATAATTTAAAAAAGCAAACTGCAAACAGACAATAAAATGGTAAATATTGCAAGAGGGTTAATATATAAAAGTTGACACAACAGCGAAAATTATGTATTTAAAACCATTTTTAATAAATTATAGCATAGAATGTATTACTAATTTTAACAGATTTATTGCAATTAATGGATTAGGACGCTCCTAAAATGTTCGCTGTGCATTCTCTTTAAAAATTTATTTTTATTTGAATGGCCAATATACTTTGCGGCAACATTAAAAATAACAGCTTATTATATCCCAGCAATTAATGGCTTTTTATTCAAAGAAGCAACCCTTTTGTGTCGAGTTTCATATTTCCATATATCATTGATATAACTAACCGATGATATCAGGCGCTCACATAACCGCAGGTAAAAATAATGTAATAAACGGTTTGGGAAATGCACTGTCAGCATGATCCAAGCTGTTTAGTAAAATCAAACTTTTTCAACTGCGTACCTTTTAATAGTATTGTCGTCAACACTGTGATGAAACATCTTAGTGATTTCACAGCGTGAGACGGTGTGTTCACCGTTTGGAAGCTGCCACCCGCTTTGTTATGACATCAAAATTACCATATAAAAATGATTTTTAATCCTTTTGCTCCTAACCGGAGCTTGCGTGGACGTAAAGGATGCGACGCGATTTGTTTATAGCCGCATGAATGGGAACATTGTGCGTGTATACAGTGATTAGTTACGTCGTTGAAAGCGCTGGTTAGTCCAGCATTAGCAATGTGGCGCATTGATTTAATAAATTCTATTTGAACAAGCTCCTTGTAGTTACAGAGTTATCTATTGCCATAATTTCCGAGGCGTTAAAATGAAAGTGGCGAATGTCGGCGTTCAGCGAGAACAATTTAATTGAATAAAATTAGCCAATAAAGTTCGCATGTCGAAGCTTGCTACAATGGAATACCGCCTTCAGAGGCTGTCGATCGTAAAACAGCCTTATTTAGCTGAAGCCCCTTTGGGAATTCACATTAAGTAGTGTCGATATACACCTGGGAACGTTTACATGTGTTCACGCCTAAGAAAGCAAAACCACATCCTACAATTTTTTTGACGTGCATTGTTAAACTTTGAGTGAAAAGATAATAAATATTAAAAAAAATTAATACGACCCACAAGGTCTACCCTTCAAATTTTCTAGTAGAAAGTGCCATATATATGTTGTATGGTCACGCTGCAGCTATATTATGATTGTAGAACGAATGAGTCGGCTCGACCAGGGAAGGACCACGCTTTCACAGAATACCAGCGTAAAATAGCAGCTTAAGACTGCTGTGTTTCGTATGGTGAGTGTAGAGATCCTGAGACTCTTTTTTAGTGGAAATAAGGCTCTAATAATATCTTAGATTTCTAGATTTCTTCTATCTTAGATCAATAATATCTTAGTCCTCAGAAGCGACAACTCATCCGCGTTTCGATTCTTAATCGAGGACAAATGATGATAAATGAGATGTTAGATGCTTGTGATCCAAAGCATCCACTTACCATTAGGTGAAGTGAGGTGATCGTTTTTTAGCCTAATAAAAAAACATAATAGGAAATCTAGATTATGAAATGGGAAAATAAGAATACTTACTATGATTATTTTACAAATGTTAATATTGCTCTGACTATATTTAGAACACCCAAGAGTGTATAATTAAACTTTTATAATAAAAAGTAAGACTCGGTGCAAGGATAAAGTGTATGAAGAATTAAGGCTTCGACTTTTTTAGGTCTTTGAAGTCGCCTTTTAATTTTATTAAAAGTTAATTTTTTCTTAGAAACTATATAAGTGAACCAAAGTACATATACAAGCACAAAGTATATACACAAGCACAAGATAGCCCTTTAATATAACTTATTTAATAAAAGTTTTTAATAATCAATCATTAAAATGGTTTAAAAATGACAAAGATAATAAAGATATCGCGTAACATTTATTTCATTTCACGTTGTATTCACATAACAGTCGAATTGAGAATCTTGTTGTTTTTAGAATTTGGCTTAACACTTACTTTACCCACCACTTACCTAACTTAACAGGTTGTGAATAGTAAAATTCTGTTAGTTGACATTTCTTCGGTAAGTTTAGTCGTAACATAAAGCTGCTGGATCAATTTAAACAAAACTCAACCATTTCCGAATTTCATAATTGTGCATCGAATAAAACAAGTTCAAAGTCGATATTGAGGTGTATGAAATTACATACACATACATACATATACAGTACACATACATATACAGTACTCCTCCAGAGTCCTCGAAACTTGGAGATTTATCCGCCTTTAGACTTTTTAAAATCAGATTCATTACAATAACTTCTTACAGGCTGGACAATCGGGATTCGATTGCAATATAATTCTGTGGCCAAAAATTCCCTCAACTTTTAAATAAAAAGAAAAGAGACCCGTTGTCTCAAATTGACAATTAAGGGTGCTTGTCGAGACAACACGAGTGTGCCCTGCGGGAGAGCTGTTCCCAAATGAACATTAAAGTCTTAATCAAAGTCCAGTTTTATTCTGCACTTTGAGTAGCTGCGTTCTCGAAAAAGTCAATAAAACATATCTGCAGCAAAAACACTACTAAATGTTGAAATTTACTGCTGCCAGCAATTCGTGATTATCATATATTATTAAAATTATATTATTTTCATAAACTGATAATTTTAAATTTTTTTAATAGAATTTTTTATATATCATATATAGATGAAAAAATCTGTTTTGATAATAAACTTAGTAAAAAACTTTATATGTCGAAGCTTACCAAAATACAATACTGCATTCAGAGCTTGCATAACATAAACATATAAAGTTGTGTCCTTAAGATATCTGAAGGAGGTCATATACTGGTATATGAAAACTATTTTAATTCATTCTATTTTCTATTTTGAATAAAAGAGCAAGCCCGCCAGTAGGAGTTTCTTCTGTTCATTAATATAATCAGGCACTACTTTGCGGTAATCCATTGCATTATATACATTATAATAAAACAAAACGATGTGTCTTAGCTAATTTGAAGTGCAGGTCCCGCACTCTCTCAATTGCGTACACTATCCCCGTCGCTACTAATCCCAGCACCACTACACTAGGAAAGACCCACTACCGTCAATAATATGATGTTTCGTTTATAGGCGAAACACGTGTCAAATTAGTGGTGCTGTGACTAGTGGTGACAGGAATAGAGCACGCAATTGACGGAAGGCGGGATTTGCTCCTTTGACTAGGTAAGACACATTATTTTATTTTATTACGTGGATCTTAGTTAATACATTTTTGACATCTTTAATTTCCTTTCAAACAACTTCCAAAAAAGAAGGAGATTCTCAATTCAACTGTATTTTCTTATGTGTGTTACCTCAGAACCGATCTAGGTGAATCGATTTTTATATTTTTTTTTGTTGAAAGCTTGTGATTCTCATGTGGTCCCATTTAAATTTGATCAATATCTGACCATGAGCTTTTGAGTTATCCTTAATAATGCGTATTTAATTGACTTCGACTACATCGATGGTGGTATCATTTTATTTATATTGAAGTCTATAGCACAAAATTTTTAATTTTACGACTTATGCGTCGTTAATATTTTTAACATACACACATAAACTGTACTTGGACGAATGTTCAATTTTTTGCAAGGTATAAAATACTTGTTTCGTATCGGAATAACGCAACCAACCGCTTAACCACTTTCTTAAGTAGCCAATTAAATATTTTACTATAAACATTATAAAATAACTTAAAACAGACTCGATTTACCATAATGCCCTCCTCTCCATACATTACTGTAAACTATTTCTGAACATACGCCTCCTCAATGAATGCCATAAAATAAGATCCTGAGACACTCACATCGATTGTCTGTTCTTCGTGCTATGTATATGGCCGGCCCATGATGTAATAATGGTGTGAGTTATGAGTTTCACTCGTTGCATATATTAATATATCCATCTATGCATTATAACCTATAAAAATCCACTGCTGAAATAGCTCTCCCCCATAGATTGCCCCATAGGGGGGAATTTGCAGCCACATTGTTTTTAATTTTTTTAAGTTTTTATCAGATGCTGCTACCTATCGCGTGTTTAAATTTCCCCTGTTGCCTCTTGCGACATCGACGGTACGGTATGGGGTATTTGATATTCTTACACTACCACTACATAGTATTTAGTAATATATTTCTGTGCTTAGAAAGCAATATATGGAATTTTCTCAACACAAAATCTTCTGTCAATATCCAAATAAAAACAAAAAAATGTAGTTGAACGAATAAAGGTAGAAAGTGAAGCTTTAAAATCCAACTGCGAAAAGAATTTTGCTATTAGGTAGGATTTCTGTTTGCGTGACAAATGTTGGCCGGGCCTTTGTCGGCGACTGTAATGAGACGCCTGGAGACGCCACGCAGGCGGGAGACAAATTTAACACATAAATAACTTAATGATATTGTGTAGATTTGCATACTTAATTTAGTACCTTCGTTACTTACCAATATTATAATTCATAAGGAGTGTGTTTGATAGGCTCCTTACGCGTACAAATATCGGCGTTTTAAAGGCACTATCATATGTTATCATTATTACACGCTTTATAATAATTAGCCCGACCTACACGTATCCATGTACGAAAATAATGGGATTTCACTTTTTTTTTTTTTTATAGAATAGGGTGACGAACACACAGTCCACCTGATGGTAAGTGGTTACTGTGGCCCATAGACATCTACATTTATCCTAGATTACGAATCAAAATGCAGATACGTTGTCACCCGTGAGGACTAAGATGGAATGCCTCGTTTCCAGTAAAAAGGGTCTCGGGTTCCCTACACTCAACACACGAAGCGCAGCAGCACTAAGCTACTATTTCACGCTGGTATTCTGTGAGAGCGTGGTCCTTCCCCGTTCGAGTCGACCCATTCGTGCTACAACTATACTACTAATATAACTGTAGCATGGCTCTACCACGTATCAAACTTACTTACTGCTAGATATCTAGATACTCTAAGGTTTTGCAGATGTATTAAGAACTTTGTAGGTACTCTATCAATAGGATAATTCATTATCAATGCAAAGCCTTTCTTCGTTGACAATCGCTTACTAGAATTAAGTATTGATTGTAGTTACTAAAAAGAGACGACCAATTTTCAGTATTTCTTAAATTGAAGTCGACTTTTATGAGTAAGATAATTAACACGTAATATTACATTATTTCTGGGTTTAAAATTTGTGTGACACAGTTTTCTTAATCGTATTCAAATTTATTCCAACGAGCAGAATTAATACTAAATTTTATTAGATAACACAGTAAACAAAGATCCTCAAAATGCAAAAAGGAGAAGAGGAAAGCGAAAGGAGTAATTGTAAATAAAAGGGGAATAAATTATCTATTACTGTAGTCTTTTTCAAGCTATGGTAGCTCGTTCGCCGTACCTAAACAGTACGCGAGTAACCAAAGTTCGTTCCCCACCCGCACCGATGAAATTGTTAATTGTAATACTAAGTGATTTACCTTGTTGTATGTAACTTGCTGTGCTTGTACAATCAAAAAATCATTGGTGCAGGCGGGACTCGAACGGTTGCTCGCGTGCTTGATATTTACAGCGACCGCTAAGCATCTGAGCTACCACGGCTCCCAATTGGTAGCTCAGATGGTTAGCACTCGCTGTAAATTTCACAGTTGGATCTTGTAAGTGAATAATCCGAGATCCTTATGCAGAATTCTCGTCAGGCTAATGCGGCTAATGTTCAGTTGCTGAGATCTGTGGCGAGTTGAAGTTCCAGGATTTTGGTGCACGCTTTCGACAACAGCAGCAATATTCTCTGCTTAGCGCACAGGACTAACACTAGGAGAAGTTGTGTTATTAACTAACGTGCCAATTTCATTGTTGCCGGTGGGGATTGAACCCGGATTGCTAGCATACTATGAAATTTGCAGCCAGCGCTATGCCACTGAGTTACTACAGCTTAGCAGAGAGCCGTGGTAGCTCAGATGATTAACGATCACTTTAAATATAACAGAACGCGAGTAATCCGGGTTCGATCCCCGCCGGCACCAAATGAAATTGTTAATTGCAATGTTAAGTGCTGATTTACCACGTACTCGGCGGTATTTCTTAAATTGTATGTGTGAAGTTCGCCAACACGCATTGGGGCAGCGCGGCGGACACTTCCTTGCCCTAAAACCCTCTCAGAAATGAGGGGAGGCCTGTGCCCAGCAGTGGGACGTAAATAGGCTGCAACTTACTACAGCTCAGTAGCTTTGTGAAAATTACTTTAATGTTCTTAGTTCTTTGTAGTCAGCTTTACTTTTTATTAAAAGTCTGATTTATGACTTTTACCGTTTTTCAAAGTTACTTGCTGCAGTTAATTATACCGCAATCATCACATTTCAATCTGCAATAAAATATCACATTTCGCCAGCAACACTTCTTGAATGACCACCTCACTGTGATTAATAATCGGTTTGCTGTCGAACGTCTGTGTTTTGTGTAAGATGACACACTAATTTTCGGACGGATGTGTTTGGTAATACTTTATGGGAAGACGCTGGCTGGAGGCTACTGAGTGCTTATTTACTTAACGACTGTTTATGAAACTCTAATTATTTCAAGCGCTGACGTGAGCACGGGAGCGTGCCACACAAGCGGTAGCCATGTATCGACCAATCCAATCACGTATGCAAATGTAAGGTAGCGAGAATTACAAAGACCGTATTAATTTTGAGCACTTAAAATTTAAATATTATTGGCCTGTTTACAGTTAAAAAAATTTACTGTTGGTTACGTTCTAGATATTAGACACATAGTAGTGGTCCTTCACTGCTGGCCGTATGAGGACGCTCAAGGTCGCTCAACGAGCTACGGAGAGGGCTATGCTCGGAGTTTCTCTGCGTGATAGACTCAGAAATGAGGATATCCGCAGTAAAACCAGAGTGACCGACAAAGCCCAACGGATTAGTAAGCTGAAGTGGCAATGGGCCAGCCATATAGCTCGAAGAACCGATAACCGATGGGGAAGAAAGGTTCTCGAGTGGCAGCCTCGTACCGGTAGGCGTATTGTAGGGCGACCCCCCACTAGATGGAGTGACGACCTGGTAAGACATGCAGGAAGTCGATGGATGCAGGTGGCTCAGGACCGTGCTTTGTGGCGTTACTTGGGGGAGGCCTATGTTCAGCAGTGGACTTGTGAAGGGCTGTAATGATGATAATGATGATGAGTAGTGATTTAACGGCTCCGTGATGCCGGCTATATTATGGTGTGCTATAAGAATGGATCGGCTTGACCGGCGTAGGGCCACGCTCTTACAAAATATACCGGCTTATTGCTGCTGTGTGTTATATGGTGAGTGTAGAGAACCGGAGACCCGTTTACTGGAAACGAGTCATTCCATCTCGGTCTTCAGGGGTGATTGATTCTTCATTGAAGATAAATGTAGATGTCTATGGGGCACAGGATCCACTTACCATCAGGTACACTGTGTGCGCCTTTGTTACCCTTACTCTATAAAAAACAACAAGAAATCACACGATCCACATATACGTAGACAATCCACCACTACATAGGCTTTTTCGATACTAAAGAAGAGAGAATCTTCGTCTCGCACATTTGAAGCTGCGTCCCGTCATCGCTCTAGGGTTTCATAGATATGAGATAGTTATTAATAGCTCCATCGTAGGAGACAATAGTTTTAAGTCTTTTCTTAAGTTGTTTTTGATTGAATCTACAGGATGAGATGAGATGGTGGTTTATTTTCTGCCCTTACCATATGGCCAAGTAAACGCACATCCATATTTTTTTAGAAGAATTAGAGAGAGAGAGAGAAAAGAAGATCGTTGCTAATAAAATTAAATTTTATATATTCCTTGCATTATCCGATGATATATTGTTATCGAAAACTATTTTTTTCGCAACGGTGTTAGCAGGTTGTTAACAACTTAGCGACTGCTCATTATTTTCTAAACAAACTGCGATAAGAAGATCAAACAGGCTTGAAGATATTCGGGTCGCTTTTTGAGTTTTAGCAAAGAGAGAAATCTGAGGTTGTTTTTGTTTTTCATCTGTTTTTGCTTCGATATCGCACAGGTTTCTACCACCCGTGTTCTAATAAACACTTATCGGAACTTGATCTTCGGGAGCAAAGAATTATGGCATATTTATACAATTTATTGCAGTACGGGAAGCGAAGATAAGTCTCTAGCTTCAAGATAACGTTTCTTGTCTCTCATGTTACCGATTTTTTTTATTATATTTATTCTATAAATTGAATTTTTTACTGTTTAACAATATTCTTATTAGTAAACTAATCCCAAGTATTCTTATAAGGCAACATAATTTGTTTTTACGCAACAATTCCTATATTTAAAATTATTAAGACGTTAAATTTACATACTTAATGAGATATAATGAATGGTATATCACGAATAATAACATAATTAATGCTATTAGATGCATACGAATTGTTTGATTGACTTGATTGTATCATTTTTCTGTCTATGGGTCATGTTATACTTTTATCTTTTTTTTATAAGGACGTCATTCCTTGACAAATTTTGAATGATAATTCAAGCGCAAGGAACGTCAGCAAAAACTTATAAAATAAATAATGTTAAGTCAATCAAAATGCCTTTAAGAATAAACTCTAAGTAAGTGGAGTTTTAGCTGCTATCTGAAGAATGGGTGTCGATTAATTAGCAACCTACGGTTAAAAACGTTTAATTTATAGAACAATTGATCCCGCAGTTTTATTTATATTTTAAGTGTTTTCCATAAATTTAAATTGATGCTAAATATTTCGATTTATTTCTTTTTTTTTTTTGCATATGATTCCTTTTTTCCATGTTGTGGTGCATGCTTAACCTGGGATAAACGCATTTCGTTTTTCGTTCTTTCTAAAATGTATATGGTAAATTTGAACTTTAAATTTGAATACTACTCAATTTTTTTGATGTTCCTTAACGCTTTCACATTTTCCCTAAAAAAGTTATGTTATAAAAATACGTTAAAACACATGAATAATGTCTATGTTTTAACAGTATATGGTAACTAAGTTGAAACTTAATCATGTGTTCTAAATAAGGTCTAAGAAAAAGTATGATACAAATAGATAGGTACCTGAGTGCGAGGTGATTCCAGAAGTGATTCGTAAGGAACATTAAGAAGTTATAAATTATAAAGTGTATGTTTAAAAAAATACAAAGTTTTGCTTTTCGTGATAAAAACTCTTGATTAGATTAAAGTATCCATAACATTTTAAAAGTGTAATATGATCTGTTTTGTCGACCGTAAGAGGGTGAGCGCTCTTTGACATCTTAATCCAATCAGCAAAATTAGTTATTAGATTTCATATGTGGCTGTTCTTTCATAAATTATTAACTAATCGTTGGTTCTTAAGCACGTTGTCTAGACCATTAACATTTGATAAAATAGGGTAGGTCAGAAACTGTTTACATAAATTTTGACTGTGATTTCTATTATTTTTGTGAATTCTTTTCTAATAGCCGAAAAATATATCTTTATATAATTAGACACTTTTGATTTTAATTTATGTAACAATAAACTATGTTATTATTTTTGTAAATTCTTTTCTAATAGGCGAAAAATATATCGTTATGTAATTAGACACTATTGATTTTAATTTATGTAACAATAAATTATGTTGGGTAATTAGTTTGTTTATCACGTAAAAGGAATGCTTTTTAAACACAGTCCTCATTAAGGATGTTAAAAATTTACTTGATGAGAACCGCGTAATAAAATAAAATGATGTGTCTTACTTAGTTTGGAGAGCACCTCCCGCCCTCCCTCAATTGCGGGCACTATCCACGTCACCACTGATCCATGTTACACTATTCCTAATACACTTATCCCCAATAACACTACGCCAGGAATTACAATAGGATTTTATTTTATAACGTGGATCTTAACAATTTAATTTTTAACGTCTTTAATATAATGGATTTTAGCAAAGTAACGCCTGACTCTGTACTCTAGTTGGTTCTATTAATTATCTAACAGACTATATTATTTATTTATTTATTTAAACTTCATACAATATGATGTATAGGCCGACTTAATGCCTAAAGCATTCTCTACCAGTCAACTTTTGGGTGATGCAGAGATAAAAATATGAAGTAGGTGTGTGAAACGCTGAACGACAAGAACGTAAATCAAAGCACGCAAAGGCAGTGCGGTGGTCTTTTTCAAATCCTTTCTCTCTCTGAATTTAGAAAAGCAAATCACTGCTCTCAGAATTTTGAAAAGGCTATCTGGAATAGGCGTAAGTAGGCAGTTCAATTATTTTATATCAGGCTATGTACTCATTCTGCCAAGAAATAAACTTAGTATCGTAGTGTCTGTAATTTGGAATTGCAGAATACCAACGATTGAATTTTTCACAATTTTTAAACAAATTAGTTTCTCCTTTTCAATTGTAGGTTCACTACCTTGATAAAGTGACTCTTATTTTATATTTTAATATTGGGAATTATTCTATAGACAAGATCGAGAATATCTCGTTAAAAACGATGACATGCTTTCTTCAACAAATACAAGTCATAAGATTTAAATAAATATTTACCGCTATGTTTTATGGTAAGTAACGTCTTGGAATTCAGTTATGTAGCTTAGAACTTATAAGTTATCATTTTTAGCGGTGAGTAGGGTGTCTTTTTCGTAAATTAGCGCCGTTAAAGAATCCATTACTCCATATTGGATCGACATTCCCCGTGTGTGTCGTAGGGTTAACTTCAAATAATAAAAAAAACTGCGTTTGCCAATCCTCCTCCTCCTCCACATATCCCAATAATTTACGTGGTAGAGCCATACTGCAGTTACATTAGTAGTATAGTTGTAGCATGAATGGGTCGGCTCAACCGGGGAAGGACCACGCCCTCACAGAATACCAGCGTCTAATAGTAGCTTAACGCTGATGTATTTCGTATAATGAGTGTAGAGAACCGGAGACCCTTCTAACGAGGCATTCCATCTAATTCCTCACGGGTGACAACGCATCTGCATTTTGATTCGTAATCGAGGATAGATGTAGATGTCTATGGGCCACAGCAACCACTTACCATCAGGTGGACTGTATGCTCGTTCGTCCTCTATCGTATAAAAAATTACCTCGTAAGCCCTCTTATTTGCTATAGACAATATAGTGTTGGTAACCACAGTTTTTTCTACTAATTATTAGGAAGACACTGTCTCCCATCTCATGCTTTGTTTCCGCGTCGCTTTCTACGACACCCATGCGGCGTTATGGGGTAGTGGATATTCTTACACTGTCACTGCACGGTTTGGTTTGATGTAGTTGTCAGGATTGCTCAGTGGGTTTTCGATCGCAAAATCAAATCGTTAACGCTCTCACACGTTGAGCCGCTTACCTCGCCGAACTCTATATTTTACATCTGACGTATACAAGACGGATAAAACTCCATATATTAAAGGGTATTAATTTAAAGCAGTAAGTAAACACGACTTTCTTACAAAACTGCGAATGTAACCTGCAAATAACCGCGTTTATAAACTTTGAAATTTATTGAACACGTTTTCTTAATCCTAGTCCTGTATAAGAAAAATAAATTTAGTTTATTTGTAATCATAAGGATTTAAGAAGAAGGATATTCGAAATAGTCATCTAATGGAGTTCGTTTAGTTCACTTTCCTTTTTTGGTACTAGCTGATGTTTTTCAACACCAAATGACTACTTAATAGAGATAAAGAGACTATAATGACACAAGTATACGAATGATCATGGCTCAGACACCATCAAAATAAAGCTATTATTAATACATACTTTATGCTGACCGACTCGTTATCTGACCCGAGAATCCTTTCAATCCATCCACTATATTGTTTTTGAGCGTCTTTTTTGTGTTGATATCAATATTTTTTTTGATTCGAATAACGATAAAATAGTGATTTGTTCGGAACAGATATCGAGTGACCGGGATGCCTTTAGGCCTCTTATGATCCGTTTATCATTTGGCGGCAACATTTCTTTTGTATGTTAATATATATTATTGTAGTTTAGAACAGGTTTTTACTTTTAAGTTGGAGTAATAGTGAAGTAGGAACACATTGAACATTATAAATATCAGCATTCAGCAATAAGACATTTTTAAATCCTCGTGGGAGAATTTTTGGGTACCCTTAATAAATCGTTATCAAATTCAAATTGCATAAAATGAGACATAATTCCTTTAAAGGGAACAATAGAAAGTTCATTCATTAGACTTACTTAGACTTGATCTGACTTTAATGTGTCTTTAATAAACTTGTTATCTCTGAATGCATCGTACATTATTCATTTCAGTTTTTTTTTATAAATTGTATCGTACCGACATAAAGAGTTCCAACAAAATGAGATTTTGTACTAAGTAGGTCATTAAATTTCAAGGTATTTATAGGTGACAGTTCAGGCATTAAGTCGTACCGCGATGATTTTATTTTTAAAATTTAAAATATCGAGGCATTTAATTTTAGAGTCTTTTAGATTTACTTCATGATGCATTATTAAAAAAAATATTTAAAGAGATTTTCTGGCTATTCTTACATTTTACCTTGACTTTAGTTTTGTCTTGTGAGGGAAGAAGCGTAAATAAATGTATTTTATTATGGGGTTGATTTTGATTGATTATTTTTTCCACTGTGCATGTCTAATTAACAGTAATAGTGTAAGAATATCCACCACTTTATATCAACCCGTGGGTGTCGTAAGAGGCCACAGGGAGAAATGAAACAGAAGAAGGGCAGCAGGAAATTCCTGGTAAGAATTCAAAATAATATAAATGCTGGTATTACCTACCAGCCGTGGTAGCTCAGATGGTTAACGCTCGCTGTAATTATAACAGAACGTGAGTAACCCGGTTTCGATCCCCGCCGGAACCAATGAAATTGTTAATTGCAATTTTAAGTGCTGATTTACCACGTGCTCGGCGGTGAAGGAAAACATCGTGAGGAAACCTGCATGTCTGAGGAATAAGAAAAAAAAATATTTCGAAGACATGTGAAGTTCGCCAACACGCATTGGGGCAGCGCGGCGGACTCTTCCTTTCCGTAAAACCCTCTCAGAAATGAGGGGAGGCCTGTGCCCAGCAGTGGGACGTATAAAGGCTGTAACTTTTACCCACATGCCTGCTAAGCGTATCAACTCTAGCAAATAACCACCTATGAGGCATTCTATGGGAAAGATGTGGACTACTTTTTAATCATCATATAGATAGACGTTATTTATCAAATAAATTTTAATCTGCATATAAAAGTAAAACTGTAATTTGAAATTTGTTTGTATTTATTTTATGAATATTTTCGTCTGTTGATTAAAAAATCAGGTCTTAGTTATTACATAGGCTATTGGTTGAATAGCAGCTTTTTTTCTAAACGAGCTAAAATTTAAAGAGCACGTTTAAAGCCCCCATCCCAACGGAGCGATTTTGATTTATTGTCAATTATCATTTAGTGATTGGCAAAAGAAGTCTTTCGCCAAACTTATTTTGATTAAATATCTCTACTATTAAATAAATAAAAAAAAACAATCCGTATCCTTTTGAGAACAGAGCTAAAATAGAAAAAAATATTTTATTTTTTATTTCACTACGTGGATGACTCCATTCCTGTCTAGTAGTTCTATTAGAACTCCACCTGGGTAGGAACCATCTTGTCTATTATTTTTTTTTATAGAAAAAAGGGGCAAACGTGCATACGATACACCTGATGACCGCCGCCCATTTACAACTACTGAAGTATCGTAATATGAATGTCGCTGTAACTACCAAAGTATCGTAATGTAAATGTAACTGCAACACCAGAGGCATTACAGGTGCGTTGTGGGCCTTTTAGAAAGGAGTAAGCTCTTTTCTTGAAGGTCTCTAGGTCGTATCGGTCCGGAAAAATCGCCGGTGGTAAACTATTTCACAGTGAGGTCGTACGCGGAAGAAAATTCCTAGTGAAACGTACAGTTTCGGACCGTCAAGCATCCAGATGGTGCGGATGATATCAGGGGTTTTGCCGCGATGTGCGTTCATGAAATTTAGCGGCTGGTATTAATCCAAATAATTCCTCAGAGCTCTCTCCGTGGTAGATGAAAAATAAAATGCGACGAGATGCAACATCTCCTCGCAGCGCCAGTTAAACGAGCCGATCGGAAAGCACTCGGTCGTCGACGATTCGAGCCGCCATTACATATTTTTGTCGCCAAATAGCAGTGTTTTTACAGCTGTGTTCTGTTTTGAATTTTGTGAATCACTGAATTCGTGTTTGTGTCTAAAAAAGCAAAAAGGCTAACTTAAACCAGGATGGGCAGCCAGCCAGGATTCCTGATACAAATTAATAATAATAGAAAACGGAAGTTACCTACTCACCTTGTCAATAAGGCAAATGGACTCCTCCACACCGTTTCCCTTAGCTGACATGGTGGGC
Organism: Parnassius smintheus behrii; assembly: GCA_036936625.1. Lineage (NCBI taxonomy): Eukaryota > Metazoa > Arthropoda > Insecta > Lepidoptera > Papilionidae > Parnassius > Parnassius smintheus. The sequence continues at coordinate 37,491,460 of JAUPFT010000003.1, read as the reverse complement.
CTCCCCATGGACTGCCTCATGAGGGACATCCCCATGAGGCAGTTCATTTAGGATGGCCTATGTTTGGCAGCGGACTGGTTATGATAAATGAACGTGTGGTGACGGCCCAATATTATTATTAATAATTAAATTCAATATAAAGGGGCGTCAAAAATAGTCTTAAAAGATATATATTAAGCAATTTAGTCAAATTAATAAACATAAAGTTAATATATTTCAGACATTATCCCAATAGCATAGTAAATTAAAGGCAAAATTATTGTTTTTTCGTAATAAATAAATTTATTTAAAAACTTGAAAAAAATATTTAAAATAAGATAAATAATAGAAATACAAGTCAAAAAATATTATAAAATTAAGTTAAATAACGTTTATAAGATACATAATTAGAAAATTTGTTAAAAATTGTTTAAGTCATGGGAGGTGTTCATGTATAAAAGAAAATTTTCCTAAGTTATTGAAGGAGTTCACGTATAAAAGAAATTTCCTAAGTTGTTGAAGGAGTTCACGTATAAAAGAAAATTTTCCTAAGTTATTGAAGGTGTTCATGTATAGATGTCTTGTATGGATGAGCTGCCGGAGATACATTCCTGCGGTTCTGCATATATATGGGGTGGTCGGGAGCCCGACTGCCTGAAGTACTGTAGCGCAGTGACTAGTCCTATATTGGGGACTTATGATGTTGAACTCAATGATACAAAAGCAATACTATAGAAGGTCTCCATGATGAATTTGCAATACAATAGTAGGGTCGTGGGTTCGAACGCTATATATGAATGACTTATGAAAGTAAGGTCTATGATTCAAAAGCAATACTATAGAAGGTCTCTGTGATTAATATGCATTACAATAGTAGGGTCGTGGGTTCGAACCCTATATATGAATGACTTATGAAAGTAAGGTCTATGATTCAAAAGCAATACTATAGAAGGTCTCTGTGATTAATATGCATTACAATAGTAGGGTCGTGGGTTCGAATCCTATATATGAATGACTTATGAAAGTAAGGTCTATGATTCAAAAGCAATACTATAGAAGGTCTCTATGATTAATATGCATTACAATAGTAGGGTCGTGGGTTCGAATCCTATATATGAATGACTTATGAAAGTAAGGTCTATGATACAAAAGCAATATTATAGGAGGTCTCCTTGATGCATAAGCATTGTATGGGGTGGTCGGGTGACTGACTGCTCCTAGTACTGTAGCAAAATGACTAGTCCTTATTAGGGACTTGAAAAGGAATATTATGGTGGCGTGTGTGCTGCTTCACGAGCAATTGGTCCGAGGTAAACTTGGACTCGCTAACCGATGTGTCTTAGATATATCATCTTAGTGCCGGTGGTAAGAGGGTTTGTTGTAGCAATACGGCTTTCCTGTGGACATCGCACACCCATACCGATTGTGGGCGGCGTAGTAGCGCATAGCGATGCGTCGTCTATATTTCGGATTGGGATGATGAGTGTGTTTGATAGCACTTTTAAGTGTAACAGGCATACTCAACTTCATGTCTTAGTGCATTAGCGCTATGATACGTGAAGTTTTGTCCACTGGCGTCTTAGTAGCGTGCTACTATGATACGTTGGTGCAGTTTTATATAACAACAATCTTAGTGCCGGTGGTAAGCGGGTTTGTTGTAGCAATACGGCTTTCCCGTGGACATCGCACACCCATACCGTTTGTGGGCGACGTCGTTGCGCATAGTGATGTGTCATCTATCTTTCGGATGGGGATGATGAGTGTGTTTGGTAGCACTTTTAAGTGTAACAGGCATACTCAGCTTCATGTCTTAGTGCATTAGCGCTATGATACGTGGAGTTTTGTTCATTGGCGTCTTAGTAGCGTGCTACTATGATACGTTGGTGATATTTTTTATATAACAACAATACTAACTTTGTTGCCAAAGTCGATAGGAGTCATGTGGGTGTGTTGTGAGGATGCGCCACCCGTATGATAGTTGCATTGATGCTTACTGCTACTGGCGGTATTGCGTCTTGTGATGGATCTACGGGTGTGCTGCGCCTGATTCGACGCTCTCTGTGGTTCTGGTCGATGGAGGTATACGGGTGGTGATGTCTGCTGGGATTTATGGGGGACCTTGGAATGGTGTAAGCCCGACGATAGTCGTATTGATGCTTGTTGCGTTCTGCAGCATTGCGTCTCTGCGAAGGTTGTATGGTGGGACGCTATTCTCAATGGCGCTCTCTGCGTCTTGGTTTGATTCACACCTAAGTATGCTTTGCCCAAGTCGGGTCGCCCTTCATTGCGGGGCTGCAGACTGTCTGCCCTCCACGATGTTTTATTTAACAACATAATATTATTTCTCTGTAACTTTCCCACCTTTGAATGATTGAAGGCAACTTGTTGGTGGGTGAGACAAACATGATCGAAAATGCATTTACTCAACGTCAGTGACACAAACCCTTTCTGATGGCGAATTATTAACCTTATAACTGCCTTTTGGCTATATCTGCCGTTATATTGGTTGGTGGAGCATATGTGTCGACCTCATGCGGGTGGTAGCTGGCGGGAGGATCTGAGGAGACTCTCAAGGCTGCGGCCGAAAGCCGCACAACGTGGGACCCCATTCCCTTGAGGTGAGCAGTAGTCTCATGACACGCTCTGCGGCTAGTAGCCGTGCTGATCATGCAATTGGTGGTGATGCCATACACTTACATCACGTCTGCAGGAGCGGCGGTCTGGCAGGTGGTGGCGCTCACGGAGGGTTTACGGCCAGTGTGCCTATTTGCCTAAACCGTGTGACGTACATTCACTGTGGCTGGATTCGTTCGTATTCTGTATGGCGTTTACACGCATTGACATGCGCGACTTCGGTCGATGTTTGTGCTTACGCACTAACAAGGGGCCAAGCCTCTTTTACTGGTTCGCCAGTTATTTTGCTGTGGACTACGGTCCAGTTCCCAAATTAGCGTTCCCTACGGGGGGAGTGCATCAAAATGGTTAGCACTCACCGTGCACGGCGTGTGTGGAGCCGTGTACCTCCCCTATATTTTTTTTAAATAAATGTAGGAGAGCGAAGCCCTTGTATCGGGTATTTTTGTATAAATATATTGTGAGCCTTTTCCAAGCGGGAAGGGATAAATAATAATAAATTAATAATGTCAACCTGATACAAGTGGAATAAAGACGTTTTATGTTCTTAACCTTTTTCGAGCTCTGTCTTCGTGAACGGGGTTCACTTAGCTTATAAGGCACTACCAACAGTTTTCAATTGCACTAGTGAATATTCATTCTTCCAAAAGACACCTAAAAGAACTAAGTTACTAAACAAACACAACGTAAATAAGGGTCCTAACTAAGACGATCACGCCAAAATATTAAAACGGCCTATTATTAAACCTTTAGAAAGATCATTTAGAAAGATCTAAATATATTTTATTAATCCTGGTCTCATATATATAATGTTATTGAAAAGGGGATATTTTTAATATTATAAAATTATTATATGGAGGGGGGGGGGGATCGTTACAGTGTGAACACGATGAACCCGAGACCTCGAGATCAGAAGTTGCGCTTACCGCCACTCTACTAAGGATGCAGTCAGGTTGTGTGGTGATTACAATAATAAATGCCGCTTCTAATAAAAATGCCAGCGTAAAATAGCAGCTTAATGGTGCTGTGTTTCGCATGGTGAGTGAAAAGAACTGGAGACCCTTTTTACTAGAAACAAGGTGTTCCACCTCAGTCCTCAAGGCTGCCAACGTATCGAAGAAGATAAATGTAGATGTCTATGGGTCTCAGCATCCACTTAACATAAGGTCTACTGTGTGCTCGTTTGTCACCCTTATACTATTAAAAAAATATTCGGCCAATTTTCAAGGTCCTCAGAATCCTTGTATTTCACGTCACTGATTGAGTGAAATGGAGGAGTAAACTCTCCCCCACTTAAGCAAAAGCTTACAAGTATTTATTTGTTTGATATTCAATGTGTTAAACGTGTTCCTTTTTGTTCCCATGTATGATTGATACTACATTTAAAGTGAACGGTTTTTAACGTTTTCATAATTCTATAACGATTTTGTGTGTATGGTATGGATAGAATATTGTGCATACAGTCGCGCTATATCTAATGCGCGATTACTAGCTTCCAGCAATATTCTTAAGCAGCCGTCGAAGTCTGTATGGAAGAACATCATAGCCTTAAAACTCTTTGTTGGACGTGATTGCCCTTACTACCTTCGCTCGCTTCTACGCCAGTTAAAACAGCGCGTGTAGTTATTTTTTCTAAATTAAAGGCTAGCTACGATCCTATCGGACGTGAGGCAATCTTGGTAAATAGCACTGGCTTAGAAAATGAATTAACAGTCACCTCTTGGAGAAAGAATTAAAGATAAAGTAATAAACGATTTTGACATCAAATGATTGATACTGCACCCGGTATAATTTCTTTGTGGATACCTTAAAAGGTTCGAGGGAAATTAATAGAGATGTTTGTTTTAGTGGACCGAGTGGTCGGTGTTAGTCGCCGCGGGCGATCAACGTATTCGAGCCTTTAATGAGGTGTCGGATTTGGTGTTTGATTCGCTGTAAGGGAGTCTGTTGACTGGATATCTGATGACTGATCTTATCTCGCTTAAACAAGTCCGCGGCTTTAAAATAATTGGCAGGACGACACTTTTCTTTCGAGCTATAAGGGACAATTTCTTTGCCTTGAAAGTTTTTTTAATAGAATAAGGGTGACAAACGATCACACGGTCTACCTGATGATAAGTGTTTGCTGCAACCCATAGACATCTACGTCAATCCGGGATTACAAATAAAAATGCAGATGCGTTGTCACCCATGAGGACTAAAATTGAATGCCTCGTTTCCAGTAAAAAGAGTATCCAGTTCTCTACACGCACCATACGAAGCGTGGTTCTTCCTCGGTAAAGCCGACCCATTCATGCTACAACTACACTACTAATATAGTTGCACTATAGCTCTACCACGTAAATAAGTGTAATTAGTTTTGTAATGTGCCTGATAACTTCAATCTTATATAACTAATTATAGTTTGACTATTTCCATTAGTACTAAAAAAAGAAAACTAAGGTAATTAAATTAGGTAAGGCCTATATACGTCAAATTCGGAACACATGCTTCGTCTAAATTCTGAGAGAGTTCTGAAGTCAAGTAACATACAAGGCCACCGCGCTGCTGCTGTGTGTATGTGTGACTTCACATATTCGCGAAATAATTTACTACTTAGATATGTAGGTTTCCCAACGATGTTATTCTTCTGAATAAATGGTGAATCAGCAGCTTAAATTGCATTTAACAATTACATTGGTGCCACCGGGGATCGACACTGGGTTACTCGCGTATTGTGAAATGTAAGGGCTTAGCCACGGCGATAGCGAAAATTCAGACTTCAAAATATTTACTGAACAAATCAATATTCCAATTTAAGAATAGAATAATATGTTACGGTTTTATTATTTACATAAAAGGAGAATATGTTACAATAATTTTTCGGCTAATAACTAACTGGAATTTAAAAAAAAAACTTTGAAGTATGTTTACTCTACGATAAGTTTGACAGTCAGTATAATACCATAAGGTTTTAATTATATTTAGATTTTGAGTGTGTAACCATCAATTATTAATTTTACATTTTAAAAATATAGGGTAATTATTTTTTTAAATTATAAATAATATATTAAATAATAAGAAATATATTAATTTTCTAATTTTGTCAATTATAATCTTTTAATCCTAGTAACAAACTAATAATAGAGGCAAAGAAATCGTGTTTAATTTCCAGTTTAAGTTCCAGTAAGTGTTCAACGTGTAGTGTATAGACACTTTAACTTTTTCCACTTCTGCATTTGGTGTGTCTTCGGCAGTCAATAAATAAATATTTATATTGTGTTAATGATAAAGAGCGTATTCGATATTGAGATATAATAGATAAGCTCAATACATTTCTCTCTTAAGTACAGCATTTAAATGTAGTCCATTTTGAGACTTATTAATGACTTGTTTCGAACTTTAACTGTCAGACAGTTGGACCAGTTTGTTTTAATACAAGAATTAATAATTTGAATTCCATGGCTGTCATTCTAAAAGCTAATCGAAATGGTTTGGCTGTTAAACATCTTATTAACGTTTAACACGAAGAATGTTGAAAGTGCTTGCATTAATTTTGATTAATATTGAGTTATGGTACTTTAGACGTTATAGCAAAAGCTAATCGATACGAACTTTCAGTAACCTCTCATATAACAATTTATCCATTCTGATAATCGAATGTCACCTTTGTAGACCCCGCCAAAGAGTGTAGTAATATTTAGAAGGGAAACTTAGAACCAAATAGTATACAATCCCTAAGTTTACTCAGAATCATAGATAGGAGTGCTCAGAACGATTATTTTTAAATGTTATTTACAAGAATTATACAACCGAAATTTTATGTCAACTGTAGTATCCAATGAACTTACTGTCCACCAGAAGATGGTAAGTGGCCTTCTTATTTTCACTAAGTTGATGATGGCTTTGAAAAAGATTTCTTAAAGAACTTTTCAACGATTACATGTATCCCTTCAAAACTATAATTACTGAATGTGTGTGTTGTAACAAGAACTTCCTAAACCGGAGAAAATACGTTAAAATGTATATAAGGTAAATTATTGGCTCAAAACAATGTAAGCATTAGGCGTAATAAGTTATTTTATAAAATAAAATATTTTATTTTATAAAATATTTTATTTTATAAAATATTTTATTTTATATAATATTTTATAAAATATTTTATTTTATAAAATATTTTATTTTATAAAATATTTTATTTTATAAAATAACTTATTACGCCTAATGCTTATATTGTTTTGAGCCAATAATTTACCGTATATACATTTTAACGTATTTTATTTTATAAAATATTTTATAAAATAACTTATTACGCCTAATGCTTACGTTGTTTTGAGCCAATAATTTACCTTATATACATTTTAACGTATTTCTCTGGTTTAGAAAGTTCTTGTTTAAAAAAATGTAAAGCGTGCTTAGTCCTTTCTGTAATTTTAGTTTTGAAGGGATACATGTAATCGTTGAAAAGTTCTTTAAGAAATCTTTTTCAAAGCCATAATCAACTTAGTGGAAATAAGAATAAAAATATATTTAAATGTGCTGTACAAGGCTTTTTTTAGTTTGTTAGCTAACTCTTTCTGCATGATAACAATTGTTTTTATTTGGTTGTAGGGTAGTAGGAAAATAAGTATTTGCTAAAGCTTGGACTGTGTCATACGTGGTAGAGCCATGCTGCAGCTATATTATAGATGTAGCACGAATCTCCATTTTGATCCTTAATTGAGGATAGGTGCGGATGCCTATGGGCCACAGCATCCACTTACCACTTAGTTGTCATAAAATAAATAACATATGCCTACCAAATAATTTTATAATTTTTTGACCTCTTTATATAATATTTTAAGAGATTTTTTGGCGCATACATATTATTATGTGCCACGACAACGTGTGACTTCTTTTTAATGACGTTGTCTGTAACCGCTTTATACTGTTCCTAATTGTAGTCCCGGTTGCAATGTTCCGGCAATTTGATGATAAACACCAAGACGTTCTGATGTATCATTCCAATCGCCGTCACGGTGTTTACGAATTAATTAGCTATCATTATGCAAATGTACCAGGCGAACACGTTGGTACGGACCTCTTACAAAGACGTCGCGCATTTTTACTTCACAAATTTTTGTAGGAGCAAGATGCTTCCGGTTATAAGTTTTGTTATGTATGAGGTATATATAAAAATTGTTTGAAATGATTTTTGTCTCGCAGAAATATTGAAAAAGTTTTATGTAATTCTGTCATTACATTATTTAATTACAATATATAATTATAATGGATTTGATAGAACAAAAATCCTCGTCAAAGAACATCGATTCCTACTGAGAATAACGGGTATGTTATTGAAATTAAAAACATATTAATTTCTATAGACAAGGAAGCTGGGTATAATCACCTGCTTGAGATCCTGTAATAAACAAAATTAAAACTAAAACCAAACAAACCCCTGCAAAACTTCAAGAGACTGTAAGCTCATTCTGCGTAGAATGGACCAAAAGTAATAACTACCTACTGTATAAGATGAATGTACTCCGGGTTAACTTTGACATCGGGACGTCAATCACTTTAGTACCCCCCGTGACCATAGGTGCTGCAAAGCACCCGAAACGAATGTAGACGAATACATATATCCCGGAAATCGAATATCCTTCACACCAATGAACAACCTGAATGAAATACAGATACGGATATCTATGCATATAAAATGCTTGGTCCTGGATGACTGACTGACGGATCAACGCACATCCTAAACTGCTGATCGTAGAGACCTGAAACTTGGAGGGTGTTTTCTTTGTATGACGTAGGCATCGAATAAGAAATAATTTCCCGAAATTTTACCTCTAAGGGGGTGAAAAAAGGGGGCAAAAATTTGTATGGGAGAAAGTGATTCCTTGGTCCAATCTACTTCAATTTTTGCATAAACATTCTTTAACAGAATGACAGACGTGTTTCGTATTTTAGTGAAACTCATAGTCTAAGGAAAAAAGAGGTAGAAACTTATTTTAGGGGTGATTTGCATCGAAGTTGATATCAATACTCCTTAGTGCTTTTGATTTAAATTACATTTTATTTTAACACATGTCTGAAAATTCAAAACGTTGATTGAACTCACATAAAAGCTTGATGCAATGCAATACTCTTTAAAATTGGAATGTCAAAATATAAAAGAATATTTGGATCGGATTAGAATTTGAAACTTCAATTTTATTTCTTCTTGGATTACTTAAACGAAAAACTTGCCTTATATCTTGATTTTCCTTCGAAAATTCCTTGGAAATCTCTTAAATTACCTACTAAGCGAATATTTGCGATTGTTGTATAATTTGTTAGGAAATTAATTTCCACTATTTTGTTAGTGTAAATATAGTTTTCTAGTTGTTTTAATATAGATATTTAAGTAGGCATCAGTTTGTCTTAGAAGTTTAATTTAGAGTGTATGGTTTTTTGCAAATTTTCTTATATTTATGAATTCGTCTGTACCTATTTTTAAAAATAGGAACAGAGTTATTTAACATCAAAGGAAAGTTAATAAACCTTACTATTGTACCAATAGTGGGAGATGGTGCACGCCTTTTTCGTGAGCTTTCTTTTTGTTGTATATGACACGAGAACGCTCAATGGACATTCGAAAAGAAATTGTGCGTCATGTGACACATAATTGGGATGAGCTTGCTGTTATGTCTTTTGACCGTCATGGCAACAATCATGGGACAAAAGAATAGTGTATATTAGATATGTTACAACACTCTACATATGGCAGTTTCTGCGAGTTAGTTGCAGCCGGTCAGAAAATTGCAACTCAAAGAAGCAAAAAAATATATAATTATAATGAAACTTTTAAACATCGTAAACATCCACGACCATCTCGAGACGGCGAGGCCGGCTCTGCTTTTTTTGACCGAGACACAGGTGTCCTATCCGGCTGATGCTTCGTATCTCTCCTACTCGGGGTACAAACTGGAACACTCCTTTGTGCCTCGGGCTGGAGTTTGCGTATACGTCAGAGAGGACATCTGTTCTCGACACCTCGGCAGTCTTGAAGTTTTGGACCTGTCCATTCTTTCGCTACGCGTAGACATCGACGACCATCCGCGCGTCTACGGGTGCCTCTATAGGTCCCATAGCGGTAATGCCGAAACAGACCAACTCTTCGACCACGTCTAAATGGCTACAGATTCTTTGCTACAGCAGCTCCCCTCCGCAGAAAATGTGATCCTCGACGATTTTAACGCCCACCATGGCGAGTGGCTTGGTTCACGTTTAACCGATTATGCGGAGAGATCTGTTCAGGATTTTGCCTTAGCATATGGTCTCATACAACTGGTTACTTCGCCTACGCGGATTCCAGATGTGGAATACCATACACCTTCCCTGTTGGACATTCTGCTGACCTCTCATCCGCACGGATATCAGATTTCCGTCGACGCCTCTTTAGCTTCCTTGGACCATTGTCTTGTCCGGTGTGTGGTGCCAGCCACTCACGCTGAAATCGCGGTTGCATTCTGCAGACTGCCGCCCTGTTTGGCAATAAAGGTCAGCGGATTGGGGTAGGATGCGGTCTTTCTTTGTATCCTACCCTTGGGGGCGGGTTTGCTACTCGCCGGACGATCCAAACGTTGTTGCTGATTCTGTCGCTGATGTGGTACTTCAGGGTATGGAACTTTTACTCCTACCTCTGTGGTGCCCATCGGAGGCAAATCTCAGCCATGGTTTGTTCGCTCCTGTAAAATAGCATCATGCTATAGGCAGGAGTGCTATCAAGAATGGGCTGACGCATCAACGCCCCGGTTTGTAAACACCAGCGCTCTAAAAAAGAAGTATAATTCCGCCTCCAAGTCCTTGAAAAGAGTCATTGCCAAGGCAAAGTCAGAGCACATAAGCAGAATTGGCGAGAAACTAGTTTACCTTCCTTCTGGAACTGTGCATTCTGGTCTCTCACGAAGGTTGTCTAGGGGAATTTCTGTCAGCCATCTCTTCCATCTCTGCACAAGGAGGACGACTCACTAGCCCATGCCGCAATGGAGAATATCGAACTGCTAGGCTCTTTCTTTGCGTCCAACTCGACTTTCGATGACGGGGGGAGTACGCCGCCGACCATCCTGCGCTGTGAGTGCTCCATGCCAGAGGTGCAGATTACACAGCGCAGGATTCGCAAAGCACTCCTCTCCCTGGATATCCACAAGTAGAGTGGGCCTGACGGTATCCCCCCAATTGTGTTGAGGGCGTGTGCTCCAGAGTTGGCACCGGTCTTAACGCGTCTTCTTTTCCGGTATTCCCACTCTCTAGGCGTAGTTCCAAAATCATGGAAGACGGCTTTCGTCCACTCGATTCCTAAAAAAGGCAACCGCTCAGACCCGTCCAGCTACAGGCCCATCGCCATCACCTCCTTGTTCTCCAAAACAATGAAATCCACTGTAAATTGCCCAGCTCATGAGGTACCTTGAGAATCACAAGCTGATTAGTGATCGCCAATACGGTTTCCGTCGTGGTTCCAACGCTGTTTCTTCTGTATATCAATGATATGTTGCAAACCTGTAATATTCATTGCTATGCAGATGACAGCACTGGTGATGCTCTGTACACCGGCCTTGCCAAAATTTCTCGCGAAAACATCTCCGAGTACCGGTAAAAACTTGCGTCTGAAGTCGAGTCTTTGCTGAACAAAGTCTCGGATTGTGGGCGACTAAATCTAGTCCAGTTTAACCATCAGAAGACACAAGTTTGCGGGTTAACCGCTAAAAAGAACCCCTTTGTCATATCTCTTCAGGTTCAAGGGGAAAAGGGGAGTGCCCTTTTTGACTCAGCCAGTATTGGAATGCTTGGCGTCGACATATCAAGTGACGTGCAGTTTCGTGGTCACTTGGAAGAGAAGGCCAAATGAGCTTCTAAAAAGCTTGGCGTGCTTAGCAGAGCGGGACAGTATTTCATGCCGGCACACCGTTTGTTACTTTACAAGGCGCAGGTTCGGCCGCACATGGAATAGTGTTCCCATCTCTGGGCTGGGGCTTCCCAGTACCAGCTCCTTCCACTTGACCGCATACAGCGCAGAGCGGCTCAAATCGTCGACAAACGAGTGCTTTCCGATCGGCTTGATTCACCGGCGCTGCGAATAGATGTTGCATCCCTTTGTGTATTTTATCGCATCTATCACGGGGAGTGCTGAGGAATTGTTCGGATTAATCCCAGCCTCCGAATTTCATGAACGCACTACGGGGCAAACCTCCCAATACCATCCACATAATCTGGATGCTTGGCGGTCTGTACATTTCACTAGGAGTTTTCTTCCGCGTACGACCTCTCTGCGGAATAATTTATCACCGTCGATTTTTCCGGACCGATATGACCTGGGGACCTTCAAGAAAAGAGCTTACTCCTTTTTAAAGGGCCGGCAAAGCACATGCAATTCCCCTGGTATTGCAGTTGTTCATGAGCTGCGGTAATCACTTAACATCAGGTGCACCGTATGCTCGTTTGCCCCTTCTTCTATAAAAAAAAACATGTAGCTAATTATTAGAAAAAACACTGCAAAGTTAGTTAAGTAGGCTGTCGTTGGTTATCAGCGGGAACACCTTAAAGTACATAATCGGGCTGCAAGTAAATATCAGCGCAAACACTTTGAAGTATTCAGAGTATCACAGTTAGGATATGAAGGACAGCGAGTTCAAAGACTTCTACAATCTTGGAATTCTAACGTCTTTTCTGGACTGAGTTACTAGAGTAGTAACATAGCGTACGATAGTGATCATACTGTTGTTCTGGGACCGATGAATATCGAATGCAAGTGGTGTAAAACTCTCAGGTACAAGGATGAATCTGTGGGAATGTGCTGCGATTTATTATTTTGGAAAGGTCCTGCTCGAACCCTTGCAAAAGCTTCCAGGTCTTCTTTACTGTTTGATAAAAAACCTCCACCCTGTGCATGATCATTTCATGTCTAACATACAGCATTATAATAGTTGTTTTTAAATGACCCCGTTTGGAGCTAAAACGATAATACAGGATGGTTTTATGCCTATATTCGAAGTGCAGGGTCAGGTGTATCATTTGTTTGGAAGTTTTCTTCCGCCACTCCAGAATGAACCACAGTTCTTACAGATATGTTTTGTTAGTGAGGACGATAGAGAAGGTCAATTGAGATGAAATAACTCCTTTATGTAAAACCTGGCTTGGTAAGGCAATTGAAAGAAATGCTACATACTCATAACGTATACGTAAGAGAGTTAAAGCTAGCCCTAAACAAAGTGTCTGCTACGCCAAATACATTTAAAGTTGTTATAAATGCTGAAAGAAAGCCTACAAACGGCCACAGTGGACGGTATAATAAACCTATGTCAAATAAAGTTGCTTTAGTTACTGTTGGGCAGCAATTTTATGAGCGGGATATTGTAATTGAGGGCCATGATAACATATTGTATCGAATAAGTGAAATTCATCGCTCATACGATGCATTAAAGTGTGGTTACTTTTTTTTCTTTTGCTACGGCGAGGATAGGTATTCCATTTCTATACCCCAGTGGATGCTGTGGCTCATAGACATCTGCATTTATCCTCGATTAAGAATCAACACGCAGATGTGTTGTCATCCTTGATAACTGAGATGGAATGCCTCGTTTCAAGTAAAAAGTGGTCTACGGATCTCTACACTCACCATACGAAACAAAGCAGTATTAAGCTGCTTTGTTTTTTCTTATGGTGAATTAAATTTTACGCTGGTATTTTGTGAGAGCATGGTCTTTCCTCGGTCGAGTCAAACTATTCGTGCTACAACCATAACGTACCTGCAGCGTGGCTCTACCACATATAAACGGGTATCACACCGTGTTATTATATATTATGTTTAATTATGTCATATAATATAGGATCTTCATTTGGAGTTGGCATCTCATGGCAGCATGGCTCTACCACGTATAAACTGGTAACAGATACTGCAATTTACATTTACGGGCTGATTAATAAGATGCCTCATTGATAATTGCTTTAATTTTGTTTCGTAAGCATTTGCATAATGCGCAGAAACTAACGGATCATAAGCGGCCATTTATACTTCCAATTCCTATTTGTATAACATATGTTCTTCTGTGTAAGTTAACAAAAATTGTTAATATTTAAATAAAATGTGCCTTGAACACTTTAAATGTAAAAAGAAAACGAAAACTTGCTTACGATTGATAGAAAGCGAACTTAAAAGACTTCAAGGTGTTCTCTATTAAAATTTCCATAGCATGCACGCTAACCATAAATTAATCTAAAAGCTCGCCTCAATCTCGAAGCTATCTCGTATGCATCGCAGCGGTCCGCTAAAACTCCTAGCTGCCGTGAAAAAAAACTTTAATAATTCCAATTAACCTTAATAATAGGCTCTGAGCACAGTGGAAAAGCAGTCCGATTAAAAAGACAAATTCCTTAACCACAACACTACAATAGCAGGTTGCAAGGGTTCCCGATCGTCCGAAGCTTGCACTTTATAAATAGATCAATGACCGGTAGCAACAACAGTCTCTATACTGAACTAAAGATATGATTAACAAAAAGTCGATACAAAATAAGCGATATTGCTATAAGTTAAGAGAGCTATGGGTGCAACATAACATTATATGGCGCCACGTATAAGCTTTTACAACTAAATCCTAGAAAATGTAAAAAGTTAAATAAAAAAGCTAAATATCTTTTTATTTTTCATGTAACATTATTTCATGTGTACGTAAATTATTAAATAATAAATAAATAAACAATGTTTGTCAATCAACAACTTCAGAAATTTTATTAAAAAAACCTGTATAAAGAGAATTGTTTTTTTTTTATTAGGATAGGGTGACAAACGAGCACACAATCCACCTGATGATAAGTGGTTGCTGTGGCCCACAGACATCTACATCTATCCTCGAAATGCAGATGCTTTGTCACCCGTGAGGACTAAGATGGAATGCCTCGTCTCCAGTAAAAAGGGTCTCCGGTTTTCTACACTCACCATCCGAAACAGAATAGCATTAAGCTATTATTTTACGCTGGTATTCTGTGAGAGCGTGGTCGTTCCTCGGTCGAGCCAACCCATTTGTGCTACAACTATACTACTAATATAACTGCATCATGGCTCTACCACGTAACTATAATATATTATAAGGGAAATAATAATAATAAGAATGAGGCGATTGCTACTATGCTGATTCTATTCATCATCATCATCATCATTACAGCCCTTCACAAGTCCACTGCTGAACATAGGCCTCCCCCAAGTAATGCCACAAAGCACGGTCCTGAGCCACCTGCATCCATCGACTTCCTGCATATCTTACCAGGTTGTCACTCCATCTAATGGGGGGTCGCCTTACACTACGCCTACCGGTACGAGGCTGCCACTCGAGAACCTTTCTTTCCCATCGGTTATCGGTTCTTCGAGCTATATGGCCGGCCCATTGCCACTTCAGCTTACTAATCCGTTGGGCTATGTCGGTCACTCTGGTTTTACTGCGGATATCCTCATTTCTGAGTCTATCACGCAGAGAAACTCCGAGCATAGCCCTCTCCATAGCTCGCTGAGCGACCTTGAGCGTCCTCATACGGCCAGCAGTGAAGGACCACGTCTCAGATCCGTAAGTCATCACTGGCAACACGCTCTGGTTGTACAATCTAGTTTTTAGAGATTGAGGTATACCTGACGAGAAGATATGTCGTAATTTCCCGAACGCTGCCCAGCCGAGTTGAATCCGTCGATTGACCTCTCGGTCGAAGTTGGACTTACCTAGTCGGACTATCTGTCCCAGGTAAACGTACTCGTCAACAACTTCGAGCATAGTGCTCCCAACAACTACCGGCATAGGTGTGACATGGACATTAAACATGATCTTTGTTTTGTCCACGTTTATCTTAAGACCTATCCGTTGGGAGACACCATTGAGGTCATTGAGCATAGTGCTTAAGTCCTCCAGCGATTCTGCCATAAGGACTATATCGTCGGCAAATCGAAGGTGAGTGATGTACTCGCCATTGATGTTAGTACCGTATCCTTTCCAGTCCAGTAGCTTGAAAACGTCTTCCAAAGCAGCGGTGAAGAGTTTCGGGGATATAACGTCACCCTTTCTTACACCTCTCTGCAGTTGGATAGGTATCGAGCTCTGGTTCTGTACTCGGATAGCCATCGTAGCCCTACTGTACAAACACTTCAGCACTTCGATATACCGACAGTCAACTTGGCACCGCTGAAGGGACTGCAGCACCGCCCATATTTCGACGGAATCAAAGGCTTTCTCATAGTCCACATACGCCAGGCAAAGTGGCAAATTGTACTCTTCAGTCTTCTGTACAATCTGCCGCAGGGTATGTATGTGGTCTATGGTACTGAAGCTTTTTCGGAAACCGGCTTGTTCGGGAGGCTGGAAGTCGTCGAGTCTGCGTGCGAGACGATTCGTAATGACTCTCGAAAACAGCACGTAGACGCGACTCAGAAGGGAAATCGGTCTGTAGTTCTTCAAGAGAGCGTTGTCGCCGTTCTTAAAGAACAAGACCACCGCACTTCTGCTCCACGCCTCTGGAGTAGTGCCACCATGGAGGACGGAATTGAAGAGCTTCTGAAGGACTTCAAGTACCGGTGTTCCACCCGCTTTTAGAAGCTCCGCTGTAATTCCATCCTCGCCTGGGGCCCTGCCGTTTTTAAGGTGCTGGAGAGCCATTCTAATCTCGCTTAGACTGACGTCCGGGATATCATCGGAATAGTGTCGGATAAGACTTGCTCTTGGATCGTTACTCACACTTGCGTGTGGCTCCAACGATGATGTGTACAGCTGTCCATAGAACCTCTCAATCTCACTCAAAATCTCAGGTGTCCCGGAAACGATGCTGCCACACTCAGTCTTCAACTTTGACAGTTGGCTCTTACGGGCAGACAGATCTCTGGCAAAGACTTTGGAGCCCTGGTTCCGCTCGATCGCTTCTTTAATACGAGCAGTATTAAAGTTGCGTAAGTCTCGCCGCATGCATTTGGAGATCTGTCTGTTCAGTTGCCTGTATGCTGTCAAATCTGTTGACGATTGCAGCCTCATCTCCCGTCTAACAGCCATGAGATTAAGAGTGTGATCGGAGAGTTTTTGTGTTCTTCTGCGGCGGGTCTTGCAGAACTTAGCTCCGACCGCATGGACAGTTTCCACGAGCTTGTCATTCATATCGTCCACTGCATTGCAATCTTGTAGGCACTGAAAGCGGTGATTCTATGCTGATTCTATTAAATTCATATAAATAATTGAACAAAATAATTGTGGGATTATATCTGTCTGAAAAATAATCCCGCTAAGTTTTTTGCAAATTATTTCTAGGAAGGAGGTATTCTCCGAACCAAATATTTTGTAATAATTTATTTTTATAATAATTGTTTATCACTGAACTGCTTTAAGCGGCAGGCTTAATTTTGCCAATTTTTTTGTGTATGACATGATGGTTTAGTGCAGAAATCACCCATGCGAAGCCAGATTGGATCGCTAGGTGTTGAATAAAAATTCTATTCTATACTAAGCTGATTTCAAATTAGTCGTTTACATGTATTTTACTATAGATTGACGGCGTTTCGCTAGGTAGATAATGTGTAATATTAGCATAAGATGTCGTTTTCATACCAGTATGTCCAGGGCTTAATAAAATAAGGTAGATGCTGATCTGGCACGTGGCCCATGGAACGACAAGTTATTGCCCACTCACTGCAGTTCTTTGCGTTCTTTAATTCAGTTTATTGATTCGGGGCTCCTTTTAAATTCTACGCATTTTGCGTTTTCTGAATACTAATTAAATAGTAAATAAATTTAATTAGCGTTAATGAGGCAACGTGGCGATACAATCAGTCAAATTTATTGTACAGATTTGTATCATAGAACTTTGTCAATAGATTTAAGCTTCCAGTTACATTTTTAATTCTACTTAGTGTAAATATATATCTTGTTTTTGAGTTCTGCGATGTAAAAGAAAAGTAGATAATTTTAGTGGGACAGCCCTATACATGTCTCACTGCTAAACACAGGCCCCCGCTTATTTCTAATGAAATTATGGAATAACTAGATGTTCCCCGCGACTTCATGCGCACAATTTAACAAACGCAACAATTTAGAGTTTTAATTGTTTTGCGTGGATACCTAATTATTTTTCTAAAATAAAATTAGCCTAAGCAACTCCTTGTAACATCAGATAACTGCCACGAAAAGTCCTGTCAAAATCAGTCTAGCCATTTTGGAGATTAGCCGGAACAAACAGACAGACAGACAAAAATTACAAAAATCTGTTTTAACAAAAATAAGTACCGCATATACTGTCATAAGCATTAAGTAAAAAGCTGTTATTTTGATATCACAAACAGACACTTATATTTTGTTTATTTGTGTAGATTAATTATTTGTTTAAACTTTATTTAACCTTACATCAGTACAGGATCAAAAGGCGGACTTAATGCTAAATGCATTCTGCGCCAGTCTATCTTATAATATATATATATATATATATATATATATATATATATATATATATATATATATATATACATATATATGTATTATACGTCGAGCCTGAACATTCGTCTTAAATGTTTATTTGCTAGTAGGTTGTCTTAACTTTTCAGGCAGGTCGTTCCATAGCGGCTTGGACACCAACCGATGAAGATATGACACCGGAAAGGTGAAAAGGAATAGAGAGAGAGAGAGCAAGTGTCTCCGAGCAAGCTATCTATCATGAGTGTCGCGCAGGAACTGATTTAAGTATCCTAATATGTCTTCGCTGACGAATAGGAAGCTATTACAGCCGACTATTACATTGAGGATACATGGTTAAACTTACGGAGACGAAAAATAAAACGGATGTAGTTAATAACGAGACGATACTGCTTGTTACGGAAAACCTCATTAAGATCAGGAAAACATAAAAGTTACAGCCTATATACTTACGTCCCATTGCTGGGCACAGGCTTCCCCTCATTTCTGAGAGAGTTTTAGGGCAAGGAAGTGTCAGCCGCGCTGCCCCAAAGCGTGAAATATTTTTTTTATTCCTCAGACATGCAGGTTTCCTCACGATATCAGGAAAACATACATCAGCATAATCAATCATGGGTAATATAAAATAAACCTTGACCGAAGGAAAGTTCCTAAGACGGTTCAAAGCACTAAACTTAGCAGAAACAGAACTACTGATATTCAATTGGCTGGACCAACATAAGGTCCACCCAATTGAATAATATCAATATAGTCGACCGCGCTAATGCAGTACTTGTTGGAGGCCTTTAAATGTCTTCGAAATATGTTATTTCTCAGATATGGAGACTCCCTCACAATGTTTTCCGTTATGCTCGAGCATATGGTAAAATAAACAATTTATGGTGTTGGCGAGGATCGAACTGGGTTGCTCGCGAACTATCAAGCTTACTCCAAGCTAATAACAATGTAGTAATGATTCCCACCGTGTAGTGACGGAGTAAGAATAGCCGCTACCCCATATCACCCGTGGGTGTCGTAAGAGGCGACAGAGAAAAACGAATCGGGAGCTGCAACCCCCCCCCCC
Organism: Parnassius smintheus behrii; assembly: GCA_036936625.1. Taxonomy (NCBI): domain Eukaryota; kingdom Metazoa; phylum Arthropoda; class Insecta; order Lepidoptera; family Papilionidae; genus Parnassius; species Parnassius smintheus. The sequence continues at coordinate 37,472,350 of JAUPFT010000003.1, read as the reverse complement.
CCCTTCATAAGGTAGTCCATGGGCGAGACCTAAGTTCGGCAGTGGACTTTATAGGGTGTTACAGTAACGGTAACTAATGCCCCAATACATTACCGTAGTAGACCTGCAAGTCCAAGCTTCGGAATACATATACTATACTTTAGAATGATTAAGCCTAATATTCCATTTTCAAAGTTGTCAGTATTTAAAAATTTTAAAGAAGCTACTTCTGTCGCTACGAGATCAATGGACCACGGTAATCACGTGCTCGTCACCCTTACATCTATAAGAAATACGCGTAACTAAGTTGACAGACTACATTGTATTAAGACTTGTTGAAGACTATCTGTAAGTCACTTTAGTGCAGTTAAGTTACATTATACAAAATGTTTACTAAGCTATCATAACGCATATTTTACTAATTTTATCGCTTACTGAATCTGTAATTTTCATTTTACTTTAAGTTCTTTAGACGCTACTTGAGAGCTACTCAGATCTTTTCTCGGACATAAGAAATCACTAGTAATCTATCACTCTTAATCTAATAATTTACGTAGTTTCTGCATTTATAAACTTTAGATTGACTATAGTATTTCCTGATTGCAAAGATGCACATTTAAACAATATACAAGTAATAATAATAATTTTGCAATAATAATCTTGAATTCATGTAAGATTCATCATTGAATCTTACATGAAAGACCCTTTTTACTGGAAACGAGGCATTCCATCTTAGTCCTCACGGGTGACAACGCATCTGTATTTTGATTCGTAATCGAGGATAAATGTAGATGTCTATGGGCCACAGCAACCACTTACCATCAGGTGGACTGTGTGCTCGTTTGTCACCCTATCCTGTAAAAAAAATGAAATAGCAATAAAATTAGGTAAAAACAATAATGAGGGCGAGGTTCTGTTCTCCTTCATAGACTAGATATAAAATAGCCTGTATTAAGGAGATTCAGTTCCTTACCGCCTTACAAAAGGGAACAAGATTTTGTTATTGTTAATAAGTACTGCTTTGTGTCTTCGTAACTCTTGTGAAATAGGAAGAAGTAAACGGCTTTCTTACATTTGTAATTAGATATAGTTCGTAAATGGGAATATTAAAATTGATTTTATTATAAAGAAGGAAGATATGGGAAAACTTTTAGCAAAATGAGAGAATACTGCAGATTTTGTCCTTACGCCGCTTGGTAATTTCTATATAACGAACCTCGCGGTGTTGTAAATCACTGTATGGTATTGTAAACCATTGTCTTACATTAAGAATGTTATTATCTTTGTATAACTGAATTGTCAGATATAGGATAGGTCGAAAGGCAATAATAATCTTTAAAATTTCTGTATGTACGATTTCCAAAGGTTTCAAAACAGTTTTTGCGGCACTACCCCGACATGAAACGCGAAAGAGAATGAGTAAGATATGATAAAAATACAGAGTGTAAAATAAAAATTGCGTATAATAACTTTGGTCAGTGACGTGATGAGACGAAGTGATTTGAAAACAAAGATTAATTTACGGACTTGGCTAGTTAAGGGGATATAGTAAGTCAGCTCAAATTCTAATTTTGCTCCCACTTCCACGCGCGTCGTATGCTATGTACCAACATGTTTGTAATCACTAATACTGTAAGTATTAGTGATTACATATTTATGCCTGTAGGTTTATCATATTTATGCCTGTTTCTTAACGCCAATCCAGTTGCTTCTTATTTTTATTACGGTTATTTCCCGTTTTAATTTTACGTCGTCCTGTTGCGCAATGTGTATTCTGATCGTAAGCGACACAACTTCTCCCTTCAAAAGCCTAAGCGATACTAACGGGTAACGGGGCGACAGGAATCAAGCTTCATGACGCCAATAGTTTAGGTAATTTCTTTTTACACTGAAAATAATGGTATTTAAAAAAAGTAAATAACATAAGCACTGCTTTATAGTTAGTTCAGTTAGTATGCAAATTTCATGATCTTATTTAAAGTATTTCATGAATAACAGCGGTATATTGTTCAGTTGAAACTTTGAATTTCTTTTCTATCGAGAAAATTTTACGGAATCGTGTTTTCATCTAACACAGTCCTTAACATTAATCCTCAACTTTACCGTATATTAATTTCAAAATTAATACTGCAATAATTTCGGCATAACGGAGGATCTTGCTAAGCCATTTGAAGTTATATTTCCCCTTAAATTATCAATGTGGGCTTTAAAATTTAGAGTTTTATCTAGAGTTATGTCAAGATATTTGATTTTGTCAACTGGATTAACAGAGGGACAATGACAAATTTGTTGGTTTTGGTAATGACATGAGTGGGCTATTAATTTTGTTGCAACTTTAGGTTGTGATATAGAAGAGACAGAAAAAGAATTTAGTTATTGCTGCATTTAAAGTAAGGGTGTGCGCACGGAGCCAACTATTGTGATGTTAAAGCCACTTTGCGCAATATTAAGGAGTTCAGTCCAAGTAATAGCAAAGAAGGTAAGATCAGAGCCATCAGTATATGAAACTATTTTAAAATTATGGAATTTAAGATTACAGAGGTCTTCAGGGAATAGAGTGAATAGGGCACTACACTCTATTATGAGGAACCAGAATGTGTCAAAACAGGCACGTATGGTAATTCATAATGCAGTGTTAGTCCCTACTTTAATGTATGGTAGTGAAAGCTGGGTGTGGCAGAAGAAGCGCGAAAGTAGAATAAATGCTGTAGAAATGCGGTCTTTAAGGAATATGCTAGGGTTGAATCTGAATGACAGGGTGAGAAATTGCGTGATAAGAGATAAATGTGGTATGCAAGATGATGTTGAGACCAGGATTAAGAAAGGAATGCTTCGGTGGTTTGGTCACGTAGAAAGAATGAATGAGGAAAGAGTGACAAAGCAAATTTATATGGCAGATGTGAACGAGTCGGGAAGGGACGCCCTAGAAAAAAGTTTATCGACCAAGTTGGCGATATTTTGAAAATGGGCCACGTTAGAAGTACCCTTAACCGACGAGCATGTATGCGTAGATATATGGATGTAAAGGAGGCGAAAGAGGTATGTCAGGATCGTGCCAAATGGAAGTTCGTAGTCTCTGCCTACCCCTCTGGGTGACAGGCGTGAGTGTTTATGTATTATGTATTATGTAGGTCTTTAATGAATATCGAGAAGAGAGTAGGTCCAAGTTTGCTACCCTGGGGCACACCGTATAATATAGAAAGTTCATCACTTATATGGTTATCTGTTTTTACTCTTTGAGTTCGGCCTGAAATGTAGCTACGGAAAAAATCGAGTAGAGTGCTCCTGATGCCTATATCTTCTAGTTTTAATCATATTTAAAGTATTTAATTTAACGAATTAATAACTCCTAATAATTTCGTGGTTGTACAACCAATGAGCTTAAGTAAAATATAGTCAGGGTTAACTTTGACTACAGTACGTATACTATTCATAGTAAACAACACTCTCTTTGAAACTTTCTTATAGTCCGTATTACATGCGTGTGTGTATATAATAAGTCAACCTTATCTCTTAATAAGTACACATGCACTTCTGTAAATAACTTTTCAATGACAAGAGATGTAATTGGTTGCGTTTCGACATCGTTCAAATCGCCACGAGTTATTACAGAAAGAAACACAGGATAGTAGCAACCTGCTAAATAAACATCATACCTTCGTCTGACTTGTAATTTATTTAGTGGCTAAGGACGGTGCACTGCTGATCCTATTTGGATAAAGCTTAAAAGAAATAATTACTAGTATAGTTGCTTTTCTTGAATGTAGTTTTTTCAACATTTCAAAATTATCTATTTATATAGATTTTATATCTTTTTAACCATTGCCATTTAAATTTATACTATGTACTAAATTTATCCTTTGGAGTTAAAATTTTAGTATGAAACGAGGCATTCCTAGTTTAAAAAAATGTGTTGTCAGTAATGAGGACTACCTCAGGTGTAACAAAGCATCTGTATTTTGATTCATTGAGTATAAATGTCTACGGGGCACAGCATCCACTTTCCGTTAGGTGCATTGTGTGCTTGCTTGTCAATGGTATACTAAAAAAAATTGTAGGACCAAATAATTTGAGAAATGATGCATTTACATCATGCTTTAACTATTCTTTACTCGAAATTATTGTATGAAAGAAGATAGGTGCTTATACATACCACCAGATATAAGCAATATACATATTTAAAAACAATATGTTTATTAATATATGCTCAAATTAAAGTCATTTCTAACAAATTAAAAGGCAAAATTCATTGATAGCAAACATATTAATAGGTAAATGATTCTATTAATTATAAAATATTTTCTATAAAAAGCCGTGTTATTTACCATAATTTTGAGATTGATTGTAAATGAATATGTCTTCACGATTAAAAGTTCTTCCTAGCATGCAATCAATAATTACATTATTTTATTGATAATTTCGATTGGCTCGGATCGATAATTTCACTAATTCTATTTTTCTTCGACAAGCGATCGTAAAACATCTACAAAATTGCAGCGAAGTCGATGGATAAAAAGCTACAACGGAAAAGTGGATTTCGAAATTTTAATTGTGCAGTTAGAGTGGTCACCATTGAATGATCATTATTTATTTACTTGACGTCTGTACCGTGATTAATGTCGCACGTTCCGAACGAACATCTTCGACGGAATTGAACTTTTTCAGAGCTATTTCTTTGGAACTTGTAACAACATAAAAATAAAATGATTGAATTTATCTTACGCGATTACAATGAACCAATCGTGCTCGTTAACTCGTTTCTCAAAAATATTTGGTTTTGTTGTATTCGCAACAAAACCATATTAAACACAAGGATTAGCTACAAGCGTTGTTATTTCTGAAAATTAATTTAAATATAGAAAAAAAAAGTAGATATGAATATTTCTATTGCTTTTCCTGTCGTTGTCTTGTGCTTAAGAGAATTCACCACTAAACTTTTATCTCGTGGGTGCTACTATGGGAATGGCCAGAAGAACTTCATAGAACTGATAGATGTAAAATACCCAGAGTTCCTTCGTCACATTTAAAATTCCCATACTATCAACACCTTTTCACCTGCCAAGAGTAGAAATCGTAATAAATTCCTCAAATGAGAAGTTTATTTTTAGTTTTAACAGTAACATAGACTTTTATATTCAATATTGATTAATAGTTTTGTAGGGGGTAGAACTAAGCTGCTGTTATATAAGAAGTATAGTTGTAGCACGAATCTGTCGACTCGACCGGGGAAGGACCACGCTCTCACAGAACACCAGCGTAAAATAGTAGCTTAATGCTGCTGAATTTCGTATGGTGAGTGTAGAGAACCGGAGACCCTTTTAACTGGAAACGAGACATTTCATCTTAGTCCTCACGGGTGACAAAGCATCTGCATTTTGATTCGTAATCGAGGATAGATGTAGATGTCTATGGGCCACAGCAACCACTTACCATCAGGTGGACTGTGTGCTCGTTTGTCACCCTATCCTATAAATAAAAAAGTCACTCTTATGTTTAATTTACCACTGGCTTGGAATAAAACCTCTTTCCTGGAAAGAACCTGCAAGAAACTCAGCGAGACTTAAAAAAACAGCTAACAATAGAATATGTTACATAATTATAAACACCAAAAATTATATTAGAAATAGCTTGGTGTCGATCACCTCATTCCTAGGGGTTATTATCATCCATAAATTCCTTAATTGGTAAACCTTTGGTTGAGATAGATTCCAATACAGCGGTAGTTCATGGGTTAAGCGCACGCTGTAAATTTCTTAGTACGCGAAAACCGCGGGAATATGTTTTATATATTATATTTTATTTTTATACTGGCACCAATGAAATTGTTAAATGCAATTAAAAAAAGTATATATAAATTTATAGAATTCAAGAGTGATTTAATTAACAATCTTTTTGAGTTTTTTATCAACCTGTTAAAAGAATTTACGTTAGCGATAATTAAATTTAAATTTAAACTGTGGAATAGATATTTTGGAGAATAACTAGAAATATGTAGAATAGAGTAATATAGAATAGAGAGAAAAAATTTCAGTCAAAGTTTGAAATTCTTCAATCTCGAATTTTATCAATATTTGCCGTAATCAACAAAAAAAAAACATAGGTACATTGAATTGCGCATACAAAATGGATACATGAAGTTAGCGAGTGGCGCGTGGCTCACTCAAGCTCGCGACTGGTTGCGCAGGTTGTCCAGCGTTTATTATTCCTAAATAAAAATAAAGCCAAGTGCCTGATGACCGCTACCAAATACTCAAGATACTTTATTCTTTATTCTTTATTGTACACACAATAAGTTGGTAACAATTATTAAATATTTAAATAAATGTACAAAGGCGAGCTTAACCCTAATAAGAGTTCTCTTCCAGCAAACCTATTGGGAGAGAGAAATAGTTTTATATATAAAGCAAGTAGGTAGCAGCGTGCGTACTTAATAATTAACATAACGCTACTTAATAGAAATTGGCTATAAGTTACAGTTAACAATTATCATATAAGTGTATAACATATAAGTATAATTTATTTGGTGATACTTGGTGAAATAAACTTTCCGCTCATGATTATTTATTATTGCAACAACAAATCTAAACGTCACGACAAACATTTCACTACTTGAAATTACTAGCACTAAACACCATGCTGATTTTTATTTCTGTTAGCCTTTCAGCTAGGCATGTTTCATTTATTTCTTAATAAGTTCATGTCCAGTTTCTCCATTTAATTAATAAACTAGAAGTACGAAGCGTTTGTTTTCAAAAGCGGGTTCGTAGAGGTGTTTGTATTTTAATCGCGATTATTTATAGATTCGATTTTATTTTTTCGTAAGTATTAATGGTGATTAAAGAGCTTTTTAATGTGAGAAGTATACTAATTGGGTTTGGCGGGATAATATGTACTCTCGTTTTGCACTACGTTAATTAATTCGCTGCGAATTTCTTTTACATTTACAATTTTAATCACTTACAATATATATATATATATATATAAATATATATATATATATATATATATATATATATATATATATATATATATATATATATATATATATATATATATATATTTTACTTACAGAAGACTATAGCGCCGAGTGTGGAGTACACACTCCAACAAAGAGTCACTCTCATTTTCTCTGTCCGCAATTGTGTTAAGTTTATTCGGTATGTTATCATTTTATTATATATTTTTTAAATTTAAGCAACAGTAGCCTAATGGCAGGGTGCGGACCGCGAAGTCAAAAAGGTCGTAGGTTCGAATCCGCCATTCGAATACTGGCGTGAACCACTCGTAACACAAGCAATTTAAGCTAACCACGAGTGGTTAAGGGGAATATTAGTAATGTTTATAGCATTGTTAATATTTTTTTTAAATAAATAAAATAAAAACAATTATATATATATATATATATATATATATATATATATATATATATATATATATATATATATATATATATATATATATATATACACTCACCGGCACGGAAACCGAGTGCTTTCCGATCGGCTCGATTCACTGGCGTTGCGAAGAGATGTTGCATCTCTTTGCGTATTTTATCGCATCTATCACGGGGAGTGCTCTGAGGAATTGTTCGGATTAATCCCAGCCGCCAAATTTCATGAACGCACGACACGGCAAACGTCCCGATACCATCCACACCATCTGGATGCTTGGCGGTCCACCACTGTACGTTTCACAAGGAGTTTTCTTCCACGTACAACCTCTCTGTGGAATAGTTTATCATCGGCGATTTTTCCGGACCGATACGACCTGGGGACCTTCAAGAAAAGAGCTTACTCCTTTCTAAAGGGCCGGCAACGCACCCGCAATTCTCCTGGTGTTGCGGTTGATCATGGGCGGCGGTAGTCACTTAACATCAGGTGAGCCGCATGCTCGTTTGCCCCCTCTTCTATATAAAAAAAAAAAACTTGGCCAAGCGGTTATCTCGCGATAGCAAAAGCTTTAAGTGTTTCTGATGAATGTTTGTTATGCAAGTATGTCAAAAAATGTTTACCCTCAAGTTCAAGAGGGTAATTCATTATGTTTAAGTGCACCATGACGAATTCTTTAATTTTTAGTTGAATCGGGTCATTTGAGCGACTAAGTTCACATTTTAAATTTGTGTGTTGTGAAAAGTTTACTGTAAGGTTATTCAATTATTGTGATCTTGTGTCTTAATTAAATAACTAAAGGTGCTTTAAAGCCAATAAAAATGCCATTAACACCAGCACAAGTTGCACAAGCAGTAGCATTAATTGACCAAGGGCTGACACAGCGTGAAGTTGCTATTGTGCTTAACGTACCACGGTCCTCAATGCAGTATTCACTGAAACGATACCAGGAGACAGGCCGCTACACCCGCAGGTCAGGCAGTGGGGGCGTAAGGTGCACATCGGCCCGGGACGATCGTTTTATTGTTATGGAGATTTTGAGAAACCGCTACCTGACCGCTGTTGAGATACGCCAGCGGCTCGAAATCGCAAGAGGCGTTAATGTTAGTGAGCGTACGGTGAGAAGACGAATGGAGGAAGTGAATTTAAAAGCTCGTAAACCAGCACGAGGTCCAGAACTTCTCAGACAGCACCGAGTAGCCCGACTTCAGTTCGCAAGAGAACATGTCAATTGGACCCACGAGCAATGGGCTAGAGTGTTGTTCACAGATGAGTGTCGAATAGCTTTACGTGCTCCAGACGGTCGAGAACGAGTGTGGAGAAAAAGAGGAGAGAGGTTTCTACCCATTACCACCACCCAAACTGTGAGTTTCCATGGAGGCTCAATAATGGTATGGGGAGGTGTAAGTTCCGACGCACGTACAGAGTTGGTCATCGTCGATAATCGGCTTACAGCTACTCGATACATCGAGGAAGTTCTTCAGGAGCACGTAATGCCTTATTCGGGATTCATTGGACACGATCAATTCCTCCTCATGCACGATAATGCACGCCCGCACGTCGCACATTGTGTAGAGGAATATCTGGAAGAGGTTGGAATACATAAATTACAGTGGCCAGCTCGTAGCCCGGACTTAAATCCAATTGAGCATGTATGGGGTATGCTCAAAAGAAAGATAAAGTCCAGCTCCAAACCGCCACAAACTCTAAATGAGCTCCGAAATGCAGCGCTGGCCGCTTGGGACAGCATACCGCAAGTTGATGTCAGAAACATCATTCAAAGCATGGCAGATCGAATGCAAGCGGTTATCAGGGCTAGAGGAGGAAACACCCGATATTAAAACTGATAGACAATAAAGAAACAGACTTAATTTTTAACTTTGTAGTGTTTTTAAAGTGACAATGGAAAGATGTTAATTTTAGTGAAAACATGTTATCTTGAAAAGAAAAATTTCGGTGAAGTAAACATTAAATTTCTATGTTCTAAAACCATTAGACACTTATTGTTTAACTACCCTTAATTTACTGTTAAAAAAACGTTTCAGTGCAAATAATCAGCAAATTCACGAGTGGCCAAGTTTCCGTGCCGGTGAGTGTATATATATATATATATATATATATATATATATATATATATATATATATATATATATATATATATAAAAATTTATATAAATGATGGGAGTTGTTAGGGATTTTCTAGCTCTAACTATACTTAATGTCTACCAGGTTATCAAGTTTAATAGTAAATTGAATAATTAATATGTGAACTTCTGGTATATTGTACTGGTACATAAGAGCCGTGTCACAGTACGCGAGCAACGCGGTTTTAAACCTAGCCGGCACCAATGAAATTGTTAATTGCAATTTTAAGTGCTGATTTGCCACGTGCTTGGCTGGGAAGGAAAACATCGTGAGGAAATCTGCATGTCAGAGAAATAAGAAAATTAGATATTTCGAAGATATGGGAAGTGCGCCAACACGGAGTGGGGCAACGCGTCGGATATTTACTTGTTCTAAAACCCTCTCATAAATGAGAGGAGGCCTGTGCCCAGCAGTGGAACGTAAATAGGCGGAAACTTTACCTTTTAAGTTTTTTTCTTGTTTATAGACGCTTACCTTAGTGAATCTTAAGCAGAGTTTCATCACAAGTTTTGTAGATGTTTAAATAACCTTGTTCAATTTCTGGTAGCACTATCATTGATATTGTTACCGTACTTGACGTGAAGCAGTTACTGTATGTTTGAACACATTAAATTATCGTAAACTAACACATTAAATTATCGTAAACGTAACGTATATGAGAAAAAATACAAATTTAAAAGAAATTAAACGTTCGTGATTTTTTAAATTCCATTTAATTAAGGGACTTTCGTTATTTTTAACGTCAGTCCCTTTGTGCCCTATTACTAAAAACCACAAAGCATTTTATTAAATTACTTGTACAATATTATAGTAACTAAGAGCAGCATTTAACAGTGGTTCAGAGAGAATGTTTTGATATTCACCTACGTTATACATTTTCATGTTAGTTTTATCAACCTTTATTCTCCTGAAAAAATATGGTGTGTAAAATGACGTTGTGACAAGGATTAAGAAAGGAATGCTTTGGTGGTTTGATCATGTAGAAAGAATGAAGGAGGGAAGAGTGACATAGCAAATTTATATTACAGATGTGAACGACAGAGTTGGGAAGGGACGCCCTAGAAGAAAGTTCATTGACCAATCGGGGATATTTTGAAAACGGGCCGCCTGGAGTACTCTTAACCGACAAGCGTGTATGCGTAAATGTATGTATGTAAAGAAGGCGAGAGAGGTATGTTAGGATCGTGCCAAATGGAAGTCCGCAGTCTCTACCTAACCCTCTAGGTGACAGGTGACGTATCTTCTATTGTGTTGCATGTTTCGTAATTGGGAGATTATTACTTTTGCGTCACGAAAGCAGACTTGTTGCAGGGAATGTGTTCGAAGAGAAGTTCATGCTCGTTCGACAAGTAGCGGTAGTAGAGTGTACCAACTCCGAAAAATGCAAGGTAATGCAATATTCAATTATGTGACTTTCACAGGCAATCAGTTTTAAAAGCATATTGGAGAACAAAAACTTGGTCTATATAATTACAACAAAAATTCCATATCTGTGTTTTCATAAGCAGCCAGCACACAACATTTCAATAGTACAATTTTTTTTTAATTATTACAAAGAAAGAATCCAAAATTTCAAGTTACTTGCTCATCGGGACGTGATCGAAATTTGATTTGCGAAATTCACTCAAGAAAGTGACTTAATGAAAACGTTTTAATAAAAACTAAAAATTATTATCACTATTAGTATAATACATTAAAATTGATATTTTACAAATATACTCACGGTGACAACACATTAAAACTTTTCTGCCGTGAAAATAGTTCACGTAAATTTTATATCCATCTCTGAAAGTTTGGCAATTGATACCCATCATACCGTGTTAACCTTTATTTTTTGACGAAATAACTTCCTTACCACGCGTACATCTCATAAAAATAAACGAGTTCCCTCGTGTATTATTTTAACAGTCACACAATTTATAGTCAATAAAATGGTTAAGGATAATGAAAATATACACAAGTTCGTTCCGCAATAATTCCTTTCTGCCTTGTAGGAGTAAATCTTTATGTTATAAAACTGTACGACTGCAGTTATGCGAATTTAATTATTATAGATTGTTCTGCCGAATGAAGTATGTTCCTTCCATGGTGCCAACCATAATATAAGAGAAACACGGCAGTGTTTCAGCAAAGTTTGGAAAGAAAAAGTCGACACACAGGCAGTGGCTTCGTCGATAAAAGAGATGAAGTCTGATGAGAACTGGCGCCATAGATAATGCTAAATCGTAAGAATCTATAGGAACAACTAAATTTTATCGGAAATCAACCGACGAGACGTTTGAAAAATTAAACTCAAATAAACGCTTAATAAAATACAGTCGCTTGTCTTATAGGGCAATCTTGATGATGAAGTAAAAGACGTCGAAAAAATGTAAGTACATTGTGCTTTAGAGTACTTGCGCCTAAAAAACCACAAAATTTGTTTCATTTAATGTGTAAAGTTCGCGTAAATATGACATCATTACATTTACGCCTACCAAGACAAATAATAGAAACCATTAGCTGTTATTTATCCAGGAACTTACTCAGATTCCTACTGGATCTTCTATTGTTTTTTTTATTGCTCTACTAATTTCATGAATAAGTATTATAGTGAAGAAAAGGGTATTTTACACCACGTAAAAAAAATATATATTTAGGATAGATTTTGTAAAAAGTGAACGATAAATATTGATTTCTATTAATAAAATTGCGTTATATATTTTATATTTCAATTTTATGAATATTTGTTATCTGTGCCTCAAATCTGCAAAATTCTGTCTGCCATATTAGATACTGTCGTGACGTCACTTAGCCCCCCTGACGGAATTAGTGTTGCGTGTCACTGATTAAGAGATTATAGCTAATGTGCTGTGTTATTTCGAAATTTTTCAGGATATCATTACGATTTTTGAGTTTTATTCCGAATTTGATTGAAAAGACATCATGGAAGAAGAATTCGTAAAAGCAGAAAGTAATAATCTTACCAAGGATAAATAAATTGACGGTGACAAAATTTTTTGCATTAAATCCTAATTTTTATTCCGCTGAGTTGAGGAATGTTAAAAACACAATACCAAGTCAGAGTGTATTTTGATAAAAACGCAGTTTAGTAGCTATCATAGTTTAGTTTATCCATAATTGCAATCATTAGCAATCATAATTATAATATCCAAGTTAACTTAATTTATTACAAAACTTGACTTGCGATATCCTTCAACTCATGATGTTTTGTTTTGTACAAACGATACCTAGTTAAATATCAGTCATGCATTAAATGATCGTCGCAGAAGAATAGTCTAGTTTTTGTAGAAAATGTATTCGGGCATCTTCTTGCCAGTTTTAAGTATTTCTTATATTTAAATCAGTTGGCACTTGGATCCATAACTTTCCCGGCGTTCTTATGCTCATATTTTTGCATTCAGATACAACACAACAATGATATAGATGATAGCTCATTATTAAACATTAATATCTTATTCCTTTGCAAAATCGGACAAATTAAAAGACAGTGACGTCACGAGTTGAACAACATGGCGACTATCGTTTTCACGCGAAAACTGTAATTTTTATGGTACTATTAGGTTTTGAAAAATTGATATAAAAATTATAGTGGTTCATTTTCACTCTAGGACTTGTTGAAAATTTGTGTAATACCCTATTCGTATTATATAATTTATTTGGTTTTTATACATGGTAGAGCTATGTTCTTGTATTAAGACAGTGAATTTTATTACTAAGTTTTATTGAAAGTACCTTATATACTAAGACCTAATATGTAGTGTAGGATGAATCTACAGAAATCGTAGTATTATTACTAGGTATTTCTGTGGATGAATCTATAAAAGTCATCAGGTTAATAAAATTCTACTGCGCATCGCAGGTTTTTCTGGTACAACAACAACAACACTAAACCAGAGAGCTGAAGCTGGCAGTAACAACTTGATTATTTATACACTGTTTTAGATAGTTTATTTCTAGTTTTAATTTTTTAATTTGAAATACAATTACAATTACGAGTTTTTATTTTACACCTGCTTCAGATCACGAAGTTTATGATCATGCAAAACAACTACGTTCCACTCTCATTGACCGCATGGAATGAAAGCGTGTGTAGGTGTATATCGTCATTTACTGGTCCTGTTTTATCATCAACAAGTTTGCTCCCAACGTAACAATGTAAATTTCTTCAATTTCTTAATATTGCAGTCATCAGTAGCTCTATCGTCAATAAAATGTGGATGTGATTATGATAATATGCACACACACATACACACACACACACACATATATATATATATATATATATTTGTGTGTGCGTGTGCGCTCACGGTAAATTTTGACTTTACTATTTTTCCTTGTCTAATTCAACGTTCTACACGAGAAGTTTTAATGAGCCATAAAGTACACTATTTATACATGTTTCATTTAACATCCTTTGTATAATAATAAAAGTAACAAATCTTTATTTTTATTTATTCTTTTTTATTAGGGTTCCGTAGTCAACTAGGAACCCTTATAGTTTCGCCATGTCTATCTGTCCGTCTGTGCGTTCTTGCTTAATCTCTGTGACCGTTAGCATTAGAAAGCTGAAATTTGGTACCAATATGTGTATCAATCACGCCGACAAAGTGGTAAAATAAAAATAGGAAAAAAATGTTTTATTAGGGTAGCCCCCCTATATGTAAAGTGGGAAGTGATTTTTTTTTAATTTCAACCCTAACGCGTGATATATTGTTGGAAAGGTATTTAAAAATGAATACGGGTTTACTAAAATCATTTTTTGATAATGTCAATAATTTCGGATACAATCGCTCCAAAATTAAAAAACAATGTGTCCGCCCCTCCAACTTTGGAACCATAAGTTTAGAAAATATGAAAAAAATCTGAGAAGTATAACTTTATAAGGACTTTCTAGAAAAATCATTTTGAACTTGGATGGAAACAACAGTACCCACTACCGGGAGCAGTAGCAGGAGCGCGAACATAATGATTACCTTTAAACTCATAAGTGGGAACACTTATTGTGACGGACGGGAAACTACGTAACCCTAATCTGAGCGTGGCCCGACACGCTCTTGGCCAGTATATATATATATATATATATATATATATATATATATATATATATATATATATATATATATATATATATATATATATATTATGGAATATTTATTATTTATTCGGCAACGTAGTGTTTAATTATTTGGCTGCGGCGCTGTAGACAGTGGGTTCAAACCCCGCACAGAAAAAGTATTTTTGTATGACCTATAAATAAATCCGAGTTTAGATTTTGCCTATGTTCAATTTTATTTTATGTGTGTGTGTCCATAATACAGGAGAAATAAAAAAATGAGCGTAACGTTTAAAAAAGTAGATTATTATGTTAGGTTACGTGCTTGTAACAGCGAGAGTTGGCATCATCTTGTGGGGAAATTCTTGTGATGTAAATAAATTATTTATATTAAAAAAGAAGTGTCTACGAATATAATACATTTGGACAAAATGGAATCATGTAAACCCCACTTTATTAAAAATAAAATTTTAACACTTACGTCTATCTACATCCTCGAATCTTGTAAATTCGTTAAGAAACACCCAAAACTCTACTCACCTACTAAAAAAAACTAAAAAAAATAATAGAAATTTATATAAGCTTAAGACACCCTTCTCCAAATTAAAATTAGTTTCAAACAGCCCTCACGTTAGGTTAATAAAGATTTATAACCATTTACCGAATTCCATAAAAATCCTGGAAAATCCTGTGCAATTTAATAAACAACTAAAAATATTTCTTATTAATAAATGTTATTATAATTTAAATGAATTGTTTGACGATAAATAACGACAAAGTAAGAATACTTCGACTAGGTACCTTGTATTTCAAATTAAATTAATTTATATAAAATAATATTTAATGTTGATTTTTTTTTTTTTTTTATAGAAGAGGGGGCAAACGAGCATGCGGCTCACCTGATGTTAAGTGACTACCGCCGCCCATGATCAACCGCAACACCAGGAGAATTGCGGGTGCGTTGCCGGCCCTTTAGAAAGGAGTAAGCTCTTTTCTTGAAGGTCCCCAGGTCGTATCGGTCCGGAAAAATCGCCGGTGATAAACTATTCCACAGAGAGGTTGTACGTGGAAGAAAGCTCCTTGTGAAACGTACAGTGGTGGACCGCCAAGCATCCAGATGGTGTGGATGGTATCGGGACGTTTGCCGTGTCGTGCGTTCACGAAATTTGGCGGCTGGGATTAATCCGAACAATTCCTCAGAGCACTCCCCGTGATAGATGCGATAAAATACGCAAAGAGATGCAACATCTCTTCGCAACGCCAGTGAATCGAGCCGATCGGAAAGCACTCGGTCGTCGACGATTCGAGCCGCTCTGCGCTGGATGCGGTCAAGTGGAAGGAGCTGGTACTGGGGAGCCCCAGCCCAGAGATGGGAACAGTATTCCATGTGCGGTCGAACCTGCGCCTTGTAAAGTTGCAGGCGGTGTGCCGGCATGAAATACTGCCCCGCTCTGCTGAGCACGCCAAGCTTTTTAGAGGCCAATTTGGCCTTCCCTTCCAAGTGACCACGAAACTGCACGTCACTCGATATGTCGACGCCGAGGATTCCGATACTGGCTGAGGCAACAAGGGGAGTGCCTTGAAACTGAGGGGATACGACAAAGGGGTTCTTTTTAGCGGTTAACGCGCAAACTTGTGTCTTCTGGGGGTTAAACTGGACTAGATTTAGTCGTCCCCAATCCGAGACTCTGTTCAGCAAAGACTCGACTTCAGACACAAGTTTGTCCCGGCACTCGGAGACGTTTTCCCGAGAAATATTGGCTCGGCCGGTGTAAAGAGCATCACCAGTGCTATCATCTGCATAGCAATGAATGTTACGGGTATGCAACATATCATTGATATGCAGAAGAAACAGCGTTGGCGATAGCACGCAGCCCTGTGGAACACCAGCATTAATAGGCTTGCAATCGGAGCTTGCACCGTCTACAACGACCTTGATGCTCCGATCTGCAAGAAAGCTGGTGATCCAATCGCACAATTTCTCGGGAAGCCCATAGGAAGGGAGCTTCGAAAGAAGCGCTTTGTGCCAAACCCGATCGAAGGCCTTCGCAATGTCCAAACTAACGGCCAATGCCTCCCCCTTGAACTCTACTGCCTCCGCCCATCTGTGAGTGAGGTAGACCAGAAGATCACCAGCTGACCGACCACGGCGAAAACCGTATTGGCGGTCACTAATCAGCTGGTGATCCTCAAGGTACCTCATGAGCTGGCAGTTTACAATGGACTCCATTGTTTTGGAAAACAAGGAGGTGATGGCGATTGGCCGGTAGTTGGACGGGTCTGAGCGGTCGCCTTTTTTAGGGATCGGGTGGACGAAAGCAGTCTTCCATGATTTTGGGACTACGCCTAGGGAGTAGGAGTACCGGAAAAGACGCGTTAAAACCGGTGCCAACTCTGGAGCACACGTCCTCAGCACAATTGGGATGATATGATAATTTGTAATTTATGTTTAAAAATTAGATACTACGAAAATAGTTAGCCCTCTAGTGTTGCTATGCGCTTGCGGGGCGTCACATGTATAATCAAAATTGTACCATCTTAAATTTGTAATGTATCATGCAATAAACAATTTGAATTTGAGTCTTAAATTACAAGGAATATATCATGATCTCAAATGCAGTTGATATTTGGCCTTACTTGAATTTCGTTAAGAGTTTATTTTTAAATAATTTATTCATTATTTGTACGTAAGAATCACTGTATATTAGTTAACTCACCGTTGACCTACACTATGATATATGAATATGATATTACGGTTAACTAATTTACATCTTTATAATTTTAATTTGACTGCGCTGTGATTAGCTGTCGCAACTGAAATAGGGCCGGCGATACTGGTTCTGTGAAACGGAACGTGGCGGTGATAAACCGTAGAAAAATATTATTTAACTTGGTTAAATCGTTCAATTATTTTGAGTAATCACACTAATATTAGCTATTTACATGAATAATGGAGCGTTTTGATTTATTGACAAATTATTTTGGACGTAATTTTTATGACTGTGTCTATACGATTTATGATTATGGCGCTATCATGATGGCTTCTGTAATAGATTTCTATTAAAACACGTGCAAAAACTTAACTTCATGCAATGAATATTATATTATGTGAAAAGTAACACAACCTCAAAAACAGTTGGATCACCAAA
Source organism: Parnassius smintheus behrii (assembly GCA_036936625.1). Lineage (NCBI taxonomy): Eukaryota > Metazoa > Arthropoda > Insecta > Lepidoptera > Papilionidae > Parnassius > Parnassius smintheus. Next base: position 37,454,633 of record JAUPFT010000003.1, on the reverse strand, counting down.
TTTAAGCTTAGGTTATTTATTAAACTCATCGACACGAGGGGCTTCAAAAAGGTTGAAGAATGATATTATACGAGAAAACAGCCTACATTGGCTAGCGTAGTAAATAACATGGCGGCATATTTCTGGAGCTATTATCCTTTCAAGGAATTGTTTGGAGATATATTTATTTTCTTAATTGTGAATAGAATAGTATGTACACGGTTTATAACAAATATTTGCTTCCATCTATTTGACCTATGGTAATGTTGATTACGTTACGTACCTATTAGTAAAAATAACAACTTTTTGGTTTTATCTCGTAAAAATTCATTTTCTCTTGTATTAACAAATGGAGTTATTTTCATCATTATTATTACACAGTTCAATTTACGCTGCGTGACTTTGGGGTCTATTTATATTTTTTTGTTATTACTTTGTGTGACAGTTGTCTCTATATACAAAATCAATTGTCAGTCTCGCTAAAACTCAAAAACGCTGGACCGATTTTGATGATTTTTTATGTGTGTTTGAATAAGTTCTTGAATGGCTTAGATCTACAATTAGACCACATAGGTGGCGCTGTTGTCGTGATCCAGAAGTCAAACGTGTGAAGCCAGGGCGGATCACTAGTAGTAAAAAAAAAACGACGGGTGGCACTCCGGGAGTGCCGGCAGATGTGAATATTAACGTTGTGCATTTTTGATATTTTGGAATGATTAGGGAATAATTTTGCACGAATTGCTTTAATTATCACACACGAACATTCGCGGTAGCGCCCTGTGCCGCCTAAACGAAGCAGCGGGCGCGGGAATACATTTTCGCCGCGCCGTAGAAGGAGAGGGGGATACTTCCTCTCCTACGCCGCGCCGGCTGTCTCTCTCTCTCCATCCGTCTTACGCATTTTCGATCAGGGTCACGTGTCCTGACGCGAGTTTAACATTTTTACCCATTATAAAAAAGTGTACAACGCCGCTAAAGAAGTTTTCACTTCAATAAAAATTACAGAATTTATTTTACGAAAACTTACTCACTGAATTATGCAATTTTGATAAAAGTGAAACAAAAAAAAAAATCAATAACTTACTAAAAGTCGGATCCAATAGCAATCAAAACGTTGAAATACGATAATAAGTAAGTATTTGTTTTTTTAAAAATACTATACTATCAATGAGAAATTAAAAATTTTATTTTAATATTAAATTTAATATATATTAATATATTTATTATACATAAATTACCCTGAAGCCTGACTTAAAATAACAAGCGCATATTAGAATATATATATATATATATATATATATATATATATATATATATATATATATATATATATATATATATATATATATATATATATATATATAAAGATCAGATATATAAAATCAAGTGATTGTTTTATTTTTTGTGTTTATACTTCTTAAGAGTAACAAAACGTGTTTGCGCTTGTAAAAAAGGTTTACTTTTTTAACCAGTGCGTGGAAACAACAACGTAACGAAAACCGGCAATTAAGGATAACAAGGCAATGGATATAAAATACGCAATTTCTACACAACTCATAGAAGATAGCACTGCCTTCGACGCGGTTTGATTTGTCGATGATTTATTACTCGCCGGCGAACTTAAAGCTATATTACCGCAAAGATAATTATGGGTTTAACAAACGCATGCGGCAGCTTTAAAATTAATGGACACATGAATTAAACTTGCGGTCCAGAGCCATAATGAAGATAACGCTGTATTGGACGCTGTACGATAAAGTTCTGACGGCCTTTCAGTCTCAGAGATAAGCCTTTAATTACTGAGATACAAGCTCCTACGTATACCTCCATCTAGACATTTAAAGTGTCCGACTTCTAGGATACATGTAAACTGTCTAATTGTCAGCATAAGAAAAATTACATCGCAACGTGGCGTCTTACAATACAGTCGACAAAATGGTCCTGTTCAGCTGCGCATATATTCACAGCATAATGTTTATCCGTACGTACATAGGAAATCCTTCATGTAACGTCTATTAAGAAGGTAATTGAAATATATTTGATAGAATAAAACTATTATACGGATTTTATCGCGTTCAATTAACTTATTTTTAATTCCCGACGTTTCGGTTGCTTAACAGCACCCATGGTCACGGGGGAGGGGGGGGGGTCTGAGATGTTTGACGGTCCAATGTCAGCAGGCTACCTTCAGGTTTTTAGTATTAATAAACTAAGAAAAATATAATTTGGTCCGATCTACGCAAAACTAGCTTACAGTATCTCCATGTGATATTTAATAGAAATTTTTGTTAATAATAAAATAGGTATCACAAATACGAACATTACGACGACGACGCGATGTATATTTATCCGCAGGGCGAAAATCCTAATGTGTGAGATTGAAAAAAGAAAATCAATTTATAAAATACAAAAAATCATAGTTATGGACTATGCATTAATTCATTCTTTAGGCTACAACGTGAAACTGAAACACGATAGGGGCAGTATCATCTTCCTGCTCAAAAATAATAAGAAACTGCGATTTGCGACTATTGAAAATAGTTTCTATAGTTGCCACGCTTGCATTTATCGCGAAGGCATATGTGCTATTTTATTAAGAGCAAACATGTTAACATACTAAGAAAAATTCTCTAACTAATAAATATCGTATGTGAATAGGTGTAGTATTTTATAGATGCATTGCTGGAGTAAACGCTGCAGATAATATGGATCAATCTAGTAAATAAAACATTCATCAATCTCTCGTTCATTAAGTTCTCGAAGTATTGATTGCGTGGTAAGAATTCGCTCGCCCCTCGACTCAAGTCCGCCCACTTTTCGCGTAAAGTGACGAAATGTGTTTATAACGACGCTAGTGCAACACCCACGACATTTGCACATAGCTTTTTTACAAGCCATTTCATTTCCTAGTTAGCTAATAGACAACAATGATTAATGGAGTACCATCGCCATTTTATGCGAATTAAATATACCCGGATACTGATATCAGATCAATTTACTCGCATCCTATAATTATAATCACATTAATCTGTGATTTAACGGAAAATATTGGATTGAATTGAATCCTTCAGCTGTTTCGCGAAATTATCTTTCAATAATTTGACCGGATATGACAAATAAACCAGTTCGATGGGAGATATCGTGTTTCCGCTATCAATCTCGAAGAAAAACAATAGGTTGGCAGGCTACGGCTTGAAGGCAGCTTCCCACGGACGCAGGGACCAATCACACTGGGGTAATGTTTAAAGTTACAAGCGACAGCGGTCTTATTTTTATTTTATTTTTAAATTGTCGAGTTTTAGCGATGTTGTGGTGGTGAAAAGGACTCCAAAACCCCATTTCATCATGTGAATTTTGATGTGACAGCCATGGGAAATACCAAAAAGTTTTTACAACCTTCCGATAGAGGGCAGTACGACAATTTCTCTACGCCAGGCGTTAAACATACAGACCGATGATGGCAAACGACGTAAAGATAGAAAATGTCTGTTGCTGCGATTGTCAATCTACTGGCAACCTGGCTGGATACCTGGCAAGCGTGGCTATTAAGGCAAATCCTCCTCCATCTTCCAAATCCTCTCCGCCAAATCCATGTCAAGTGGTTAGCGAAGAATAAATATAAACTTCCTGTTTCAAAATTTCATCATCATCATCATCATAATCTTTACATCCCTTCATAAGTCCATTGCTGAACATAGGCCTCCCCCAAGAAATGCCACAAAGCACGGTCCTGAGCCGCCTGCACCATCGAAATCTGCATGTCTTACCAGGTAGTCGCTTCATCTAGTGGGGTGTCTCCCCACACTTCGGCTACGAGGCTGCCACTCAAGAACCTTTTTTCCTCATCGGTTGTTGGTTGTTCGAGCTATATGGCCGGTCCATTGCCATTTCAGCTTACTGATCCGTATTTATCAAAACTTTATAAACGATCACAATTCGTACTATTAAACATGCTGTATAACTCACGAATTAAGCTCTAAAAGAGCACTTGTTTAGCATGGCTACAGTCAAATCATTTCTTGCACGAATACTTCTTTACACGTTGTTCATATTTTACTCCTATCATATATTGTCAAACCGTCTTTTTAATGCGCTCACGACTTCTTTTTTAATCTATTTTAGCTGACTTAGAAGAAGGTGAAAAATTTATATTCGACTGCATATTCTTTTTTCAATGTACATTACGCTATATCTTCGTCATTTGTGAAGAAATTATAAAAAATCTTTTATCGTTAAATATGTTACGTGTAAACTTCACGGTTAATCCCATGTATACATGTAGTAAAGACTATAAAACTGACGGCGGGAAATGGTAAGTAAAATGAAGTTTTGATGTAACTATTTCAGGATGATAAAAATTAATTTGCTCTGATCTGCGTAATAAAATAGAATGATGTCTTATCTTCAGGAGCACGTTCCGCTCTCCTTCAATTACGTGCAATATCGCCGTCACCTCTACTCTCAATACGGTAATACAAGTCGATATTACAAGTGTTTCACCTCTACACGAGACATCCTCACGTGAAGTGGAATCTGCGGTAGCTGAACGCTAAGTGAGTTGCAATCCTAAACAGCCAAAAGTAAAAACCTAGTGTAGTGGTGTTAGGAGTAGTGATGCCGAAATTAGTGGTGACGGGAATATTGCACGCAATTGAAGGGGGGCGGGAGTTTCTCTTCAAACTAGGTAAGACACATTATTTTATTTCATTTTACAGGATTTGGTGACAAACGAGCACACAGTCCACCTGATGGTAAGTGGTTGCTGTGGGCCATAGACATCGTGAGGACTAAGATGGAATGCCTCGTTTCCAATAAAAAGGGTCTCCGGTTCTCTACACTCACCATACGAAACACAGCAGCATTAAGCTACTATTTTAATTTGGTATTCTGTGAGAGCGCGGTCCTTCCCCGGTCGAGCCGACCCTTTCGTGCTACAACCATAATATGTCTGCAGCGTGGCTCTACCACGTATAAAAGCAAAGTCTTTTGGACACTAGACGCATTTCAAGGCCTCATCCAAATAATGCCACAAAGCACCGTCCTGAGCCATCTGCATCCATCGACTTATGTCTTACCAGGTCGCCACTACATCTAGTGATGGGTCGCCCCACATTTCGCCTACCGGTACGAGGCTACCACTCGAGAACCTTGCTTCCCCATCGGTTATCGGTTCTTCCGACCAGCCCATTGCCGTGACAACGAATCTGCATTTTGATTCTTAATCGAGGATAGATGTAGATATGTCTATGGGCCACAGCATCCACTTATCATCAGTGATAAGTGGATGTGTTTCATGGAGTGTTTCATGGAGTGCTCGTTTGTCACCCTTATTCAATAAAAAAATGCTACCAAATCTTGAGACGTACGAGTATTATTACCGTGTTAAATGCAACTAACAATTTAATCCCCCATGGTAATGTTCGTCTACTTTGCTACTGTGCGTACTAAGTAATAAAAAATACCCTTCACTCTTCGAATGACTGACATTTTATGTCGCATAAACGTAATGCATGTTGTATGAACTACCTTCATTTTTACAAGTGTGATATTTTGCTTAAAATGTTTATTTAGGTCATTTTCCTTAGTTATATAACGTAATTATTATTTCATATAATTTTAACTATTTATAGTCACTGTTCCATAAAAAGTTTATATATATTATATGTAATACATAAACAATGATAATTTTTTTTGCTGGCCTTAATCCTGAAAATCTTTTAAAGGAAACTAGTTACTTACGATTTTATGAAAACACAATTTCAAAAATTGGTCATAAAATATAGATATATTAAGCCTAATGTCAGGGCTTATATAAATTTGCAGACAAACGTCCTTTACTTTCAGAGATACGGTACGGTTTCATTCATTGATAAATGCGATTTCTTTAGTATTCAATTACGGGCAATTATAATTTGCCTGTAATAAATCGACCACGTTCTTATATGCGACGTGGCTCTGGCGGGGCTCTAATATATTTAGCTCAGTTATAAATACAGGCAATATATCAATAAATGGAAATAAAACAGATTATAATGATAAATGATATTTTTAATATTACAAATCTACAATAGATTACACAATAATGACGTTACATAAACAATAATAGCATTGGCTATTTAGTATAGAATGCGTGCTCTTAAGTTACAATAAGCTTACTTAGAATGGATGTTTTAAGCAATATAAAGATACAGATAAAGTGTTTAAGAATTTTAAGCAAAAAAAGTAGTTAAAAAAAGTAGTTAGTAAAAGTATTAATTTAATCTGTATATTTTCTACACTTTAAATAAAATAAACACATCGCTCAAGTAGCATAAAAAGAAAGCTTCAGATAGTATGTGACGTGCGTGTGTTCTTACCCACGGTGGGACTGCGGTGGCTCTGCCTGAGGCGGCAGGATAATTTCGCCCACAGTTAAATATATCTGCACTGATTGCTGGGACACTGCATTACACGTGCATATTTAAATCCCCACTTAAAACATGTCATGGCAGTTTGTTTTTATAACGAAAGAAGTAATTGTCTTGAATAATAAATGAGGGGTTTTAGCTTGCTTTTGACTTATTGTTTATTTTAGATTCTATTTTAGTTTTTGAATTAAAATTATTAATTACGGTCTTGTGTCCGTGCAGTATGAATACAAATAAAATACTGAATTAAAATTATAAGGAATTAGTATACATTTCACCGTTTCTTACTCTAGTTGTGGTAAACGTCGATTAAGAAAAATAGTAAGAAGTGGGATTCGAACCCGCGGCCCTCAGCGCTATAACTCATTGCTAAGTCACGGAGCCGTCTATTATAATTTCTTTAACTATAAAGCTAACTATCAATAACTAGTTTTGTAGATATTAGAATTATCGTAAACAAAATTTATGTTACGACTAAAAACCGAAGTGCTGACACAACTATTTTAAGCCGGGCACAACTAGGTGCAGCCAAATGCGGTTGTTTAAACTAAAGTATATTCAATTTGTCCAAATAATTTACAAGATAAATGTTCACAGCTTTGATGACTGCTGTGCAGCCTACCCAAAGCCCACCCCAGCCGCATCGCAGCCGAAAGCAATGGGCGAAACAAGTTTTAGCAATGAATCAATCGAATACACCTATGTTTAACCAACCGCAATCGATTATATCTACTTTTGGCCGACTAAGCCCCGGTGTAACCGCACTTCGCTTTTTAGCCGTGCAATATAAGTAGGCACTAAAAAAAATGAAATGTCACGCAGTAAATGCCTTCAAGTAGTGCTGTTGAAGAGCGAATTAAAGTTTTTCTTTGTTGCGTTCGTTTTCATTATTAATGACATATCAAAGGAGCCTGTACCGTGAAAAAGGTCAATTTTACTGTAAAAGAGGAGATGAAAATAGCACTGAGTTGCGAAATACTATTCTTAAGGGGATAGAGTAAGTCAGCTCAAATTCTAATTTCGTCTCCACCTGCCCGCGCGTCGTATGCTATGTACCGACATGTTTGTAATCAATAATACTGTAAGTAGAGAAAGGTTGTTAGACACTTATTTCATTGGGTTTATCATATTTATGCCTGTTTCTTAATGTCAAGCCAGTCGCTTCTTATTTTTATTACGGTTATTTCCCATTTTAAATTTACGTCGTCCTGTTGCGTAATGTATATTCTGATCGTAAGCGACACAACCTCCCCGTTCAAAGGCCGAAGCGAAGTGACCGTGCGGGAGGATGGCAGGAATCACGCTTCAAAAGACCGATAGTTTAGGTAATTTCTTTTTACAGTGAAAATAATGGTATTTAAAAAAATAACATAAGCACTGCTTTATAGTTAGTTCAGTTAGTATGCAAAGTTTCATGATCTTATTTAAAGTATTTTATAAATAACAGCGGTTTATTGTTTATTTTGGAGGTACTTTACTTTACTTTACTTTACTTATCGTCACGCACAATCCCTAACGGGGTAGCCAGAGAGAACAGATCGCCAAGTGTCACGATCCTTACATACCTCTTTCGCTTCTTTCAGGTTCATTAACTTCTTCATACATGCACGTCTAGGTATCCGAGTACTCTTGACCCTCCCCTCTTCGAGCAATTTGCTCACATGGTCTTCGAAAGTTAGTCTCGGTCTACCTCGACACCTTTTAGTATTTACTTTCGCTCTATATATTTTCTTCACCATTCGGTCTTCACTCATTCGTTCAACGTGCCCAAACCATTGGAGTACATTTTTTTTTCTATAGAGAAAATTTTACGAGATCGTGTTTTCGTCTAACATAATCCTTAACATTAATCCTCAACTTTACCATATATTTATTTCAAAATTAATGCTGCAATAGTTTCGGCATAACGAAGGATCTTGCTAAGCTATTTGAGATTATATTTCCCCTTAAGATGTTTTGTTAGTAGTGAAACTCATTCACGAATCAAACGAAGGGATTAGGATCTTTTAATATCGTGTACCGTGTAGTAGCGGTGTAAGAATATCCACCAACCCATATGGTCCCGTGTGTATCGTAAGAGATGACAGGGGAAACTGAAGCAGGAGATGGGCAGTAGCATCTTAATAACAACTTAAAATCATAAAAACACTGTGGTTGTCAACCCTACTAAGCGTGACAACTATAGCAAAGGAGGGTTTCCCTATGAGGCAATCTAAGACAGAGGCCCATGTGCAGTGGACTTTTATAGGCTGTGATGGATGATGGATGATGGAATATTGAGTAATGTACAAGTAATTCTTTGTAAAGAAGGCCCATCAACTTGTGTTATGTATGTTAATAAGGATGTGAGATGTGTATGTATGATTGTATGACACATACGTGGTTGTACAGAAACATGTCAAGCACTTTTATGTACGCTGCTTTGACTTCAAATAAATTCAATATATATATATATATATATATATATATATATATATATATATAAGTAAGTAAAGTAATTGTGTAGAAAATACAGACATAGATAAATCTCGACTTATATGAATCTGCACGTGTTTTCTTTGAATTATTGGTAGATTTTATCACTTTTAATCTAATTTTTTAATATGGTAGCAGGTTCGCAGCATGTTTTACTGTTCATCTGGTGGGTGTAAGTATCTAGTGGTCAATTCCCATCCTCACCAAAATATGAAAGCGATGTTAAATAGAATGGAATGAAATAGAATGAAATGAAGTAGTGGGTAGATACCACCTACCCAGGCTAGTACCGATGATTCTGAGAAATCCCTCACAGGACATCCTCGTAAAAAGTATTCTACTCCTCCTGGGCGTAGATGGTCAGGCTGCCCTCTGTTTTCTGGAGGGGTTCCAATTCCGATCTGTACCCATTCTACTCGAGGCGAACCCAGCGAATAACTAAGGAACCCTCCCACGCTCGCTGTGAATTTCTGTAACATAATAGGGCTTCAATCAAACTCTAACACCGTCTACCACATTCTTGGGACAGCAAAGCCAGCCTTGTTTTTCTCATCGAGGCACTAATGGTGACAAAATGGAGGACGAAGTTTTAATGTGACGATATTGAGATTATGATGTTCATAAGTTTACTTAAAATAGTTAAAAAATACAACTTATAATAAATTAGAAGAACCGAATTCAAAGAACTTAAAAGAATACAATATGTTCACATTCAGAAGTCAGGGCTTAATTCTCCATTTATTCACCTGTTTGGCACTGACTTAATACAAATAAAGTCAAAATATTAAAATAAACTAAAATAGAAAACAGAAAGGTCGCACACATATTGATTAAATGGTACTTATTTTAATAAATGTGACAAAATCTACCAAAAATATAAGGGCGTAGTTATTACACAAACTCGAATTTATTACTAACAGTAACATAAATAGTTAATATTTTTGAACAAATAAGTAGTTACGTTTCATAATATAAAATAATAATATTAAATCACATTGAATGTCTTCTCATTAAATATAAAAGCTTTGCTACGCAGGCAGTAAGTCCTTGGCAAGAGGCTCGAGATTTTCCGGTTCATTGATATCGGATGCATACGCAGCTTTTTGTTCAAGTCCGACGGTAACGCACGTACATTCAGATTTCTGGTAATGAGCGGATAGAAAGGCTTATATTGAAATCTCGGCCTTTGCTGTTGGGCAAATGCAATGTTTCAGTGAAATCGATGTTGTAAAACCAAAAATAATCTATCTTAGAAAATTAAAAGAAAATAAAAGACTAATTGTAAGAGATTATTTGTTATAGAATAAGAGTGACAAACGATCGTACAGTCCACTAATTGTAAGTGGAAGCCATGTCCCATAGACATCTACATTTGTCCTCGATTAAGAATTCAAATGCAGATGCGTTGTCACTTTTCCAGTAAATGGGGTCTCCAGTTCCCTACACTCATCATACGAAACACAGCAGCATTAAGCTGTTATTTACGCTGGCTGGCTGAACATGCTCATGCTAATGTAGATTAACGGAGAATGATTGCTTAATACTAAAGAATAACCTTCATTGCTGTATAGCACTCAAAATGTGGATAATTAAAACAAGTTCAAATTAAGCGCAATAAAATCCTTAAAAGTAGTTTTGTTGAAGTTTGGGATCCGAATGTAAACCTTTCTTGTGGTTGACTGCCGACTGACGGACGACCTAATACCAATTATGTAATACCAACTTACACACAGGTTTGTGATAGGAATTAGTAGGTACTCGTATTTGTACTCTGGTCTAGCGTGGTGTTATTCAATAACTCTTTCAAAATATTCGTTCCTTATTCCAGTGGTGTATTTAATGTGGCTGATAAAAATTACATTTATGTAATCTACAAAAATATTGTTTAATTATTATAACAAACACTTAATTATTGATATTTTTTTATAGAATAAGGGTGACAAACGAGCACACAGTCCACCCGATGGTAAGTGGATGCTGTGGCCCCTAGACACCTACATTTATCTTCAATTAAAAATCAAAATGCAGATGCGTTGCCAGCCCTGAGGACTTAGATGGAATGCCTCGTTTCCAGTAAAAAGGGTCTCTGGTTCTCTACACTCATCATACGAAACACAGCAGCATTAAGCTATTATTTCACGCTGGTATTCTGAGAGAGCGTGGTCCTGCCTCAGTCGAGCCGACCCATTCGTGCTGCAATCACAATATAGCTGCAGCATAGCTCTACCACATAAAGATTTAAAAAAAATTAAAATTTTTAGCACAACACAAACATCACAAAAACAAGAGATTTATTTAAGATGTAACTTATACATCAAGTAAAGTTACAGCCTATATACATGTCCCACAGCTGGGCACAGGCCTCCCCTCATTACTGAAAGGGTTAGGGCAAGGAAGTGTCCGCCCGTGTTGGCGAACTTCACATGTCTTCGAAATATTTTTTTTCTTATTCCTCAGATATACAGGTTTCCTCACGATGTTTTCCTTCACCGCCGAGCACGTGGTAAATCAGCACTTAAAATTGAAATTAACAATTTCGTCGGTGCCGGCGGGGATCGAATCCGGGTTACTCGCATCTGTTATATTTACAGCGAGCGTTAACCATATGAGCTACCACGGCTTTTGACTTATACATAGCAATAGGTAAATATACTATCATCTTATAAAGATTTCTCTAAAGTAATACTCCTTGACGAATAAAAATATTACACCTTATATTCTTATAAGTACAAGTTCCGTCAGTTTTAAAATAGTAATGTACAATTAGTCTTAAGTATTTTTAGCATGTTGTAGCTATTCATATGTTAAAGGTAACAACTGCTGATAAAGTATGTGTGTACATAAACTATTAATAACTGTTAAAACTTTTTTAAATATATTTTACATTGTTAAAAATATAAAATAATATTGAGATGTGTATTTTTCATACGACATAAAAATTCCTTAATCCTATTATAATCTAGTTAACCCTATGCAGGAACTATTAATGTGGCGTTATTCAGATTTGAAATAATCATCAAAGATCATTTTTTGTTTTATCGATTTTTCAATTTCTCAAAAAATATGTTTACGTTTTTAGGATAAAATATATGGAACGATCTCTATCTGTTCATTATGTTTCGTTACAATCCGTTCAGATATATCGAAGATTAGCCTGGATAAAAAGACAGACAGACAAAAAATTTTAAAATTGTTTTTTTTTATCTTAATGGCATGTAAATCCAGCTGACACATACGGACATTACAATTTCATTAATATGCATATATAAATCACTTAGAATAAACCGGTTATTTTATGTAAAGTTATTCGTTAAATTATAATAACTGTGCTATATTACTTTTTTTCTTCGACTATCTCGTGAATGACAAATAGATGCAAATGTTTAAACCAAACACAATAATAGTTTGGGAGGGAATCGCAGTTGCGGCGCGTGGCTCGCACAATCACGGGGCAGGTGTGCTACAACCCTTATTCAACCGGAACTGAGGGAGAGGGCGAGGGAACAATGACTGGCGAATTTTTCAAGCGGAAATCAGCCTTATATTTAATGTGTAAATGATATTATGTGAAAATGTAAAAAAAATATTACGCATTATTTGTTTATGTGCATATGAAAAAGAATACTTTTATTAGAAATGGTTTTAATGAATTTGAACTTTTAAATTTGTACAAAATAACTGTTTTAAAAACTAGAAATACAGTATTTAGAAATTTTAAGAAGAATTAATAGAAGATATCAACGTAATTTGCTTTTGTGAAAAAGTAGGTTTACTTTGAAAATCATATCTAACCTCGAAAAAACCAGACGCACTCAGAAGAAAGATTAAGTTTTTTTGTCAATTAATAAGATTTGTTTTGTTATTTTATTGTTATGTCGTAGTATTACCTATTATTCTTTCATTGTTAAATATGTTTACAAGTAACCCATTTAAAATTTTAAATGGAAACATCGCGTGTTGTTTACACAGTCCAAGAAAGTTAACAACAAAATAATAAATTTCTCATATCAATGTCAAAAATATACATAACCAATAATTGCCTTGTTGAAAAATTGACATTGGTCTTAATTTATTATAACACAGATCATTATATTTGAAGGCATTAACAAAAATAGTGTATCATTTTTATAATTGTTTTTATTTTTATGTTCATAATTAATTAACTTCCCTTTATTCATTATATTTCTCGTTCAGCTAGAAACTGCCCTGTATTTAATAGAATATAAACGGCAATATATTTTTCCAAGTTGGGTGTGATTATTGTCATCACCGTCTTTGGTTTTTGAATTGATAATCGTAATATCAGCATCAGATGCCTTGGCATATTCGACGCTAAACCCAGTCACAGGCTTTAACCAAAAAAGTATAAAACGTAAATGGTAGGTACAAGTACAAAATGACTTCTTAGGATTATTTATAATCTATATTGAATAAAACATATTATTTCTATTATTTTATATTACGTATTATGTTATATTCGTTATTCGGCTAGGAATCTCAAAAACACTCCTTGTGTATTAGTTTTTGAAAACTATTAGTTTCACGCTAGTGAATTTTGATATAATTGTAATAATGAATTCTATTATAATACTATTTGTCATTTTATTAAATTTTATTATTTAAAATTTGGTTACTCGAGATGGCAATCCGACCAGAGCGAGATCAGGCAGGACCAACGGCATGTAGTACTTTCCAGGGCATGTTGATGAAACACCGCCCGCCATTTTTGACTCCAGGCTGTTACTAACACTGACCACATTATCGGCTGTCGCGCTTGCGAGCTTGCGACTCACAAACCAACGAGGCAGTCCAATCCTTATAATATTTCTTTTAAAGCGGTTGACTTGTTCAAACATAAAATTATAACACGTTTATTTGCATTCGATAAGTGTAACGTGTTTTACTAGAGATGAATGCCGCACTAGGGTGACAATTATATATTTTCCAACTATTTTTGAATTGTTTTATATATTTTTTCAGTCTCAGATTGTAAAATATTATGTTATTTATTAGATGTGTAAACTAGACTTCGACCTTAAAGCGTCTCGTTAATTTATTACCAAACTGTTTCAGTATTATATTACGACGTTTTACTGGAATTATATTTATTAGATTTATTCATTCATTTCTTCTGGTGTTTAATAATATCTTACTGTTGTTTCTACCAAACTGAGGCCTATTAATTCCTAGGGTCATAGAACGTGATAATTATTAATTACTTTTCCAATTGATGAATGCTATACAGATATGCGAATGCATGAATTATTAATACAATTTTACGGTTAGGTACTTAAGCTCATTTAAAATTATTATATAGATTTAAAATACCCAAGCCCAATATAATCATGGAAATAGTTTACCTACTAAATGTTCTATTTGTTATTTTTGCAATTCTTTTATATTAAAATAATAAAGTATTGTAAGAGTGTACACTGTAATAAGTTTAATACACGAAAAATTTTAATTACCCAGAAGAAATTATTTTATTTATTTGGTTTTTTGTGTTTTTATTATTATTAATTTTTATAATTATTACCTAATAGAAAGCAAATGGGATTTTATAAAATAAATCAACGGGTGCTATAGACCGTTGTCCATGGAACCATAAATAAAGGTCACCCTAAATACAAAATACCAGTACAGTTATGCGTTATGGACTTAAATTCCCTCAAATAAAGGGTGGGACACACCTGTCCTGCGCCCTCAACGACACGCGACGCTAAAGCTCGTTGCACAACTAAACTCACCAGTATTATAAGATCTCTGTGATAATCATAGAGTATTCTTATTTGCTTAGCAAAACTTACCATGAAAGGTCTCCAGTTAATGGATAACATGAAATGGGGTGCCTATACAACACAACATGTCCTTAAATCTGTAAACGTGCTGAGCAATGTGCATTGTAATGGATATAGTGGAATTTGAATTGCTCTAGTTATCAAAGGGTGAATATTTATTAGTTGTATTTTTATTAAAATTAGGTAATTTATAGAAATATAATTAAAATAGCAAAGTTACAGCCTATATACGTCCTACTGCTGTGCATAGACCACGACACGGTGCTCACAATGTTTTCCTGCACCGCGAGTACGTGGTAAATCAACACTTAAAATTGTAATTAATAGTTTCATTAGTATCGGTCGGCATCGAACCCAGGTTAGGTTACCCGCTTAATGTGAAATTACAAAAAATTTGGGTGATAATGAATTTCTGCCAGCAGTTGGTTGCCAGGGCTTTGTCAGTCATCATCAGGGCGCAAAACATTCAGGTATGGTTGGCCATGGTAGAAAAGATGGCATGTTAACCTTAACGCGTCTATAATTTATTACAAAAGTATATTTTTTGTCTAAAATTAAACGAAAAAATGAAATAGCCAACTCAACAATTTTGACCACAAGTCGATTTTGATCTGTTGCATTCGAACTGATTGGATCAGTGACAACGGTGTCTTTTATTATCAATCCTAAGGTATAAGATATCGGTTAATAAAGCTACAAAATATTGGTGTCTATTATACGATTCGATTTAAAGATAGGTATTCAGCGGACATTGTACGATCGGGTACCTTAAAATGTTGTATATATTTCGTCCATTGTGATTGATGTCTTTGACTGAATATTTATCATAGTCATTTTATAGTGATAAAAGCGATGAAGGCTTTTGAATTTTGTTGGCATATTTTCGTTAGTTCTCTTTACATGTTTTCGAATTATTGTAAAATATAACTTAAATTGTTAAGTTACAGCCATATAGGCTGTAACTTAACAATTTAAGTTATATTTTAATTAAATTTTAAAGTTACATCTCACTCCTGGACACAGTTAAAGAATTAACCGTCATGTTACGTCCCAATGCGTGTTGGCGAACTTCACATGTCTTCGAATTACTTTTCCTATTTCTCAGACATGCAGGTTTCTTCACAATGTTTTCCTTCACCGCCGAGCACGTGGTAAATCAGCACTTTAAATTGAAATTAACAATTTAATTGGTGTCGGCGGGGATAGAACCCGGTTTGCTTGCGCACTATGAAATTTACAGCAAGCGCCAATCATCTGAGCTAAAACTTAAATTGAAAATTTATAAAAACACGCGAAACTAAAAATGCTGATGATCTTCAAACGTTGATCTTAAAAAAACACACACAAATTGCTTCACCCGTTTAAGAGCCACAGAAAGACACACAGACAGACACACACACATAGCGATCAAACTTATAACAACCCTATTTTTCGACGGGAGTTAAAAAGTACGACAATATTCGTTGACAATTTTATGAACACTTAATATTTACTAAATAAGCAAACACTACATTTGTTTAAACAGTTATTGAGTAGAGGTAATCAGTTATTGAGTTTTTCCGTCAAGAAATTCTCAGTAGTTGCGCGGAGTCAGGAAGTTGGCGGTGTGTCACCCCCGTGCCTCGGAAAGCACGTAAAGCTGTTAGTTCTGCGCCTGATCTCTCGCCAGTCGTGTCGGTTTACTCTTCTTATCGGACTATGAGAGTAAGGGAATAGAAAGTACACCTGAGCTTGCGTATACACACTTGGACACTCTAGTCCTGTCCTGCGCCGATTTCTTGTCTCCATTGAGACTGGCCGCCGTGACCGAAATTTGGTCTGGAGGATATTATTATTATTATTGTGCAAGAAGTAAGTATGACCTCAGGGTTTAGCGGAGGGGAGCGTTTGGTGTGCATGGCAAATACACGCTCTTCTCTTATATTAAAGTATCTGAATGACCAAAGCTAAAATATTTGCCTAATGTGCAATGAATTACAGGTTGTGAGACATTCCAGACCATAGTCCTCAGTGGTGCAACACATCTTTAGACTTCATTGTTTGAAATATCATAGACTGCAGTGGACATCACCCAAAAAAAAAAACAAATTGAAAAGTAAGTAAAACAAATTTACAGTCCGGTTAAAAAAAGAAAAGAAAAAGACTAATATTTAACTCTCTAGCCAACACCAATTTTATTTTAATTCTAAACTCCAAGCCCCGCTAGTACAAAAGTAATTGAATAAAGTACTTCTTCAAACTAACACCCGACAATAAAAGAAATGTTTGAACATTTACAATATGAAATCGATTCATAAATAATATAGATAAGTAAGGTTTATTTCTGCAATATAATTGACGCGTAGAGTGACTCTATGCGTAAACACAAACTTATGATATAGTTAAAACGATTAATCAGTCGCGGCTGGTGGTAAAATTCGCATACGAATAATGAGGCAAACACAACGTGAAACTGTCAGCTCGCGTGCCAATTATTGACGTAATTATTTAAAAAATATGACCATCCTCTTGCGTTATTTAACACTATAATGTGGCCATATTTTAATCATTCTCCACCGGCCACATTCATTCGGTGACCATGCGCCTCTGATTGCCAATTGACTATTTATCAGACTTTCAACGCTACCACACATTCACGAAGTGTAACAAACAAAAAGCAAAATATTTTTAAGTCGCAGACACGTTTCATAATACAGAGTGGTTTATCCACTATGTATTATTTTTTGTTACTTTGTGAGGTTCAATTAAAATATTCTTTACCTGGTTGAAAATTCTGTTCACAACACTTATAATTCAATAAATATTTTTTTTAGAACAACTGAGTTGGCAAAAAGAAAACGGAGAATTTTAATATACAATAATGAGAAATTAATAGTAAAATTAATAACAGTTAATAAGATCGTTGGGTAATCTTTGGTTTTGTTTGCAAAACCACTCGTCTTAAACTGCATCGACCACTTACTAGAATTATACCCAGCGAGCGACATTTAAAATGTTGCTACTGATTATTTAACATTCACACTCCACGACTATCAGTCACCGCGAAAGGTACTAATTTATTTCGATTATCAATTAATTCGTTCTTAGCGCCCCGAGAGATAAAGCGGCATTTTACCAAGTTTAAGGAACTTGTTTAATTAACAGTGAAATATATTGAAAAATTTAATTCATTATAGCCTATAACGAAGCAAATAATGAGCCTGTTAAGGATAATGTCCCGCGATTTTTCTATTTGTGGAATTTACACCTGTGACCAGCAGTAGATGCAGGAGATTCTTAGATTTTACGCAGGAGGACCTTTTGCGCTGCGTGGTGCGGTTTAGCGCATTAAGCCGTCTTTTATTTAATGGATTTGGAATTCCATGCTTCAAAGGTCTATTTAAATTAATTGAATTATTAAAAAGACGAGTAAAGTCGTCTCAAGTAAATGGTGTACAAAGTAAATATAATTAATCCGACCAAGGATAGATGCCACGTGCACGCTGTCTTTCAGGTTTTGACATTGTAAACGAGCATTAATCATTGGTATGTATTATCAAACTCTTAATGCTTTTTGAGAATCCTTGTAATATATTCATAAAAATTATTTTAAAATATCTACAAACCAAAAGGTGTATTATTTGATATAGTTTTTATTAAGGGTATACGTGGTAGAGCCATGCTGCAGTTATATTAGAAGTATAGTTGTAGCAAGAATGGGTCGGCTCGACCGGGGAAGGACCACGCTCTCACAGAATACCAGCGTGAAACAGTAGTTTAATGCTGCTGTGTTTCGTATGGTGAGTGTAGAGAACCGAAACCCTTTTTACAGGAAATGAGGCATTCCATCTTAGTCCTCACGGGTGACAACGCATTTGCATTTTGATTCGTAATCAAAGATAGATGTAGATGTCTATGGACCATCAGGTAGGCTGTGTGTTCACTTGTCACCCTTATTCTATAAAAAAACGACCTGGTAAAAGATGTAGGATGTCAATGGATGCATATGGCTCTCAACCGTGCTTTGTGGTATCATCCCTTGGCCTTGAACTTGTAAAGGGCTGTAATTAATGAATTAATAAATACCACAACCCGCTTATATAACAGGATTCTCTGGTTCATATACACCTTTATGCATCTTCGATGAAGAATCAAAATATAATGTATAATATATACTCTATATTGTCTTTCATGGATCAAGCCGACCTATTAATTCTGCATATATAATAAAGTAGTTGTAGCTTGACTCTACTATGTCAAAACGCTTCTAGGTATTTCATATTTATTAATACAGCAAAGCATAAAAAATAAGAATAATTGCTACCTAAGTTAACTAGAAAACGCATAGGAAAAACATACATGAATAAAATTACAAGAAAAATATCAATACAAATCATTTCTGCATATGCAAAATTCTTCTGAATGATCGGTGCGATGGACACTTGAGATGTTTATATTAGTATATAATATCGAACGGAAGTCATAGTGGATATTGACCCTTTGAGACCCTTGCCCAAACACAATGAAGGGCCAACAAAAATAGAGAGTAAGGAGCGCGCGCCGACACATCTGCCGGCCACTATCGAATAAATCTACTAAAATAATATTTTTATTTTGATTACGCACGGGCTAGGCAGATGTTAGGATAATACACACGTACATATATTTCAACAAATCTGGTAATAATAGCAATAGAGGGTAACCTTTTCAATTTTCTTGTATAATATTATATATTGTGTAAAAAAAATCCCGTGTAGTGGCGTTTAAGAATATTCACTACCCCATATCTTCCCGTGGGTGGATGAGAATTACGTAGAGACAACCCCTAGTCCCCGGCGACCCCCCCGCTATTGTCGGCTACGGTGGCAACCATGGTAACGGGGGGGGGGGGGGCAGGGGTACTGAGAATCTCCGGTGGATGGTCGGTTGCAATCTAAGACGACTTGACTTGCCAACATATAACGCACACACCCTGAGGACTAGCGGGAAGATCTTAGAGCTGAAAGAAGAGATAGACAAGTTGCGCGAGGATTTTATAGGATTATCTGAAAAGAGGGTAGGATACGGTAATCCTCGAATCCGGCAACTTGTTCTATCACCGGGAGGGCGACCATCCGTCCCAAGGAGGTGTCGGATTTATCGTCCATAGGTATCTCGTTAACATCGTTATAAATATTGTGAGGGTGTCGACGAGGGATGCGTACCTTATACTCGTTGAACTCGTTATATTCATTGAAGGTCATATATAGGTTTACGCACCAACGTCAGAACATGAGGAGGTGGAGGAAATGTATGAGGATATCTCTAAAACCATGCATTCTTCCAAAACCCAATCAACATACGGTATTAATGGGAGATTTCAACGCATAACTAGGCACAAGAGAAAACGCTGACCTGAAGGTAGGAAAATTCAGATTAGGGCAACGGAACCTAGGGGGCCAGCAGTTGGGCGACAGCAACTGGCCGAAAATGGCACTCTTTATGATGAACTCTCGCGATTGCGAGGGTAAAAATTGGCAACGATCACTGAATGGTTAGAGGCACATTAAACATAAATGTAAAGTTGGAGAGGTCTCGTCTAACGGAATGGTGAGTACATCACTCACCTTCAATTTGCTGATAATATATTACTTATGGCAGAAACGCTGGATAACCTAAACACTATGCTCAATGAACTCAATAGTGGCTTCCGACGGATAGGTCAGAAGATGAACATGGAAAAAACAAAGATTATGTGTAACTTCCATGCCACACCTATGCCGATAGTTGTTGGGAGCACTTAACTCGAAGTTGTTGACAAATAATCCGGCTAGGTAAGGCCAACTTTAACAGAGAAGTCAATTGACGGATTTAACTCGGCTGGGCAGCGGTCGAGAAATTACGACACATCTGCTCGTCAGGTATACTTAAAACCTGTAAACGAGACTGTACAACTAGTGCGTGTTGGCAGTGATGACTTATGAATCTGAGACGTGGTCCTTCACTGCTGGCCGTATGAGAACGATCAAGGTCGTTCAGCGAGCTATGGAGAGGGCTATGCTCGGGGTTTTTCTGCGTGATAAACTTAGAAATGAGGATATACCAACCAGAGTTACCGAAATATCCCAACATATTAGTAAGCTGAAGTGGCAATGGGCCGGTCATATAACTTGAAGAACAACCGATGGGGAAAAAGGTTCACCAGTGGCAGATTCGTACCGGTAGGCGAGGTGTAGGGCGACCCCCCACTAGATGGAGTAACGACTTGGTAAGACATGCAGGAAGACGGTGTGCAGATGGCTCAGGACCGTGCTTTGTGGCATTCCTTGAGGGAGGTCTATATTGAGCAGTGGACTTGTGAAGGGCAGTAATAAAACTTAGAAGTACATTTCATTCTGATGAATGAATATCAAAAAAATTTGGATATTATAATTCCTGTGAGGATAATCCATCTTACATGGGTGACATTGAATTCGTAGTCTTTTTTTTCACAGTTGGATTTGTTGAATGAAAGTAGCCACTTAACATCAACTGAACTGTTAGTGCTTTTGCGACTCTTTTAAAATAAAAATTAGTGGATCATTTTTTGGCTTTTGAATATTATATCATGATTATGTAAAAATCAATAAACTTATGTATGTTTCGATGTTCACTAAACTGCAGGTTTGTGTGTCAGAAATTGTAAGGGTTGCTTAAACTATCCAGGCAATAACAGTAGTTACGATGTACCAGTTCTGGCTCACTTGTAGAGAGGTTGTACTACCAGTTCTGGCGCACTGAGTCAGAAGTTGTACAAGTACGACGTTCGTCGATTCACGATCCTAAAAAAAAAAAAAAAAAAAAGGTTTTGGCATGCTCTGATCACGAATCTGCGGTCCATTTTTGCGTAGGATGTACGGTTCCGGAGATGTGCAGATCAATTAACTCTTATCTAATTGATATCCGCTTCGAGCCTCAACCGTCATTAGCGCTCCATTGTCCTTATCTACTTATCTATTGTTGATTGACTACCGTCATTATCTATTATTCGTCGGCGTGTGGGTCGGCTTATGCTATTGTATTATACTCCTTTGTTCCTATCTACACTAATCTGACTCATTAATAAAACACATTACCCAATTTTGTTAAAAGT
Source organism: Parnassius smintheus behrii (assembly GCA_036936625.1). Classification (NCBI taxonomy): domain Eukaryota; kingdom Metazoa; phylum Arthropoda; class Insecta; order Lepidoptera; family Papilionidae; genus Parnassius; species Parnassius smintheus. The sequence continues at coordinate 37,432,884 of JAUPFT010000003.1, read as the reverse complement.
TTTATTTATAAAATACAAAATCTTATTACTTATTATCTATAAAATAGGAGCGAAACATCTCATCCACTAAAATATCGTTGTACAATGTGTTCCCTGTAAATATACTCGTAAAACTATGCATTGAACATCCCTGAAACTTATATAGCAAATACATTAAGCAATATTCGCCACAAACTGAAGTCCACTCATTCTGAATCCTATCAACATTCCAGTTCCATCTTTTACAATTTCTTTTAAAAAACTCTAGATGATATCGTACAGGTGCCCGTCCGAATGAATCAAAATATTGACCGACGTCATTCGTATCGATATATAAAGCTACCCAATGTGACCCTGGTTTATCATCTGTATCCAAATTGCATATTATATACGTTGGTACGTGGGTGTACATGGGTAGTTTATTGGCAGCATAAACATTATTTTCTAGAGTGGGGTGAATCTTTTTCAGATGTTGTTGTACATCTAGTGTATCCATAATATTACTGCTATTAGTAGATTATTACAGTACCAATCTACTCAATGACTAATATAGGAGTGATCAATTATAGTGATTTCTAAATATTAAATTGCATTCTTTGTGTTATACAAATCGTATTTGAGTCACCAATACACTGAACAAGACACGACAGGAAGGACGTAGGAATGTAGAGATAAGCAACAGAATGTAAGGTAAGCTTGTTGACGCATAAAGATACTATCAATTCTACTGCAGAAATTCTTTAGATTAGAATTATTACTCACTGGTACTATATAAGACCAAGCAACTGCAGTCATGGAGTTAGTGTATGGTCGTTTGACCGCAGTGGATCTATCAATACTACGTTTGTGTTACTTCAACGCATCAAAGGCCATGGATGTAAGTGTTTATTCTATTGACAAACTTACTTTTCTTTCTGTTATTTTCTTACGTGTGTATGATTTAGTGTTAACAAATTATATTTAAATATTATGTGTGTGTATATGGTTAAGCCGTGGTAGCTCAGATGGTTAGCGCAAAATGTAAAATTCACAGTACGCGACCCGGGTTCGATCCCCGCCGGCACCAATTAAATTGTTAATTACAATTTTAAGTGCTGATTTACCACGTGCTCAGCGTAGCCCTAAAACCCTCTCAGAAATGAGAGGAGGCCTATGTTCAGCAGTGGACTTTAATAGGTTGTAACTTTAGCTTTTTTAACTTTTATGATTAAGTGTTAACAAATTGATATTAACATGATAACTGTGTTGTTGCAGAAATCATTGAGCTTCGATGAAAATACCTATAAACAGTATTACTACTCGCCACTCTCCCCTCAAGAAGAGAGTGATGACATCGTCATTAATAATAACACATGCGATGGTGGAAAACGAAAATCGCAATCGATTGATCATTTTTTTGAAGCTGAATCAAAAATAAAAAAGAGGAAGCTGTTATCATCAACCGTAGCACGAGCCGCTAGAGATGGTGTATCATACATTTCTACTAATTCTGACGACGGAGACCAAGCGACGCATCTCATCAAAATTGAAATGTACGATATGAAGAAGCTATCCAAGATTCCAACTACTGATCATTGGAAACATGCTTCCACGAGGATTAAATATTACGTAAAGACTAATAAGGATAGCATCTACGACAACACAAACGCCCTCGTATACAATATTACAAAGACAATAGCAGAAAGTGAAAAAGTTAAAAAATACTTTTTTAACAATGACAGTCATTAGCTGATCATTAGTGAATGTGATTCTGTTTACTTAAATTACAGGAAGACAAGAGCAGAAGAAAGAGATGAGTGTGGCATACGTGTACAGAACACATCATTGAAGAACAAAACTACAACACTGAGTGGAGATGAAAACGAGAAGAATATGCAGTACTTAAGAGCTGAATATCCATTCTTCAGTTCAAAATCTAGCCGGTTGCTCAGTTTCGAAAACTGGCCTCTCGTTATGCGACAGAAACCTGAAGATCTTGCAGAAGCCGGTTTCTTTTATACTGGCCATGCAGACAGGACCAAGTGTTTCCAATGTGGTGGTGGCTTAAAAGATTGGGAAGATGATGATGATCCTTGGCAGCAGCATGTTCAGTGGTTTAGTCAGTGTGCTTATGTAAAATTTAAACTCGAACAGAGTTTTGTATTACATTAAATAGAATATTTATAAAGAAATAAAAAAATAATATATTGCATACAATTTGTTTTATTTAATTTTATAATGTTTCACATAGTTACATACACACAAAATGCATTACACATAACTCATAAAATCTATCACACAACACATATTATAACCTTAACTACTTTAGTCTACAGTAACATTTCTGTTTTTATCTATCTCAATAATATTATCAAACTCAGCATAAACTATACAGTTAATTGTTTGTATTAGTGAGGATTCAAATCGTACTTCTAATCTTACACTACCATGCTTTATGAGATTCCAATGAGCTGATGAGTTGGCTGATAAATCAGGAGTTAAGTCAAATGCTAATAGACAGTAACCTTTGGCATACTGTTCACAAGAGATTCCATTTCCTTCATTAAGAAAGTGAATACCAGTTCCCGAGAATAGAGTATGATATGCTGATGTAAATATGCTATTATTAAAAGATGGTTGCAAAGCTTTTGAAGGTATTTGTTGACCATCAATATATAAGCTGAAAGAATTAATACCATAGTTTTCAAAGTTAAATGGATTTTTAGTAAGGGAACCATTAAATGCAGAATTGTTCACAAATCCAATTATACATCTTTTGGGTACCTGCCCTAAAAATATATTATCAAGAGTTTTTCCTTGAACACCCGATGGAATTGTTAAAACTTTTACTTCAGCTCGAGTAATAGGATATTTAGCAGTGGTAGAAGCTAAAACTTTTTGATGTGCGAGTAATACACTTGGATTAATTCGTGCTCGTCGAACAATAAGAGTTGCATCCGTAATGCAAACTTTAAACTTTACATCGTTTGACCCAGCAATTAAATTAAAGCTCTCTCTAGATCGAACCAATTTAACACTCATTTCAACACCATTAATTAAAAATTTATCTTGGTTGAAAATGTCACCGTGAAGATGACCAATCATTTCTATTTCCTTACTTTCACTAATCAATTCCTGTCTTTTAACAAATCCTATGTTTTTACCATCCGTAGAATCCATTTTTCCTGCTGTATCATCATACCAAAGACTACAAGTATGATGAGATTGTTTAGCAGCAGGAGCATAGTTTAAAAGGGTTTCCATGTATGCTCGATATGCATAGGTATTATTAGGTGGTGATACAAGTTTTTGGTTTAAATAAACATCAAGTTGACTAAAAAGTGAATGCAGCCAATTATTTACAGGTGCTACTATTGTAGTAGATATCAAGTTAGTTGAATCTTGATTTAATACTTTTGCCTTTATGTGGAGTAATGTATGAGACAAATCTATGTAGTCATCGCCTGTCCCAGGAACTTGAAACTCGATAGGTCCATCATCACCAAGAGATGAAATTGGTTTATAATGAATCCACAATCCATTTTCAATGCTAGTTTGTGTAGACGGTAGTGCAAACAAATCCAATTCTGACTTAACGCACTCGCAAGAATGATTATGAAGGAAAGACATATTTAATTTGAAAATATATCTTTGTTATTTTTTGGTTTTAGACCAAGTTTTTTCGCAGCTTTCACTTTAGCAGTTAATGGTGGAATGAACGAGGTCAATCGTTTTCTTTTAGTTTTATACCCAGATCCTGTCATGTTAAATTGATCAATTTTCTCATCAGCCTTTCGTTTTAAATTCGTACTAACTTGCTTTAGACGATCTTTTATTGAGGCTTCCATAGGACGCGCTTGAACCATATCCGATAAAAGTCCTACTCCAGCGCTTAATGCCTCCTTACCAATCACTCGAGCACCACTTGAAAGTAAAGGTAAAACTGATCTAAATAACCCCCCTAAGAAGCTCCCAATACCATGACCGCGTTGGTATGGTGCACCCTTATAAATTACTCCAACTCCTGACCCAGCTTGATGTGTATAATAATTTTCATATGGACATTTATGATGATCACGAAGGGAATTCATTATTATAATTTTCGGAAATGTAGTTTAATACACACGGTTCCAAACTGGAATGGTATTTTTTGTCCTGTGCTCGATCTTATAACTATTTCCAGCGTATCGAACTCTCTTCGCATAACAGGTAAGTAGTGAGGTTGAGAGAAAACGTGCATTTTATTTGCACCATAAATGTATTTTGTAGGATCTAATGAAATGACTCTTAGTAAAGGAGTCATAACATCACCCACAATCTGAGGATCGATAATGTCACAATATAGAAAGAGTTGAGATGGTAACCCTAAGTGTAAATTAGCAGGACACTTTCCAAAATTTCTCTCTAGGAGATTTTTATTTGGTTCATAACCTAGTTGTAAACTTAATTTGGGTGATAATGTTACGGATGTTATATTTTTATCCAAAACAGAAATAGACACAAATTTTGTTATTTCATCATAGCGAAATTTCAAGTTCTCTCCGATACCATTTAACACTCTTAAAATATGCTCAACGTTATCATAGTTGGTAGCTGGAATATGTTTTTTGTAGTACACTGTGGATGGTTTATCTTCATTAGGCATTAACATAGATTTTGTAATGTATATAACATTTTCATGATCTTGAACAGTAAACATGGTACATGGATATTGAAACTCGACAACTCCAACCGACCATTCACCTTCTAATTTAATAGCTTTCGGTAATTTCGTTGAAAAATTTGTGGTCTTGTTATCAGGAAAATATTTAATATCATTGAACTATTGCTGAGCAAAGTTAAATAAAAACTTTCTTTATTCATATTTCTTTTAAACTAGAAGCTAAAATCCAACTGTTAAATTTATCTGGATAACCTTTCCACTTCACTAATACTTCTTTTCTGTTACCTGAGTAACGAGTGTCAATTATTTTATCTATTTTATATTGTGAGGTGGGGTTGTAAGTGATTTTCTGTAATTCTCTTTCATAAAAAGTACCAACTATTGGTTCATTTTGTAAATCTGTTATTGTATAAACAACCCATGGAGATCTATCAATTATTGAAGATATAATAAATATTTCATCACTCCAGTTTGATTCATATCCTTTTTGGAAAGCATGTTTATATTTAGTTATTCGAACATAATCACCCACATTGAAATTTGGTTTAGGATTTTCTAAAGAAAGTTTGTTTGACCGTCTATCATAAAGATTAGTCCAAACTGTCATAATATTGTTGGAATTTACATCACATGGGCACATCTTAATACTAGAGTGAAAGCTGTGATTGTAAGAGTATATTAAATCTTGTAAAACATCTATATATCTATAAGTATTATTATGAGTGAAATAACGCCACATTTTCATTTTTAGTGTTCTTTGAAATCGTTCAACAATACTGGCCTTAATGTCAGGATTGTTAGTGGTATAGTAATTAATCTTTTTGGATTTAAAGTATTTTTGTACATCTTTTGAAACAAATTCTGTACCTTTATCAGATTGTATGTGAGTAGGTGTTAAATTACTTTCAGTAAATATACTTTCAAAACATTCTTTGGTTGTTTCTGAGTTTTTCTTTTTCATTGGTCTTGCAAAAGCATATTTACTAAATACATCAATAACACAAAGTATATACTTGAAACCATCATTATATTGAGAATAAGTTCGCATATCACTTAAATCAGCTTGCCACAGTTCATTAATATTTGATAGAATGTACCTATTACGCGGGAATTTTTTTCGAATGGGTTTATGTAATGTGTATGTTTCTTGTGATTTTAACCATTCCTTTACTTGCTTTTTATTCATTTTACCCTTCATGGCTTTTGATAATTTATCAATACTACCAAAACCAGCGGGATTAGATGGATCATAATAAATCCTGTTAATTTCTTCTAGTACGGGGTCCATTTTTCCCACTCAAGCCTTTTACGTATTTTAGTTGTAGACTTTTTATCTCTACTGCTCGGTGTAGAAAACTCTTGAAATTCAATCTCAGAGGGTTTGTTCAGATCTTTTGCTTGAAGTTGGTTAATAAACTCACATCTCTTTGGATTTCCAATATAAGTAAGTGGTACTTTAATATCTTTTAATGCTTCAGCAAATCTATCCCAACCTACTGGATCACTTCTTTTTAAGGGTCTTAGTGAATCATTTATTAAATCAACAATATTACTTCCAGGAATTTTTTCATTATCAATTGTGACTGTACCTTCATTATCCCAATGTATTTTACCTCTACTTGTATCAACTAAGTTTAATAATAACTGTCCTTTTTTATTATAAGTTTTTGGTATTAAACTGAGTATTTGAGCTGGTGTGTAAAGTGGATTTTCAACATTTTCTTTACTTTTGATGGATCGATTCTCCTCCAACAAAGATTCAGCATCAACTGAAGTTTTTAGATCTCTATCTTTATTTTTAAAACCAATTTTAGACTCGTTTGAATCTTCATTAGATGTATCAGAATAAATTGGTAATCTGAGTGGTTGACGATCCTCTTCGGTAAAATGAAGGTATCTTTGCAGTGTTTGTAAATATAACATCCATTTCTTTCGGTCTTCCGTCTTACTATTCATAATATTTTGCATTTCGATATCTAATCGAGATAAACTACTACTCGTATTAACCTTATTTTCTTGTTTTAATTTTTCAATCAATCCAGGTTCGATAAGTATCATTTTCTTTGCATTTTCCGTGTTAACTGGCTAGTCCACTCACTAATCCACTCAATATTGCACCTAATATTATTGGTAAGAAAGCCCCTCCTTTTTGTATAATTATATTTTTTCTTAGTTTATGTTTACACTTACGCACTAGTTGACGGAGTATATTTTTGTGTTTATTCAATTTTTGTTTATCTTGATCTTTAAGAGGTACTTTTCCTTGTAAAACGTTATGAATACACTCACAAATACAGTTAATTTCTTCTTCATCACATGTTTTAAGTAATGCTCTTTGATATTTTGGTTTAAGCGTATGCAAAGCGTTTAGCAAATGTTTATGCGTTGTGAGTCGACGATGCATCATTTAGCAATGATTTGAAATGTTTGATTCTTGGTGTATTTAAACTCTTTTGTGGGGACGTAGACTGTGCAGAAACCATTAAATGGGAAGACATTTGTCTTGATACGACAAAAATCATTGGTATTCTGTTTTAAATCTACCATTAAATATCCATGCGCCTCTAGAGTTGCATCCCTGTAGGCATCTTTAATAAATTTTGGGTTATCTGGTGACACTTGTCGTGCTAAATATCTTATTTGAGTTTTATCTCGAGGGTTTTTAAAATATATTATATAACTTGAGTTTAAGGATATGTCTCTTTGCCCTTTACCCTGATGAAATAAATTTTGTGTTAAATAAAATACACTAAGATTCCTGTGATGACTACCTTTTGTAAATATATCCACAATTCTTCCATCGGACTCTCTCATTAGATCATCAATAATAACAAGATGTGGGTTTTCACCGTCAAACATATTAACATTTGGAATTCCTTGATGGTAGTTAACATTTGGTAAATTATATAAAGGTTGCATTTCATCAAAGCACCATGTGATCTGATTAAAATCACAATTACATATTTCTGTAACTGATTTTATGAAATTTGTTACAAAATTTGACTTCCCACATCCACTTGGCCCCGCCACAATAGCAGTAAACGGATGGATAAAGTGAAACATTATACACGTCTAAAGTTCTAAGGGGTGAAATAAAAAATGAAAGTGTTGGTGTTAACAATTAATATATATTGCAAACATTATATAAAACAGAATGATCTGTATACTATTTCTAACACAATTAGTACATCATAATTTTACAATCAACTCAATCTCAAATAAATGCACACACACACACACACGCAAATATAAACAACAATTAACTTAAATTATTTACAATAAAACAACGATTAAATATGTAATAAACTCTACGTCATATTATACTATTATCATTATTTTACAATCAATACAAATTTTATTTACATGCAGACATAAAATTAAAAACTATCAACACTTACATAACGCAGTTTATAATGACCCCAAGCTAATGTTTCAATATTATTATCTAAAATATGCCTCTTTGTGTCATTATATGATAAACCAATCTTATTTAATTTTTGTGTAAAAATTGTGTGTTTAATTGATTTAAATCTAAGCATACTATAATATTGCACTTTTTTATTAAATAGAGAAGACTTATAATTATCCATGGTCATCTTTTTAGTGATACATTTATTTACGCCTTTTGCCTTGGCTATAGTCTTATTCTCTAAGTTAAAAGCGTACATTTTGGATCGTAAACCCACAAATTCTTTCATGATTTTACCATTATTTTCATCTTTAAAAAAACCTAATTTCTTTTTATTTAATTTTGGATATTCAAAAATATTATTTGCATCATAAGCTGAGGTATCAAAGTATGATGAAAGGTCAGGTTTTATATCAAAGTAAAAATCATCTGTAAATATATGATATATTAAACTATCCGTATCTGTATACAATAATTTGATTTTACTAAACTTTTTAACCATATAGTTATAATGAAAATCATACATTAATGTTTTTGAAATATCTAAAATGCAAAACCCTAAATAAATTGGTTTGTTATATATTAACTTTGTTTTTCGCAACTGAACCGCAACTAGGTTTTCCGAAAATACTGAAAGACTATGAAATTGTGGTTTAGCGATTAGATCTTGAGCACCTAAAGCTTTGCCCTGGTTCTCCCAGTGTGTAACTAATTTTATGTTAACCCTTTTTTCAATATTCTCCATAGTCTTTCCGAAGACTGAATTATTCATTAATTTATAAAAATCTTTTTCGAAATCTGATTTTGCTAACGTTCTTAATTTTGTGTTTAGATCTATGTACATCTTCAACCAGCGAGACTGTTTAAATTTTAAAACTCTATGAATTTTAGTTAATTTAACCCCCATTTCTATGCACTGCTTTAAATTTCTGTAATGAATTACATATTTATCTTTATTATTTAAATTTGGGACTAGTTTATTTTCATTAATATTGTCTGCACAAATGTTTTCGGGGCATAAAGGAAAGTCCGAATGTAAATCATGAAGTTCATCTGGATATTCCAAATCAACTTCTAAAATAAAACCGAAGTTCGATGTCTCAGACACATTAAATTCTGTATTCGGATTTACCCATTCGAATCCACCAGTAGGAAGACATTGAGACATAGCCCAACCATATAAATTGTTGGCATCAAAATATGTGATATATGAATTTGGTTTCCCTGCATCATAATCCCCCATATATTTGTTATTAGCTCTAGCATAACGATTACTACATTGAGATACACCACCCCTGATACCTGATCTAATAAATGCAATTTTCTCATAATCTGTTAAAAGTTCTAATTCTATTTTTGTATATTTTAACATTGCTTCCCAACTTAAACCGGGTGCTGTGTAATAATGGGCAGGGTCTAAATCATAAGTATTAATACATAACTTTCTAAAGTTTTCAAATACATCGGTTAAAAGTAAAACGTCTGTTTTTAAATACAGGTTTGAATAATCTAGCATATTACAACACCCAAAGTGTTTCCAAACATCTTTAGCATGATTGTAATCATCATTTGAAATATGGGAATCTGTGAGCGAGCTATAAAAAAATTTTTGTTCGGGGAGCGATATTAGGCTTAAACTATCATAATTAGTCATAAGTTCATATGGATAAACGCCTTTCCGTTTTAAACGAAAGAAATCTTCATCATTAGGATAATTTCTACGTAACTCTTGAAATTGATCATTACTGAGATTTTTGGCCAATTCTTCTAATTTACATGATAAAAACTTAAATGAATCTATGAATCTTAATATAATTTCGTGGTTATTCATTTTTAATTTTTTGGAAAAGGATATATATTTTTCTTTATTTTGAGGGATAACTTCGACTTCACCATCACAAAAGTTTAACGCGTGAACAATAAAATGAGCATCATAGTGACTAAGGTTGTGTAAAAATATTGGTATATAACGAGGTTTTCTGAACTTCGAGCTACATGATTCGTGAGCAACACCTATAAAACTACCGGTGTACCAATCAAAATCATAAAAATGTTCTGCTAACTCTGTTTCACAAATATGACAAATGGTTGCATTTGAAATTTGGTTTTTGTCTTCATTTGTTAGCGGAAGTGGAGGATATTTTTGAAGTCTATTTATTTCTTTGAGATTGTTAGATAAACTTTCCATAAACACTTGTGCACAGTTGGGTCCGCAATACGTTACATATTTTGATAATTTATCATCATATGAACATTTAATATAATAACCAAAACTATGTACTTCATGTTTCTGAATATTGTGTGTGAAAGGTTTGGAAGGATCGTTAGAACATGATTCTATTGGTTTTAAAAATGCTTCAAAATCAGCATAAACTACGAATGGTATCTTCAACTTTTTTTCATAACTATCAAATTTAATTTTATCATTTGAAATAGGTTGACCAAACCAATTCTTTTTTTTAAAAGTTTCACTGTTTGGTAATTCTGTACAAATGTGGGCACAATCGTATTGTTCATGGTTATTTAAACTTTCTTTAGATGGAAAGTGAAGTAGACATGCTTCGCAAATGTACATGATGTGACCGTCTTTTGAAATTTGTTTACTAACTAACCGCGATAAATTTTTTATGTAACAATAATGATTTTTTGTATCCTTGGAAAAAAATAATAAATTGATATGTCTATCTTTACGACACTTTGTTAAAAATAATGGACCTACTATAGAATTACATCGTTTTTCTTTATTATATTCTAACCCAAAAACATTAATACTAATATCATTTAATTTCTCTACTTTTGCTATGTCAGAAATTTTAACTGGAAAGGAAATACCATCAAATTTAAGTTTATTTGCATGTTTAACGTACGATGATACACGATCCGCGTTTTTGTTTACGGGATATAACGCCGAGAGTAACGCCCATTTAAAACAAAAATAATCCTTGCTTTTTACATTTATAACAGCCTTTTTTAATTTTATGTCACGAGGAAGATCTATGTATGAAGTACCGCGTAGGGGGTTAAATTTATTAACATTCATGTCTATAGATTTTATGTTTTTTAGACTCCATCCACTATCTTTTTTTTCAAATGCACTAATTTTAGTAGTAATTGTATCATTTAAAGATGAAAAAAAAATATTTAAGTCATCTCCTTGACAAATAATATAGTTAAGCGTTTGAAAATCGAACGTATCATGAATATCTTTAGTTTGTTGAACAAAATCAGCATGCAATATGAAGTTTACTTTAAAAATTATGTGTTGATGAATACACTCTTGTATTAAAAATAAAATATCATCTTTAATAGAATTTAAAAATAGTTCAGGAGTTTCAAAATTTACCAATGTCGAACTATCTACTCTACTCTTGATTTTATAAGTTAAAATCCTATTTCCAAAAGCAGATTCAATAACACTAACGTTTGATAAAGAATTATGTGAATTTAAAAGATTATTTTTGTGAACATTACTTTTAAAATGATTAGCTAAATACCGTTTCTTCATAAATATATGACACGTTAGACATTCCACTTGGTCATCGTTACTGATACTGTTCCCTGCAGAGGTAGGCGCTTCTGATTCCGTTGTTGGTTTTTTGATGATCTTGGGTTCTTTGCTGCTCGTTCGCTTCGTTCCTCTTCCAAGTTGTAGTGGTTGACTACTAAAATGTTTAAATTTATTAAAAACTGTACAAGACATTGTGTAAATTATGATCGAAATGAATGTTTATTTTACTTACTTAAACTGTGTTTCAACCATCGCACAGTGATTATACAACTCATCATCATACGATGAATCGAACAGTTGATCCTTCTCCATTTCATCACAAACTTTAGACAACTCCTGATTTAATTCGCTGTTGAATGGTTCCGTATTCTCTTCCATGGTTGTGGAGAAGAAAGCACTGGTGCACACTTCACTGAAGTTTGCCATCCTTATAGTAAAGAAGAAAATAGGTAGCAGAGTAAGTAACAGTTCAGTGTTGGTAGACCAACTGATACCCAAATTTCAAATAATGTCCGATATTTAAGTCTAACAAAGGATTAGAAATAGAATATAATGAGTACACGGAAGTAATTTAAGTAAACAGAATCACATTCACTAATGATCAGCTAATGACTGTCATTGTTAAAAAAGTATTTTGTAACTTTTTCACTTTCTGCTATTGTCTTTGTAATATTGTATACGAGGGCGTTTGTGTTGTCGTAGATGCTATCCTTATTAGTCTTTACGTAATATTTAATCCTCGTGGAAGCATGTTTCCAATGATCAGTAGTTGGAATCTTGGATAGCTTCTTCATATCGTACATTTCAATTTTGATGAGATGCGTCGCTTGGTCTCCGTCGTCAGAATTAGTAGAAATGTATGATACACCATCTCTAGCGGCTCGTGCTACGGTTGATGATAACAGCTTCCTCTTTTTTATTTTTGATTCAGCTTCAAAAAAATGATCAATCGATTGCGATTTTCTTTTTCCACCATCGCATGTGTTATTATTAATGACGATGTCATCACTCTCTTCTTGAGGGGAGAGTGGCGAGTAGTAATACTGTTTATAGGTATTTTCATCGAAGCTCAATGATTTCTGCAACAACACAGTTATCATGTTAATATCAATTTGTTAACACTTAATCATAAAAGTTAAAAAAGCTAAAGTTACAACCTATTAAAGTCCACTGCTGAACATAGGCCTCCTCTCATTTCTGAGAGGGTTTTAGGGCTACGCTGAGCACGTGGTAAATCAGCACTTAAAATTGTAATTAACAATTTAATTGGTGCCGGCGGGGATCGAACCCGGGTCGCGTACTGTGAATTTTACATTTTGCGCTAACCATCTGAGCTACCACGGCTTAACCATATACACACACATAATATTTAAATATAATTTGTTAACACTAAATCATACACACGTAAGAAAATAACAGAAAGAAAAGTAAGTTTGTCAATAGAATAAACACTTACATCCATGGCCTTTGATGCGTTGAAGTAACACAAACGTAGTATTGATAGATCCACTGCGGTCAAACGACCATACACTAACTCCATGACTGCAGTTGCTTGGTCTTATATAGTACCAGTGAGTAATAATTCTAATCTAAAGAATTTCTGCAGTAGAATTGATAGTATCTTTATGCGTCAACAAGCTTACCTTACATTCTGTTGCTTATCTCTACATTCCTACGTCCTTCCTGTCGTGTCTTGTTCAGTGTATTGGTGACTCAAATACGATTTGTATAACACAAAGAATGCAATTTAATATTTAGAAATCACTATAATTGATCACTCCTATATTAGTCATTGAGTAGATTGGTACTGTAATAATCTACTAATAGCAGTAATATTATGGATACACTAGATGTACAACAACATCTGAAAAAGATTCACCCCACTCTAGAAAATAATGTTTATGCTGCCAATAAACTACCCATGTACACCCACGTACCAACGTATATAATATGCAATTTGGATACAGATGATAAACCAGGGTCACATTGGGTAGCTTTATATATCGATACGAATGACGTCGGTCAATATTTTGATTCATTCGGACGGGCATCTGAGCTACCACGGCTTAACCATATACACACACATAATATTTAAATATAATTTGTTAACACTAAATCTACACGTAAGAAAATAACAGAAAGAAAAGTAAGTTTGTCAATAGAATAAACACTTACATCCATGGCCTTTGATGCGTTGAAGTAACACAAACGTAGTATTGATAGATCCACTGCGGTCAAACGACCATACACTAACTCCATGACTGCAGTTGCTTGGTCTTATATAGTACCAGTGAGTAATAATTCTAATCTAAAGAATTTCTGCAGTAGAATTGATAGTATCTTTATGCGTCAACAAGCTTACCTTACATTCTGTTGCTTATCTCTACATTCCTACGTCCTTCCTGTCGTGTCTTGTTCAGTGTATTGGTGACTCAAATACGATTTGTATAACACAAAGAATGCAATTTAATATTTAGAAATCACTATAATTGATCACTCCTATATTAGTCATTGAGTAGATTGGTATTGAATAATCTACTAATAGCAGTAATATTATGGATACACTAGATGTACAACAACATCTGAAAAAGATTCACCCCACTCTAGAAAATAATGTTTATGCTGCCAATAAACTACCCATGTACACCCACGTACCAACGTATATAATATGCAATTTGGATACAGATGATAAACCAGGGTCACATTGGGTAGCTTTATATATCGATACGAATGACGTCGGTCAATATTTTGATTCATTCGGACGGGCACCTGTACGATATCATCTAGAGTTTTTTAAAAGAAATTGTAAAAGATGGAACTGGAATGTTGATAGGATTCAGAATGAGTGGACTTCAGTTTGTGGCGAATATTGCTTAATGTATTTGCTATATAAGTTTCAGGGATGTTCAATGCATAGTTTTACGAGTATATTTACAGGGAACACATTGTACAACGATATTTTAGTGGATGAGATGTTTCGCTCCTATTTTATAGATAATAAGTAATAAGATTTTGTATTTTATAAATAAAACTTTTAACAAAATTGGGTAATGTGTTTTATTAATGAGTCAGATTAGTGTAGATAGGAACAAAGGAGTATAATACAATAGCATAAGCCGACCCACACGCCGACGAATAATAGATAATGACGGTAGTCAATCAACAATAGATAAGTAGATAAGGACAATGGAGCGCTAATGACGGTTGAGGCTCGAAGCGGATATCAATTAGATAAGAGTTAATTGATCTGCACATCTCCGGAACCGTACATCCTACGCAAAAATGGACGTTGACGTCGACGACGACGCAGATTCGTGATCAGAGCATGCCAAAACCTTTTTTTTTTTTTTTTTTTTTTTTTTTTTTTTTTTTTTTTTTTTTTTTTTTTTTTTTTTTAGGATCGTGAATCGACGAACGTCGTACTTGTACAACTTCTGACTCAGTGCGCCAGAACTGGTAGTACAACCTCTCTACAAGTGAGCCAGAACTGGTACATCGTAACTACTGTTATTGCCTGGATAGTTTAAGCAACCCTTACAATTTCTGACACACAAACCTACAGTTTAGTGAACATCGAAACATACATAAGTTTATTGATTTTTACATAATCATGATATAATATTCAAAATCCAAAAAATGATCCACTAATTTTTATTTTAAAAGAGTCGCAAAAGCACTAACAGTTCAGTTGATGTTAAGTGGCTACTTTCATTCAACAAATCCAACTGTGAAAAAAAAGACTACGAATTCAACGAACATCAACAACAACGAACGTCGTACTTGTACAACTTCTGACTCAGTGCGCCAGAACTGGTAGTACAACCTCTCTACAAGTGAGCCAGAACTGGTACATCGTAACTACTAATAACCAATACGATACTATGGTTAATAGGATGCTTATAATGTTACCGTCACCTATTGACTGAGTACAAGGTGCTAGAGGTTACGAAGTGTTATTATTGGAAATAAGTTGCTAGGCTGTGATAAATTGTGGTCAACAAATATTGTTGACGTGAAAAAGTATTGAATAAAAACTACTTTAATTATTTTTTTTTTTAATTCCCGACGTTTCGTGTGCTTTCCAGCACCAATGGTCACGGGGGACTGAGGTGACTGACGTCCCGATGTTATTGTTAAACCCGGAGTACCTTCAGCTCTTTTAATTATTGTTTATGGTCCGATCTATGCAAAATGAACTGATTATGTCCTGAGGTCTTGCAGTGGTATGCTTGGGTTTAGTTTTAATTTTATTGATTATAGGGTCCCAATCAGGTAGTATCCAGCCTCCTTCTCTATTGAAATTAGGATGTTTTTTAATTTCAATAGCCTTACGTATCATCCTTTGTAGGAATCGTCGTACAAATCGGTTGGTGTTCTTTCTCGAGGATTTGTGGGCTATCGAATCTGATGTAATGGTTGGGGCCGTCTAGGATATGATCACAAAGACGACGTGACGAGCACAAAGTCTAACTGATGGTAAGTGGATACTGTGA
This sequence comes from Parnassius smintheus behrii, assembly GCA_036936625.1. Lineage (NCBI taxonomy): Eukaryota > Metazoa > Arthropoda > Insecta > Lepidoptera > Papilionidae > Parnassius > Parnassius smintheus. The sequence continues at coordinate 37,416,853 of JAUPFT010000003.1, read as the reverse complement.
CCCATAGATATTTAGGTACATCTATCCTCGATTACGAATCAAAATGCAAATGCGTTGTCACCCGTGAGGACTAAGATGGAATGCCTCGTTTCCAGTAAAAAGGGTCTCCAGTTCTCTACACTCAACTCACGAAACGCAGCAACGTTAAGCTGCTATTTTACACTGGTATTCTGTGAGAGGGTGATCCTACCCCGGTCGAGCTGACCCGTTCGTTCTACAACAATACTAATAATAACTTATCATTTCTCAATACTACTAATAACTTATCAACTCTCTCTTTTAATTATAAATTGTATTCCCAATTAGTAAAATTATGGTTTTAATTCAAAATAATCAGAGGAATTACGAGCACTATTTTTCTAGTACTAATTGAAGAAATCAATACGCTTAATATGGTAAGCTAAGTTAAGATAACTAAACTAACTGGAGAGGTTCAAGAAAAATTAATGGTGTTAATTATACTGATATCATTTTATAAAAAAATGATCCAAAGAGGTAAATCAAGAAACTCATTTGGGTAGCATTCGGTAAATTATTAAGTTACATCTTGTCTTTATTTCTAGCCGTTTGAAAAAGTTTAAAGCCGTTCAGTGAGCTATGGAGAGGTCTATGCTCGGAGTTTTTTGTCTGATAGAATCCGACCAAAGGTTTCCGCAATAGAATTAGAGTAATTGTCATAGCCCAACGCATAAGTTAAGTAAGTTGAAATGTCAATGTGGCTGCCATATAGCTCGATGAACGGATAACCGATGCAAAAAAACGGAAGCTTCGAATCGGTAAGCAAAATGTAGGGCGGCCTTTACTGGATCGAGGATCTGTGAAGATATGCAAGAAATCGATGGATGTTTGTGGGATGAGAGGAATTTATATGGAGGTAGCTAGCAGCGTCTTCCTAGTATCAACAAGAAAACAAAAAATCTGCGATTACCAACCCGACTCCCAAGCCAGCGTGGCAAGGGTGATCCCTCATGAGACAATCTAAGTGGAGGCCCACGTCCAGCAGTGGATTTTAATGGGCAGCATAAATGGATGGATTTGGCTCAGCATCGCAGCAGTATTAAGCAGTGCACTGTAATGATTATGGTAGATTTTTTTTATAAAACGTTAACGGCGATCGGTGTTTAAGTGAACAAATCGATGTTCACGTACCATCCGTATAAAGCAGCACCGCGTTCGTTACTACAAAGCCTTACTATTCCGCAATTTGACAAATAATAAAGGACACTAATAAATAAAATTAGTGACGTTGCGTGCGACAATAACAAGTAAAAAGCCGCCGCGCTAAATACCAGCCCGCTGGCGAGATGAAGGCGGCACCGAGCCGGCCATTTGTAAAGAAGCAAATAGTAAAATTCAAACGAGTAAATTTTACTACGTTTAATTTTATTGAGAACGTTATAAATGTTTTATCGAGCGTATGAAGACATTATTAATATGAGCTAGTGATAATTTTACGCTTAGTTACGGACTGAGAAGTTATGTTTTATTTAAAATGATGAATCGGTGAATTTAGAATTGTAATCTATGTATTGTATACACATGTAAAGATGTGTAAAACCGATGGAAATAATACTAGTTTTTACGCAATTTATCGCGTATATTTAACTTTTTAAATACCCGACGTTTCGAACGCTTTACAGCACTCATGGTCACGGGCGGGACTGAGATGTTCAACGTCCAGATGTCATAGTTAACCGCGGTTACCATAGATGAAAATTTAACTTTTGTTCCGATCTACACTAATTTAATCTATGGTATCCGATTTTAATCTAACGTCGGGTATTTAAAAAGTTAAATATACGCGATAAATTCCGTAAAACCTAGTATAATTTCAATGTGTAGTGTCCGTGTAAATATAAGAAATCATAGTAAAACCGAAGTATGATCATTTTTAAATATTTTGTCTGTATGTTTGTCCAGGCTAATGGATGAGCTGATTGTAATTAAATCTCGAACAGATAACAATTGCAGTGATCTAGATTGTATTTTGTACGAAAAGATTGAAGATTTTCTGAGAAGTGTAGTCGTAAGACAGGGTGACATTATACCCACGAAATTCATCACCGTTTTAGTAAAAGACGTTTTCAAGCTACTGAACCGAAATAATACTCTATTGTTATCAGTATCAAATAAATTGCCGTGTAGTGGCGGTTAAGAATATCCACTACCCCATATCTTCCCGTGGGTGTCGTAAGAGGCGACAGAGGGAGACAGACAGGAGATGGGCAGCAGCATCTTCCTAATAACAACAACTATACGACAAAAAAACTGCGATTGCCAACCCGCTCGCCAAGCGTGGCAACTATTGCAATATACCCCTCATGAACAATTACACAAATAGACGGCCCCCAGTCCCTGGCGGCCCCGCTGTTGGAGATGAGGCTGCAATAGTCAACAGATTTGACAGCATACAGGCAACTGAACAGACAGATCTCCAAATGTATGCGGCGAGACTTACGCAACTTTAATACTGCTCGTATTAAAGAAGCGATCGAGCGTAACCAGGGCTCCTAAGTTTTTGCCAGAGATCTGTCCGCCAGAAAGAGCCAACTGTCAAAGCTGAAGACTGAGTGTGGCAGCATCGATTCCGGGACACCTGAGATTTTGAGTGGGATTGAGAGGTTCTATGGGCAGCAGTACACATCATCGTTGGAGCCACACGCAAGTGTGAGTAACGATCAAAGAACAAGTCTTATCAGACACTATTCCGATGATATACCGGACATCAGTCTGAGCGAGATTAGAATGGCTCTCCAGCACCTTAAAATCGGCAGGGCCCCAGGAGAGGATGGAATTCCAGCGGAGCTTCTGAAAGCGGGTGGAACACTGTTACTTGAATTCCTTCAGAAGCTCTTCAATTCCGTCCTCCATGGTGGCACTACTCCAGAGGTGTGGAGCAGAAGTGCGGTAGTCTTTTTCTTTAAGAAAGGCGACAACGCTCTCTTGAAGAACTACATACCGATTTCCCTTCTGAGCAGCGTCTACGTGCTGTTTTCGAGAGTCATTACGAATCATCTCGCACGCAGACTCGACGACTTCCAGCCTCCCGAACAAGCCGGTTTCCGAAAAGGCTTTAGTACCATAGACCACATACATACCCTGCGGCAGATTGAACAGAAGACCGAAGAGTACAATCTGCCATTTTGCCTGGCGTATGTGGACTATGAGAAAGCTTTTGATTACGTCGAAATTTGGGCGGTGCTACAGTCCCTTCAGCGTCACCAAGTTGACAGTCGGTATATCGAAGTGCTGAAGTGTTTGTACAGTATGGCTACGATGGCTATCTGATTACAGAACCAGAGCTCGAAACCTATCCAAATGCATAGAGGTGTAAGACAGGGTGACGTTATATCCCCAAAACTCTTCACCGCTGCATTGGAAGACGTTTTCAAGCTACTGGATTGGAAAGGATACGGTATTAATATCAATGGCGAGTACATCACCTTCGATTTGCCGACGATATAGTCCTTATGGCAGAATCACTGGAGGACCTAAGCACTATGCTCAATGACCTCAATGGTGTCTCCCAACGGATAGGTCTTAAGATGAACATGGACAAAACAAAGATTATGTTTAATGTCCATGTCACACCTACGCCGGTAGTAGTTGAGAGTACTATGCTCGAAGTTGTGGACGAGTACGTTAACCTGGAACAAATAGTCCGACTAGGTAAGTCCAAATTCGACAGAAAGGTCAATCGACGGATTCAACTCGGCTGGGCAGCGTTCGGGAAATTACGACATATCTTCTCGTCAAGTATACCTCAATCTCTTAAGACTAGATTGTACAACCAGTGCGTGTTGCCAGTGATGACTTAACGATCTGAGACGTGGTCCTTCAATGCTGGCCGAAGATATGCAGGAAGTGGAGTGGTGGTGGAGTGACGACCTGGTAAGACATGCAGGAAGTTGATGGATGCAGGTGCCTCAGGACCGTGCTTTGTGTCATTACTTTGGGGAGGCCTATGTTCAGCGGTGGACTTGTGAAGGGTTGTAATGAATGAAAAAATCAAATAAATTACTTACTTTTGATTTGCCGACAATGTATTCATAACCAGTCGTAGCCGACATAGCCCAACGGATTAGTAAACTGAAGTGGCAATGGGCCGGCTATATAGTTCGAAGAGCCGATAATCGATAGGGAAAAAAGGCTCTCGAGTGGCAGCTCCGTAACGGTAAACAAAGTGTAATGTGGCCTCCTACTGGATGAAGTCACGACCTGGTAAGATATCCCGGAAGTCGATAGATATTGTGTGGTGTTCAAAGAGGCCAGCCTATGTTCAGTACCGGACTTGTGACGCGCTATAACGACGACGATTATGATATATGCGATTTTATATTTTGAGATATAATAGTGCATTTTCTGTGTTAACTTCTTAGATTTAGTTAGAGTTATAGAGACGAATAATGTCGATGTCCGTTACCAGGTATTAAATTTGAATTTTAAGTATTTATTTTTAATAACGCATGTTTTTCAAAATAATACTAAAAAAACTGTGTTTAAAGTGGTTTTATAGACTGCTTGCCAAAGATCACTAATAAAAATTTGCAGTTTTGCCGCGCTTACAAAGTTGCGGATAAAAGAAATTATAAATATGGTAAAAGTAAAATAAAATAACAAAGAAGTAAAAAAAAACATAAAACATTCTATTCACACGTTAAAAACGTATATTTTACCCAAGAAAATAATGTTTTCAAGTTATATATTTTGTTAATTTAAAAAAGAAAAACTTCCGAAACGTTGAAGTGGAGGTGTAAGTATATCCACTACATAATAACGTCTTGTAGATGTTGTAAAGGCGCCAGAGAGAAACAAACCAGGAAGGAGATGTGCAACAGACACGCTACGTCTTCCTTATTGCAAAAGGTATAGTTGAACTTACAGCCTATATGCGTCCCACTGCTGAGCACAGGCCTCCTCTCTTTACTCAGGGGGTTTTAGGGCAAGGAAGTGTCCGCCGTGGTGCTCCAATGCGTGTTGGCGAACTTCACATATCTTTGAAATTTTTTTATTATTTCTCAGATATGCAGGTTTACTCACGATGTTATTCTTCACCGCCGAGCACGTAATAAATCAGCCCTTAAAATTGCAATTAACAATTTCATTAGTGCTGGCGGGGGTCGAACCTGAGTTGCTCGCGTACTGTGAAATTTACAGCGAGCGCTAACCATCTGAGTTATCACGACTCTATGATAAATGGCACTATGACAAATAGTAAATAAAATACTGTCTTTTCACATCTTCCTTATGGGGCAATCTGTGAGGAGGCCCAAGTTCAGCATCCGTAACACTTTAAGAGGCTGTAACGAATGAATGTAAAAAAGTATATTAAATTTATAATCAGGCGTTACTTTGCGGAAATCCATTATGTTAAAGTTGTAAAAGGTTAATTTGCTTATATACCAGGTGTCTCAAAAGAAAGTTCACATTTAAATCTTTTTTTAAAAGAAAAGTCTTAGCTTTATTGAAAAAATGTTTATTTTATATTGAAGTACACTGTTTGGGAATTTATTTTTTAAAAATAACATTGTCCAAATGTAAACCGTTGCGCTCTCGGCATTCATTTAGTCGGGCACTAAAATTGCCTATGACAGCTCGGCAGGTAGTCTCCGTGATGGCTGCCATTTCATGACGGATATTTTCTTTTAATTGTGCCAGGGAAGTCGGTTTATTAGCGTAAACTTTTGATTTGACATAACCCCACAGGAAAAAATCCATAGGCGTTAAATCGGGACTCCGTGGAGGCCAATTTATGTCACCTCGCCAGGAGATTAATTTGTTCGGAAAAATTTCTCGAACTCGAGGCAGAGATCTGTTGGACGTGTGTGAAGTTGCTCCATCCTGCTGGAACCATGTTCTTTGGTTGTAACCAGGAAAGTTTTGCAGTTGGGGTACGAAAAACTCGTCTAACATCTCCACATAACGCTCTGAATTCACTGTGAGTGTGCGTCCCCTTCCATCTTCAAAAAAGTAAGGGCCGATAATTCCTCGCGCCGACATCGCTGCCCATACGGTGACTTTGGGTGAATGTAGCGGTTTCTGATGTTTTTGTTTTGGGTTGGTTGCACTCCAGTAACGACAATTTTGCTTGTTTACATGCCCATTCAGGTGAAAATGGGCTTCATCGGAAAACAAGATGTTGGTGAACGTTGGAAAGCGCTCAATCATCTGATTTACAAAGGCAAGCCTCTGACCAGCATCTTGAGGCTTCAGTTCTTGCACTAACTGAATTTTGTACGGGTGCAGCTTTAAATCTTTGTGTAAAATGCGGCATAATGAAGATCTGTGCACATTTAAAGCAACAGCACGCTTCCGAATCGAGAGGTTTGGATCATCTCGAATAGACTGAGTAACACTGTCCACGTTTTCGGCTGTTCTTGATGTTCTTGGTCGCCCAGATTTTGGTTTCTCCAGAGTTGACCCAGTCTCTTCAAACTTCTCAACCCATTTTGCAATGAGACGAGTGCTAGGCGCATCATTTAAGTGACGAATATGTCGAATACTGCAGAATTTTCTACGCGCTACAGTCGCCGAATTACCGTTTTTGTAAAACTCACGTACGCACAACGCACGGTCCGCACCAGAGAAACGCTCCATAGCGACTAAATTCCCAAGAGCCAGACTACCGACTGACATACCCCCCGCGCCCCTCAGAATAGTTGCTTTCGCGTAATAAGATAAGCAAATGTGAACTTACTTTTGAGACACCTTGTATTACATTAAATAAAATGATGTTTCGCCTCTACACGTGGTTCACCTGAGGATACCTCGTGTAAATGCGAAACACGTGTCGTAGTATAGACGGTGGTGTGTCTTTTCTAATGTGGTGTTGGGAGAAGTGGCGCTGGGAGGTGCTATTTAAACTAGGTAAAACACATCATTTTATTTTATTACGCGGATATAAGCAAATTAGTTTTTTACAACTTTATCTCAGTGATATATTCGTTATTGGAAAAACGTTCATATTTTACTACTGAATACAAAAATTAAGCTGATATTTCGAACATTGATATAAATCTTTAACGCTTCGACACATTTGACCACATGTCAGTTTGATCTGTATAAAATACCTTGCTTTGTAGTCCCTTTAACGTTTTCTGTACAATGGACAGACGTCTAACTTATAAATTTTTGTTTACGAACAAAGGCGCTATATCGACAATGTCACTGAATATAATATCGATAAATGGACGGTTGAGCGGCGATATAAAAATATATCGGCTGTGAAGACAGTAAATCAAAATCAATTATGATTTATAATCGTATATATTTATATAGTTTTGTATTAAGTTACTGACTATATTGTGTGTATTGGGATATTATTATTCATATCTTTATAATATTGTCATTTGTGTTTTATTAATTAAAAAACTCGAGCTGTGGTAGCTCAGGGGCTAAGCCCCCGTTGTAAATTGCACAGTACGCGAGCAACCCGGGTTCGATCCCTACCGACACCAGTGAAATAGTTAATTGAAATTTTGAGTTACGATTGACCACGGGCACGGTGGCGAAGGAAATGTGTAATAACGACTTTAGTTTCATTATTGATTGTTAAAGACAACGTCTTTTCGATGTTTGTTAAAAAGTGGGCTTTCTTTCAATTTTTTTTTCATGGTTATGTTCTCCCCGATACTTACATCGGGGAGGGAACGTAACAACGTTGTGACTTTTGACAATGGTTTCACACAAATCGTGCAATACGGATAGATAAAGTGTGGAGGAATAAATAAGATCTATTTAATAACTAGCTATGTACATAAATCCCAACATTTTTAGATGACATGCAGAAAGTCGATGGATAAATGTGGCTCAGGACCGTGCTTTGTGGCATTCCTTGAGGGAGGCCTATGTTTAGCAGTGGACTTGTAAAGGACTGTAATGATGATGATGATGAATAACAAATTATTTTAGTATCCATAAGTATATAATATTATAGCCGCTAGGGATAAAAGTACGATACGTCTGATATTATGATTGTCAATTTGCTTGGGGCAATTAGAGCAAATTATTTCTGCCATGAAAGAGTTCTACTTCTAGCATTAAATTGAAGTTGCAATGAAAGATGTATTTGTTTATGTATTTTGAGTGTATGTCTTTTGAAATTAATTTTAGTTAACAACCAACATATATTGTGCATTTCCAAAGTAAATAACATTAAATTTATTTTATACCTTTTACTTTGTTCGATTACTTAGTGCAACAAAAAGTCTTCCGCTCAATTTCCCTCGAAACGTCAAATGTTTGCTTTCGAGAAGGATTTTAAAATGCAACAAGTTTTTGTGCGTATTGAGTATCCTGGGATTATCGTATGCAAAACGAATGAGGCCGACAACTGACGTGCTTGGATAAGGGAAACGTAAACGCAAACTTTTAAGTCTGAATCTCAACGTTTGATATTTTCGATTAATTTCATTCAATAAATAAATGTTATCTTTATCTTTTTTAATTAATAGAGTAACATAAGGTATGTTTATTGTAAGGTAAAGATTATTGGTTATTATTACGGTACCTATTTGAGTTAATACAGTTAAAATAATTATCTCAGAATTTATAAAGTAACGTAACAATGTGTTCGGGGTACCTGTCCTGATATATGGAACCAAGACGTGTTTTTCATTACTGACAGCATGACGAAGCTTATAGTCGGTCAGCAAGCTGAAGAAACATCTATTTTTAGTATTGAAAATAATAGAACAAGCAAATACGCAACAGAACAAATAAGCTGAAGAGAAAACTGGGTGGCTTATTAGCTTGAAAAACAGACTATCAATTAGAGAAAAGAATCATGTAGCAGCTTTGTTCTGACAAGTGTAAAGCAGAACAGCCTCTTTAAATGAAGTGAAAACTTGATGAGGCATGCTGGGAATCGAATGATGAAGTTGAATCATGGTCGTACTTTATGTCAATCTGTTGGCAGACCTATGCTAATCAGTGAACTTCTAATAGGCTGAATGAGGACGACCATGATGAGGCATAATTATGGACGAAAAGAATATAAATAAAAAATAATTTCAAGGCTCAATAAAACACAATACAAAAATAACTTACGTGCAGTCAACAGCTAGATAAAGGATTATCTAACAGCAGAAAGGATTTTCCAGAATCCCAGATGAAAACTGTGAGAGCGTGGTTCTTCCCCATCGAGCCGACCTATTCGTGTTACAACCATAATATAGCTGCAGCGTGAGTCTACCACTGTCATCTCGACTGGGGTAGGACCACGCTCTCGCAGAATACCAGCGTAAGATAGCAGCTTAACACTGCTGTGTTTCGTATAGTGAGTGTAGAGAACCGGAGAGCCTTTTTACTCAAAACGAGGCATTCCATTATTAGTACTCAGAGGTTTGGACTTTGATTATTAATCGAGGATAGCCGTAGTCGATGGATACCACTAACTCAGGAATTTACTTTTGGCATACTGTGGGAGGAATTATGATAGGTAGTAGTGCTAGAGATAGACATGTAACTGATGTTCACATCACCATCCATCCAAGGTAATAAGATCTTTCAGCTTTATTTCATAGTCGATTCTAACAACACCCGACGATATAAGTTGATATATTTTCTTACGCACTCACCACGGGACAACTGTCTTCAAGACTTTTATGCACTAAAAGCATTATAAAACAGTCTCAAATATCTAAAATATAATAGGAAACAAAACATACCTTTTTATCCTGTTTAAATAATATGAAGATTATTTTCATTACCTAAATTTAAAAAAAATATTGTGAACGCGAATGTTTACGTTCAATCCGATATCGATCGAGTTACAATGAGTACTATTTGATTGCTTCATTATGCAGAATCGAAGTCGGTTCATTGTATATCATTTTGTATGTTATATCAGTTCGTATCCTAATTTAATCATCTTGAAGACTGGACCACCGGGATAAGTCTTAGGACGGGTGGCCTCGCAGTTTGAGATTGAACATTTGAGAAAGTTTTAATGTTTGAATTTTGATAGAGTTAACCTTTAATAGGTTTTGTATTTTTTACTTTTTATAATAGGTGTTTGTTTTTTTCTTTTAACTAAAAAACGTTACGTACACGCTTGGATTTTATCTTATGGTGTAGGGCTTTTTACATACTAGGATCCAAAACAATTATTTGTAGGCCATAAAACCCCTGTACTTGAAGGATTCGAACTCGTAGACCTGTAGACTCGCAACCAAACGCTTAGCTATTGAGCTAACGAACCAAAAATTTTAATTCTTAAAAAAAATATTTAGATTAAACATTCTCCCAGTTTTTGCTTTCTAATATTTGTTTATATTATTTCATAATTTATACAAATATTCGATTAGTAACAACAGATTAGTTTGTTTATATTATTTTATAATTGTTAGTATATAATAAATTTTATTCCTAGCTTGAAAATATGGATATAATTCATGTAAGTTTTTGATTTCTCTGTAATTTTTACAGGACGTCATTTAGTTAAACTAGTTCATTTAATTTTTTGCAAATATAGAACTCTTAATATTATGGTAAATAAAATTTTTGTTAAGGAAGTAGCAACAATTTTAAAGTATCATATTTTTTACAGCAACAAGGTACTGTGCTTCGATTCCAGAGCCTTGCGATATCGGCAGAAATTTGTTTACCTATAGCAAGGTTTGAAACGATTTACTCTAATGCTAAGGTCAAGGTTTCATTTGTTCCAATTCAATTTGTCTGACATCTTGTTTTCTCTGCGGTGGTCTGGCAGATATATACGGCGCTACAATACTTAGCTTTATTGAGTTGGTAAGAAAATCGTAAAATTGTTGTGCACGATATTTGTAGTTGTCGATAAACGAAGTAAAATCATAGATAATTTCAAATTACAAAACTATTTTCGATTCGTTGTTATTCTAGTTTAACTTTATTAACATGAATTGTACAGATTTAAAAATGTCAATTCAAAAGAATAGAGACTGGTCTAGTCTAATTTTATTTTTATTTTTTATGAGACGTTACCATATTATACCGCGCCAGAATTTTATCTACATTGTGAGGGCAGCTTACATTCCTAATTTCCACAAGGATTAACATCCAGACTCGGAACAATTATCATTTTTATAGTAACATACAAATAACCTTAGCTCTGCAACATATTGCTAATCCACTGCGCTAAGAAGTCGCTGACACGAACATGAAACAAAGTGAAAATTGTACGAATGTTTGTCAACTGATATGCTTAGCGAAAAAAGTCATGAATGCACTTGAGTATTCTTAAAAACTGTGCAAAAGGAACATTAGTAACGTGCCATGAAGAGGTGTAAAGAAGTGTAACAGTACACCAAGTAACAGGCATAACAATGGGGTATCGTTTCCTCGAAGTCACGAGCCCGTGCGTCTGTTGCTGCCGCCGCGTCGGCGTCTCACGTTAAATTTAGCGTTAGTGATCCCATCTACAAGCGTTATGTGGGCTTTCTCATCTTTTTGCAACCTTTGTAAGTAAGAGCAGAAAGCTCGACGTTGGTCATTTCTTTCGAACAAACATACAATGCTATTTCCACCTATTGATATTGCGTAACTGGATTAACTGTTGTAAGATATTTATTGTGTTGAATTTATTCGTGAAAGTGAAATTATATAGGAATAAATATCTATATATTACCTGTAAATCTAATATGTTTTCAACATGATTGTATAAAAAATACCAGGTGATAGCAACTTTTTTTCTTTACATTTCCAGTATTTTCTGAAACATAGATATAAGACTGTTTCCATTGTTTGTATTTCTACAATCTTAAGGACGTAAAAACATTTTTTAAAATAATATAAGTATTTCATCAACTTAGGAGAATCCGAGTCACTAAATAAGTGCAAAAATGTCGATAATGATGACAGGTTAATGCATTGGGGTCGTCAAACGTACATCTTAGGCCGGGTCCACATTTGATTATTTTCGTGTATCGTATCTTCGTTGCTTGATATAATTAGTATATATGGACGTATTTTGATGCGATACCGAATACTTAGAATTAGAATACTAGTCGGTTTTGACTCAATTATGCAACGGTATAATACATGTCACCAAATGGTTTTGAAAAGATTGTACTTGGAAAAGATACGAGCATCGGAGAAAAATTTGGTCCACATAATCTACAGAACGTTGTGCTAAAACCGAGACATGATACTCAATATTTAAGCGTGGACGCATATTTTTTACAGGATACCTATAATTATTGCTACGATAATTTGTTCAAGATACGTTAAGGTGAACAAATGTGTACCCAGCCTTACTGGTATAAGCATAACAACTATGTTGCTTCGCAGATGAGTAAGGAACAGTTTTGTAACAATAATGTAATTATGTAATTTTGTAATTCCTTAGCATAAATATAAATATATTTCTTGGTAAAATTTGACAACTTAACTTTCAGGGCGATTAACTAAAAATAATGTGCGTTAAAATTGCTTTAAATTTAGACAGTTTAATTTTATATATTTTATTTCGCAATTCTTGTTAATATATCTCGAAAACTGAAATTTTATTAATATCACATTAAATAAATAAACATCATAGGAGAGAGCTATGCTCGGGGTATCTATGCGTGATAAACTTATAAATAACGATATCTGCAGTAGGACCAATGTAACTGACATACCCGTACATAGCCCAACGGATTAGTAAGCTGAAGTAGCAATGGTTCGGCCATATAGCTCGAAGAACCAACAACTGAAGAGGAAGAAAGGTTCTCGCGTGGCAGCTTCGGCCGCCCGCTAGAGATGGAGTGACGACCTGGGCCGGCCCCCACTAGATGGAGTGACGACATAGTAAGACATGCAGGAAGTCGATGGATGCAGGTGGCTCAGGACCGTGCTTTGTGGCATTACTTGGGTGAGGGCTATGTTCAGCAGTGGCAAGTCCAAAGGGCTGTAATAAATGAATGAATACTGAAAGTACTCTCCATATAAAATAATAGGTCCTTACATAATTATGAAATTGGCGTTTTGTACAGGAGGAATATAAAGTCATTTTTTTTTAAATTAATGATTTCTTATATTTACGCGAACACTACACATGATTAAACCACTTTTACGGATTTTATCGCGTTTATTTTTACTTTTAATTACTTTTATTTTTAATTCCCGACGTTTCGGGCGCTTTCCAGCACCCATGGTCACGGGGGAATCATTCCCTCAGTCCCCCGTGACCATGGGTGCTGGAAAGCGCCCGAAACGTCGGGAATTAAAAATAAAAGTACCTAATTAAAAGTAAAAATAAACGCGATAAAATCCGTAAAAGTGGTTTTAATCATGTATATTTAATTAATCAAAGTATGCACCGTTTTTATACGAGTATATGCACTTTTTCCATTTCATAGGTAGTTCATTGATCCCTTTACTAAAAAACCATGGGGGCGAGAATCAATAAACTCTTTGAAGACGGTTCGGACTACCGCATCGGAGTTGAATTTTTTTTCCTTGTAAAAAGTTCCAAATTCTGGAAAAAATGGTAATCTCTTGGAGCACGGTCCGGGGAGTACGGTGGATGTCGCAGATATTCCAATTTCAGCTTATCTAACTTAGTGGTTGTTTGTTGTGCAGTGTGTGGTCTTGCGTTGTTGTGAAGCAGCAGTGGCCTATAGCGATTGACCAATCTCGGTTGTTTAGCAGCTAGTTCTTCCTTCATAGTTTGCAGTTGCTGACTATAGATATCTGCCGTAATCGTTTGTCCAGATATTAGAAAACTGTAGTGAATGACCCCGGCGCTAATCCACTAAACACTCACAAGTAACTTTTTCTGAGTCAATTTTCGTTTAGGGCAGGATTTGGCTGGGTCTCCAGGGCCATTGCGACGAGCGCTTCTGATTATTGTACAGTATCCACTTTTCATCACAAGTAATGATACGATTTAAAATCTCTTCATTTTTGTGTCGGTTGAGTAACACAGCAGTCGACGCGTGTTTGCAAGTTCGCTTCACTCAATCAATTCATGAGGTACCTACTCATCGTTCAAGTTTTTTTACTTTCCTGATTTGCTTCAACTGGTTTAATACAGTTTTATCACTTACCCCGAAGCCTGCAGCTATCTGTGAAGTGCTTTGTCATGGATCCGATTCCACAATAGCTTTTAATTCTTCATTTTCCACTTTGGTCTCGGGCCGTCCACGGAGTTGGTTCTGAAGGTCGAAATTTCCAGAATGAAAACGGGATTATTGATATGTACGGCGCTGGTGTCGCAAAAGAGCACGGTACGTTTTTGGTTTCAAAAACGTACCGTGCTTTTTTGCGACACCAGCGCCGTACATATCAATAATCCTTCGATCTGTTTCTGTAGCATTGGTGCCAAGGTAGAACTCGTACTCGTAAATATACCGATATTTCATGTTTTCCATTGTGCGGTAATAAGTGACGCCAAAGAAAAAAATAATGAGGAAAAACAAATGAATGACTGTTTTCAAAACTCGAATGTACCAGCTAATTGAATTTATAAATTTGAATTTGGAATTCTTATCCAAAGAGGAGATATTTCGGATCAAAGTGGTCAGTACGACAAAACGCTAATTTCTTATGTAAGGACCCAGTATACTTTGCGATTTTCCAAGACAATCCCTTATGAAAGTGTTTAAATTTGTATAGAGGAAAAATAATAAACGTATAAATTATTTATAATACCAACCAACTTTAACTTTTTGGCTATTTAAATTTTTAGTTTTAGTTTTCCTATATTATAATTTCTTTTTTATAGTGTGTATAATTAATGTTAATTGTAAATATTATAATTTTAATTTTATTTTTTAGTTGATAAAATTATAAAGAATAACTAAAAAGAGTTTCTAAATAATACCATTTCCAACCAATATTATATGATATTATGAAAACAAACCACTCGTGTAATTACTTATTTACTTCGTGAATTATTTAGCGAGCTACAAGATGTTCATGAAAATTCAATGTATTTCTGAAGAGACCGCTCTAGCTCATATATTCAGGTGTCTCGATCGCCTTACAGACTAGGCTAAGGAAGACTAGTCCGCAAAAATTGGTCACCGTTAAGTACTTAAAAGACAACTTCAATAAATATTAATGAATGGGCACCTTTTATCATGTTTATTACATATATTATAAAGTATTTGGTGATTAATTGACCAGTTCCAATCGACCGTTACAACCGTAATATATTTATATTTTTTAACAATCGAAAAGATAACTGTTAAGCGCGTGAACGACGATTTCATTCATACGTGACAGTTTGCGCGCAAAAAATATATTAATGTAGTATCATTAATAATGTTTTAATACGTTAAGCGAGTAATATCGGCCCCTATTTACATTTTATGATGGCATGGTATGTAACAAGAGACCCTACTGGATGCCTTTACTCGTCAAGCAGGAACAAATTCTCAATGTAAAAAATAGGTTCAGTAGTCCGACGATAGCTTCGTTCAGAAAATCTTCGGATGACGTCGCGCTGCGATATCATATACAATATGATATATGATACCTGACCCTTTGAAAGGAATAGAGGTGTCATTAGTAAAAAAAATCCCGATTTTAAAATAATATGTAATTTCAAATAATATAAACTAGATCTCATAGTGGTCGAAATTCGATAAATTTTTAGCTAGCTGTGTTTTACTTTAAACAGTACATGCATACGAAACATATAAAACATAGATAGGTTATATGAAACATATATTTTTTGCCTGGACACTATTGAAAAAGAACATTTGAAATCACATAAAATTCACAGCCAATTAAGAATCTGTTTGGCGAGAATCTCTATTCTATTACTGATTTACCACTGCCTATTAAGAGTTTAACATTGGCCATAGAAAAATATCATATATTCAAGCATATACATATAGATATTCAGCATATTTTTCACCTGAGACATTGGAAGTATGAAGTCAACAAATATTTATATATTTATATTTTTATATATTATGCAAAAATTTTAGCTTTCTGCACTCCTTCTCCATATAAACTTTAACTAAGTATGTATGCCAACTTTCACAATCTTCCGTGCGTGGAATATGCAAAAAAGGGCTCTACAATATATTCTCTTCACGAATTAATGTATAATAAATTAGAACGATAAACTAGTAACAACAACATATGTTACTAGTAGTATATTTTGCATAAATCTTAATAATATCAATATTAATTAATTTAAATTTTAATATTATTGAGTTATTTTATTTATGGTATTATATATTTCAAACTTTAATATTTCTTCATCGGTTGCCCAAAATCTGACTCCAAAGTTCCTATGGATTTTGTGTGTTTTTTTAAAGTTTTGTTAAAAGGTTTAAAAATAAAATACTAATTATGTTAAAATACTATGTGCCGAATTGCGGTTTCTTCCCATGAGTGTCGTAAGATGCAACTATTGGATATGCCACAAAAAGTTTATGACTTCCGATAATGGCTGTAAAGAGATTTTACTTACTACACGTAAAATGCCCAGACCGACGACGGTTATTAGACGTCCGGTACTACGTTTATCTATTCACCTGCTTGCGAGGATGTTAAAACAAATCTTCCATATAACGGGTGAGGCCCACTTCTAGCCGTGGAGTTTTACTGGATGATGAAGATTTCTTTATTACTTACTTCTACCTACTACTAATTTCTTCAAGATTATGCAGTCAGGAAGAAATACAATTATCAATATTGATATGAAATTTAACGTAGGTACGTAACTTGTTTTGGGTATTCGTTATTGGTCATGTATCATAACTGCCTCGTTGATCTACTAGTAGTAAGCTCGACTGTTTATCATGAGGTTTTGTTTTCAAAGCCCTGAAATTCTCAAGAAATCCAAACTTTCACTTCCCTGCCTCCGAAAGTGCGTAAATCCGTTGTTCCTGCACCTGGTCTCTCTCCAGTCGTGTTTACCGTCCCATTGGATTCTGAGATTGAGGGAAAAGAGAGTGCACCTGTTCTTGAGCACATACTCGTGCTCTATCTTCGTTTCCTATTTATACGTTTCTTAACCCACTACACTATAATATATAGGCAATTTAAGAAATTAGCTAGTAACCTTGAATATTAGGCTGGACACGCAGGGTGATGGCGATATCCTTATAATGCAATTTCGAAGGCATATATTGCCTCTATTTGATGGTAATTGGTATTTGGAAAGTTAGCTTTTGAAGAAAGTGATTATATAAGTGATACATTATTTCTTCTATAACTGTTAGTAAATATCATGATATAATATAGGTATTTAAGACTGTAGGTTATATGTAAAGTTACAGTATTTCTGAGAGTAAGTACTGCAAACTGCGCTGTACAGCTCGTGCATGTTAATAGACTTCACATCATATCTTCGCAATATTTTTATGCCCCAGACATGAGGTTTCCTCACAATGCTGTCCTTCATTTCGAGCACGTGATAAATTATCACTTTAAATTGCAATTAATCATTTCATTGTTGCTGGCGGAGATCGATCGTGTTGCTGGAGCAGTGTGAAAATTTCAGCTAAAGTTTAGCTAAAACGCGTTATATTAGGTATCATATATAGATAATTAATAATGGTATTGGGTTCTAAGTGAGGCTTAAACAAATATAAATACAAAATTTATAATTTACTTAACTACTTACTGATACTGTCAACAAACACAAGATGAAATATTTGAGCAGTTCTAAAACTCTTGTAATCGTCTTGTACGATAAATTTTCGAATGCAATATTACATCATAAAAATGACATATAGCGATGTAGGCACGCGGCATGTACACGACCGCATCGATATAACTTTGACAGTAAAAAGTTGTAGGGCACCTAGACTTAACGTTGGCCCGTTCGTTCAATCAGATAGTGCTCTCACGCAGTGATTCATTCATCTTGAGCATTTATCCGCAAGGCGGATGCTGTCCGCTGTTTAAATAAAAATCATAGCCCTCGGAAAATTGCTTCACTTTTCTGCTATTTAAACTATACTGATTGTGTTGAGTTGAAATATTAAATTTTACATTGTTTAGAATCGTTTTTTAATGTATATTTATTCAACACTTAATACCTATTTTTATTGTTTTTAGATGGTTCTAGCCTGAAG
Organism: Parnassius smintheus behrii; assembly: GCA_036936625.1. NCBI lineage: Eukaryota > Metazoa > Arthropoda > Insecta > Lepidoptera > Papilionidae > Parnassius > Parnassius smintheus. The sequence goes on along the minus strand of JAUPFT010000003.1, from coordinate 37,398,851 downwards.
AGTATAGAGAAGCAGTATGGTTACTGGCTGTGAGGCGATTCTTCTTAATCCTCAGAAGTTACAACTCATCTGTAGTATTTTTATTTGAATGTTTTTACTTGGCGTTTGTAGCGCAGTGGATATGAACGGATGTCATGTGATGTTTGTAGGTGTAGTGCAGAAAAGAAAGTCCTTTTTATTTATTTCTATATTTTATTCTTGAGAGTTTGTACCGAGTTTGCACCCTTTGACTGTTGTCGAGATAAACAAATTTTACGTAAATTATATATAATATATTTCTAGATCCACCACCTACCGGGTCCAATTTTGAATCTAAACCATCCAGGTACCTAGTCAAACGCACACAAAAAAAACACCATCAAATGTATTTGAGTCGTTTTTGAATTTTAGAGTGACTAACCGACAGCTATTGACTTTTATTAACCCCCGACGAAAACGAGAGGTGTTATAAGTTTGACCGCTATGTGTGTGTTGTAGTGTGTGACTATCAGTGGCACCGTAGCTCTTAAACGGGTGAACCGATTTGGGTGTGTTTTTTTTAAATTTAAAGCAGGTTTTCTAGCGGTTTGAAGATCATCAGCTTTTTGTTTCCGGGGTATTATAAAAATTTTCAATTTAAGTTGTATATAACAAGGTATATAGAGCCAATTAAATAGTTAACATTGCAAACAGTTGCTTGCAGATGCAAAGATGCAGAGTTTCAGACTGTTAAAGTCCACTGCTGAACATAGGCCTCCTCCGTAAGTTGGCCCATAGGGGAGATATTTGCCAAAGGTGCCACGCTTGCGGGTTGGACACCGCAGTTTTTTATTTTAATCGTTGTTAGGAAGTTGCTGCTGCCCATCTCCTGCCTGCCTCCCTCTGTCGCTTCTTACGACACCACGGTACGATATGGGGTGGTGGATATTCCTACTCCACCACTGCACGAAAGATGCACATCTGCACTTACCTTTACCTTTCGCAAAACAATTTGATAGATAACAAGGACCACGATTAACGGATTATTTTGGAGACACCATTATGAAGAAAAAACATACTGTAAATATTTTGGTGTGGTAACGAACGTTATTTTTTATTACTTATGCAGTGTTACTGCTTATCCATATTGATTTGTATGTACTTTCCACGACATTTACATAATGTTATCGTCATAATTATACTGACTTCATTTTAATGTCCATTTGATTTAAATATTAAGTTCTACTTTTCCATGCAGTGCCTTTAAGTATAAACAGTGTTTTGAACGATGAATTAATTAATTTGAAAAATATTTTAATTATTACGAACGTTCCTTAAGGGGAAATATAATCTCAAATGGCTTAGCAAGATCCTTCGTTATGCCGAAAATATTGCAGCATTAATTTTGAAATAAATATATGGTAAAGTTGAGGATTAATGTTAAAGATTTCGTAAAATTTTCTCGATAGAAAAAAATTCCAAAGTTACCTCCAAAATAAATAATAAACCGCTGTTATTCATAAAATACTTTAAATAAGATCATGAAACTTTGCATACTAACTGAACTAACTATAAAGCAGAGCTTATGGTATTTACGTTTTTTTAAATACCATTATTTTCACTGTAAAAAGAAATTACCTAAATTATCGGCCTTTTGAAGCTTGATTCCTGCCGCACGGTCACTTCACTTCGGCCTTTGAACGGGGAGGTCGTGTCGCTTACGATCAGAATATACATTACGCAACAGGACGACGTAAAATAAAATGGGAAATAACCTTACTTACTTACTTACTTACTTATCGTCACGCACAATCCCTAACGGGGTAGCCAGAGAGAACAGATCGCCAAGTGTCACGATCCTTACATACCTCTTTCGCTTCTTTCAGGTTCATTAACTTCTTCATACATGCACGTCTAGGTATCCGAGTACTCTTGACCCTCCCCTCTTCGAGCAATTTGCTCACATGGTCTTCGAAAGTTAGTCTCGGTCTACCTCGACACCTTTTAATATTTACTTTCGCTCTATATATTTTCTTCACCATTCGGTCTTCACTCATTCGTTCAACGTGTCCAAACCATTGGAGTACGCCCCTATCAATTTTTGTGATAAGGTCATCTTTAAATCCTGCTATATTGCGAATCTCTTCGTTTCGCTTTCGGTCGGCTATGGTAACGCCACACATTTTACGAAGAGATCGCATCTCCACTGCATTCAACTTGCTTTTATGCTTCTTCTGGCATACCCAGGTTTCGCTGCCATATAACAAAGTCGGTACCAACACTGCGTTATGTATTGCAAGGCGTGCACTCTTCACCACGCCTTGCCTTTTTATTAATGCATTCAGGGCACCATTGACTTTGTTTCCGGCAGCGACACGCCTATCCACATCTAAATCACATCTTCCATCTCGGCTGAAAGCACTCCCCAAGTATACAATTTCATTTACCTGTTCTAGACATTCCTGATTTACCCATATTTCACATTTCGTTTTCTCTTCGTCCTTTTCAAATACCAGAACCTTAGTTTTATTAGCATTCAAAGGGAGACCTTTAATTTCACATTCCTCTTTCATACACGTGACTAATGCCTGCAGTTCTGCTTCTGATGGTGCAATAAGCACTGCATCATCAGCATACAGCAGACAATTAACTTTTATGTCACCCAATTTCACACCCAAACGGCTATCTTTCAGCTTCTGTAAACAGCTGTCGAGATACAGTATGAACAGCCAGGAAGACATGACACAACCCTGTTTTACGCCCGCTTGGACGCTAAACATGGGTGACAGGTCATGCCCTACCCGCACACAGGCTTTACAGTCATAGTAGAGTGACTGCACAGCCCTTAACAATCGACCATCCACACCATATCCCGGCAACAGTTCCCACATTTTCTTCCTTATAACCTTATCAAATGCTTTCTCCAGATCCACAAAAGCACAGAAAATCCTCTGGTTAACACTCAGAAGCTTCTCCGTGATCATGCGGAGAGAAAACATTTGATCCGTGCATCCTCTTCCAGGTCTAAATTCGCATTGTGCCTCCCATAAGAATCTTTCCGATTTCTCTTGCATCCTGCGTGTCAAAACCTTCGAATAAACTTTACTTGCTAAACTGGTCAAGCTGATCGCCCGATAGCTCCCGCAGTCAAAATGTGAACCTTTACCTTTATATAAAGGCACAATGACCGCGGATCGCCAATCATCCGGGACATCTCCCGTCCGCCAGCACAAATTGCACAGCAGATGAAAGCTGTCCCAGACGCGAGGCCCACCGTACTTGACCATTTCAGCAGTAACTCTGTCTAGTCCCGCAGCCTTACCACATTTCAAACTTCGAATCGCACGTTCAATCTCTTTCATGCTGATGACCTCAGTGTCATCGAGGTCCGTGTCTGGCGTGCCAGTCACGGCGTCACCCCCGGATCCTTCACTAAGATCATGACACGCATACAATTCTCTATAAAATTCACTCCATCGCTGCATGACGTCCGATTTTTCTGAGAGGACGTCATTGGTTCTCGAAAGCACTTTGTTCATTCTTAAAGCTGTCGCACCACTCCGGGACCTTCCAACCTCTTTCCAGAAGAGTTTGGAGTTTTCCCTAAAGTTGTGCGACAACCTCTCGTCCGCTTCTATTCTACACCTTTCACGTACTTCCTCAATCAATGTTTTCGCATGAACTTTCTGCAGCTTATATCTTTCTTTCATCTTCTCTCTCATATGCTCATCGTTACTAGAGGCTAAGTAGTCTAACCATGCTTTTTTCTTCTTTTTTACAGCTTCTTTCACTTCGTCATTCCACCATGCATCTCTTCTTTTACTACTACCTCTTTTTGTCGTACCACATACTTCTTCCGCTGCACTTACCATTCCATCCCTAAGGTTCTGCCATATTCTCTCCACACATTCTTTCCTGCCATCGATGGTGTCAAGCTTTTCGGCTACCCTCGTGTGATATTTGTCCCTAGTATCCGCTTCCTGAAGCTTCCAGCTTCGGATGCGACAGACCGACTGTGGTTCTGTTACTGCCGTCCGGTGGCGCCAACCCGCGAACAAACCCCTAAATCTAGTAATTACTAGATAATGATCCGTTCCCAGGTCAGCACCCCTGAACACTCGTGTATCCATCACCTGTTTTCGCAGTCGGTCATCCACCAGGAACAAATCAATCATACTTCTCTCATTCTTTCTTTCTCTAGTGTACATATGGATCTTCCTGTGATTAAACATAGTGTTTGTCACAAGAAGACCCTTTTCCTTGCATACAGCCAGTATAAGCTTGCCAGCATCATTAACCCTTTTATCTCCAAACTTTCCAAGCACCGACTCGTATCCTGGTCGAGCGATGCCTACCCATCCATTCAAATCACCACATACAACAGTTCTTTCGTTTCCCTTAACCAAATCTAGAACTTCTCTTATATTCTCCCAAAACTCTTCCAGCTCAGCCCTGGACGACGAAGCTACCGGCGCATAAACAGCCAAAAGGAATAACTTCGTCAGTCCCATTTTGAAGCGAACCCAGAGAAGTCTTGAGTTCACAACCTTGTATTCAGTCATAAGATCGACCAACCGGGACGACAACAGCACTCCCACTCCTTGGCAGGCGTTCTCGCTTTCCGGGACTCCGGACCATATAGCTAACGTCCCGCCAGGGAGCTCTTCAATACCACTGCCTTTCCGTTTGGTTCCGACATACACACGACATCTAATTCTCTTTCTTTCATTATTTCGATCAACTCATTCGTCTTATCTCTCATGCCTCCTCTAACATTCCACGTGCCAACTCTGCACTCCGTCCTCCACCTTCCGCCGTGTCGGGCTGTGCGTGACGGGTGGCGGTCCCCACCGCCGCTTTGCGCGCTGCATTCCACACCAACGGGGACGAGCTGGTGTGCGTCGCCTTGGGGGGACGCCCTAACCCTCGTTCGCATGGGTGCGCAGCTGTGTAGAATTGCAGCCCTGAAAAGGGCTGGCAGGGGTCGCGACGAGCACGCTTCTACAATGACCCCCTTGACGACGGGAATGACGGGAAATAACCGTAATAAAAATAAGAAGCGACTGGCTTGGCGTTAAGAAACAGGCATAAATATGATAAACCTAATGAAATAAGTGTCTAACGACCTTTTTACTTACAGTATTAGTAATTACAAACATGTCGGTACATAGCATACGACGCGTGGGCAAGTGGGGCGAAATTAGAATTTGAGCTGACTTACTCTATCCCCTTAAGTAAGGAATATATAAAAGAAAAGAGGTTGTCCCAACTAATCAAAGAAATCGTGTCTTAGATAACAATTTATCTCCTAACAAGTTACTTATTATAGATAAAAGTATAACTAAAAATAGGGTATAAAACATGTTAACTTTAGTTTTATTGTACCATCAATCATTGTATATCGGAAGAACACATGAAAAACTGTGTATGCAATATATTTCTGGTACGTCACCATATTTATTTCTGATAAAGTATGAGAACTAACAAAATCGACTGTATAAATTTATTACGAGCTTATTCTATGACATTAAATAGAAGTTTATAATATAGTACCATTTTACATTAAAAATTAAAATTTCGTTTGTCTTCTAAGGTAAATGCAAATACTCGTATCGTGTGTGACCAGTTCTGTTTTATATGTAAGAGATAAGTTTAAAAAAAGTATAGTATATCATATGATATCTAATTAATAAAGATAAAATATTAACTAGAATATCTTGACATCATTATTAATTAAAGTTAATTAAGAGAATTAATGTTAGTTCATATTTTAAGAAACGCATTTAGAGAAAATTTTGACTGGTTAATTACCATTGATACTGGTTTGACGCAGTGCTCACAGATTAGTAATTTTTATTCAGTTTAATATGGCAACTGAGAGATTTTTAGCTCATTTACACTATCACTACAGCCCAATGTTGAACAACGGCCTTACCCAAATATTGCCACAAATTACGGCCCTGAGCTCCACTCTTTCCATCCATTGACTACCTGCGTGCTTCAACTGGTTTTTGCTCCATCCTACTAGTGATTATTCATTTTCACCAGAAAACAGCATAATATTTCTTTGCATCAGTTGTCGGTTCTTCGAGCTACATGGCCATCTCGTTGCCTCTTCAGCTTACTGATCTGCTGGGCTATGTGGATTACTTTTGTTGTTACGGGACCTGATTCACTTAGTTACGGATTTCACCTTGCAGATAAATTTCGAGCACAACCCTTTCCATCACACGCTGAGTGACTTCGAGCTTCGTCACTGGTAGCACGCATTGGTTATAAATGTTCCAAAACCAAATTCAAATTGGTTCTTAAGATTCAGAAGACTATCAGATAAGAGGATTTTTCGCAGTTTCTTGAACGCAGCTCAGCCGAGTTGAATGCGTCGGTTGACCTATAAGTTGAAGATGAACTTACTTAATCCGATTGTTAAGTTTATCTATAAGTTCTGTTTTTATAAAATAAGGGTGACAAACGAGCACACAGTCCACGTGATGGTAAGTGGATGCTGTTAATTCTGCCTGTGCTTTTTGATGCAGCCGATCTCAAGACCGAATGTAAGAGGAGGTTTAGTTCTGCCGGAGAGAGTGGGTGTATCCGTTGAACTAACACACCCACCTGCGCAAGGACCTCCGCAGTCGAGCGCCATACGCGGGAATGAAGGAGCCCTGAGGAGGGTTGAGCGGATTGTCACTGGGGTATATATTGTCGACAGACAACACCGGAATTCAAGCTAAACGGTAGGCCTATCCGCTAGCCACAGATAGGGAAATGACCAAACTTCCCGTCAGAGCGTGGAGGGATGTGGGGGCTGCCTAGATTCCCCGAAAAGGGCTAGGTGGTGGTAAAGACAATGCTAACTAAGCAGGTGACAGTCTGTTTGGGCAGTGAGGTTGGGCCTTTTCAGCCCTATCTGCCAGCTGAATCGAGCTGAGCCAACTTTGTGTCTAAAGTAGGGCGTTTCCAAAGGTGCGGGCTCCACGGAGGGTGGGAAGCCAGGGAGAGGCCCATTAGGAAAGAGGGAGATGTGTCAGAGGTGCTTACCTTAGAAATTGATGAACATGGAGTGTTGGCGACGCGCCTATAAGAACATTTCAATTTATTAGTTAACCGATTACGAATGGCTTCTAAAAAGCAAATTATCGAGCAACAGTATTCCGATAAGAAAATGCTTATTTGAATCTTAAAGAAATATCGAATTAATGATATGAAGGTCTTGGGTTCGACTCCCAGGCCGGAACAGTTTATCGTTTTCTTAGTAATATTTTCTTAATAAATTCATATAGGGAATTTTTAAGATATAAATTATGTTACCGGATTTTTTCCCCGGTTGAAATCATCTTTCCAACGATCTTAATTTAAAGAAATATTAAAGTTAGAGACCGGATTTGTTCCCCGGTCGAGATAATCGCTGTGCATAAGTAGAATCAATGGAAATTAATTGCATAAGTATTGTCTCATGTAAGTTCAATATGTTTTGTATGAAAACAAATGCCTATTTTCAATGTATTGATTCATGAAATATTTTGTCTATGTTATCTGATAAGAGACATGATAACTGATAAGAATCTGATTAGAAATAGTTTCCAACAGTTAGAGAATTGTGTAAAAGCAGTTATTCACCTAGTATTGTTGATATTAGTGTATATTAAACTTTCCATTTTTACTGATAGTCGATAGCCGTGCAAAAGTTAGTTGTTCAATTAGTGTGAGCTCATAGACGCACGCTAGCCATGTACTTAGGAGGCCAAATATGTGAAATCTAAATATTTGCAATTTCAGCAATTTATATATGTAATGACTTGTAAAACATTTCAGGTTGATTGTACGTGCAAAAAAGGTGAATTCTCTGTTATTTTTATGTGAAAATTCCAGTGAATAAGTGAAATAATGATAGTTTTGTATAAGAAATTTAAAAGTGTTTTAATAGTGAAATGTATAGAGAAAATGTAAATTAAACTGTTGTATTTATTTAGATATGTATAATTTCAAGTGGAAAACATTGTTTTAACTTTCTATGTTAAATATTTAAGAAATTTCAACTTGTTCAATGTGAGTAAAATACGCACATTTTGTTTAATAAATAAAAGGTTTTTTGTGATATGAAAATGTAACGTATATCGTTGTAAAGATATTTTTTTGTGCTATCTTTATAAGTAAATTGTATAAATGTATGTCTTATACAAAATAAATAATTGAGAAAACCGTGAGAGAGTGATAGTACAAATTGATGTAATTAAGTTGCGCGAGCGCGCAAATGGCGCGGCTCACTTTCGCGTATAGCTCAGGGGTAGCTCAGTAAACGAGATTTTTTGCAATTCGTTCGGGAAGTTCGGGAATCCTACCAGCAGTCAATAAGAAGAAGAAAGAAAAAGTGTAGGGAAGTGATAGGGAAAAGTGATTACTCTCTCACGGAACGGTTTGAATTGCTGTTTTATTCCCAAGAAATTCATCCCTCAAAATTATACAGTCCACATCGAAGAATTAAGGCGTTGGGACCGGGACAACTTCGGAAGACTCGTAATCCCCGCCTGAACCTATTTTCTGAAAAGGAAGAGGTTATCGCCCTTGTGTGTTACTCCGTTTGTGGAGATCACATACGTTGTTCCCGAACCCAACGTAGGCGTGATAGGAGGCCGGATCGAGAGAAGCCTCGATTCCTCCCTTCTGTTTCTTAGTTGAACGTTTACAAAGCTGAGTGTTCCTTTTCAAGGAGAAACCGTCATTAAATCGACGATTTCACAGAATGTACCTTCCAAAGGGGAAATTTCCGCACTGAATGTTCCCAGAGCCAGTTCCAAACCTATTGAGCTGGACCGCAAGTAGCGAGAACTCCAGAGAATAGACGATATTTTCTCTGTGACCTGGCAAGTGGTGAACCGTAATGGAAAAGGCAAGGCATTCAAAAAGGTGACTTGCTGACCGGATGGACCATTAGGTGGGTCTATCCCAGCAAGCAGTGGTGCAAAGGCTAAGATAAAAATAAGAAGCAGCGAAAAAAGGCCGTAGAGAAAAGGCCATGCTGGCTGCTTATAAGAGTATTACTAAGGAGGCTGGGCAAGCTATTGCCACTGCGATTCTTGGGACTGACACAAGTAGCCGCACTGAAACTGAGAAGAATAAAAATCCAGCCCAAGTAGTAGGCGCGGTCACATGGACCAGCTCCAAGGTATCCACCAGGAAGCAGAGAGCGGCCAAGTGCCCTGGTAAGAAGGAAAGAGCAGCTAAAAAGATACTTGAAGAGTCCACCTTTCCGAGAGGCGAGCACAAAAAGTGCGACTCGAACAGCAACCAAAGGCTGCAATAACGAGCTACGTTTCCGCTGCTTAGGCAGATTTGGATGAGGCCTTAACGTTATCGCTTAACGAAAAAGATACTTTGTGACATCCTCGTGGCTATAAAGAGGAAGATAATCAGCGAGGCCTGGAGTTGCCAGGACCCCGATGCGTCGAGACAAGTTTTTAGAGGCAAACCCATTTACACGGCGGGTGTCCTGAAGCTGTGGTGCAACCATCAGATGGCTCTGGATTGGTTAAAGGGGAATATTCATGCCCTCAAGCTCCAACACCTCGCTGATCATAAAGAAACATTTAGAGATACCACAGAGAATCAAGTGTGGTATTCTTATCCCTGATGCCCTAGGTACCTGGAAAGACTCACGAGATATCAGTCATGAACTGGCGTACCAGAACCGCTGGATAAATATCAGGGACTGGCTGCTACTTAAAGCTGATAAGCGGATATACGGGTGGTTCTTCGTTGTTTCGGTGCCTGAGGATCATATCCTGACCCTGATGAAAGCTAAACATCGTCTCGCATGTGTATGTGGAGCGGTATACGTAAAATTCCAGGGTCGTGAAAGTATTTTTTTTGATACTAAACCAAGCAAAGAAGCAGATATGTAAGAGCCCGGAAGTTACGAATACCAGGATCATGGTTACCGGTATAGCGGAATCACATGATGTCAAGTCTAGTGAAAAGAACATCAAACGGTATGCACAACCGAGCCGAAGCCCCCGTTAGAGATCGGACTCAGCGGCAGATCGCTGAGTGACGAAAAGAACTACATTTTGCCGTCCAAATTTGACACGGTGGCTGACGATGAGACCCGAAATGTGCTGGCAGGCTTATTTTTGGGCAGGGAAGTAGAAAAATTGATCATTGATGGCGTGCTTTTCTTCCAGAACTAACATAGTGCAGGCCAATCTCCACCAAAGCGAAACTGCGTCGGCTCAAGTGCGAAAGTAGTAAGAGGTTCACAGGATGACCATAACCATAATCCAGAAGTCGTGGGTTTGGGCTGATAAAATCAAAGGCCTAAACAACCTAAAAGGTAAGTTATTCTACAACTCTAAGCATGATAAGGCTAGAGCGTGTATTTATAGATACTAACCACAACTATGCAAAACCATTAACAGATTTCTGTTCCAGAGACATGGAAGGAATATGAAATACACAGAAGGGAAGATTAGTTGTCACCTCAGTCTACATGCTGAAAGAAGACACTCTTCGTCCTCATGACCTTGTCAAGCTGGGGAATTTCTACGAGATAACGGGACTAGAAGTTGTGATCGGGATGGAATCCCACACATATCATCCCTCTTGGGGAATGGAAAACCTAACGAACGAGGTGTAAGGTGTTAGCTGAATATCTACTTAGTACTAACCCAACCATTTTAAGCATAGGTTTCAAAACAACTTTCATAAACAAACGTTATCGTACAATAATCGACCTCAGACTTGTAACAGAAGGAGCAGTTAAAGTTATTGTACAGGATGGCATGTGTCGAAACAGGCCTCATGTTCAGACCACAGATGGATCTGCTTCGTACTACATGTCGATATCCCCGCTACATCACCACGGAGAAATTCCCGCAAGACGGATAAAATAAAATAGCTTTATAGGCTGACGTCTTTCCTCGCGGGTTTTGAGGGGACAGACACCATAACAGATCAGCTCCTAGAAAAACATGTAAAAGCTGTTACTAAAACCATGATGGATAGTTACCATGAATCATGTCCAGACATCACTCCACCATAGCATGTTGAGGTAAAGCAACAGTGGTGGGGTAAAGACTAGATAGGAAACGTAAGAAGGTATGGAAAACCCTAAATAGGGCCATGAATACCTCAATGGATGAAGATTGGCTACTATACAAGAAAGCAAATCGGCAATTCTGAATAAAAAAAATGTATCAGATATATAACCCTGTCGAGCGTCGGTTGCGCAAATTCTATTGTAATATGGAAATCTGTGAACAAGTGAATCGGATAAGAAAAATCCCAGCTAAACAGACCACGCAAGGACAGTAAACTCAACTAGAATAAACCCATAGAAAACGAAATCAACAAAGCTAGTATAAGTTTCTAGCAATGCAGAAACATGATTGGCAAACGATGGGGTCTGACGTAAAAATTATACTGTGGCTGTACAAAATTGCAATTCCTAATACAGAACTGTAAGCCACCACTATAAAGAAGTTTCAGTATTACCAGAGACTGGCACGTATGGCTGCCACAGGCTGCATAAGAACTACACCAAAAGCAGCCTTAGAGGCTATGATGGAGCAGACCCCGCTTCATTTACACGTACAACAAGAAGCTACTTTAGATGCCATTAGACTCAAGACCCTAAATCTCAAGACCCTCATACAGGGATCATCGATCAAGCCAAGTACGATAAGAATCCAAAACAATTTGTATTCGATAAGAAGTATAAGATACAATTAAATGAGACCGGCCAGCCGAAGGGATTAAGTTCAAAAGAACTTAGAGTTTTCATGGATGGTTCTAAAATGTTTGACCAAGGTTCTAATGAGACTCAATAAGCCACAGATCAGGATAGTAATAAATGCTATCAAAGGACATGGCTCCTTTAACAAACATTTATTTACCATATGGGAGAAACGGAGGAAGAGAGAACAAGAGGAAGAAACGGCGGCCCACGGTTTGCTGACATATCCGGAGATCGCTGCATACTACCCGAAGTTGCTTGCAACATCAAGGAACTGTTAACTTCTTCGGGGAGATTTCATGGCTCGAATAATCTCATTATTCCTCTACAGCCATCAGTCCAAGCGCAAAATACGCGCTTACACGTGGAGTTGAGGAAAACAGCCCGTCGTAAAACTAAACTAAACTAAATAAAGTAGATGATGGGACCCATAGACATCTACATTTATCCTCGATTATTAATCAAAAAAATATACTACTGTAGTATAGAGTACTAATATAGAATGCCTCGTTCCCGGTAATAAGGGTTACGTTCTCTACACTCACTATACGAAACACACCAGACTATACGAACACCACCATTAAGTTGCTATTTTACGTCGGTATTCTGTGAGAGGTTTAGGTACTGACTTAGGTGTAATATGGACGTTAGACATGATTTTTGTCTTTTCCTTTGGGAGACACTACTAAGGATTTTTACTTATGTTGTTTTAATTCTTATTTTATTAAAGTTGCCTGTTAATGTACTCCAGAAATTGGTCGACACATCTATCTAAATATTTTGACATTTACTAAAGAATTATGGCTTATCTTTTGCGTTAACGATAAAGGATTAATAATCTTTGGAAAAATCTTGTCCGTGTAAAGTTGATCGGCCTAATCTTATCTTCGATACTATCGGTACCGAGTTGTTATTGTGTCGTATTCTAATACCGACTTAACGTCCGATAGACTTAAAACTTTTTACCTAGAGTTATGAGCACTGCTTCAAAATTGGAGATAAGAAGGATTCTATCTAAAGAAACAAAGCGTGATGGACAAGATAATAAATTGAATATAATTAGTTTGATAAGACTGCATCTATCATGTTTTATTTATATTGTTTTATGAGTTTCCTTGGCAATTTTGTCCTTTTGACAGCAAGCTTTGAATAATGTTTCAGATTTTTTTAATTTAACTGGCTTTACGGCTCTGGGTTCTAGCCCTTCTGAGACTATCATTTCTTTCGGAATCTTCATTTTTATATATTTTTTTCTTCACAATATGCTGATGCGTCACATTGCGAAGTTTTTGGGAGATTTTGACGACAGCTCAACCCAGCGGACAGTTGATAATGATAGCCACTCAAGTTTATAAGGTGCCAAGTATATCAAAATAACTTGAGGTTTATATCGACATCAAAGCACTTGTTTCGTCGTTATCTCTAATAGTTCACACGCGCAGACACTTTATTCACAAAATTGCATCACTTTCACGAATCAAAATCCACTTCAAAACATTATTCAAGCAACAATACAGGAGCGAGAATCCGTCGAGGCCAAGTTTCCGTCAAAACTCTTCACGTTTCAGGAGACCTACTTAAGAAAGAATATAGAGGCCTAATTAGTAAAACATAAATATTAAGCTCAAATACCTATCATTTTGTAACGAAACTTAGAAAATAATTAGAAAACTCAAAAACCAATGCTTTTAAGTAAGCAAATAAGTAAAACCTACATTATCACACAATTTTTAATGTGCGAGTAATAATAATAATGTAAAAACATTACCCTGCTGTGTAATTTAGTCTGTCTCAATTTGGTAATATTATACTATCAGACTAAACTTTCAGATAAATCAGACCTCTTAGAATTAATGACATAGATATTATACTAGACAATCACTATCTCGGACTATCAGGGGGTTTCTAATTGTTTTGCAGTGTGTATACAAGCTTTATTTAAATAATTATATATATTATTCAGATTTCTAGTCACTTTCTACGTGATGCAATCAAATAAAAGTTCTTTTGTATAATGTGACAGCTAATTGTTCGTTTCATAGGTCTTTAATAAAACTAGTGTGTAGAGAACTTTTTCAATAATAATTCTTGCTAAAGCCGTGGTAGCTCAGAGGCCAAGCGCTTGTTGTGATATTCCCGGTACGCGGACAACCCGAGTTCGAACCTCTCCGCCACCAATGAAATTGTTAATTGTATTAAGCGTTGATTTACCACGTGCTCGACGGTGAAGAAAAACATCGTGAAGAAACTTACATGTCTGAGAAATAAGAAAAAAAAATTCGAAGGCATGTGAAGTTTGCCAACACGAATTGTGGCAGAGGACGTTTCCTTGGCCTAAATCTTTCTGATAAATGAGCAGGGGCCAGCGGTGGGACGTATATACAATATGTAACGTAATTAACGCACACCCTCAGACACCCCAATTATAGTATATTATGTTATAATCATAATACATACACTGAATTTTAGTTAAACATTTTTATGCACTGATTATTTATCAAATTAGTTATACTAATTCCGGAAGAATGTTGTGGTCACAGTACAAATCTACGAACGCAATGACTTTAATGTGCTTGAAATAAAGTTCATTTTTCTTTATTTTTATTGGGTGACAGAATTAGTAATAATACAAATAAAACTGCACTCTTAAAAGTCTTATTGCCTCAAGTTACGGTCCATTTCAGTTCGTTTTGACTGTACAGATTCAGTGTGACTGTAATTTACGTAGTTTTAATTATTTTTGGGATAAAAAATTACCTATATTAAAAATGATAGGAATCGAATCAGTAAACGATTCTAAACAAACTACTTTCTCAAAGTGCGTTAATTATGTTACACATTGTATAGACTGTAACTTTAATTCTTGCAGAAATCAGTTCTTACGTAAGGTTAGGTTAGTAAGGCTTACGTAATACGAGTTTTTCGTGAAGTCCGTACAAAGTTATCCGTCATTCTGTAATTTTCTTAATTAATTGTAAAAATGAGAGCAATAATTTTACTTGTACTTAAGTATGCGTATATTTTTGTCTGTATGAATGTATGTCTGGTCGTTAGGAACCATTTAATATACGTTTGCAACAGGCCGGAGGTGGGGCGTCTAAGGAAACGTGACATTTGAAATTTATCAATTTTAGATAGTTTAAGTATAATTGTATATTAAAACGTATAGTATCAAAGTAATAAACGAGTAAACCGGGTTAAACCGGCACTTGCTCGGCTGTGAAAGAAAACATCTTGAGAAGACCTGCATGTCTGAATCATAATATTTCAAAGACATGTGAACCCCGTTTGTAATCTTTTCGATGGAGGAGGAATGAGAGGAGACCTGTGACGTTAAATAGGCTGTAACTATATTTGAAGGTTAGAAATATTTTCATTTAATAATTAAGGTATATGTGGGTAATATTTTTGGCTGCCTTATAAAGTCAAAACTAGGAGAAGGTCGGAGACAAAAACACAAAGTCGCATACTATAACTATTATATTAAGAAAAAATAGTGAAGATCCTTTGGCCATAATTAGAAGCACTTCGAAAAACCAACTTAAAAAAAATTAACTACACTAGACCATACCAAAATCGAGTAAAATATTTACTATAATGTCAACTGTTAAAATGGCGTTGATAAAAAAGCGCCCTTTTGACCCTTTATTATTTGATTGACCGATGAAGAGCTATAGTATTACACAGCCATCTAAGCAAACAAGGCTGTAGTTTTTGAGTTACAAGGAAGTGACCATATTAACTGAATGACCATATTACCCTCATACACTATATATAAATATTTGTATGCTATTATTAATTAATTACATAGTTTCTAAATGGGGAGGAAGGTCTTGATTGTGAATTTATGTTTCTTGATGGAGTTTCAGAACATGTGACGCAACATGACGAAAGAGGGGAGAGGGGACCAAAAAGGCGAAATATAAAAAAGTATTATTACCAATAAGAAATACGAGTTTAGTTGTTTTTATCAGAATCGAAAGTAAATTTTTGATGACAGTAGTCCTGTTTGTTTTCTTCGAAAGGGTAACATATCCTGGTCCTAGTGTAACTTTAAACTACTTTTCCGGTACTCATTCCAAAGCGGGTCGAAAGTCAAGTCTCTATTGACATCCGTCCTCCTAGTAAGGTTTATTTAGTTACCAACGATTTAAGTCGCTTCTGGAATTTAGAAAGTCCTTTAGTAAGTTACTATTCAAAACTAATTTGTATAACCTGTGTCAATAATTGTCAATGGCAACCGTTTCAACAGGTCAGATGTAATTTCAAATAAAACAAATAATTTATAAAGTGTCTTTGGGAATGTTTGTATTTCATCTATTGTTGGAATAGAAATATTTATTACACTCACACATTAGCTGAGTATAGATAACTTTAACTTACGAATTATGTTACCTGTGTAGTAGAAAATAACTGTCATTATGAGACAAAGGTATCGAAGATCCTATGACCTTGGTGTCGGATTACTCGACATTTACTTTGCGGATTATCGAGTTATGGGAATTTGAATCCCAGTCGGGATCAATAATTGTGAAAAAAAAAATTGTTGGTTTTTCGCTCTAGAATATAGACAATATTTATGCAAAGATTGTTACTGTATCTTTAACACAATATCACAGCCTATCTCCACTCTTACCGCATAAGTTATTTTTGGGTTCTAGTAGGTAAATATTATTTCATATTTGTGCATGCACTTATGACATGTTCAAAGAACTTAGTCCTAAAGGCCCGCCAACGCACCTGCAATTGCCCTAGTGTTTCAGTTGTTCAATACCTGCTCGATCGGGGAACGACCAACCTCTCATAGAATACCAACGTAAAATTACAACTTAATGCTGCTGTGTTTCGTCTGGTGAGTGTAGAGATCTGGAGACCCTTTTTACTGGAAACGAGGCACTTCATCTTAGTCCTCAGGGGTGACAATGTATCAGTATTTTGATTCTCAATGGAGTATAAACATACATGTCTTTGGTCCACAGCATCCACTTATCATTTGGTGGAGTGTGTGCTCGTTTGTTACCTAATTCTATAAAAAAAGGGGTGGCGGTAGTAACTTACCATCAGGTGAACCGCATGCTGGATTGCCTTCTTTTCTATAAAAAAATGAATTAAAATTATTTTTATGTCCTGTGCAAAAAGTTTAACACCGTGTTACGTTTTGCAGGGATTCATTTAGTGATAAGGTCCAAACTAAGGTGTAGGAAATACAACTTGAAAATACAGAAATAGGGTACAAGCTTAGAACTGGATAATTTTTTTTATAGGATGGGGTGACAAACGAGCACACAGTCCACCTGATGGTAAGTGGTTGCTGTGGCACATAGACATCTACATCTATTCTCGATTACGAATCAAAATGCAGATGCGTTGTCACCCGTGAGGACTAAGATGCAATGCCTCGTTTCCAGTAAATAGGGTCTCCGGTTCCCTACACTCAACACACGAAGCGCAGCAGCACTAAGCTACTATTTGACGCTTGTATTCTGTGAGAGCGTGGTCCTTCCCCGGTCGAGCCGACCCATTCGTGTTACAACTATACTACTAATATAACTGCAGCATGGCTCTACCACGTATCATGTAAATAAATCTACCATATATAAGATATAATGAGCAAACCTTAAATTTTAAATTTTATCAACAATTAACGGCGTCGTATTACGAATAGAACTTGTTTGTATACAATTCTTAGAAATAGTGAAAAATTGAATCGAAAGTTTAACTCATTTAAATTATTTTAATTTATAACTTTATTGTTCTTGTCTCGTAATTAAGGTAAAAGAGGCCAGGCTGGCCAGTCAATTTGTGGTGTGATCAAATATTTTGCCATCTGCAGTAATTGGTCAAAATAAAGTTTCAAATATTATAACCAAACAATAAACACAAAAAGTCTAGGGATGCTAATGGCTCAGCACCGTGCTTTGTAGCATTTATTGTTGGAGTTATATGTAAAACAATGCACCAGTGAAGGCTTATAATGAAAATGATTACGATGAATATACACAATGCTTAATTACTTATTATCTACGTACCTGTTGAATTTATTAGGATTAGATTTCTATTTCTGTAAATAAATTTAGTCTGAGTTACTCCTTATCACATAAGCTATTAGCCAATGACTCTGTCAAAATCGGTTCAGACATTTCAAAGATTAGCAGAAACAAACAGTCAGTCAGACAAAAATTTTAATTTTTTTTATAATTTCAGTGTATACTTTCATATGCATTTATTTGAAAATTATTATTTTGAAATTCCAAATAGACAAATCAATTTTATTCATTTATATATGTAAAGGTATTAAATAAATATCGCCACCGTCACGTGAAATGAGCTGCATTACTTATCGTTTGTGTTTGGAAGGCAATAAAATTATTAAAATAAAATGTGTTAAGGTAACAATTTAAATAAATATTTGACATCGTGAAAATTTAATCCATCACCCGTTTTATACCAATGAGTGTCGTAAGAATATGACGAAGGGAAATGCTATAAAAATGATGTGGCTTCAAATGGAACGCTCATTAAAATCTTCCCGCACTTCCCGTTGACCAAAGATGTTTTCCTATAAAATATCTTTGCCGTTGACCTAGAATCATAAAATTTTCCAAAAAACACATGCCTAGGGCATAATTAAAAGAAAATCCAAATATCCAAGTATATAAAATATTTTTTTTGCGATTTCGTACTAACTTTTGCAATCGGAGCACCGACAGTGATGAAGACTAAGATGTGCGAGAAAATATTTTTCAACGGTCAAGTTACTTTTGTCATTTTAATCAGACGTGCCTTTTCGTAAAAGCAGTATTCGGTGCTTTCCTTACCTAGGTATTCATAGAATCTATCTACGTGCGTAAAGTATTTACTAAATTACCTAGTTTTTTTTAATTTAGTTCTTTACTAGTTAGTACCTTCTTACAATTGTTTGCTTTTATTTATTATTCAATTCATTCAGGCTATAAAAGTCCTTGCTGAACATAGGCTTCCCCCACAGATTGCCTCACAGGGAGGATTACGCCATAGTTGCCACGCTTGGCGGCTGACAACCGCAGTTTTGATTTAGTATTTATTATGACAATTCTAAAATATCCAAAAGTCAAAAGGCTTTTTGTTAATTTTACTACGATGATGAGGACGAAAAATATCGCAAATTAAAATCGAAAATCATTTGTAGTAGGTATCTTAACTCTGCGGTTCTCTTTGCCTTCCGTTACCGAATGTTCCAGCTCGTAATGAAAAGATACTTTATTTCTAAATATTTTAATACTGCCTATTCTATAACAAATAGTTTAAACTACCTCAAATTTAAAACAAGCCTTTTCACTCTTGGTTATTTTAGCTTTGTAATAATAAATACTCTATAGAAATAAATAAAAACTGCGGTTCTCAACTGTCAAACATGGCATTACCATAGTTAGTTTGGCATTTCATTTTACAGTACCTAAGCACAAAATTAACACAATGTGGGTCGTTACACAATTTTTAAATATGTACTGTGATATGTCAGTAAAAATCTCTATACAAAATACTAATACTCTAATAGCAGTAGTGGTGCATAGCGCTGTAGAGGTATAACTTATTGGGAACAGTACTTATATAGCCATATTTAGATAATAACCGTACTGTCACACTATATTGTATCCATAATTAACCGTACTGTAGTTGTAGATGTGTTTCACTCAACCCCGAACGTTCCCGTTACCGTCTTGTGGCGAGGGGGGGGCTTAGTAGCCGTGGCTTGGTTACTCGCGGTGAACTAAGAGGAACTCAAATCGCTGGGTCGAGGTGTAGGGTCGGCCCGAGGAGGCCACTCTGAGTGGGCTTGGCGAGCCCACTTCGGATGTGTGTTGGTGGGCTAGTAGTGCTAGTAGTAAAAGTAAATATTATATATGTTTAAGCATTAATTACATTTATATCGCAAATATTTTCGTACAAATATTAGTGCTTCCAGATCCTCTGGATTCCGTCGCCGATGTCACGCGACTAAGAATCACAAAAACTTCAATGTCATTGCGCAAGCTCATAATAATGCCCATTCACACTTACTCTAGTATATATTTTTTCAATGTCAAATCGGGACAGGCATGCAATTTTCTACAAAAAACGAAAATCAATAATAGCTCTGACTGCACGTGTTGCCGATGGATTATAGATTATGTTTTGGAAGATTTTCTCATCGTTTCGTGTCGAGGACGAGTCAGGTACGATGACTATAGAACAATTACTTAATAGAGACGCTACAATTTTTTAATAATTTTAAATATCTTTTGAAAAGAATAATTGTTATGACGTTATCTAAAATAGTTAAAAAATATTTATGGGCTCGATATATATTGATATTTATGTACACATGTTTTACTATTGAATAAAATTAATCAACTAACGGTATGCTCTGACACGTTTTTAAATTAAAGTAATGAAATCGCTATGTAAATGATGACCGAAAATACGCATTAAATGTCTGAACGAATGAGATCATTTTCATATTTTGTAAGCTTTTATATCAAGTGTACGTTGCAATTAACCCGGAATGCACATAAATTAGTTAATTAGTACAAGAAGCATGTCGGCTTTTACGATCGAAAGACGTTGAGGGACCGACAATTTTATGTAGACTACAAATTAGAATTTTATAGTTATGTTGAAATTTTATTTCTAAGAAAAAAAGTCCAAACTACTCTACGCTATTTTTGTTATATTCTTGATGGCTGTGTTGCACAAAGAAATACTATACAATTATAACGGCCGAAATTGTAACTGTCTCTTAACAAAATTGCGATTTTGTATTTCTTTAACCAAAATTTTTACAAAAGCAGGTAATTTTATTGAGAGACCTCTATGTATTATGTGAATGAATAAAAAATGGAACAGTTATTTCACTAAGATGTGGAGCAGAGATAAATGTGCTCAGTAATAAATAGGTCAGCAAAATAAAAAGCCAAATTCATGTCATTATGTTGTTGATGAAAGATAGCCTGGATAAAGAAAATTTATTGTTTTATAGCAAGAAAAATATTTTTCAATGGGTAATACGTTTAATTTTTAATCTTATTAACTTGGAAACTTGTAAAAAGATTTTTAAATATTTTCCATTTTTGTAAACTTGAAAAAGTGTAAAAAGCTTTTTATGTATTCCTTCATTAGAACCCCTGAAATACAGTTTTTTTAAATGATTGCGCAAACTGGCTTCTATGACAAGCAAGATTTACCCACACTTACCATGCAGGGCAGGCAAACTGATGAACGCAAAGTCTTGGCACTGATGGCACTGCTCCCCACCACCATGCTACGGAACTTGTGTTCAGCATTTGAAATAGATATATCGCGATATCGCAGTCGGTGTAGTGGTGGGGTATGAATATCCAGTACCCCATATCATCACGTAGGTGTCGTTAAATGCGTCAGAGGGAAACTGAAATAGCAGAATGGCAGCAGCATCTCCTTAATAACAAACGAAAATAATGATTTCTTATATTTACGCGAAAATTACACATTGATTATAACTACTTTTATGGGTTTTATCGTGTTAAATACATTTGATTTTTAATTCCCGATGTTTTAGGTGCTTTCCAGCACCCATGGTCACGGGGGACTGAGGTGTCCGACTTCCAGATGTAAGTGTTAACCTGGAGTACCTTCAGCTTTTTAAATATTATTTATTTCCCGATCTATACAGAATGAACTTACAGCGTCTTGAAGTCTCGCAGGGTATGCCTTTATTTAGTTTTAATTTTATTAATTACAGGATCCCAAGCAGGATTCGATAAATTCTAAAATTCATCTTACTATGGAGTTAAAGGCAAATAATTCTTTTTATATATATTAATTTTAGCTTTTCTAAATGTGTTAGTCATCCGAAATTCTAACAACACCTTTGATCACACTGTGTGCTGCCATAAGCAAAACTTTGTTACAGAGAGCATAAGGGCAGAGGGAGCATCTGTGACAGGAAACACCTGGCTGCCGAGCTTCAGCACGTCAAGGTTCTGCACTACAATAAGCTTTGGTTCCCGCACACACAGTTCACAGTGACCTAGTGAAGCCGGACACAGTCGAGTCTGCTGTACTGCTATTGTCAGAGGTATCACAGACAAGATTGGCTACATCTTGAAGTGAGCTGCTATTAGAACATTATTAAGCAGCCGAAGAAAATTGGTCAGTTCTTACCATCCGTCAAGTGTTATATTCCTCTACAAGATGCAGGAGTGTACAAGCTTGATTGTGAATGTGGTCTCTTAAGGCAAACAAAAAGATCAATTAGAACCCGCGTAAAAGAACATATAGCTGACGTGAAGCATCTACGTTCCGGGAAGTCTGCAGTTTGTGATCATATCCTAGATGGCCGCAACCATTACATCAGATTTGATAGACCACAAATCCTCGCGAAAGAACACCGATTCCTACCAAGAATGATACGTGAAACTAAGGAAATTAAAAAACATCCTAATTTCAATAGAGAAGGAGGCTGGGTACTACCATCTGCTTGGGACCCTATAATCAATAAAATTAAAACTAAACCCAAGCAGACTACTGCAAGACTTAATACACAGTAAGTTCATTCTGTATAGATGTGTTTATACGTGGTAGAGCCATGCTGTAGTTATATTAGTAGTATAGTTGTAGCACGAATGGGTCGGCTCGACCGGGGAAGGACCACACTCTCACAGAATACCAGCGTGAAATAGTAGCTTAATGCTGCTGTATTTCGTATGGTGAGTGTAGAGAACCGGAGACCCTTTTTACTGGAAACGAGGCATTCCATCTTAGTCCTCACGGGTGACAACGCATCTGCATTTTGATTCGTAATCGAGGATAGATGTAGATGTCTATGGGCCACAGTAACCACTTACCATCAGGTGGACTGTGTGCTCGTTTGTCACCCTATCCTATATAAAAAAAAGATCGGATCGTAAATAATAATTAAAAAACTAAAGGTACTCCGGGTTAACAATGAGATCGAGACGTCAGTCTCCTCAGCCCCCCGCGACCATGGGCGCTGGAAAGCACACGAAACGTCGGGAATTAAAAATCAAACAAATGAAACGCGATAAAATCCGAAAAATAGTTTTAATTAACAAACGAAAATAACAAACCACTGTAGATGCTACCCACCTGCCTAGTTTGGTAACTTTGGTGAAATCCCCGCCATGAGCCAATATATAGGGCATAGGGGCTATGTTCAGAAGCGGGCTTTTGACCGGGTTGTAATGCATCAATAAATTAATGTTGTTTACCGTCATCCGGTTTAAAGGGTAGATAACCATTAAAATTATAGTCTTTACACGTGCCATTTTATATGTGGTAGAATCATGCTGCAGCTATATTTTTATGGTTGTAGCAGGAAAGGGTCGGCTCGACTGGAGAAGGACCGTGCTGTCACAGAATACCAGTTCAATGCAGCCGTGTTTCGTATGGTGAGTGTAGAGAACCGAAGACCCTTTTTACTGAAAAGGATGCATTCCATCATAGTTCTCAGCGGTGGCAACGTATCTGCATTTTGATTCCTAATTGATGATAGATGTAGATGTTTATGGGTTACAGCGTCCACCCACCATCAGATGGACTGTGTGCTCGTTTGTCACTCATGTTCTATAAAAATAAGCTCTAAGGCATTCCTTTATAGTCTTCTGTGGTGATAACTCAGCAGTGGATTTATTTGTACAGTGTATTTACAGTAGCTACACACAGGTATTCACAGGTTAAGCACGTTGGGCACGATAATATTAGAAAATACTATGCATAACATCAGTGCATCAAAACTGCAAGGCGTTTAGTTTCTTTTATCGCCAGTTTAACTATTGTTGTTGGTGGTTAAAGCAAACACTATAAACATCACCATCATTACAGTCTTTCATAAGTCCAATGCAATAGTCTCTCACAAGAAATCCGAGAAAACATGGTCGCCGCGTGTGGCAGCCAGATTGTCGAATGCAATCTTTTACTATTGACGCCATCTGTCTGAAACCAAAATATCTTATTTGCATTTGACATCAGCTTTCTTTCTGTCGCCTTATCAAAACATTAAATAGGTACATTGCTTAATACATAACTGTTGTAACGTAACCACAAATATTGTGTCATTATGACTATATTGTTGGAAGTTTTTTTTATTTTGTTAATACGGAAGACTTTTGTAAGGAAGCGTTTTCTAATCAAACGAGGTAGAATGAATTTTAAAAATCAAGCGCTAATACATCGTTTTAAGCATTTCAGACAGTACATTAAAATTAATGGGAGCTTATAACAAGTTTTGGCTTCTAAAGTTGCAATAAATACCTTAAATTATTCGAAATACGACCTATTTTTGAAGAAATAAGCTAAGATATGAGCTTATTTATTATAAGTAGCAATAACCTTAGCCTGTTTAATGTTTGGAAATTACAATATAATTATTTAACTTTTTCTTAAATCGTTTATATACTTGCATTATCATCAAATATCTACTTATTTTTTATGAACGTTAAGCACACGTTTTTAACTTAAATAAGACTTTGAATGAGTAACATTTTTATTGCGTTTAAAGAGATCGCAAGATCTTCTATTATTCCTATTCAAATCAAGTGTTCTTGTAAATTTCCTAACACTTTAAAACCTTATTTACATTACTACATTCATATTAGCTATACAATAATAATGTTCCTGTTAGTAAACAATTAACTTTTATAATTAATGAAATTTATCTTTCTTGAATTTAATTCAAATTTAAACAAAACATAACATAGCCGCAGTGTGGAGAAGCGTTTCGTATACGAGTAGTGTAGAGAACCTGAGACCATTTTTACTAGAAACGAAACATTCCATCTTAGTCCTCAAGGGTGACAATCCATCTGCATTTTGATTCTTAATTGGGTATTAACGTAGATGTCTATGGACTACATACTACCATTTACCATCAAGTGCGTGTAGTGTGCTAGTTTGGCACCCTTATTATATAAAACTCATAAAATTAATGAGATAAACTTCAATTTACATCTATAAAATCTGCAACGACCGCGGTCGTTTAGGAGTATGTTAGTGCTGAATCTGAATGAAAGGTTGAGAAATTGTGTGATAAGAGAAGAATGTGGTTTGCAAGATGATGTTGTAACCAGGATTAAGAAAGGAATGCTTCGGTGGTTTGGTCATGTGGAAAGAATTAATGAGGATAGAGTGACAAAGAAAATTTATGTTGCAGAAGTGAATGGCAGAGTCGGAAAGGGACGTCCTAGGCGAA
The DNA here is from genome assembly GCA_036936625.1 of Parnassius smintheus behrii. NCBI lineage: Eukaryota > Metazoa > Arthropoda > Insecta > Lepidoptera > Papilionidae > Parnassius > Parnassius smintheus. The sequence continues at coordinate 37,373,955 of JAUPFT010000003.1, read as the reverse complement.
AATTTATGGATTAAATTAGCGATTTATTGAAAACGGGTCAAATTAGGAGTACCCTTAACCGACGAGCATGTATGCGTAAGTATATGGATGTGAAGGAGGCGAGAGTGTGTCTGGATCTTGCCAAAGGGAAGTCTGTAGTCTCTGCCTACCCCTCTGGGTGACAGGCGTGAGTGTTTATGTATGTGTATGTAAAATCTGCAAGTTTGTAAGAGAAGATGAAACGACATCCCCGAAAAAATTGAATTGTCGTACCGCTGATGGGCAGAGGTAAGGGGAGCGGAGGAGAGCACCAGCGCCATGTAGAGGGTTTTTAGTGAGAAGCCTGACGGTCCCATACTGAGGCACTGGATATACACTCATGTCTATGTACATAGTATGTAACGGTATGTATTTATATTATTGTATTGGAAATGAATGCCTATTGTACATATAGTTTGTTAGCCAATGCCTAAAATAAAGTTAAATATTTTTTTTATAAAGAGCAAAGGACATTGCTCCGTGCCCATACATTGTTCGCCCTGGAACCAACAGCATCGGAAAATTGTGTGATGTATTTTTGATCATGAGGAAATTCCTATATGATCTTATTTAAAAAGTTAGATCTCCATAATGATTTATAAGAAATAATAGTTTTTACGTGGGGATTGAGTAAAAATGCCGATGAGGATAATAAATCAATGTATTTTACACACGCATACACTCAGCATTTTGTGATTATATCTCTATAATTATTAGGTATGTAGTAGGTAGGTATACGCGTTATTATACTGGATAATTTATTTACTTCAGAATTATTCTAACTACCTATATGACCTCATTCATTAGGTATAGAAGGTTTTTTAAATTAATTATACTTTTAGGGAATAACAAAAAGGATTAATGATTGACTGTTTTATTGTTGTTTCTATTTGCACTTTATTCAAAATGTGAAACAGATTAAAAATATGCAACAGTTCATTAAAAATTCAAAAGATCGATTACAATCGATTGGGCATTCCTAGTCATTTTTACACCCCACATTATGTTAAGATGTGAAGATGGCGGCGATTACATCAGTCGAATAGAATACTTTTAATGTTAATTTTGGAATGCAGCTAGTCCGTGTTATTAAAGTATTTGCAACTAATATAATAAAATAGATAATAATTTATCGTGTATGTTCGATGCTTTTATTTCACAGAGCGATTTTGGACATTGTCCTTTATTGAACTTAAAAAATTAAAATCCTACATAGCTTATTAGATAAGAAAATGTTATAATAATTTTGACTTTAACATTGTTTCTATTAACAAATCTAATATTTTTAAGTAATCATAGTTTAAACTTTAATGCAACTTCAAAAAACAAATTTTCTTACGTATTTATGTAAATGATCATGAAATTAAAAAACTAGGAATACGAATTAACAAGGACGAAAAATAAAATTATGACATTTAAAGATTTAACTAAAAAGACTGTAATAAGAAAATAAAATTTATGAAGTAAGTATAAAGTACTTTAAACATGGAAATTAAAATTGCATTACAAATGTAAAAAATGAGAACCTCTGTATAATCTATGCAAAATTCATCTAGTATAGCGAGATTAATATAAAGATGTTATTCTCGCTATACTAGATGATTTTTTAACATCTGAAAAAGATGTAACAGGTGAACGAGGCAATGCTTTTACATATTATGAAATTGAACTATCAATAATACCACTAATTTGAAACAAACTTTCGGTAATAATAAAATAAAAACAAACATTTTGAACCAAATAAATAAATCCATTAAAAACTATCGAAATTAAAATAATTCTCACGCAATTAGTAGTATTTATTGATAGATCAATTCCATGATATGTTAATGTAAAAAAGTAAAATATCAGCTATGTCACAGCCAACTAGCTTAATTAACCTTTCAGCTATCAGCCCAGCCTTTTCATTACACGGCACCCTTTAACTAGCGGCCTGAATTACATTCAGCATACGCGTTTCAGCGTCATGCATTCATGTGTCTAATACAAAATTTTGTGCCTAATTATGCCCTATGTGCTTTATTATATAATTATCCACGGCTTTATAGTGGTCCAAGGACCACCTCAGAAGCAAACTACTGTCTCTCATATTAAAAGATAGATGCAATGTTTTATAAGACCCATTGACTGAATAACATGCAGGCCGCCTGATAACGCCGGCCTTTAGTAAAAAGGCTAGGTTAACCTAAAGGCTAAATAAGCTAGTTGGCTGCGACATATACATATATTGTAATATTTCACTTAATGCACATATGAAATCATCCTCAATATGATACCAATAAATAATATAGTAAGCATTTCTCCTGAATTGAATATTCGGCTTAATATATTCCGTATGAAATGTTTTTAAAAACTAATAATATGCCAATATAAATAATATAATAATATATCTAGTTATTAAAATATAATATAAAATTCGTATTTGTCTTTAATTGGATATATATTCAAGAGTTGCATTTTTCATTATTTTGAAATCAATAAGTAAGTTGGCTTTCATATAAAATGGGTACGAGTAGCACAATATGTGAGATTACATAAGATTTCCGGTTCATCTTCGAAAACGTCATGGATTCTATTTGTTTTCTATTAATATTCTATTAAAGGAATTAATATTCTATTAATAAATTTAGGAGATTTAAGGATTTTGAACCTAAAATCTCCACAAATATATTATGCTAAAAATAGCACGGAATAATTTACAATATTTGTATTGTATATAAAGGATTTATTTGTTACAAACCAATTTTAATATTAATTTACTCTTATTTTTAAAGGTCAAGCAATGAATGTCACCAAGTTACAAATTAAGTTTAATGGAGGCGATAAAGGTTCTGAAATACACCAGCTACAATTAATGATAGTGTATACAATTAAAGCGCTTGTTAACTGTTACAGTAATTACGGGAAATATCATAAAAATTCTCTTAACTCAAGGATATTTTTAACAATCCACAATTTAATGCTTTCGATGATACTGAGTGACGTTTTCCTGGCACAGAATTTAGTTTTTGTTAAAGCGTTCACCTACGTACTGCAAAACCTCCTGAGCTTGTATTATCTTAATGATTCTTGGGCAATAAAGTTAGGCTTGTGTTGTAAAGCATTGCAAAAACAATTATTTATTTATATAAGCAAGGATTATAAGTAAACGTGCAATCCACATGAAATTGAGTGTGGATATCGCCCATCGGTTTCAACATCAGTTACGAATTAGTCTTAAAATCGTCAAGTATTATTACCCTTTTAGGTATTGACTCTACCAGTCTATAGCTATATTGTGGTTGTAGCACGAATGGTTCCACGAAACGGATGGAATGGTACCGCGCACACACAGAACACCAGTGTAAAATAACATTAATGTTGCTGTATTTCGTATGGAGAGTATAGAGAACTGGAAACCCATTTTACTAAAAATGAAGCATACAATCTTAGTCCTCAGGGTTTAGTGACAACACATCTGCATTTTGATAACTAACCGAGAGTAGATGCAATTGGCTATAGGTTGCTGCGTCCACTTACCAACATGAGGACTGTGCGTTCGTTTGTCACCTTTGTTCTATAAAAACACCACTGGGACTTAGATGGATTACATTGTTACCAATAAAGAGAGTCTCCGGTTCTCTAAACTTACTCACTATATGAAATATACAAATAGCAGCAATATGATGCTAATTTACGCTGGTATTCTGTTAGAGTCGACCTATTTTAGCCTGATTGTGAAGCAGTAACAGTGTGTTATTTTACTTTTTTTACAGAATAAAGGTGATATACAAGCATACAGCCCACCTGATGGTAAGTGGATGCTGTGGCCCATAGACATCTACATTTGTCCTCGATTAAGAATCAAAACGCAGATGCGTTGTCAACCCTGAGGTCTAAGATGGAATACCTAGTTTTCGGTAAAAAAAGTCTCCGGATTTCTACATCGCCATACAAACACAATTCAGGTATATTCTGTTGTCCTAATATTACGTCTGTTAAGTTTTTAGCTAAGCTAGCTAAGTTTTTATATTTTGTGTAACGAGTCCAGTTTTTTGTACCAGTAGTTATGTACTTTATCAATGCCAGGTGATTTCCAGTTGTATAGTCTTGCTGTAATACTATTTATATAAGATTCAGATATCTTAACGAGTTCCATTTCTTTTTCAAATTCAAATCGTTTATTGCGAATATAGGTCGATGCAGATGGTATTGTCATAGTTTATCACTTAGAGAACAAATAATACAGCTATATTCCGCCATTAGGCATGCAATATTCATCACATTTTGTTAGTTTTCTATTAAATTATTTAAACATGCTTTAGTTATTATGGAGCTTTAATTGGAGTTCATAATCAAAATTAATAGCGATAAGTCAATTTAAATAAAATTATATAAGGCAAGTCAATTTAGTTATGTATACAGAGTCATGTATTAGTCAATTATTGAATTTAATATTTATCTTCGAGATATTCTTTCACATTGTAGTATGCCCTATTAACAAGAAATTGCTTCAATAGTATTCTCCTAGTGCGCTCTTATTATTATTATTGGGGTATCTATATAGTTTTCTCATCTGGTTGGGTTCCATAAATATACAATTGTGAATGAAAATGATAAATGTCCATAAATATCAACAAAATAAAATAAATACATAAAAATACTATTGTTTTGAAAGTTGAAGAATGCGGATTAAGAATGGGTGAGTTAACCGTCAAATGCCTTTTGTACGCCGATGATCAAGTTATCCTTGCGTCGTTGGCGGCCGAGTTGCAAATGATGGTTACATTAATGAACAGATCATTAAAAGAAAGGAGTATGAAAGTGAACGCAAGTAAGACGAAGGTTATGGTTTTTTAAAGAGAAGAAAGTAAAACGATTTGTGAAATAAGAATAGAAGGGGAGTTGATCGAGCAAGTAGACGAGTTTGTATATTTGGGCTGCGTATTTAGCAGGTATGGGATATATGATAAGGATATAGAACTACGAGTGAATGCGGGAAATAGAGTAAATGGGGCCCTACACTCTATTGTGAAGAGTCAAAATGTGTCGAAAAAGGCACGTATGGCAATTCACAGTGCTGTGTTGGTCCCTACTTTAACGTATGGTAGTGAAAGTTGGGTGTGGCAGAAGAAGCACGAGAGTAGAATGAACGCAGTAGAAATGCGGTCGTTAAGGAGTATGTTAGAGCTGAATCTGAATGACAGGGTAAGAAATTGTGTAATAAGCGAAGAGTGTGGTTTGCAAGATGATGTTGTGACCAGGATTAAGAAAGGAATGCTTCGGTGGTTTGGTCATGTGGAAAGAATGGATGAGGAAAGACTGACAAAGAAAACTTATGTTGCAGAAGTGAATGGCAGAGTCGGAAAGGGACGTCCTAGGGGAAAATTTATCGACCAAATTGGCGATTTATTGAAAATGGGCCAAATTAGGAGTACCCTTAACCGACGAGCATGTATGCGTAGGTGTATGGATTTGAAGGAGGCGAGGGAGGTGTGTCGGGATCGTGCCAAATGGAAGTCTGTAGTCTCTGCCTACCCCTCTGGGTGACAGGCGTGAGTGTTTATGTATGTTATGTAAAATATTATTGTTATTACTATGTATTCTTTTTTCTTTCTTCCGATTTTTTCAAATCTTGGTTTTTCAGAGATGTTCACGGGCTTAAGCCAAGAGCTCATCCATTTGGGAATCCAAATTCGAGGTGTCTTCTTGAAAAAATTTTCGGACAATACGGCACGTGTTGAGGATGGTTGCTTTTGAGTGCGACAAACATCAACAACAAATTGGTGAAAACTTGTCGAGCGTCTGTTTATCAGATGGTGATAGGGAAAAGGGACTAATAAGCAGCATAATGCTGCTATTTTATGCTGGTGTTTTGCGAAGACGAGATCTTCTTCTGGGCGAGACAGGCGTAACACGCTGCATCTATGAATATAATTATAATTTGTACTTTTAGTATAATCATTTTAATCTCATTCATTATAATGTTTAATATTTAATTAAACTTTATACGACAAAATTATTAATAAGAGATCGTAATATTAGAATACATTTATCCCAGAACCACTTCTATATTAATTAAACTATCAACAAAAAAGATTGAACTTTTAGTTAATTAATACTATCACAATTCATATTAAATTACATTAAAATTTTAAAAGCTTCTTCACTTCAGAAGTACATTGACAGACATTTTAAATAACATTCGGGTCGAGAAAAACTCGGTTCGTGAAGTCGCGTGAGACGCACAGGTCGACGGCAAGCGCATCACCGAATAACAATAATTGTGAATGAATTGTAATGGCGGGCTTTTTAATTGATTCTGCGACCTGCCAGACCTGTCTCTTGGGTTGAGATGGAATGTGCCGAAAAGTGTTAATGAAGATCAGTGAGTGATGTTTCAAGAATAAAAGAAAACAGTTTTTAATCACGAAACTAGCATTCTGGACAAACTTTTATACCTACTTAATTTTAATAAAATTTGTCTTTAATATAAATTATATTTACTTAACGTATTGAAATTAAACAATCAAATTCTAATGCGTTGGCATCCCTGAGGACTAAGATAGAATGCCCCGTTTTCAGTAAAAGGTTCCCATAACCCCTCCGTGCCCAATGGTTGCCATATGAGCCGACTTAAGAGAATACCAACTGATAAGGTAGAGTATACTACTGGTAAGGTACTATTCGTGGGTTCGAACTTTAGTTGAAATCAAAATTTCCCCAAAACTACAAATCTTGGTCTTCGGTACTATCTGTGTTGTGTCTGTACCCGCGTCTCTGCTCTCTGGTTTTATATTCTAGCTTTCTTAACCGGGCCACACTGGAAAGAAAGGGTTTGTTATATAGAACGCCACGTAAAATGTGAATACTATAAGGTTTGATAGTCATTACTCAATTGTTTGGCAGTGGCATCATAGTAAAAGTAGGACTGATTAAGCGGAAAATAGATGTATTTTTTTTTTTTTTTTTGTGATAATCTTTCGCTCACAGGAATGAACTTCACCCGACGTGATTTTAGATCTATAATTTCGCGGTGTGAGAGAATCCACTACTCCAAATCATCCGTTAGATCTGTGGGTGGTGTACTTTATTTTGTGATAATCTTTCGCTCACATCAATATACTTCAGCTGACGTGACTTTCGACTGAATTCGCTACCCCAAATCATCCGTTCAATCTGTGGGTAGTGTACTTTAAGTATTGAATACTCAAAGGTGATATAAGAAGCAACAGAGCAGAACTGATATCAAAAGAGGACATCAAGGCTTTGAAGATGAAGCAAATAAATCGGCTGCCCAGCGCAGTCAGCCAATATATAATCTCGTATTTCTGCAAGACAGGTTATACTGCTCTTGTGGTGCTGGAAGTTCCAAGAAAGGCTAACTTCTAATGTTATGTGAGAGTTTATGCCCCAAAAGTGAAAAAGTGACAATGTGTCGAAAGTCAAAAGCTGGCACCACGGCAATGGGATATTTTGCATCATGTAAAAAAAACAAATAAAGGCGTATTTATGATAGGTTTTGTAAAAAGTAAACCAAAAAAGTGATTCTATTCATAAAAATACACTATAAATTTTATAATTATTTTATATTATAACTTTTGTTTATACAATAGCACAAGCTTGTGACTTTTGATAATATATAGGTATGTTTATCTTTGATTACAATCATTAGCAATCATTAGTAATATCTAAGATAACATAATCTATTACAAAATTTGACTTGCAATACATACATCACAATGGTCTGTTTTGTATAAACGATAGTTCAATATAAGTCATACTTAAATCAAAGTGATCTTCACGGAAGTATGATCCCGTTTTTGTAGACAATGTCTTTGAATCTTTGCTTGCTAGTTTTAACCAAGTATTTCTCATATTTAATATTTAAATTATAATAAATCAGTTGGCACTTGAATCCATAAGCTCCCCAAAGTTCTGGAACTCGTATTTTCAGGCACAACACACCGATGTGAAGATGATAACTCATTACTAACAAAAATATCTTATTCCTTTGCAAAATCGTTTTATTTACTAAAGCAGTGACGTTACTAGCTAAACAGCATAGCCACATGAGTAGATAAACGTTTATCTACTCATGTGGCATAGTGGCTATCATTTACGTGCGAAAATTCATAATAGCACTATCAGTTATAATAAGTTAAAAAAAAATATTTCATTATTAATATTTCATAAAAAGGTTCATTATCACTCTGGATTTATTTAAAACACTATTTGAAAATGTGGCGGTGTGTAAATTACCCATTTACACACCGCCACACACGTCTGTCAGAACAATCACCATTAAGCACTAGATTCTTAATAAATTCAAATTTCTGAGAGTTCTAAAGAAAAGTAATCCGTGTCTAAATGTCGGTATAAATAATGAAGAATAAACGTCATTATTTTTGGGTATCTGGTTTTTGTCGAGAATTTTGTTTGAATTAAATCGTACTCTTTAGTATTATAATGTGTACTGGCAGTTGATAGCCTAATTAATTAAGCAAAATTATTGACATATTCAAATTTAGAACGAAATTAATTGAATATAAGGCTAAATATTTTAAATGAAGCGTTTCAAAACCAAATAAAATTTTGTTAATTATCTTCCCAGCGCAATAATTTAAAACTTTTTTATCTGATAGAATATTTTGAGATTTCATTCTTTGTTGTCACCTTTGGTAGGGCTCTATATAGCGAATTATAGAAATTACCATAAACTTATTATACTACTGCGTAATCGATAGAAATTACAAAAAATTATACTTTATCTTAAAAGAAAAACCTAGAATCATATGAATAAGCTCATGCTTGTTTAAATTGATAAGGAATTAATATACCCGAGATCGCGAGTGCAATTAATTGTAGTCAACTCTTTCAAGTTCATCTCTATTGACATTAGAAGAAACCATCCTTGGCACCTAATCGGAAGTTAGTTCAATTGAAGACGCAATTCTCCGCATAATTGTCCGGGGCCGAGACAATTGCATCATCGAATGATGCGCCGAGTCATCGGCCGACCACTTACAGAGCGGATGTTGTTAACCGTGCCTTGATTAGCCGAGACGATGTTAAACGGCAGCCCAGGCAAGTTCAAACAATTAACTGTATAGAAGTGTCCGACTCTAATGAATGATACAGACTTGCTCCATTTCATTACACAAACACCGTGACACGACGCTGCTTCAAATTGAGATTAATTTCAGACGCTAGGCAGAGATCGGGTCGCATTAAATATACGACATTCTATCAAACTTCTTTCGCGCAGAGAAAAGCTATTTCTATACTGTTATGAGAAAGTTCATATTGCAAGTGAACTAGCCTCGAACAATAAACGTGTCATACATACTTCTCGCATTGTCTGGAGTAAAATGCATTGATCTTAACGTTGAGTTGGAATATCCCGGGGCTATTTATACCGGCAATTATCTTGAAGTGTTTCTACTTTAGTATCTTTCGTATGTCATCGCTTCAGGAAACTACTGCTTTGTTAGAGCTTAGGTAGCTATTTTTATACAATGCAATCATTGATTTTGGATGTTTGCAAACAGTAAACAAGATAACATCTTTTTACAATTCAAAGAGCATCTCATTCAAGATTTGAAAATGTCATGGTATTTTTCCAACATTTATCTTTAAATTCAAACTTCTATGTAGTGATAATTAATTATAATCAATTAATCTTTTCTTTTGTAGCATTTCTCAGGTAAGGCCAATGTTTAACGGTGTCCTGTGAATGAATAAATGCATAAATTTATTCATTACAGCATTAAAATGGCAGCGTAATGCTACTGCGTTTAGCACGCTCAGTTACGAGAATTAGAAACCCTTTTTACCTATAAATTATAGTATGTTAGTAGCAGTAAGAAAAATACTTAAGGAATACCTTTAAAATGGTTAAATAAGAATGGTTTACAAATAATTCCTTTCAAGAAATGATCTTACATTCTTCTTAGGTCTTTCCTCGATCGAACTGTGGATGCATTTCATAATATCCATTTAGCATCTGGTACACTATGTGCTCGTTGCTAAACCTTATCCGTATTAATAAAAGATGTTAAAAAAAACCTCTAACATCCAAGGTTTTCATTATGACTGTGTTTGCGCGTAAAGGCAAGTAGTAAGTACTTTTCATAATATAAAAACGTTAAAAGGAATATACACGAAAACATCAGAGGTATGCTAGTACTGAAACACAAGCTTTGCAAAGTCTAAAAACACAAATTAAAACATATTATATAAACGTTGACTTAGGCCGGTCTAACAGGTTCATTATTTCCTGGAAGTTTATGTAGGTCACCGAAACTTAAATAGTCTAAACTAGTCATCCTCCTTTAATTCACGTTAAGTTGTCTAAGGAACAAAACTATCTCTCTCTCTCTCTCTCTCTCTCTCATATTGTCAAGGGACAAACAGAGAGACAACAATCCCACAGCGAACCCTGCCACGCTAACTGTGAATTTTCGCAATATCACTTTTGGACTTAACTAAAACCTTAACGCCATTGATCAAATCTTGATTTTTATCGAGACGTAGGTAAGTAGCTTTTCCGGATGATACTTTGTATTATTCCTAGTTGGGGTACAAAGTGCTGGTATAAAACCTTTATACCGTGAGCCTCAACATTCTTGAAGGTACAGACTTGTACATCCTTTAGTTGTGCGTAGACAGTGACGACCATCCTCGCGTCAACGGCTTAGTTATTTACTTCCCTAGTGGCAGTAGTAGCCACCTCCAAATGACTTTAGATTCTATACTATAACCCATCCTAAAAATTGGTAAAATTAGTTTTATTATATGTGTATTTTTCACGTACACACATATAAGAATTCATTATTCCGTTTGTCCTTTCCTTGTCCAATTTACATTTTATGTTGGACTCACTTAGATGATGATGTTCTAGTTTATCTAACACATCGATGGTCGGAAAAGGTCTAATCTAAGACCAAACGGCCTTTATGGTCTTAGCGTTTAGTTTAGACATAACAAAGGCCTTTGATCGGGCTTAGCACAAAGCCGTTTTTTTTCAATTTTCTTCTTGAGGACTTCAGGCGATGCTTTACAAACTGGCCATCTTAATCTTTCTCGAAAATAGGTTGTCAAGTGCCGAAAAAACTTGTATCTGGAGTCAAGTTTTAGAGTCTTAAAAACTAAGCTTAAACTAGTCAGAAGTCTAGGCTAGTAAAATTCTTAGGAGACACAAGTTGGCCACGTTTATAACTAAAAAGAAGCGATCGGTATCTTCGGTGTCCCTCCTCAAGAGACGTTTTGTTCTGCGGCCACTTGTGGGGAAGCCCTAATTGGCCTGTTAAAAGCTTGGCGCCCTCTGTAGTGTGGAACAGTATTTCATCCCGGCTCAACGCTTGCAACTTACAATATTTATACGTGGTAGAGCCATGCTGCAGTTATATTAGTAGTATACTTGTAGCACGAATGGGTCGGCTCGACCGGGGAAGGAACACACTCTCACAGAATACCAGCGTAAAATAGTAGCTTAATGTTGCTGTGTTTCGTATGGTGAGTGTAGAGAACCGGAGACCCTTTTTACTGGAAACGAGGCATTCCATCTTAGTCCTCACGGGTGACAACGCATCTGCATTCTGATTTGTAATCGAGCATAGATGTAGATATCTATGGGCCACATCAACCACTTACAATCAGGTGGACTGTGTGCCCGTTTGTCACCCTATCCTATAAAAAAAACTTTAAAAAGTGTGATTGCCGCCTCACACGTCACCACAGTCTGGGCCGGAGCACCACACTGCCAGCTCCTCACACTTGAGCGCATCCAGAGAATTGAGTTCCTCGTTAAAATAAATATTTATACATCGCATATCGCGATTAGATCCTTGGCATTCCACCACCGAGCGATTTACCAGAAGTGTTCTTCATTTCACGACTTCTTTGTGAAATCGACTGCTATTTCAATTTTCCAGATCGATACGACTTAGGGATCTTCAAGATAAAAGCCTATTTCTTTTAAATGGTTGACAATACACCCACAACTCCCCTGGTGTGTTTCAGTGGTTCGTGAGTGCCATTTTTTTTCATAGAAGAGGGGGCAAACGAGCATGCGGCTCACCTGATGTTAAGTGACTACCGCCGCCCATGATCAACCGCAACACCAGGAGAATTGCAGGTGCGTTGCCGGCCCTTTAGAAAGGAGTAAGCTCTTTTCTTGAAGGTCCCCAGGTCGTATCGGTCCGGAAAAATCGCCGGTGTTAAACTACTCACACACACACAGAGGTTGTACGCGGAAGAAAACTCCTTTTGAAACTTACAGTGGTGGACCGCCAAGCATCCAGATGGTGTGGATGGTATCGGGACGTTTGCCGCGTAATGCGTTCACGAAATTTGGCGGATGGGATTAATCCGAACAATTCCTCAGAGCAATCCCCATGGTATATACGAAAGAAAATGCAAAAAGATGCAACACCTCTTCGCAGTGCCAGTGAATCGAGCCGATCGGAAAGCACTCCGTAGACGATTTGAGCCGCTCGGCGCTGGATGCGGTCAAGTGGAAGGAACTGGTACTGGGGAGCCCTAGCCCAGAGATGGGAACAGTATTCCATGTGTGGTTGAACCTGCGCCTTGTAAAGTTGCAGGCAGTGTGCCGGCATGAAATACTGTCCGTGTCTGTTCCAAGTGACCACAAAACAGCACGCCACTCGATATTTCGACGCCGAGGATTACAATACTGGCTGAGGCAACAAGGGGAGTGCCTTGAAACTGAAGAGATACGACAAAGGGGTTCTATTTATGGGTTAACGCGCAAACTTGTGTCTTCTGGGGGTTAAACTGGACTAGATTTAGTCGCCCCCAATCCGAAACTCTGTTCAGCAAAGACTCGACTTCAGACACAAGTTTGTCCCGGCACTCGGAGACGTTTTCCCGAGAAATATTGGCTCGGCCGGTGTAAAAAGCATCACCAGTGTTGTCATCTGCATAGCAATGAATGTTACGGGTTTGCAACATATCATTGATATGCAGGAGAAACAGCGTTGGCGATAGCATGCAGCCCTGTGGAACACCAGCATTAATAGGTTTGTAATCGGAGCTTGCACCATCTACAACAAAGACTATATAACCACTTGACTGCGCATACAATGCCCCGACGCTCGAAAACTATTAGTATTTTGTCGCCTATGCATCGCCTATGGTACTATTAACCATTTTAGTATTGTCCAAGTGTTAGACCTGTGTGTACGCTAAATTAATGCAAATTTTTATAACTTTTATGCAATTATAATGCATCAAAATGCCTTCATGCGGGGTGAAGTGGTGTGGGAAACATTCCAGGACAGATTTCGAAAAAGAATGGAGTAACTTTTCATTGCTAAGTTTAGTTATACATTTTTTAAAATATGAAAATTATTGTTGATTGATTCAGATTATGAGACACCGCAGGGGTCTATCTAAAACGGTGGCCGGGTGAATAACGACATGGTTGAGTCGCGCGTTGATGTCTTTTGGAAAAGTCTCGTTCTATTATTAGACAATTCTAATGCTTCTATCTCTTTCTTTCCCTTTGTACGTTTATCGTAAACATTAGTACTTACTGTTACCTTTAATAGCTGAAAGTCGATATCGAAAATAATAAAATTAAAATTAATAAAAAGATTATTCAATTTACTCACTGTGAAAAAATACTTATCTACTTTTAACCGTCTTCAGAAAAAAGAGGAGGTTATCAGTTTGTCGGTATTTTTTACTAGTTAAAGTTTATAGTTACCTAGTTAAATTACTGTTAATATATTACTGTACAGTCCTCGACATTTTATCATAAATCTTTTGCTGTTCTAGGAGTATGACTCTGGAACTCCTTACCCCGGTCCATTAAAAGTGCTCAATCTTTAAATGTGTTCAAGAAACATATTAAGAAACACTATTTGTCTCTTTAACTCCTCTCTCTTCCTCTTCTTAGTTATGGTCACTAATATACCTTAAGTATGTTGTCACTTTATAGTATATAAGTTGTATTTTTTGTCTAATTTAGTGCACCCTACCCGTTAGTCTTATTTTTATTTTTATTAATTTCCTCTTCTGGTTTGTCTGGAAGAGATTGCTATGTAGCAACAAGACTAAACATACTCTGTACACAAACAATAAAGATTGCTGGTGAATCTCAGACAATTCAGATCATGAAAAGATGCACGCAGGGTGGGGTTCTTTCACCTCTCCTGTGGAACATGGTCATTAATGAACTCATCAGCAAACGCCTTTTGTTTTTCCCTCATTGTTTGTTCATTATTTGTTATATTTATGTTTTGTTGGTGTACAATAAAGAGTATTGTATTGTTAAATTAGTTAGATTGGTGTACCAAATCAGAACGGCTTACAATTGCAAAAGGACACTAAAGACAAGTTATTGTACGGATCTACTACAATAATAGATATTTGTCGTCGTTGTAAAACTTTTAATAAGAGGGCGATCAATGCGAGTGGTTCAAAAGTGCTGTCTACAAAATATAATACTAATTATTTTATGAGAACGGTTTTAAAATCTCTGATTAGGTATTATTGATTCCCGTATATTCATTTTCATCAATTTGAAATAGAATCAACAAATCATTTAATTGAATTAGCAAGATGCATAATTTACAAATATGTAGACGCTTGTTTATATTTTTTTACAAAGAACAATCAGGACCCTTAAACTTTAATTCGAAATAAATATAACAAATTAATTCATTTCAAAAATCAATAATAATAAAAGAAATACATATTTTCGTTGTAACTGATTGATTTTGATTAAATATTATTTCTATGATTTTAATTGAGTATTTTTCATAATGATAAAATCCATTTTATCGATAACGAATATTTTCCTCTATTAAGAAGAGCAACCCTAAACATAGCCATATCAACGCAACTTGACCATTCGCAGCCACGCGTTCTTCCTCGCCCCCCGGCCCGCAGTAGTGAGTCGTGTGTTTAGAAGAAATCTGCCTATACGCTCTCTAGTGGTTATATTCTCTATGATCTACAACGACCTTGATGCTCCGATCTGCAAGAAAGCTGGTGATCCAATCGCACAATTTCTCGGGAAGCCCATAGGAAGCGAGCTTCGAAAGAAGCGCTTTGTGCCAAACCCGATCGAAGGCCTTCGCAATGTCCAAACTAACGGCCAATGCCTCCTCCTTGGACTCTACTGCCGCCCACCTGTGAGTTAGGTAGACCAGAAGATCACCATCTGACCGACCACGGCGAAAACTGTATTAGCGGTCACTAATCAGCTGGTGATCCTCAAGGTACCTCATGAGCTGGCAGTTTACAATGGACTCCATTGTTTTGGAGAACAAGAAGGTGATGGCGATAGGCCGGTAGTTGGACGGGTCAGAGCGGTCGCCTTTTTTAGGGATCGGGTGGACGAAAGCCGTCTTCCATGATTTTAGGGACTACGCCTAGGGAGTAGAAGTACCGGAAAAGACGCGTTAAAACCGGTGCCAACTCCGGAACACACGTCCTCAGCACAATTGGGGAGATTCCGTCAGGCCTACTCGACTTGTGGATGTCCAGGGAGAGGAGCGCTTTGCGAACCGAGCGCTGTGTGAACTGCACTTCCGGCATGGAGCACTCACACCGCGGGTTGGTCGGTGGCGTACTCCCGCCGTCATCGAGAGTCGAGTTGGACGCAAAGAAAGAGCCTAGAAGATCGGCTTTCTACTTTGCGGTATGGGCCAGTGAGTCGTCCTCCCTGTGCAGAGATGAAAGAGATAGCTGACAGAATTCCCTTGGACAGCCTTGGCAAGAGACCAGAATGCACGGGTTCCAGAAGGAAGGCGAACAAGTTTCTCGCCAATTCTGCCTATGTGCTCTGACTTTGCCTTGGCAATGACTCTATTGAAGGACCTAGAGGCGGAATTATACTTCTTTTTTAGGGCGCTAGTGTTTACATCGCGGGACGCTGATGCATCAGCCCAGGCTTGGTAGCACTCCTGCTTATAGCATGATACTATTTTACAGGAGCGACCAAACCATGGCTGAGATTTGCCTCTAATGGGCATCACAGACGCAGGAATAAAAAGTTCCATACCCTGAAGTACCACATCAGCGACAGAACAACAACAACGTTGGGATCGTCCGGCGAGAAGAAAACCCGCCCCCAAAGGTAGGATGCAAAGAAAGACCGCATCCCATCTCAATCGGCTGACCTATAGTGCCAAACACGGCGGCAGCCTGCGGAATGCAACTGCGATTTCAGCGTGAGTGGCACCACACTCCGGACAAGAAAATGGTTCGAGGAGCCTAAAGGGGCGTCGACGAAAATCTGATATCCGTCCGGGTGAGAGGTCAGCAGAAAGTCCAACAGGGAAGGTGCATGATCCTCCACATCTGGAATCCGCGTAGGTGAAGTAACCAGTTGTGTCAGACCATATGCCAAGGCAAAATCATGAACAGATTTCCCCGCATGATCGGTCAAACGTGAACCAAGCCATTCGGCGTGATGGACGTTAAAGTCGCCGAGGATCACGATCTCTGCGGAGTGGATCTGCTGTAGCAACGAATCTGTAGCTATTTGGACGTGGTCGAAGAGTCGGTCTGTTTCGGCATTACCGCTATGGGACCTATAGAGGCACCCGTAGACGCCGAATGGTCGTAGCAGTCTACGCGTAGCCAAAGGATGGACAGGTCCGAACCTTCAAATCTGCCGAGGCGTCGAGAACAGATGTCCTCTCTGACGTAAACGCAAACTCCAGCCCTAGGCATAAAGGAGTGTTCCAGTTTGTACCTCGGGTAGGAGAGATACGAGATATCATCCGGAGAGGGCACCTGCGTCTCGGTCAGAAAGAGCAGAGCCAGCCTCGCCGTCTCGAGATGGTAGTGGACGGCGTTTAGGTTAGAGTGAAGTCCCTGATATTGCAGAAATTCACGGACAGCGTGGGAGGGGTCGCCTTGGTCTTGTAGCTCCGTTTGCCCCGGGCAGTTGTAGTTTTGAGCGGAATTTTACCTCCCCCCCCCCAGAATACGCGGGGCAGCTGGAGCACCCACGTTCAGAAGTGGAGAAGCATGGTCGTGGATGCTTAGCGAGGGATTCTCCAGGGGTGCTGCTACCCTCCTGGGGTAGTCTATCATTGAATTCCGCTACCATTTTGATGGGGGGGGGGGGATTTGGGCCTCCGGCAACCTGCACTCACCAGAAGAAACGCGGAAGCAGAGCTTCCACTTCACGCCGGTATTCTGTGAGGTCGTGGTACCACCCCGGTTTGAGCCGGCCCATACGTGCAACAGCAAAGCTGCCGCGTGGCTCTACCACTGTTAAAGCATTAGTTACTTTATTTTTCTTGAGCGCATACTCCTTTAACCATCTTCTGTAAGAAAAGAGCCAATAATTTTAAGAATTAGATATCTTTTTGGCTTAATTTTTTATTTGCCGTGTTTAATTTTGACTACGTGGTGAACGTCTGGGGTTATATGACTGGATACGGTAAACTTTTATCAATGCGATCCATAAGTGTCATCTTTAAAAAAAAACATTTTTTAAAAAAATTAAGATAATTTAAATCAAAATACCAAATGTATAACATTTATGAGTTGTACAATTTGTTTTATGATTTGTGAAGTTGTATGATTTGTTTGTCATCGGAACTTAACTTTAAGTACTTAAACCACCATCGAGTCGATGCTTACTCGAAATGATTACAAGATCGATACTACAGCCCACGCTCTGACAATATTTACTCTAGATAATAATGTGGCATGATACCAGTATACCACCCAAGGAAGTGTTGCGTCTTACTCAGAAATTTGTGTTGATTAGAACTCAATACATTCGAATATTACTCCGATATATATAATACGATTTTTAACAAAGTGTCTGCTTAGATACCACCATTTTACTTATATAATATAGGAAAATATATTTATTTTTATTCAATATAGATTACAAGTATTTATATTTCTCCTGGGCTCCGATTTGAGTACAGAGACCTAGTTACAGCTAAAGATGTTTCATTCCATTTAGACCTCAGAAGTGACAACGCACCTTTATTTGGAGTTGGTTGCAGATGCTGCAGTAGCCAGTTACAAACAAGTAGACTGTATGGTAGTTTGTTACTTCACCTAAATAAAAAAAAACATTAGTAATTCCAATTATTCTAATTCAAAAAATTTATATCCGATTTGTGCAGAAGCGAAACAATATTATTTTAGGAAGCTTTATTTCGGTAACAAAAAGCCGGGGAAAGAGTTTCTTAACCAAAGAATTCTGAAGAGATAGAAACAGATGAAAACCTGAGGGTGCAAAGTCAGGACTATATGGTGGATGCATTGAAATGCTTAACCAAGCTCTTTCAATTTTTGCTAAGTGACCAATGATTTGTGTGGTCGGCGTTATTTTGTTAAAAAACCACTCCCTTTGTGTTGATAAATTCTGGCCGTTATCCTCAATTTCTTCTTAATTCTCATTAGTTGTTGGCAGTAGAGGTCCGAATCAATGGCTTTCTCCGCTGGTAAAAGCTCATAATAAGCGACGAATTTCAATCTCACCATACACACAGCGTCACCTTATTAAGTGTTACTCCGGATCATCGATATACAATATGTAGGTAACAAAAACCCCGTGGTTTCCGTTAAGTGTGTTATCAGAATCAGTATTCAAGCGTATAGATTTTTAAAAAAAAAAACACTAAAAAAATAATTTTAGTTAAAAAAATTTAATTTGCAAATTGTATGTGGTTTTATTTCCTCTAACTCACACGACTATCGGTACTGCGGAGTCTTTGACAAACCTCTTACTCCTCGGGCAATGCGGAGATAATAAAACCACAAACAATATGCAAATTAATATTTTTTTCATTAAAGTTAATTATTTAAACGTGTTTTAAAAAAATATTTCTATATGCTTGGATACTGATTCTGATAACTCAGTTAACGGGAACCACAGGGTGTTTGTTACATGTTTTATATGTACTACGCACTACATTTCGCAATCCGAATACTCACTATGTTAAACTGAACTGTACTGCAATCCGTACACCTGTTATTGTGGCTTCGATATTCATGCAGTGCGGAGCGGCGCTAATAATAATTTTATATTAAATTAACACATATCCAAAATAAACGAAAATAAAAAAATGTACTCGATTAACAATACAATCTAAATGAACAATTATTTATTTTTAGCGCGTCTATATCAATTGCGCATGCGCGACTCTACTGTTTCCTCCGCTCCGGATACAAAACGGTGCACATTTTTTCTCTAGTACGTAGTAAATATAACTAAATGCTCCAGGTTTTGCTACAGTCTGTGGAGCTCGACTACCTTTTGACCATGATCTTTATTGCATGTTCTTGTAGATGATTTACTTTTTATCAAAAATGATCAATCGTTTAAAATATAGTTCTGTTTCATTACACATTTCTTTCATTGAACTCTTGTGGTACCCAAATATCGAGATTTTTGGTACAGCCAGACTTTTTGATTGTATCAAACCTGTTTTGCGGTCCATCCTTAATTCCTGGGCTATGTCATAACTACTAATATGCCGATTTCGCTCCACTTTTTCAAAAATCATCGCCTTTATCTGTACGAGGGCGACCAGATCTGCATCTTTGACATCAAAATTCGCCGACTCATAGGGCTTTAATCAACTTTGTGCTACTTTTACTGACACTGCATTAAGACCGTTAAACGTCACAAATACTTTTCACGACTTGAGTCGCATTTTTTCCATTTTTTTTAAATCATAATATTAAAGGTAGGTAACATGCCTCTATACACTAATTTCCATAGACCGTGTGTCGAAGTTTGTGTACTGTTGGATCGCATTGCTGTTGAAGTATTAGTGTTGTCGTGCATTAGCTTTTCTTTTAATAATTTTGCTGTACTTAACATAATACAATATTTTACATTATAGAAATATGTATACGTATTGCAGTATTGTAATAAAACTTCAGATTGTATCGAATTTCTTAGTTAGAATCACTCATTTTGGCGGACAGAAAAATAATTGAAAAAGGACTGGAAAGTGTCTTTTACATTTTATTTTTCTTTTCCACCCCACCACACATTAATATATAGCAGTACAAGCAAAGGGATTTTTCTTTAATTACAAACAAAATACGAAGAAACTTTTTCCCCGAACTATTACGTACCTACTTACATATCAAAATCTCAACAAATAAAGCGCAGTGCGCTGTTTGGTAATTTGCTTATTATGAACATATCAATCTAAGCAATTTCCCCACAGACATAGCAATAATATGACAATGTTACGATTTCTGTGAATTTCCCCATTTTATAGCTTTTATCGTGAACCAATAGCAAAGCTGATGGCTGCTTTTTTTTTAAAGAAGGAAACTGGACTTACTAATGTAAATAATTGGATCGGTCACAAAGGTCACATACTTATATTAATTTATTAAAAAAGAAGCTTTAAGTAAAGCTCAAATAAATGTTGGTACGTCATTTCCCCATTAGACGGTAATTTCTAATTAAAAATGACATGTTCATTCACTGTTAAGCTCGAGGAAATAAGTACACGATTAGTAGAAAGAGAAAATACGTCGTTCAAATAATAAAATATACCTTACGTGTATATGGTCACGACGTGATAGCCTTTATTTTCGGTGATGATTGTGATGTTAGTCAGGATGCCTTTATAGCTCCATATCATTCATTCCTGTATGTAAGGGTTTGCTGATGGCGAAAATTATTAATCTTGTCGATTTTGAGGAATATAGTCATCATGATCACTTCGTTATTTCGTAACTATTGTATAAAAAGAGCAAAGAAACTTAAATTCTGAAATAGTCGATGACATTTATTTTGCGGAAAATATACAAAATATTTCTGAGTGTCCATTAAAGTAAATGTAGATCATCTTAATAATTTCCGTGTATATAATGTTTATATTACTTGCTATTATAATAGACTTAAAAACGACAACCTGGTTAATTGGGCTACATTCTATATATAATACATTACGTCTGTTCTGTCATGGTAAATATCGATAAGCTTTAAAGATTATATTCTTTCTGGAGTGCCTTCTTTAAATTCTTGCGCAATTGTTTACAAATTTTACTGCCCATAAATAATCATTAAGATACAAAAAACCTGCTCTATGGACCTTAAAAAATATTTATTTTTTATCAATAGATATGCCTTCTAAATAATGTATAAATTTCAATTTACAATAATCTTATACTACAATTTATATCTACAGGCAGTACTCTTGCTGCAGACCTGCTAATTGACAGAAGAGGCTCTGCTCTTAATTCATTGACTGGTAATGGGAAGTACGCGGGTTTTGGCTGAGATCACTAATTGGCCTGCCTAGAAAGGCAAATATAATAAGCAAACAGAAAGTCGGCAAGGTGACGCATTGCAAGTAAAGTCAGGTGATGTAAGAAGTTTTACAACAACTTGAAATCAGAACTTGTTGTTTTTTATAGAGTATGAGTGACAAGCGAGTACACAGCCTACCTGATATTAAGTGGATGCTGTGACCCATAGACATCTACATCTATCCTCAAATAAGAATAAAAATGCAGAAGCGTCGCCACCCCTTTGGACTAAGATAGAATGCCTCATTCCCAGTAAAAAGGGTTTCCGGTTCTCTACGCTAACTATACGAAACACAGCAGCATTCATCTGCTATTTAAGGTCCACGCTTTTACAGAATAGTTCCTATTCTGATTACCCGGTCGAGCTGACCCATTCGTGCTACAACCATAATACAACATGGCTCTACCATGTATACATTATATATTAGAGGCAACTTGAAACCGACACTTCAGTTACTTAGTCCCGGATAGATTGATAATTAAAGTTAAAAAGTTAAAGTTACATCCTATACAACACGTAAAAAACCCTGTGGTTCCGTTTCAGTGCGTTATCAGAATTTTTCAGAAAATTAGACCATTAAAATTTATTTAATTAAAATAAACTTTTATTGGCAAATTTTATGTTATTTTATTATCTCTAACTGACACGCGCGTAAAGCGAGGTTTTGGGCAATCGTTTTACTCATTATTATATTATTTACTTTTTTACTTTCAATAAAACCATATAAAATTTGCAAATTAAAATTTATTTATATTAAATGAAAAAATTATGGACGAGTTTTCTAAAAAAAAATTATTTCTATACGTTTAAATACAGATTCTTTTAAGGCACTTAACGGGAACTACAGGGGTTTTGTTACATCTTGTACTATACTTCCCACTGCTGGGTACAGGCCTCCTCTCGTTTATGAGAGGGTTTTAGAGCAAGGAAGTGTCCGCCATGCTGCCCCAATACGAGTATGTGTATACGAGTATATATTTTTTTATATTTCTTAGGCATGTAGGTTTCCTCACGATGTTTTCTTCACCGCCAAGCACGTGATAAATCAGCACTTAAAATCGCAATTAACATTTTCATTGATGCCCGCGGGGATCGAACCCAGGTTTCTCGCACATTGTGAAATTTACAGCGAGCTAGCGAGAGGAATATAAATCACTGCCCTGTGTGTCACCTGCATCCACTGAGTTACTCCATCTATTAGGGACCACCCCACACTTCTTTGAATTGTATAAGGCTGCGACAATTCGAGAACCTTTCTTCCCCATGAGCTGATGATTCTTTTAGCTTTAGGGCTGGCTCATTGCCACTGCAGTTTACTGATCAGTTAGGCTTTTTCAGTTACTCCGATTCATTTGCGGATACCATGGTTAGTAATTATATAACGTAAAGAGTCTAGACTTAAGCTTTCTTATCAGGGTTCACTCAATAAGTTAGTAATATGTTATAACAGCTTCTCTTTACACGAAATAGACATAATACGTCGCAAATGCCGCAAGGGGCTTAACCTAAATTTTTTTTTAAATTACTCTAGTAGTAATTTAATATTACTTTTTTCATTAGAAAATTAACTGTATTTTTACTTTTCCATTAAATCTAATATATTTAATTTACCTGAACAAAAAAGCTAGTAATCGGGAATCGTACATGTTTTCTTGCTCTCCTGTAATTTAAAAAAAAATTGAAGTTCACCCTATTACGGTGTTAGCGACGAATAGTCAAACATTCGAAAATAATCATACGTGCCTCACTGAGCAATGGAAAGGATTATCCTTTATAACGTAATATTTATACACATTGCTCTAATGTAGAATGTTATAGCAAAATTATTAAAAGAAAAGATAATACAAGACGACACTGATACTTCAATGACAATACTGAACAATAAAACCACATTTTCAACTCGATGCAACAGTGTACAAACTTCGACACACGGTCTATGGAAATAAGTGTATAGAGGCATGTTACCTACCTTTAGTATTACATGAGACATTTTTACGTCGCAGTCAATAAAATAGTAACAGTAGTATAACGCACATGTAATCGTTGCACTGTAATTCCTTATAATAATTACTTCACTTGACAGTTGACAGCAACTATTCATTGACAATTTACGTCCTTAAAGTCCTCAATAAAATTACATTGAAGAATGACACGTGATATGAATGAGACGTTTCCAACTTAATGCAGTTAGCTATAAGGCTTAACTTTATATATTCAGTATTAGTTCAATGACAGTAAATTCAATAGCCTATCAAACAAACATAACGCCTTCGTAAGTGGTGCCTCCTGTAAAGAAGAAACAATAATGAAGAATCAATAGTCAGGTCCGTACCACAATGGTTTGAAAAGATAAAAGGAAGAATTACACGGAAATTTCGAGCACTGATCCATTGTTGAACTGCGACGCCTGTTCACTAGATGACAATTTGCACTTCGAGTGTGTCGTTTATTATATTACAGCTATAATAAATACCCATAACAATGAAGCTACAAAATGTCTAGAGGTACGAAACACGCGCCGCAGCGCAAGCCTTTTGATGCGTAACTTAGACGGCAGTTTAACTAGTGCGATTTTGTAGTAACAGCTGACTTTTACCGAATTGAATATTGAACACGACTATCAAGCAGGTGACAAACTTTTGGTCTCTTAAACTAGTTAAGGAAACAGCTTCTTGTTTATTTATAAGCCAAGCATTAATTGCCTTGAAATGCAGCTGTTTTTTTATATTTCGGGTCAGATCAGATACTAAATTATATTGAGATAAACCGGTTACACACGTGGCAATTCGTAGTCCCTCAGTATTTGGCTATTAGAGAGGGGAAAACAGATGTTAGTTTACAAGCATCTAATTCAATTTCTCAATGTAACGCTACGTTAACACATCTTGATGTAACTTGCTGCATGTCATATAATGCACAGACGGTTCAACAACTAACTGTATTAAAGACAAGTGGCCTGCCCCGGCTTCGTCTTGGAATGATCTATTAATTTGGTGGTATTTATATTTTAAAACCATATATTTTATCAAATTTTTCGTTTTCTTTTATACTTCCAGTTTTTGGGGTAAAATATAGTCTAGTTCACTCCTAGCATTGCTCTCTTTTCGTCAGTTCAGTTTCTCAAGTTTCATTCCAAGTTCAGCCGTGTAGTGGCGGTTAAGAATATCCACTACCCCATATCATCACCGCCGTGGTAGCTCAGATGGTTAACACTCGCTGTAAATATAAAAGAACGCGAGTAACCCGGGTTCGATCCCCGCCGGCACCAATGAAATTCTTAATTGTAATTTTTAAGTGCTGATTTACCACGTGCTCGGTGGTGAAGGAAAACATCGTGAGGAAACCTGCATGTCTGAGGAATAAGGAAAAAAATATTTCGAAGACATGTGAAGTTCGCCAACACGGATTGGGGCAGCGCGGCGGACACTTCCTTGCCCTAAAACCGTCTCAGAAATGAGGGGAGGCCTGTGCCCAGCACTGGGACGAATATAGGCTGTCACTTTTTTACTTTACATATCATCACGTGGATGTCGTAAGAAGCGACAGAGGAAAACAAATCGAGACATAGGCAGCAGCGTCTTCCTAATAACGATTAAAAATAAAGAACTGCGGTTGGCAACCCGCTTGTCAAGCGTGGCAACAGAGACAAATATCCTATGATGCAATCTTTGGAGGTGACCTATATTCAGCTATAGATTTTAATATACTGTAACGGTAACGGTAACGGTTTAACCACAGAAAACTATAATACATACATAATAGAACGGGGGAGTGGGCGGAGCTTTTGTAGCCACTAAAATGCCATTAATACGTCAGTTCACACTTATAAATGTCAACACGAGATGTGTTTTGACGTAACAATCGTTTCCAAATTTCGCATGCAAATTGTTTAGAAAATGCCAAATTGCACGCTATTTACAAGTAAATGTGTATTAAAATCTGTCTGTCAACACAGCAAATCGGGTTTGTAGTAGTGATTAGTTAATACGACGTAATTGCTTGTATGTGTGCTCCCGGCGAAGCCTATCGTCGTACAAAATAACTTGACAGCCATTCTATTGTGTGTTATAGTATTCCATGGGTTTAGTCATTCCGAAGATTAGCCCGCACAGACAGACACATAAATAAACAGAGATACAGAGAAACGGAAATTTAAAAAATTACTGTGTCTTAATGGCATGTAAACCTCCTTAGCTTAGCTTGTATTGACAAGGCAGTTACTTCGATATTACAGGTAGGCACGAGTAAATTGTCATGTAGGTATAATGTTTTGAAGAAAAAAATTAACTAGCAACTCGCCCCAGTTTTGCATCCTAGGATAATTAGATTTAAAACATTCAGAGACCATTTTATTAAGTTTTTATTAAAAAAAAGTTATGATCCTTACTAGCAGTGCTCTCTACACATTTAAATAAAACTAACGGACTTTTACGGAGTATTCGAGTATTTTACTCCACTCCTAAAGGAAGTTACTGACGGGTATGTTGAAAACAGAAAATAAAAAGTTAAAGTATTCAGCGCTCACAAAACTAAACACTTAAATACTCAAATACTGAAATACTTAAACATAAATATTACGAATTTAAAATGTAGGAAAATTAATTTAACAACAATAATTAAATTAACAACTTTTAATTTCAATATAATCTGTATGTAATAGTGACCACACCCACTGTCATGGACTGAGGTGTTCGACGTCCGAACATGACAGTTAACCACGGCTACCACCAGATTAAAATTATTAATTTTCGTCCCGATCTACGCAGTATGAACTTATTGCACCTTGAAATCTTGCAGTAGTTGTATGTGCTCGCACCCAGCCATCTTCTACATTTAAATTAGGCTGTTTTATTGATTTCAATAGCCTCGCGAATCATCCGTGGAAGGAATCGGTGTCCTTTAGCGAGGATTAGTGGTCTATCAAATCTGATGTAGTGACGGGGGCGATCCTGTACGTGTTCACAGACTGCAGATTTCGCGGAGCGTCGATTCTTCATATCATCTATGTGTTCTTTAACGCGAGTGTTTCTTCATATTTTAGTTTTTCGTATGTAAGAGAGATCACTTTCACAATCAAACTTGTACACTCCTCCATCTTGCAGAGGGACATTACACTTGACTGATGGTAAAAACTGACTAATCTTCTTCGGCGGCTTATAGTATGTTTTAAGGGAAGCACGCTCCAAGATGTAGCCAATCTTGTCAGTGACACCTCTTACATATGGTAGTACAGCAGGCATACGCTCGACTGTCGCGAGACCCGAAGCTTATAGTATATATATATATATATATATATATATATATATATATATATATATATATATATATATATATGTATATGTAAATAGTGTATGTAAGAGCTCGGCGGCCAGGTGTATACTGTCACAGATCCCTCGTGCTATCTAAAACAAAGATTTACCCACGGTAACTAACTGTGAAGGATGGTGGTGAGGATCACCGTTTAAGTGACTATCTGTATTGTTCTTTTTTCCATACAGTGTGGCCCAAGGTGTTATCAGGATTCCGAATTACTAACTCCATTGTGAACTAAATTATAGAATTTATAGAGTTAAGATGGTCTGAAAATGCAATTACTTTCCCTAAAGGTAGAATTATGAATGACGACACTTAACACGACCAACAGACTTACAGACAGACAGAAATATAAAAAAATAAAATTAAATTAAATTTAAAAAGGGATAGTCATATCTTAATGGCACGTAACTAACCTCCAGCGCGTATCAGAAAACAGTTCTTTCAACATTATGGGCAGACATTACAATTTTATAAATATTGTATATAAATATACATATTATGAAGTCGTATGTAGAATATACGACTTCATAATATGTATATTTACGTATTTGTGTTTTTTAATAACATCAGCTAGCTGTAAAGAAAGGTAATTTTGTATAATTTGTACAAAAAAATAACCAATCCTATATTTTTTGTTTTATCCTTCCTTTTAAATTTTAAAAGCTGATTTTAATATAGTTTTTTTTATGCAACTTATTTGCTAACAAAATGTGAAATAACGAAAAAAAGCAATCATAGTCATATTACAGTTAATAAAATTTTTGATATAGCTAATGATGTGTGTAGTTGATTTCAACAAACTATAATATCTCTACGTGGACTCTATGAGATCATTACTTTATAATTACTCCAACCAGAAGTCATAATATAGACGTATAAAAAGCGGAACAATAAAAGCACCGAACTTAATAATAACGAATACTTGTACCCTGGCTACGATGAAGATGCTTCCTCATTAACCAGAGCCCATAACCGGGCGCTACACAGGCTTGTTGTTATTAATTTATAGAAAGTCATCGTAGCCCCATTAGCCGAAGTAACCATATTGATCGTTTCGATGATATTTCGAACCGTAGACGAGACCGCTCCTTACTTTTGTGTGTGATTGCTCTAATGATCACGTGCTGCTTGTTAGCGATGATCAGTGAGCATTATTATGACTTGCTTTGGACCCCTAGCTCAAAGGGTTTCGTAGGGAACTTGTTAGATTTATGGCTTTCACAGCTTTTAATAGTGCAATTATGACCAATAGATATTGCTACTACCTCAATAGACTCGTCTAGTTAGGAGGCGTCGGTGTTTTCCTAACGAAAGCAAACGCGCTATCATTGTTTAGTGAATAATGGAAACACGAAACTGGCGAGCACTCATTAACAACGATCAAGGACTTCCTGTGCCTAAACTGTTTGGTTCGTTCTTATCAGAAACATCTTTTTTATCTAAATGACAATCAATTAGATTAATTTACAATAGAAATGCAAATTCGTAGTGGGGTTGTGGTCAAGCCATGGCCTATAATAGTTTAAAAAAGTCGACGATCGAGCATTTGATACTTAACGCTCCATATAATCCAATTAACTTGGCTTTACTACTCTATTCGAGATTTTTAATAGGTTACGAAACGAATAAATTATGGATGTAACTATCCATTCAATCGTTTTGTGTTAGTGAGAAAATGTTAAATTTTTTGAGTGTAAGTTTCTACATGTTTACATTGATATAGGAAAGTCTTAATTAAAATTTCTATATGGGTAACTTGCAATCAGACATTATATGTTTGGTATTGAAAAGACATACTCCTTTTATTAATATGGATATCATTTAAATCGGAATTTGTTTTAATGGTCACCGTAAAACAAGTCCCATGTCTAAATAAGTTTCAATGCTTATCACATAATGAAAATCTATATTCAGTGCAATGCATTTATGTACCGTCCTTTAATAGTATCAGATCAAAGTTGGCATGTTCATAAGTGATTGCTTATAGGTTGAATAAAAATTAACGAGACTATTAACAAATCAATGACGCGATTCCAATTAAGTAGCTCTGGTTATGTGGTGGTTTGCAGTTCTCGCCTCCCTCATAGCTATCATAAAATGAAATCTTGACCGAGAAATATCTCCGTTATAGTACAGACAATCGCTAACAACGGTAAGCTGATTTCGAGAGTAAATTAATAAGTATTAGTTATTAATATGGCCGTGTGTGAGAGGGTAACTAAGAATTCTTCAGTCGTGAATAATACAGCAATAGATTTTTGCAACATCGCGTGTGTAAACTTTACAGAATTCAGGATTACGTTAGAGTTAATTTGTACATGCATATTGAACTTTTTTTTTAGACCAAATAAGGCAAAATAAAAAGTTGTGATATAAAAGACTTCTTTCATTTATGTGTATTTATTGTCTGAATTACTATGAGAATAGACTAGAATGATTTTCATTCAATATATATTATTACATAATACTTATTGAAAGTAATTTTTTTTGCTTACCACTGGTTCGAAAAATACCTCTGTACTGAAAAAAACCAGCAAAAACACAGTGGGACTTTTTTTAAAACATATTTCACTTTACAATAAGTTTGTTGGTACGGTTTTTTAAACAAATTTTAATAGAACCAGCACGGTGGCGATCAGCTCATTCCCAAAGGCTATTTTCATTTATGTATTATTAGATATTATAATAGCCCTTTTTTGTACAATTTTTCTTTAATAAAACATTTAAACTAGTTTATTGACAAATTTTTATACATTTTCTGGGATTTTGTTCTAAAAGCGTACTAATTTTGTAAAGTCTAGTACTAGTAACTGGTTTTTGTGTTTTTAAAAATAACGAGCTTATGTGTGTTCCTACTGTTTAAAGTATGAACATCTTTATTCTTATCAAAGCTATTTACGTACACACCTTAAATTTTCATATATTTATTACGATGCCAAAGTTAACGTGTTTATTTCTTTAAAATTATCTCTAAGGGACTCTTTTCAATATAAGTTATAAAATCGCCCGTATGGCTCTCTTTTGCTCCATTGTGGGAATCGGCGGTTCGTCACGAACTACATTAACTTCATTTTACACAATAAGTTTTACAAACTATGTAAGTCCATTTGAAAATTAAAATGTTGTTAAGTTGACAAACTTGAAGATTAGGATGGAATACCTCGTTATATGTAAAAAAAGGTCTTCGGCTCCCTACGGTCAACATATGAAACATAGCAGCATTTTAATATTGATGTACTGAGCGAACGTGATTCTTCACCGGTCATTCTGAACCATTTATATTTTAAGCATATAATTGCTGCAAAGTGGCTCTGCCACGTAAATATTAACTTTTTCATAAAAACGTATACTAATGTTTACAACTGTCGAAGGTTCTCAACATGTACTAACTATTAAATAAAGTAAATATATAATAAAATTTGCAAAACCCGGCAGATATCGTCCTTCCCGTGTATACCAATTTTCATGGTGTTCGGTTAAACGGTGGAAGTCGATGTTTTTTTTATAGAATTGAAGTGACAGTAAAACCCACAGTTCACCTGTTCGTAAGTGGCTACTGCATTCCACGGACACCTGCAGCCAACATAGTACAAAGCATAGCTTGCAGATGCGTAGTCATTTCTGAGGACTAAGATGCCTCGCAGCCTGCAATCATGATGTGCCGTAGTGTCATCTCATAGTTAGTTAACTTACAACAAAGTTGATAGCATAAAAATATCGAAAAAAAACACATGTGCTTTAATGATGATCGTTCAAATGGAGTTGAAGTTTACAGCATTGTTATATAATACGTTTGGGGATTAACTTAGACTTAACGTTGACCGAAAAGCAAGTAGTATTACAAACATTGTTTTTACATATAATGGCCATTAATAGTCGTAATTTACACGTAAATTGCAGAGTCATATTCTCTATTATGCCACTAATTTCTTAATTTCCGTCGAGTACGTTTATTTTTAGTTTATTTACTTATTTTAACCGACTTTAAAAAGGAGGAATTACTCAATTCAACTGTATGTTCTTTTTTTGTGTGTTACCTCAGAACCTTTTTCTAGGTAAATCGATTTTGATCATTCTTTTTTATTTGAAACTTGGTACTTTTCATGTCGTCCCATATAAATTTGATCAAGATCTAACTAGTAGTTTTTGAGTTATCTTTAATAATGCGTTTTTGATTGACTTTGACTATATTGATGATATTCTCATTTCATTTATATTGAAGTTAGTTGTAAAAAAATATTGCCACTTGTTCTTTCTTAGGGAATGAGACCTAAAGTAGCTGAATATATGATACTAATATCTGTCTCTGAAATTCTGTTAAAAACGCTCATAATGTCATAAATATTTCTACAAATAATTTTATAACAGTCAGTAAGCAGAGCTTTTCGAAAACACTAGATGGTGTAAGTACTTATTATTAATTAAAATATAAAAAAATATTTCAGTTCACGAAATATAGAACTGCAGTATCTCAGGAGAAACGCTTGCATGCGTATATGAGCAAACTGAATTTGTTTTCCTCCCGTTATGAAATTTTGAATAGTTATTTTAAGTGTTATTTACCATGTTCTGGGTGGTGAAGCAAAATGGCATATTATGATGTATGTATACATATATTACCATGTAGGTCGTTATGATTATATATAAAACGACAGTACTAAAATGGCGGATTCGATTTTGAATTCGCAGTCCGTACCCTACATCGTCGATAAAGACTAGCAGAAAATATAGTAATTTTCCTATTAATATTTGATATATCGTTCTTGTTTCTTTTTATTATTGAAGAAAATTAGAAAAATATTTCTAGATTAAGATAAATGTGGAAAAAATTGTGGCAAAATTTGAAAGAAGTCTAGACATGGTCAACAATATTCAATAATCAACAATCTACAAATACAACCATAAACGATTCAGTCATAAAGATTTATAGAAACCTGATGAAATAAAAGCATCTTGATCACTGCAATGATAGAGCCAAAGTATACGTAGTCTACGAAGCTCTAAAATTTGCAAGAAAACAATTGACTCGAGCAGCTGTTCCCAGCTTGTTTGTTGTAATAAACACGACATAATTGTATACCACAAGATTAACAATAGCTCGGATAATTACGTTTATAAAATATTTCTTGCTTCTTTTGGGTACTATTATCAGTTGGTTATATAAACTTGTAAGTACTATCGAAACTTTAGCTATTAAATTTGTTATTATAATTATCTTAATGAAGAATGCGCGTAGTCCAATAAACTACTTTCTTAAGAAAACCTTTTTAAAAGTGAAACTTTTGTTATGTCCGCAAGCTTGATAGCATTTCCACATGCTTTTTAATTTGCCTACTTAAGTATCATTGACTTCTCAAACGTTACAAAATTAATTATTAATGAAGAGATTTGTAACATTGATATATAATATAGATATCGCACTAATTTTAATTCAATCCCTATATCAATTTCAGATTAGACGTTAATGCCCTTTGGAACAAAATTTTTTACGTCGTTAACTTCAAACTAACTTAATAAATTATGAATTTTACTTTTTATTACATTTTATCATAGATATTTATTTTAATAGGCAGTAAGGCTCAATTTCTTCTTGAATTTCGTCTCGTATTAAGCAATTTACTAGCCTTTTCTGCCGACAAGCAGCGGCAGAAGTAGCAAATATCTTCTGCTTGTTTCAGATTTAAAGAGTAAGAGAGCCAGGCTTATACAGCTTTTAAGACATTTCATCTAATTACTGAGTGTACAGTACAGTACAGTGCATTTTTGGCATTCTTTTTTGAAGTTGATAACAGGAGTATTTGAGTTGCAGTGGTAATAGAAGTTGCACTCGTTTCGCTCGTTTATATAAGAAAATAAAAGCTTTATTTTAAAAAATAAATAAAAATAAATTAAAATGTCATAGAATTCTACTAAAGTCGTAGTTTAAAAAACTGTCAGTCATAGAACTGCACGTCAGTTAAAAACTTTTTAGCTTCACAAACATATATATATATATATATATATATATATATATATATATATATATATATATATATATATATATATATATATATATATATATATATATATATATATATATATATATATAAAATATGTATGTGAAGCTAAAAAGTTATTTATAAAACATATCTGTATATATGTATCTGAATGTGGTGGTCACACGAGTTCAGAGCTTTTTCCTCATCTCAAAAGTGCCCAAGGACCCTTAAGTTTTCAGTTCAAAATCAACCGAGTGAAACATGATTTACAATGTATAAATGCGAACAATGAATTAATTTTCTCATATTGAGTGATACTTAATTAAATTTTATAAAGTGGTATTTTACATTAGAGGTTCCATTAAAACTAGAACGAGTCTAATAAATATTCATGCATTCACTGACAATAAGATGAAAGAAAGCCTCATGATTAGTTAACTACAGCAACTTTTCACTTGTTGGCAGCTATTAAGCTGCGTTAGTTATGTTATGCTTATCACTTTTATCTTACAAAACACTTCGAATGTACTAATTCGATTAAGCAACGCTATTTAGTCCATTAGCAATTGGAATTCATGAAAAGAAATGTATTAATCTCTACCGCTATTGAACTCTAAGATTAGATTCATACAAGGATATGCGGGAGGGCCTCACAGAGGGGATATTTGCTAAGTTGCCTCCGTAGTTTTTTATTTTTTTTAGTTGTTACTAGAAAGACGCTGCTAACTATACCCTGGTTTGAAAAAGCAAAAGAGGAAAACCTCTTTCGTTTCTTACGACAGCCAAGGTCCGATATGGGGTAGTGGATAGACCACCACCACCAAGTACTAACCACCACACGGTTATTGATTAAAATAAAAGAGATACACCTATGCAATAAGAGCCGAGCTCAGATGGTTAACGCTCGCTGTAAATAAAACAGAACGCGAGTAACCCGGGTTCGATCCCCGCCGGCACCAATGAAATTGTTAATTGCAAGTTTAAGTGCTGATTCACCACGTGCTCGGCGGTGAAGGAAAACATCGAGAGGAAACGTGCATGTCTGCGGAATAAGAAAAAAAATATTTCGAAGACATGTGAAGTTCGCCAGCATGCATTGGGACAGCGTGGCGGACACTTCATTGCCCAAAAACCCTCTCAGAAATGAGGGGAGGCCTGTGCCCAGTATATAGGCTGTAACTTTTACACCTAGGCAATTATTAAAAAGTTAAAATTGCGGTTTGCAATATCATATATTAACTAATAATTTTATACGTTTCTAGATTTTTTCTGCTGTACACTCAATAGATTGAGATTTCTTAAATTTTATTTTCATAAGGCCAT
Source organism: Parnassius smintheus behrii (assembly GCA_036936625.1). Taxonomy (NCBI): domain Eukaryota; kingdom Metazoa; phylum Arthropoda; class Insecta; order Lepidoptera; family Papilionidae; genus Parnassius; species Parnassius smintheus. Next base: position 37,340,052 of record JAUPFT010000003.1, on the reverse strand, counting down.
AAACATGATATAATATTTTGCGGCTCGTTTTTTAATATTCTATTTAATAGATTTCAATTTGGTTTCGGTAAAAACACGTTTCAAAGGCGGCACCTGTACCCTGTAGATGTAAAGCAAATAGGGAAAAAATGACGTTTAAAAAATCATAAATATTAATAGCGCGCTCCAAACCGTTAAATGGATCTAGGGTGACCATTTTAGTTTTGGGAAAATTGCATTTTGGGATATAATACTTTTTCGTTTTATTTACGATTTCAAGGAGTAAAAACATTCAGTTAGAAATACGACAAGGATCTTTACTAATAACATTGGCAAAACACTACAGCCATACACACGCCCTACGGAATAATTATATATATATATATATATATATATATATATATATATATATATATATTACCAGCCAATTACTAAAAATGAAGAATTTATACATTATTCAAGTAGTCCTAAAAACAAAAAATCCTTAACTTACAATACTTATACCATCACTGGCAATTAAAATCCACTGCTGAAAATAGGCCACCCCCAAAGATCGCCTCCTAGGATCTTTATTTGTCGTTAGTCTGGGTAAGGTCAGGTCTGGGTTAGTAACAGCAGAATTTTTTTGGTTTTAGTAGTTATTAGAAAGACGCTTCTGCCCATCTTCTGATTTGTTTTCTCTGTCGCCTCTTACGATTCACGGAATAATATGGGGAATATATTCTTACAATACCGATGGACGGTAACACTTAAACCTGTAATCTAGAGAAAAAAAATTAAACTCAACAATTAAAACTATTTTTGCTAGCCATTAATAACTGTATGAAGCTGCATTAAAATTATTTATTTATTAATTCTGTAACTTATTTTCGGTTTTTCACTAAAAACGTTGGTTCTTAAAAGTATATGTTTGTGTTGTGTGACGTGAAAAAAATAGCCAATACAAATTTAATTACCTTCATCAACATCAAATAAAAGCAAAGCTGTTTAAAAATATTTTACAGCATGCAATTTAATACAATAACCCAATGATGACAAATGTTTGTGAGACTGGCCGTACATGGAAACCTAATATATTTGAATGAGCTATGGCGAAATATTTCGAAGATATGTGAAGTTCGCCAACACGCGCCACTTCCCCAATGGCAGCACGGCAAACACTTCCTTGCCCTAAAACCCTCTCAAAATTAAGGGTACGCCTGTGCCCAGCATTGGGACGTATATAGGCTGTAACTTTAACTTTTACCTTTAGCCACAGAAATCTAAATTATATATTTAGATTTCTATGCCTTTAGCTATGGAGAGCCTTATTACTCGAAAATTTTTTCAGAAATAAAATGAGTAACGAAGATAACAGATCAGTAAGCTAAAGTGTAGTAACATTTTTGTGATTTAGATAAACATTTGTACTTGTTTCACAATATTTAAAACTTAAATTTAAGCTAAAGTGGCAATGTGCTGACTATAGACCTCGAAGAACCGAAAATGGATGAGGAAAAAGATTCTTGAGTGACAGCCTTGTATTAGTAAGGGAAGTGAAGGGCCGCCTCCCACAAGAAGGAGTAACCATCTAGTAAGACATGCACGAACTCGATGGATGTAGGTGGTTCAGAACTGTATTTTGTTAAATTTCTTTAGTGTAGGTCTACGTTTTGAAAATGGTGATGAATTTGATTGAGGCGTCCAAAAATTTATTCTATTAATGGTCACTATACGGAATGCGAGATTTTAGCGTCAATTTTGACAATGTACAGCGCCAAATTCGATTTCACGATGCACACCAAGCCCGCCCACTAAATTAATCAAAACGCCTCTTTTTCTGGCCTGTTTGTTTTTAATCGATATATTTACTTTTTAGACTTGAACCGTTTTCGTTAATTAAGATTTTATTCATAGATTTTTAAATTACAACCATACTATCAGCGTAAAATGTGTTTTATGTTAGTTATATAGTGCTGCAAATCAAATAAGTTCCTTTTTAACAAATTTAGAATATTTTAATGATATTATTAACTAAACTGTGGCTTTTCATTTCGAAGAACATTCATTCTAAAAATTTAATTTCAATATCTATATTCAGCAGAGTTTACGTTCAGTTTGTATTAATTTTCGTTTCATTTTTATAAAAAAACGTCGAAAATTTGCATATTATTGTGCCGTAAGGGATTTCTGATGGATTTAAGCAGTAACTTATTTTTGGTAATACTTGGCTTAATAAAGTGTCACATTTTAAATATTAAATACCAAATTCAATATTATGTAGTAAAAAATATTTGAAAAATCAAAATATTGTAGATATTTCTACAAATTAAACAAAAATATGCTGCTGTTATCTCACTAATCAACGCCGACGTGGGTAGCAAGATTCAAGATAAAGGAAATCGCCAGTGGCACGTTATAATTTCCCGATATAAACAATGTTTCATAGACTAAACTCACGCTTTATGGACAGCTGTCTCTGACCGCAACGACAAAAACTGAGCAGATACGATCAGGTCGAATTACATTGGCCCACGGCCCGCGATGGCGGTGGACGAAAAAATTCACAGAAAAAATGTAGGTACATCTTTTGCCGCCGCAACGTAAACAACTGTACAAGGCTACTTGTCTATCTGTAAAAGCTCGCCACCATACAGTCCATTCAGTTAACCGTAAAATAACTGCTATTGTACAAATATCTTAGTGGCAGATAATACTCGATTTTCACTTTTAAATCTAGATATATCAAATCTATATAATAATCTAAGTATATACATATGAAATTTGATTTCCATTGCCACTTCAGTTTACTGATTCTTTGGGCTATTTCGCTTACTCTGGTTCTGCTGCAGATAACCTTGTTACGCAGAGAAAATCCGAGCATAATTCTCTTCATAGCCCACCGAGTGACCTTGAGTTTTTTACGCCCCGGAGTGAAGAACCTCATCTAAGATCCATATATAATCACTGGCAATACGTACCGATTGTACATTTATTTTTAAATTTTGAGGTATACGTGACGAGATGTGTTGTAATCTCCCTTGCGAAATTGTAAAACTTAAATAATTCATACGCCTGGCTGTAAGACGAAGTTGCAAGGCATTTACTAAATATCTTTATGTGATTTTTAATTTGTTAAAATGATATTACATTTTTATATTATCTGTATCTTTGTTACTTAATCCTCAAATATGGTTGTATGTTGTATCCCACGGTTATGGGCTAGCATGATCACGGTGCAAGGTGTTCAGTTTCAAATTATGGATTGCTTTGAATTTTATTGATAACTGGAGTACAAGCCGATGGTTACATCCGGTGTTTTTGTTTTTATTTTTGATTTATTTAATATTCTTTATTGTGCAATAAAGAATACTAAATAAATAAAAAAAAAACAAATTTACAAAAATTACAAATTATATTTAGAAAAAAGTTAGAAGTTTTTGTTAATACCTAGGTGGATTGAAAAGTACTCGGCCTAACACAGATCCATTCAATTCTAAAAATCAAATCTACCCACATTATTTAGTTCAGTTCAGACTAGTTCATTGTGTGAAGTTCGAAACGTGTGCGATAATTAGTTGTGATTTTATAAATTTATTAACAAAGTAATAGGACATAATTTCCGCGAATGGAGCAAATCGAGCAGCGTGCCGTCATTAAGTACCTCCATAAGAAGGAGCTATCATCAAAAGCCATCCATGATGACATGGTCAGTACATAAGGCGATTGTGCTCTGTCATATTCATCCGTCAAAAAATGGATAGCAGAATTTAAGCGTGGTAGAGAGAGTGTGAAAGATGAACCCCGCTCTGGAAGGCCTTCGACGTCAACTACTGACGAAAATAATAAAAAAGTACTTGATTTAATAATGGGAGACCGCAGATTAAAAATTAGAGAGATAGCCGAGATTATAGGCATCTCTTATAAATGAATTCAAAACATCATTGTCAACGAGTTGGGTTTCCACAAGGTGTCTGCGAGGTGGGTTCCGTGACTGCTTTCAGTTGAACAAAAAAGGACGCGATTGACTATTTCACGCGACTGTTTGGAGTTATTTGAAGCCGATGCAGATGATTTTTTGAATCGTTTTGTTACTATGGACAAAACATGGGTTCATTACTGTACACCGGAAACAAAACAACAATCAAAACAGTAGAGAAGACCTGGTTCACCACCTCCTAAAAAGGCTATGTCGATTTTGTCGGCAAATAAGGTGATGGCTTCAGTATTCTGGGAATCGAAAGGTGTGATTATGATTGATTATTTTGAATGGGGTCAGACTATAAACTCTGGTTACTACTGCACCTTACTACGTCGTTTACGAGAGGAAATAAAAGAAAAACGTCGGGGAATGCTCAGAAGAAAAGTCCTGTTTCATCAAGATAACGCCCGTGTTCACACGTCAGTACAGTCAATGGCTGAAATTCACAACTGTGGCTTTGAACTGTTACCGCATCCGCCGTATTCACCTGATCTGGCACCATCAGACTTCTTTCTGTTCCCTAACCTAAAAAAGCACTTGGGAGGTCAAAGATTTTCGACAAACGACGAGGTCAAAGCAGCTGTAGACGCATATTTTGACTCTAAGGAAGAATCATTTTTTTTCAACGGTCTAAATGCTTGGAAGGGGTGGTGGCAAAAGTGTATTGAACTTGATGGTGATTATGTAGAAAAATAAAAATATAACTGATTTAGTATGTGTTTATTTTCTTGGTTAGGCCGAGTACTTTTCAATCCACCCTCGTATGATTGTTACAATTAAATCCAAATTTTTATTTTAACTTTAATGAACTATCGATCGTCCTAGGGGGAAGAATATATTTGCCAACTTTGGCGTTTTATCAAATCTTATACCAGTAAACGCGGGAGTGATACTTTTGTATAGAGGACAGGTAGGAGACAGATAGGACATTGAATAGCTCATCAGAGGCGCTACAAAGACTTAAAAAGTTGAAATAGTAAACGAAAGTATTGTAATGTATCCAAAAACTAGAATTTTTTTTCGTATACATTTATTGGTTATTCCTTTATGAATCACTTACTTTCCTGTGACTGGTTACAATATGTGCAAAATATTGTAACTTATCACCGGAAAATAAGTGGTAATGTTTAGAAAATTATTTGTAATTTAATAGTCAACTGTTAATAGTCAACGATTCGTTGTAATCATGGCCACACTATATTTCTGTTACTGCTATCAAAAATGCGGGAAGCCACGACCCGTCGCAAATAATACGAATCTAATTTCGCCACCGCATTCGATCCGCGAACAATGCTCGTTTCTCTACGGCTTTTAAACATCAATGGGACGGTATTTAGATGATATTTTTTCGGCAAGGTACGTAGGCAATATTCTATTATTTGCCTTTTGTCGACTTGTGGGTGCGACAGAGCCACAAACATGCCCTGCTGAGCGACCGACAGAATTTTTTTTGCAGAAATTTTGTATTTTATTTCATTTGTTAACATTCAGTACGTTACTTAGAAAAAGTGCGTTTCATAGACCTACGAAAAAAATTAATAGATGGTACATCGTGATATATCGTCTTGGTTATGTTCGGTGGCTATTATATCGAAGCTCTGTGGGGAATTTCTTTTGATATGGACTGGACCGTGGTCAACCTCAAATAATTTAAACATATGTATTCTGTTTTTTACTGCAAACTTAACCGCGTTTTATTACCAAAACCTTCACCACTATTTCATTTTTTTTCTTTATTTATGCAGATATGTAATATAAACGGTTTCACTCATTCAAGCACTTTATTAAATGTTAATTTATTTTACACACATTAAAATGGCAACTCAACCACTTCAAGGTTATAGAGAGTCAGATCAATAAATTTAGAAAGAAGTATACCATTGTGGTCACTAGAAGTAACAACGCACCTGTAGTCGTCTGTTTCGGAAATCTTGTTCAGTTATTCACAGGATGCTATAGCAACTTCACATCAGGTGAACTGTGAGCTCGTTTGTCACTTATTTGGTATATAAACCTATTTTTATGCTTGGTAATACTGTTATCAAGCATAAAAATAGGTTTGCAGTGAGTCAGGCTTTCACGGATCTTTTTTAGGCACACTGTGCTCACCAGGGGCGTGCACAAAACGTTCCGGAACACGTGCAAGTTCGCACAATGAGAGTTTGCATTTCCGCCCGCCATGCACTTCCTTCACTCCGATTTTACTTTTTATTGGGAATGCTTTTATTACGCGGTCTGGACTCTTTTGTACGATCGTATTGTGACCACGACATTCAGTGAAATAACGCATCGTAGGTTTCGATTTCGTTAATGATATCGATTTATAGTATTTGAAATCGAAATGAGCAGTTTCTCTAAGAATGCTTCCTGTACTTTAAAAAAAACAGCCCGGAATGAAAACGATAATATTATATATTATCGTTTTCATTTCGACAATAATTATTATTATGAAGTTTCGTAAACAAAGACGTAGAATTTGTATGTTCTATAAGGCAGATTTTGAACGCGATCAGTTGAACAAATCTAATCTAAGTCACCGCATTCACACGAAAGATAAGGTTTCCGAAAAGCCACCCGGTGCGGTTTTATCCGCTAAATATTTGCACTTCCATCGAAGGGATTTAAAACAAAAATTTAAACGCCATTATTCTTCCTGAGAAACAATACAAAACAAAAACTAGCACGTATAAGTAGATCAGATAGTACAAAAGGTTGTTTGGGTATAGGATGATAAATTTGTTTTTGTTAACAATTAAAGAAACAAACTGAAAGTAATTCCTATTACTTTTAAAATACGACTTAAAATCACAAAGTTACCATTTATTAAAAGTATGGTACAATACGTAACCTTCATGTTGTGGTCAAGGCTTGATTATTTTTATCTTCACGTATCTATAATGGCGTCAAAACTCATGTCCGATTCTCAGCATGTTACAGGAAGGTGTGATTGCAGGAGGTCTATGCCCACACAAGTTGACATCTTATTTCAGCTTGAATAAGACATTATCCTGATATATAAATTCTGCTATAAAAATGAAAAGCAAATTGTTACTTCCCTAATGTATATCACTACGTAGAACGGACTATTATTTGTTGGAGATGTTCGCTAATAAATTGAATCTATTTTGAAAATAGAATGTCAATCGTTAGAAATTTTGTGTAATTTTTGAACTGCTATATAAATTATGTCGTGATCGGAAGCAATCTTTTCGAAACTCGGGTGTCTTTTGAGCAAACCTATCATGATGTGGTTTACCAAGTAATGATCCAATTTTATGGAATAGTTACGACATTTTTTTTTGTCTTGCCTTTATAGAATAAATTTACTTTAAGAATAAGTTTTATCATTATGAATTTAAAAGGTTTTGTGATAGTACTGCTAAATTATGTTAATAATTATATTAGTGTAACACACTCGATAACCATGCGATGGCATTATAAGAACTACCACTAACCCACTATCATCTCGTGATTTTACATCTACATTTAACCTCGATATAAGAATCAAAATGCAGAAGCGTTGTCATCTTTGATGACTAAAATGAATTGCCTCGATTCCAGTAAAACGGGTCTCCGATTCTCTATTCTCACCGTACGAAACACAGCATCATTAAGCTACTATTTTACGCTAGTTTTCTGTGAGAGCGTGGTCCTACCCCGGTCGAGCCGACTCATTCATGCTACAACCATAATAGTTGCAGCATGGCTTTATCACGTATAAAATGACAAATGGGTGTCGTAAGAGACGACAGAGGAAAGTTTAAAGAGTCTTTATAATAACAGATAAAGAAAAATAAAAACTGTGGTTGCTAACCGGTTACTAATCGTGGCGAATATGGCAAATTAATACCACCCCTATGAGGAAGTCTATGGGTAAATCTAAGGTCTATGATTAGCAGGGAACTTTTAATAGGCTGTAATAATTACGGTAACTCATTGTCAATTATTATGGTAGCATGAAGCACAGGTCCGCTCTCTATTCCTTCACAATCATCAACTCGCAATCCGACACGGTCTGAGAGAGCTTAGACGCAGTCACAATAATTTACACGTAATTTAGTAGCTTCTGATGTCAAAGCCTTAATTCTTTGAAACACTTTTTCTTTGTACTGTTTGGACAGCTGAAACCAGGTTGTTTTCTGACTACGATATTAGTTTAGTAATAAAATTGGACGACATTTATAACATTTTGAAAGTGACATAAAAACATTATAAAACAAAAAAAAAACAGAAAATCATAAGGAAAGTCATAAAGAAAAAGAAAATGAAATCAAAAAAGGGGGAATATAATAAGGTTTAAGGTGAATTTTAGTACCTAGTGAAATTAAGTAGGTAGTAAGTAATATTTCATCAGATGATATGATAATAACGTTCCAAAGTTTAACATATTATGACATACGAAGCACATGGTAACTTGAAACTACTTTAAAAAATTGTTCCTTTTATAGTTGTATTCCTTTATATAAGAATTTATATTTATAAGGTAGTTTTTATAATTGTTTATTTTTTCTCAATTATTAAAAGTTAAATTGCAATTACGATTAATGCATAGCAATCTGATGAAAATGCAGAATAAAATTTTGTCTCCAGCGGCTTACAAATATTCGAAACGTGCAATATCAATCTGAATAACTCAGCGTCATTATATCAACTGAATTATCCCACGATGCAAATCTTTATTGGAGTGTTAATATCCTAGATAAGCAAATATAGTAATTCTAAACTTAACACCGTAACGTATGAAGTCTGTATTCGATTTCCAGGATATAGTAGATGGATCGCCACTAATCAATTAAATCTGTATTTGCTAAAACGTGTGTGTTTTCATAACCTTAATTTATCATTTACCTTTGATCCTTCATCTGAGTCTAATTTTGATTTTATATATTTTATATTTACATAAGAACGTTATAAGCAAACAAAAATAATTTCTTTCTTTCTATTTCCACCAAATGAAACACATTTTATAAAAGTAGTAGACGAAAATAGATAGAAGAAATAAATATATTTCATTATATTTTATAAGTAGTAAGTTTTTGGTAGTGTTTTTAGTTTTAGTGTTGTTCTATTATATTTGGTGGAGTTGTTTAATGTACGAAAATTGTCCCGACGTTGAAATCGGCCGTGACCTTTTTTATTTCAAGCGTCCTAAATTTGTACGTGGTAGAGCCACGCTGTAGTTATATTATGGCTGTAGCAGGAATGATCACGCTCTCGCAAAATACCAGCGTAAACAAGCAAATTATTCTTGCTGTGTTTCATATGATGAATGTAGAGAACCGCATACCATTTTTACTGAAGACGAAGCATTCCATCTTAGTCCTCAGGGTAGATAACGCACCTGCATTTTGATTTTTAATCGGAGGTGGATGTAGATGTATTTGGGCCACAGTATCCAATTACTATGGACTGTGAGCTCATTAGTCACTATATAAAACAAAAAGTATTTTTGTTCATACTTTTAGAAGAAATAAAGGTATTTTCTTAATTTTGAATCAAATCGTTTTGTCCCCATAGAAGATTAAAAATCTTAGGAAATTGTGTATAGCAGATATAAGAATATAGTGTATTAAAAATGGTTTTTAATTATAATTAATGGAGTATCATCTACCTCACAAGTAATAAATATTGTGAAAATACGGATAATAGTATATAATTAATTATGTATGTAGTATGTAGATTGAAATTGTACCAGGCCTTATCACGTGTTAACGATATATTATTAAATAAGATGGTGTCCACATTATCTTCATTTGGAATGCATTAAAAATAAATCTGAATAATTTCACTCAATAATTTATTAGGTTTCCCACTACGAATCGCCTAGAGGAATGGTTAAGAAAATATATTGCATCTATTATATTTGCGGGAGAGTAACTCAGTAATATACCAGTTTAATAATCACCTATTAGAAACGTTATCTATCGTTACGCATTCTGTGTGTTTCTCTTCGTTCTATATTTTGAAATGGTTATTAGAATAAGAAGCTGAGATCAATTATTAAGTAATTGAAACACACTGAAGTGAAAGTAGAGTTACGAATTATAACGTGTTCAATTACTGTATGAATAAATTTTATTCTACCTGTGAAAGACGAAACTTATAGGATTCCAGAAAAGTTTTAAAAAAAAAATACGATTTCAATAAGACATTCTTCAAGAAACACCAAATTTTCAATTTAATTATTAATTTTGGAGAAGGGACTCATTCTAATCTGACTGAAATTAAATATGGGGCAATTAGTCATACCGTCCGTGGATATCAACCTACCTGCCAAACTTGACATATTTCCTAGCATATACCCCATGAAGAAAAATAAGTATAGTGATGTCTCATTCATCGCGAAGCTGAAAACTGGTAGCAGTTATCGAATGGTAACAATAAACCCTTACATTAAGTTAGAGAGGTCACGTTCAATGAAGTCAACGCTCAGTACCCCCTTTTAGCCTAATCCACATTCCCAAAAACTTTCAGCTCGAATTACAAAATTATATCAGTTCCCAGAAGATTGTAATACAGTTGAAGTATGAATGGCAAGCTCGTGGTAACTGTTCATGCAGTCATAGCTATGTTTTGCAAGAACCAACGCAGAAGAACCGTAAATCGCTCCGATCACATTCTTAATTTCAAGGCTGTTATGCTGAAAATGAAACTGCAGTCTTCTGTGGATATTACGTTAGTAGTATTATTTTAATTGTCGGTTTGACTCTTCTGTCTAAATTTCTGTCTGGGTAACACCATCATGTTACCTATTTTACGGAAAAATAGCACTTTGCGCACTGCTGCGTTTTAGTTTTAAAGTTATAGAGAGCAAGTATAATTTTCGGTTGTAACGCATTCCGTCTCAGTCCTCAGAGGTGACAACGCATCTGTAGCCTTTTTTGTTTGACGTTGGTTGCTTTTCCTTTTCGAATTTAGTTAAAAAAATAATATAACAGCATATAGGCAACTAAACAGACAGATCTCTAAATACATGCGCGGAGACGTATGCAACTTTATTACAACTCGTTAGTTTAGTTTAGTTTAGTTTACGACGGGCTGTTTCCGCAACTCCACGTCTAAGCGCGTATTTTGCGTGTGGGCAGGAATAATATGCTTATTCGAGCCATGATATCTCCCCGAAGAAGCTCAGCAGTCCCTTGCTGTTGCAAGCAACTTCGGGGAGCGATCCCGGCGTGCCGAGATGTTTAGCCCTGTATGAAGCGACTTCCGGACATGTCAGCAACACGTGAGCCGCCGTTTCTTCCTCTCCCATGCATGCCCTGCACAGGGGGCTGTCAGTAATACCTATGGTGAACAAATGTTTGTTAAAAGAGCCATGTCCTGTGATAGCACTTGTTACTATCCTGATCTGTGGCTTGTTCAGTCTCATTAGAACCTTGGTTAGACGACTGTTTATTTTAAATAGGGCCTCCCTAGCTTGTCTACAGTCTACTAAATTTTTCCAAAGCTGAGCGTGTAAATTATTGAAGTATCTACGTACCAGTGAACGAACGTAGCCAAAGGGGATTGCTATTATTGGTTCCGGCCCTATAGTTGCTAGGGCCGATCCCCTTCTGGCCAGTTCATCTGCTGCATCGTTGCCTCTAGATCCACTGTGTCTCTTGATCCATTGCAGAGTCACATTGTTGTGCTTACATACCTCAACAATCGTTGATGGCACTCGTATATCAGTCCCGAGTTCGTCACATTGCAACTCAGAGCTTGTAGTACCGCCATACTGTCGGTCAGTATTCTGATGGAGAAGTCTTTCACCTTCCTAGCATCTATTGCTATGGCCGCTTGGATGATACCCATGCATTCAGCCTGGAAGACTGTGTTGTGGGTACCCAGCGGTGTGCATATGTGGATATTAAGGTCTTCAGAGAAAGCCCCAGACCCCACACCTTCATTTGTCTTAGAGCTATCGGTCAGTTTCCTTCAATTGTATCCTGTACTTCTTATCAAATACAAATTGTTTTGGGATCCTATCATACTTGGCTTGTAAGATAGGTATTTTTGAGTAAATTCTATCGATTATATCTGTATGGGGGACTCTACTCTTACTTAAAAGATGTAGGGTCTTGAGTCTAATGGCAGCTAAAGTTGCTTCTTGTTGTATATATAGATGAAGCGGTGTTAGCTCCAGCATAGTCTCCAAAGCTGCTGTTGGTGTTGTCCTTATGCAGCCCGTGGCAGCCATACAAGCTAATCTCTGGTAACGCTGTAGCTTTTGTATAGTGGTGGCTTCATTGGTTTTGGTCCACCATACCAGAGAGCCGTATGTGATCATGGGCCGAATTACAGTTTTGTACAGCCACAGTATAATTTTTGGCGTTAAACCCCATCGTTTGCCAATCATGTTTCTGCACTGCCATAAAGTTAAACTAGCTTTGCTGATTTTGTTTTCTATGTGTTTGTTCCAGTTAAGTTTACTGTCGAAGTTAAGACCTAGGTATTTTACCTCGGAAGAAAGTTGGAGTTTTGTGCTGAAAAGACTTGGAAGATGATAGTTATTCAGCATTCGTTTTTGTGTGAACATTACTATAACCGTTTTATTTGGATTAACGGTTAGGTCATATTCCCTGCACCATCTCTCCACAATACGGAGAGCCGCTTGGGTCAGGTCGCACACAATGCTTGCTGTCTTACCAGAGACCAGTATTATCAGATCATCTGCATAACCGACTGTGTAGGAATGATTAGCGTTTAATTTGCTGATGAGCTCATTAATGACCATATTCCACAGGAGAGGTGAAAGAACCCCACCCTGCGGGCATCCTTTCATGATCTGAATTGTCTGAGATTCACCAGCAACCTTTATTGTTCGTGTACTGAGCATGTTTACTATCCAGTCAATCAGCGCCGGTTCAACATTATGTCTACTTAAGGCACCTTTTATGCTGGAGAAATTTGTTCTGTCAAAAGCACCTTCTATGTCTATGAAGGAGCCTAGACATATTGCTTTGTTTTGGATGGCCTCTTCAATCTTTGTTATTACCTGGTGAAGTGCCAATTCTGTTGTTTTACCTAAGCTATAGGCGTGTTGTTTTTCGTGTAGCGGTAAGTTAATTAGCGCCGACCCTCTCAACTCCCGTTCACACATCCTCTCCATCGTCTTTAGGAGAAAGGACGTGAGGCTAATAGGCCTATAGGATTTAGGGTCCGTATAGTCGTTCTTACCTGGTTTGGGTATGAACGTGACTTTCACTTCCCTCCATCCCCTAGGAACATATTTAAGAGCCAGACATGCTCTAATTATGGCAACAAGTCTGACTATTAGGACTTTACCCCCCCATTTAAGAAGTGCCGGGAATAAGCCGTCAGGTCCTGCTGCCTTATAGGGTTGGAAACTATGAATGGCCCAATGGATTTTGTCCATCATCACCACTATTTGTGCTAATTCCCAGTCTTCTTTTGTTGGTGTCAGTGCATCTTCGTGCCGGTTCACCCTTTCAACTTCACAGCAACTTGGGAAGTGAGTATCAATTAGGATGCGTTGGGTTTCATCCGGCCATGTTGAGTAGCTTCCGTCGGGTTTCTTTTAAGAGATAGATCCCGGCGTGTTCTGTTTAGCTAGGATTTTCCTTATCCGATTTGCTTGTTCACAGGTTTCTATGCTACCACAGAATTTGCGCCACCCTGTTGAACGTCGATACCTGATACATTTTTTGTATTCAGACTTAGCTTTCTTATATAGAAGCCAGTCTTCATCCTTTGAGGTATTCATTGCCCTATTTAGGGCTTTTCTTACCTTCTTACGTTTCCTGTCTAGTTCTTTACCCCACCACTGTTGCTTTTGCTCAGCATGTTTTGGTGGAGTGATTACTGGACATGATTCATGGTAGCTATCGATCATGGCTTTAGTGACAGCTGCTACCTGTTCTTCTAGGAGCGATTGATCTGCCATGATATTAGTTCCCCCAACACCCGCGAGCGAAGACGTCAGCCTATTGAGGTATTTTGTTTTATCCGTCTTGCGGGGATTTCTCCATGGTGGTATAGCGGGGATATCGACCTGTAGTACGCAGCAGATCCATCTGTGGTCTGAGCATGAGGCCTCTTTCGACACATGCCATCCCGTTATTAGCTTAGCTGCTCCTTCTGTTGCAAGTGTGAGGTCGATTATTGTGCGACAGATTACAACTCGTATTGAAGAAGCAATTGAGCGGAATCAAAACTCCATAGTCCTCGTTAGAGATCTGTCTACCAGAAATTTTTATACGTGGTAGAGCCATGCTGCAGTTATATTAGAAGTATAGTTGTAGCACGAATGAGTCGGCTCAACCGGGGAAGGACCACGCTCTTAAAGAATACCAGCGTAAAATAGTAGCTTATAACTGCTGTGTTTCGTATGGTGAGTGTAGAGAACCGGAGACCCTTTTTACTGGAAACAAGGCATTCCATCTTAGTTCTCACGGGTGACAACGCATCTGTATTTTGATTTGTAATCGAGGATAGATGTGGATGTCTATGGGACGCAGTAAGCACTTACCATCAGGTGAACTGTGTGCTCGTTTGTCACCCTATCCTATAAAAAAGAGCCAAATGTTGAAGATTAAAGATCGAATTTCGATTGTAGTGTAGTGGGACAGAATTAGATTGAGAAGTTCTATGAACCAATGTACACATAAAGCAAGTCTCAACCATTGCAGTGAAGTTTCATCTGATACTAGTTAGATGTAAGCATGAACGAGATTACAGGCCTCCGAAGAAAATAAAGTGACAGAAAGTGACTGTTTTTTTTATAGGGTAGGTTGACAAACGAGCACACAGTCCGCCTGATGGTAAGTGGTTGCTGTGGCCCATAGACATCTACATCTATCTTCGATTACGATGATTAGATTGAATTAGACTGAATTCCTCGTTTCCAGTAAAAAGGGTCTCCGGTTCTCTACACTCAGCATACGAAACACAGCAGCATTAAACTACTATTTTACGCTGGTATTCTGTGAGAGCGTGGTCCTTCCCTGGTCGAGCCGACCCATTCGTTCTGCAACTATACTACTAATATTACTGCAGCATAGCTGTACCCCGTAACAAAGATGATGATAATGATAATGCATCTGTTCTAAAAAGTTCTTTTTTTTTTATAGAATAGGGTGACAAACGAGCACACAGTCCACCTGATGGTAAGTGGTTGCTGCGGCCCATAGACATCTACATCTATCTTCCATTGCAAATCAAAATGCAGATGCGTTGTCAACCACGAGGACTGAGATGGAATGCCTCATTTCCAGTAAAAAGGGTCTCCGGTTCTCTACACTCACCATACGAAATACAGCAGCATTAAGCTACTATTTCACGCTGGTATTCTGTGAGAGCGTGGTCCTTCCCCGGTCGAGCCGACCCATTCGTGCTACAACTATACTACTAATATAACTGCAGCATGGCTCTACCACGTAAAGAGTTAACACTTTTAATATCTTAAATAGAACGGCACAGAACCAGATGCAAAATCCAAACCAAAGGCTAGTAAAACTAGAAAAGATAAATCTAAAGGCTTAAGATTTTTAACTATTTGTAAGCATATACTCTCTAATACGTTAAAGATTCGTTTCCAGCTGGAGACTTATGGGCTGATAATGAAGAAGAAGACGAATAAAGATGAGACTATGAGAAGGCCAGGACCTTTACATGGGCACCTCCAATTACCTACTTTCTCCACTGCGGTATCTGCGGTTGCTCATGGTGGCAACGTTAAATTTGCGAGGCATTATTACAGGAAGTGGACATTAACAAGCTGATAAATTAAAAGGAGGCGGCATTGTTTATACTCTTACCTGTTCTGTACTTTTATTTGTTCTTCAAGTCTGAAATTTTAATTCACTGAAAACTTTATTGTAAGTTGTGTTTTCTCTACTCTGTTCCAAAAAGAATTGTTAAAGAACTTTGCAGTCTTACACCCGACACTAGGTAGTTATTATAAAACCTGTATGTGTTATTATTTTGCTACTCTTAAAGTCACTTACAGACCATAACGACAGATTCGTTTAAATACACAGCAGCTAGTCGCCTCAGGATAATATTTATGCTATCGTTAGGTATGAGTCTGGATCTTGTGACATTGCATGATACCTGCTATCAAGTCTCACATTCAAAGCGCATATACCAGTAAGAATACAGTCACTACTTCAATAGAATTAAGGATTTGTAAGCGGCAAACTATACTTGGTAAGTGCATAATGCGTGTAATCAGCTCCTGATTGGCTTGAATTAATCGTAGCGCATGCGTGACTGCTACCATCCAACACAGTGTTCACGAGACTGGCTTTATGAGAAATCGTCCATGACTCTACCCTGAATTAAAAGTAATGGCATAATTAAAACTTACATCGCTGAGCAAAGTAACTGTTTGTTTAGAGATAACTTTTTTTTAAATGGCCAATTATTGACATTATTTCAATGATATAAAAATAAAGCGAAATGTTTATATGTAGGTATTATGTTTTTTTCATGTTTAATAACGATGGTAGTATCAGTATAATTCGTTAATACCATTTAATAGGAGGACACCATTAAATTGTTTCCCGATATATATACGATATGTAATAAACCCATTAAAGTAATAGCGGTGGGCGGCAGAAGATTCAATTCGTCACCGTCATTAAATCGATCTTGGCAGTAGTTGCTATCTGTGGACCACCAGTATGAAAGCTTTAGTTCGTTTCAGTGTTAAGCTCACTGGTCGTAAGATGAGTTGAGACGATTAAACGTTTTTGAGTATACCTACAGTAAAGATCAGTTTTAATAAAAAATTAAATAGGAATAATTTACAAAATATAATTATTTTTTCAAAACATTTATGAATCACGAATTTAGGAAACTGATTTTAAATATTAATTTTCACACAAATGTGAAACTAACTGTCAAACTAATTGAGCAACAAATCGGAATCGACGTTCTAAACACTCCGTAGCGTTGACGATTGGTTCCGTGAAGTCCACAGCTCTGATTGTCTCATTCGTTATGCGACTACCGTCCATTATCTTCTGTTTCTGATTGCTCTCTACACTTAATTATCCACGGTTTACGTTCTGGCGGACACTATTACTTTAATGACAATTATAATCATTATCTTTGGTTACGCTCCATTGAATAATTAAGTCATCGCTGCTGTACATTTTTTGTCTTTTACACTATCCATATGTAAATAAATAAAAAACAGCAAATTACACCTGCCATACGGTTTTTGTTATTTTGTTTACTACGAGAACTTATATAATCACCTTGTCAATACTTTTTCTTTGTTATTTATCTTCTCTAAGAGAGGGATACGCATTTGGAGTTTTAACTTTATTGTTAGGTATATTATTTTTATTTTACCGTTATATTATGTTTTTAATAACTCGTTTTCGTGTATATCCGTTCGGGTAGAATTTTTTTTAAATTATATATATAGTAATCGATTTTAAACTAACTTCCCGACGAGCTAGAGAATTGAATTTTTAAATATACCTCAGAATCGAATGACAATGTATGTATATTATACATAATTGCTTAATTTATAGAATAATCGTGACAAATAAGCACACAGTTAACTTGATGGTAAGAGGATTGTATGTGGCCCATAGACACCTACATTTATCTTCGATTAAGTATCAAAATGCAGATACCTTGTCACCCCTGCAGAATAAGACGAAATATGTACGAAGTAAAAAGGGTCTATAAACTCACAATACGAAACACAGCAACATTAAGCTGCTATTTTGCGCTGGTGTTCTGTGAGATTATTGTTTATATATTTCACTATGTAATTTGTTAGCCAGGACATTTATTTTTCTAGGACGTAGGACTTTTCTACCTAGAGTCCGTACGAGTGCGTGCTTAGTGGCAGTGGTCTTACATATTTCTGCTTCGAAGGGTATAGACAAAGCTACTATAATTACAAGCTGTAAGGATTTCCATCTTAGTCCTTATAGGTAATGTCACCTGGCATCTATCGTCTTCTTTGTTTTGAAGGTGGTTGCAGGAATCTATGGACTGCATTAAACTTTTACCATCAAGTAATCTGTAAGTTTCGTTAGTCAGTTAAACTCTATAAACATATTAAGCTCGATCAGGGCCCAATTTGTATCAGAAGCACCTGAACCAACTTCAGTGGTGATATTTCTATGAATGAATTTCTATTTGCTATTCAGTGAAGTATCTAGGAGAACTGTACCATATTTTCTCGATATCCACTTGGCGTGAAAACGCAGACAAGATTTTTTTAATAATATTATATAGCCTGCGAGATACTTTAAAATAATTTGTGATTTTGCCTTTTCATTGTTGTAAATATTGTACATTAATTTGTTAGTATATATTATCTAAACGTGTTTTTACTGTCGCAAAAATTTATAATTTTTATATGTTATTTTTTAAATAAAATACATTATTAAAATGCGTTATACGTGGTAGAGCCATGCTGCGGTTATAATAGTAGTGTAGTTGTAACACGAATGGGTCGCTCGACCAGGGAAGGACCACGCTCTCACAGAATACCAGCGTAAAATAGTAGTTTAATGCTGCTGTGTTTCATATGGTGAGTGTAGAGAACCGGAGACACGTTTTACCGAAATCGAGGCATTCCATCTTAGTCCCCACGGGGTGACAACGCATCTGCATTTTGATTTGTAATCGAGGATAGATGTAGATGTCTATGGGCCACAGCAACCACTTACATCGGGTGAACTGAGTGCTCGTTTGTCATCCTATCCTATAAAATAAAAAATAAAAATAAATAATAAAGGCGATCTTGTAAATTGCGTGATAAGAAATCGTAAACATAGTTCGACGGACTACGGCTCTGCTCATGAAGAACACGTCTATTCACTTTGTTGCAAACTACTAATTGTGTACCTACCTGACTTCTTCAGAAGCTAACACTTAATTTAATGCTGGTGGTCATTCATCTGCCATTATTTTTATGTTATTTGATTTTGTTAAAGTTTTTACTATTTAGCCCATATATACTGTGATAGCAATTGTGTATCACAAGCATGGCGGTTGTGAAACACAATGAAATTTCTACTAATTTTGAAAAAGGCCTTTTTCCAGAAAAATTGTCTCTTTAAGAGTTTTATGATAATGATTTTATATAATTCAAGGACTTATTGTAAAGGGGAACGAACGAAAAAATTGGTTTCAGTTCAGTAACTATGACTCGTGTCTTACCTCAATTTAAGCAATGGAATAGAAAATTGGTAGCAAAATTGATGCGATCACAATAATACTGGAATTATCTGTTACTTAGAAAATAAACAATTTTAAATGTCATTGACATTGTGGATAAACAAAATGTGACTACAATACTTTGCGGTTGGGAAAACCATAAGTATAATATTACATATCCTTTGAATCATGAAATCGCAAATAAATTGTTGAAAATAAAATGAGAAGGATTAAAAATAAATTCATAGACAAAATAAAAATTAAGACCTCAGAATAGAGATTCTTATTAATCTAGTAATAATTTTAAAAGAAACTTTTTTTGTTTTAAGATATTGTCAAACTATTTGATGATGATTTCCTCGAAGACTTTAATTGCTAATAAGGCATTAATATTCAAACTGTTTACTTATACCTATAAAAGGGAACATGTATTTAATGAAAATAGTAAATAATTATTTGGACCTATCTTTTAGTACAAACTAATGATATATTTTTTAAATACTGTCATATATATATATATATATATATATATATATATATATATATATATATATATATATATATATATATACTTAATGCGTACCTTAGAGTAGTGCAGAGATAAAAGAGGTAGGTGTAATAAGAAGTATGTACAGTAATTAATATTCACATATATATAAACTCATACACTCATATATATATAAAGCGTATAAAGGTATACATCGTTCTGTGAGTTTGTATGCGCATCGACATCAACTTAGAGCGTAGTATTTAATAATCCATATTTTTTGCACCACCACTACACGGCACACTTAATACTTACATACAGATACCTTAATGTTCAACTATAAACGATGGCATTTTATTCACTAATTAAAATATAAGAATTTTATGTTCCGAATCTGTATTGATATTTTACTACCTTTCTGTATTATATATCGGAATATTCGCACATATTAATTATTATGTACGTTAACGTCGTTGTATATTTTTTTATATTTACTAAACTATTCTTTTTTCCTGTTATCATTATACATGGCAGCTATCGTTTAAAGTTTCCAATAATCTAACAGAAGTAAAAAAGTGAAGTCATTGCTATTAGTCTATTCATAAACTAATTTCAAATTTATGTGATGCGAAAGTGTTAGCTGAAATATCCAAATAAGCACGAATCGTATTCTTATAAGTAAGCTAATGATGAATTTGTATGTAATAGTACTGAACTTTATTACGGCTTCGCGATTGCGGAAAAGTCTGAAGGAACGATTAATGAAACTTATTTCGTATCTTGATAATCGATTATTTCATCGCAAAAGGCCAGACTTCTGGGCGGTGCTGTTTGTAATGATTGCCTACCAGCAACACGTTAGCGTTTTAATATTCCCTTAAGTGCAGTTTCTGTCTGAGATACTGCTTTCGGTAAACTGAGATGCTATTAGCAAATTTTACCTCGGACTTATAATCACTAAAGTATGAGTTACCTACCAAGGAAATACACCAATTGCAGGTTATTAGTCAGAAGCGTGTATGACACGATTATTTCACGCTAATTTGGTTTTCAAATTACCTTACGTTACAAGTAAGAAAAATTATTCAGTATATATATGATGTAGTGTGTGTAACTGACGAATTGAAGTTTTTTTAGCCTATTAATGTGCCCTACTGTACGACAAAGTTCTTTTTCCTTTTCCACCTTGAGATATTCTATAACATTATTCTATCCGTCGGCCACCTTTCCTACCAAATTTATTAGATACTCTTATTTTTTAAGGGCAGCTCTGGAATCGTCGTTTATTGATTTTGAACCCTTAATATGCTATACTTTATGATGCGTTGGCAACTACATTAAGTTCAGAAATTTGAGCCTCCGTCACTGGTCATATTAAGAGAGAATTAGCAGAATGCACGTAAGTAACACTTTGTCGGAGACCCATTTTACTGGAAACGAGGCATTTCATCTCACTCGTAGTCCTCGCGGGTGCATTCTTAAACATCTGCATTTTGATTCTTCATTGAAGATAAATGTAGATGTCTATGGGCCACATATACATTTACTATCAGTTGGACTGTGTGCTTGTTTGTCTACCTTATTCTTAAAAAAAATTAAATTAAATGCTAAGTATCTACCTAACTTATGAAATTTTTACTATAAACAAAATTATAGCTTTAGGTTGTTCAATAAACGTTTCAGATATGTATTGTTTACAATATTTTCTATTAAATATAGATATTAATATATTAAAACGAAAAAGACGAAAATGTAATAATTGAAAAAGGTTTGCCTACTGAAAATTCATCACTTTAACATAATTTTTATTAAGAGAATTTTATGTTATTAATTATAAAAATTATTTGTCCAATAAATTAAGATTTAAGTAGTTACTTTTATATGCATTAATAAGTAACTTTCAACATAAATTTTAATTCTCAATTTATCGCTTTGTAAAGTAATGCAATTGCTATAAATTCGTGAATAATAATGAAGCTTCTGTATGACAGAGTTGACATTGGACCACCGGAGCAGAAGTGTTTTGATTATGCTTACATCAGCGCGACTGCTTCAATGACTTTTCCTGATCTGATGATATTGTTAAAAGTTAATTTAAATTAAATTTCGGATTAATTGATTTTTTTGCTAATATGTTTTATTGCGATTTTGCATATTGAAAAAAGTTTAGAAATCTTTGACACAGCAAAGAAGAAACAGTAGAAGAATTCCAACTTTTACTAGTTTCACTACAATAAGTGGGTTCCATTAACAAATAAGTAGTTATTGAGTTGGGACTGTGATACGACGATATTCATAATGTTGATAAAATGCCGACTCTGAGATGAAAAATGTAGAATTTTTAAAGGAGCTGAACAATGAATAGAAATCTGTCATTTTTACAGAAGCTACTGTCGCTATATCCAGTCTATATTCAATGTATGCAAAATAACCTAATCTTTTATTTAATATTTCTAAAGGTCTATTTGTTAGAAAGTTGTTTATTTTCATTAGTTCCCAGCTGAACATCGGCCTCTGCAGTCAATTTTATATATTATATATTAAAAGTAGCATAAAATAAACGTGTACATAACTTATCTTTTAATATTATTTATTTCTCCAGACATCATCATTACTGTCAATAGATTTGACGGCTGTATAGAAGCTCAACATTGATAAAATGAGCCTGATTGTTAACGCTATTAGATTTCAATTTAATATGGAGCGCATTATGAGAGGTCAGTTACATCACAATATGTCGGTTATCGTCTATAGATAGGTAATTTCTTCCGTTTATTGATAAGTCACAATATTGACTGTCACTCAACACCTGGCTGGGTCGACGAACTTAGTGTCATCACTAAACTTCAGTTTTCATATAAATTTCTGAATTAGTAACAAAGCTTACTGGCCTAAATTGATGATGATCATCATCATCATCGCGCAATTACTATTGTTTAATAAATATAATGGCTGCATATGGTCTACATTTTATAATCCAAGATTATGAACAAAGAACTTAATCGAATATTAATTTTCCAGATTCAAGCCATGATTTTAAACGATAAGCGGACTAAGATCCAACTTGCCGTCAAACAAGTACAATCAATGGTAGACGAGTGTCCGCACAGGCTCGATATATCACGTTGGAACACTTTTTGTGTCGACCGTTCTCTCGACAATTTTTATGCGGTTCAATTCCAATGGAGCCAGTGGCGGTATCGAGCCTAATTATTTGAATAGCTCAGCGCTACGTCCCTTTGAATGAAGCCGATAACGATTAAGACTAGGCGACGGTTAAATCGCTTTTGTAATACGTAGATAAGCGAGGTGAATTGCTACATTAATACAAAGTATACCTAAATAATCAATAAATAAAATGTATAAAAAGGTATTTTTTAATATATTTTATTATATAATAAACTTTTGAGAATATTATAAGGCACGAAAAAGGTAATTATGAGTTTATGAGGTCTAAATATACTAAAAGGCTCAAAAAGTCTTACCGGTGTAGGTTTGTGTCGCATAAGACTAAAAAGCAGATTTCCCACTTTCAAGATCTTAAAACACACACTTTGGAGCATTATCTACTAAAAAAGAATAATTTATGGAATTAGGACTAAATATTTGGACCCCGCAATTAAGTTAAAGTTTTAGGGTCCGCTGTCATCTGAGACAGCAGAATGTGACGATTCGTAATCATCGGGGACATAACGTAGTTTTAAAATTTTTGGTAAAAAGTTATGTGAGGTATTTAAGACTAGGCTACCTGCTACTGTTTCCCAATTTATTAAGGGCCACTAATGTGGTTTATAGCGGACTGAAAATTTATGATACCATGAAGCCGACCGATTACTTAAGTACTCAATTAATGGATATTTACTATTAACTGCTAGTGTAATAGTTCGAATCAACATACCTAAAATTAAAGGTTAATTTCACTACTATATACATAGGACAATTGTTTTTAAATTAGGTAACACGGTAGATATATCATTATCACAAAATTATTGCCCTCATGGTAAGTAAAAAATATACGGAATACTCATATCTAGGGACTAATCCACATGATTTTTAATCGGTGGATAAGTGTGTTTGCTTTTTAAATATTTGTGCTTCGCGAACACTTAAACTTGATTGTTAACCAAAAATAGCTACGTGCATGTGCCTGTGCCGTCAATGGATTTAGGTCAAACACTTATTGGCGGCAACTGAACACTCGTCGTCAAGGACAACCGCCGACAAGCCTGCACTTGGCTGGCACAACCAGCGAAATTGGTTTCACTTCACGTTTTTACCACTGAGCAATTATTTCAATAACCTTTTTAAAAGATTTTATTTCTTATACAGGGCTATTTTGCAATAACCGGCGAAATTCGTACGGAAGGTTCAGAATAAGTAATATAGGCAAATAGTGAATAAAAATGAATTATTTTTTAATTTTACCTCGAACATTCTGTCCTTTTTATCTTTTAAGTTCAAAGTGCGTGGTAAGGATTTTACTGCGAACGCACACATTCGTAAGGGTCGATCGATAGGCAAAAACGTTGTTGCTCATAAATCAAATTCAATTTGGGGTAATTTTTAATAAAAGTAGAAATTTTATTTACTTGTATCTTTAAAAACTACGTAACGCTATATAGTTATTTATATATTTGAACTTAAGATTAAAATTAGGCTAGTCTTTGAAAAGTAACCCTGTATATCGTGATAGCCATAGATATTTTTATCCCACGGAATAAACTAATAAATTTTACAAACATGTGAATCCAACTTCGACCAAGAAGTTATTCGACAGATCCAACTGAGCCAGGCATCGCTTGGGAGATTACGACACCTTCTTGCCACGTATACCTCAAATTTTGAAAGTCAGAGTTCAAAGCGTTCTTCTTATGTGGATGTTTTAATTGATGATTGGAGTAACTATAAATAATCAGACGGCCGACATAGGGATAAGTAAGTTGAAGTGGTAATGGGCCGGCAGTATAGTCCGATGAAACAGCAACGGAAGTTTTCGATACGAGAACCGGTAAGAGAAGTGTACCTAGGACGACCCCTCACTAGACCTTGTAAGAGATGCAGGAAGCAATTGGATGCAGATGTGTGAGGGCTGTGCGTGAAGGAATGTCACAAAACATCCCTAGGGGAAGGCCCATGTTCAGCAGCGGGCTTTAGATGGGCTGCAATAGTGATAATGAAGATAAAACATAAAAAGATTTAACTTCATTAACCTTTAATGAGTCGGGTCACCAGACATTTTAAATAAATTTTATACCAATATTTTCAGTTTAAATGAATAATCGGTTAATCGTAGCCGCATCACAGCAGCTGCTGCGTATTGCGCGTGCGACGGTCGCGTGCCCTGCAGACGCACGAGTTGAGCCGAGAATTCACGAACGACGTCTGACGCTAGCCGCCATGCGCGGACCTTATTGTAAAATTGAGGTGATTTTATATGGAAATACGTGGTTAAGCACCAAAAAAAATCTGTATATATCCTTTATTCTGTTAAACCACTAGTGCATATTAATTTTTTTTCAATACAACCTCGATTACTTAAGAATATAGGCATGACTTTGAGCACTACTACCAAATTTTTAAATTATAATAGTTGAAATAATACTAGTTTTAACGGAATTTATCGCGTATATTTAACTTTTTTACCCGACGTTTCGAGAGCTTTACAGCACCCATGGTCACGGGAAGGACTGAGATGTTCAACGTCCAGCTGTCATAGTTAACCGCGGTTACCATAGATTAAAATTTTAACTTTTGTTCCGATCTACACAGTATGAGCTTATGGTATCATGGAGTCTTGCAGTTGTATGCTTGGGTTGGGATTTAATTTTATTTATTATAGGATCCCAAGCAGATGGTAGCACCCAGCCATCTTCTCTATTGAAATTAGGATGTTTTTTGATTTCAATAGCCTCGCGAATCATCCTTGGAAGGAATCGGTGTTCTTTAGCGAGGATTTGTGGTCTATCAAATCTGATGTAGTGACGGGGGCGATCTTGTACATGTTCACAGACTGCAGACTTCCCGGAGCGACGATGAACATGTACAAGATCGCCCCCGTCACTACATCAGATTTGATAGACCACAAATCCTCGCTAAAGAACACCGATTCCTTCCAAGGATGATTCGCGAGGCTATTGAAATCAAAAAACATCCTAATTTCAATAGAGAAGATGGCTGGGTGCTACCATCTGCTTGGGATCCTATAATAAATAAAATTAAATCCCAACCCAAGCATACAACTGCAAGACTCCATGATACCATAAGCTCATACTGTGTAGATCGGAACAAAAGTTAAAATTTTAATCTATGGTAACCGCGGTTAACTATGACAGCTGGACGTTGAACATCTCAGTCCTTCCCGTGACCATGGGTGCTGTAAAGCTCTCGAAACGTCGGGTAAAAAAGTTAAATATACGCGATAAATTCCGTTAAAACTAGTATTATTTCAATGTGTAGTGTTCGCGTAAATATAAGAAATCATTATAATAGTTCTAACGTCGTTCATACTAAATGTTGTCTTTAATAGTTTAAAATTTATAGCCAGCTATTCTGTTCTCCATATGCAATTAAACTAAACGATGCCCTACTGTATAGAAAAATGAATAATATGGATTAACAGGACGTGTAGAAACGTCCGCATGCAACCAGCAATTAATGGATTATTTAATGAGCAGGATTCCGCCGACGACAAAACGATTCGCGAATTCACAAGTGTGTGAGTTCACGTTTCCGTCGCATCTAGTCTATCCCGTTTCGTATAGAGCAACAACGAGTTCAAACAATTAATAACCCCGACGGAAATATCCACCCATTATAGCACAAGCTTCCCTTCCATTATCAAAAATTACTATTGCAATTTGATTTCGATGGGCGGGCAAGGTTACGTGATCGCGTTGCTACACGGTTTGTCTTTTTCAAATTAAATGCTACACGTGTTTAGGATCTCCATTTAGGGTATTTCGCATATGCAATTATTTTTATTTTGCAATGTAATTGGATATAGGACACGTGTTTATAAAGGTGTTCTTTTTATTGTTATATGGACTAAAACGCGGATATCCATGTAGATTATAGAAGTTTAAGAGTATAATAGCGGTGAATTAATTGATATTTTAATTGTTTTCTAAAAATTAGACTGATTTTCAGTAATTTCAATAAACGAAAGATTTTAAACTTAATTTATCTACATTCCAAATACCTATAATCATCTACTACCAAAAGTTTTTCTTAATTAATCAAAGACTCCTAGGTTAGGTCAAAATATATTGCAAAATCTGACAGATTAAGATTAAACACCCAGTTTGAATAATTATTGCTATCTTTTATTAAATTCCCGTATCTAAATTGAAATCTGCATAGAATCTAATGAGTAGCTTGATAATAAATTCAGTTGTTTTAAAAAGGAAATCTAATTATACTGAAAACAATAAAACTATTTGTTCTGAGATGTTAGTGCTGTCAACCTTTTAGCTTTTACAGCTTCATCTGACTCAGAGCTATATAAAAGGCAGTGGTGCTGATGATAATTTGGTTCAATAAACATTGCCATATCACCTGTGGGATGTTTGTGAGTTATATAAGCGCCGTTTGAGCAGGGTTGAGTGGACACCGTCTTTGACTGCTTACCTCGTATCGGTCAACGGAACGCGGATGTACGTGAGTATGCAGTGTGAGCGGGTGCGCGTTGCGACCGTCTGCAAGTTCGACCTTGCTGAATATTAAACGAGGCTCTGGCGATCGATTAAGGCGGTAAGTATGTAACTTTGGTGATTGATTTGATTTCATGACAGAATTCAGATGCGTGGCCTACTGTTAACTGTGCATGCTTACTCGCTTGCCCAACTTTTTAAGTAAAGGCGAGATATTCTTGTTATCCATGGAAAATTCATACGAATTAAAACCATTTATAGTAAGATATATATATACTATAGTTGTCCTTTGAGTACAAATTGTCGAAGAACATTCATAACCCCAACTCAGGAGAATCTACGACACCATTGAGAATTAAATAAACGGCTAACACTGTTGCATAACGTACTTGGAATACTTGGGCATTGTGCGTTTTATTGGTGTCGCTTATATTAATCGTTTGATAATAAGTAATAAACAAAAAAAGGTTTAATTGATATTTTTTAATAAAAACGCGCTTTAGATAAGAGAATGCCGACTGGCGTGCAAAAACACCTATAATAGAGGAGTTCATACAACTTTTTAATATTAATGGAGCATAGGATATTTATATTTTAACATAGTAGAGTCACACTTTGGCTATTTATTCATTGCAGCACATATGGGAATGGGCCGCCCTCTCAAAGAATACCAGGCTATAAAAAGCTGCTTAAAGCTGCTGTGTTTCGTATGGTGAATGCAGATAAGCGGAAACTTTTATTTACTAGTATCGAGGCAATAGATCTTAGTTTTCATGGGTGAAAACACATCTATACTATTATTACTATCGAGGATAGGTCTTTGGGCCACATCATTCACTTACTATTAGATGGAATTTGGGCTCGTTTGTTACCCATATTCTAAAAGATATGACATTATCATAAATATCTCGAAAAGATGATAAAATGAAAGCCTCTGATACCCAATACATGTAATGACGCTAGCCTAGAAAATCTCTATCTCTTTTCTCTAGGTAGAACTAAAGATTGAAAGAATCAATCACAGAGTTAGAAAAGCAATTTTAAGTGCATAAAAAAGGCATTAGGTAAAATTCCTTATTTTTACTGACCTTTTGCTTATTTTTAAACAAAATTTTCACTAAACACAATAATGAAAAATAAAAGAGTCTAGTCTAAAAATCTACGTTAGTTTATTTATTAATTTTAAAAATTAAATTAAAAAATTAAAAATTGTCAGGGCACCCCCCTGCTAGCTTTGCAACTTCGTAAAACAAAGTCTAGCGGCTAGTAACCCTTTTTTTTAAAGGTGCAACTCAGGTAATTACGATTGTACGGATGCTTAACAGTTATTGCAATAAGCTATCAAAAGAACAATAGATAAATACGTTTATTATATAGAAATTATCGTTGCCTTGTTTCCATATAATTTTTTAAACTAAATAAATAAATATAAATTCTCCCTTTAAGAAAAACCTTTTTTGTAGTCGAAAGTAGATATAATTAAATACACGTCTATGTACACACCACACATATGTAATAAAACAAGTATTAAAAAATTAAAACACGATTTATTAATCAGGTTGAAGGTAATATAAATTCTTCTCGCCAAATGAAAGCGGGTTAGTTCTGTTTTCAAATTGTTATTCGTTTAGGCAAGAGTGCTGGCTGAGAAAAAGTTATAATTTTGAGATGATAAATAAAATGATATTTTATAAAAATAAATTTTGTTTATTTTCAGAAACATGTGATTAAATGATGTAGTATTATTTCTGTCACTTTAAAACATTATATAAACACCTAAAAGTATTAGGAATCTTTCTTAGGGTACTAATAAATCTATATACAAGTCTTTGTCTCAACTCATTCAGACTATGTTACAAAAACAGATTTATACTGAACAGGAAAATATTATTATTACTGGCTTAACTATATGGAAGTTTTTCCTTAAACTGTATCTATCGAAATAAAATTAAAATTCTTACTCTAATGACTAGAAAACGCTTACAAATTAAATTAAATCTATATCCTACTGGAAGTAAGGTTAAGTAAGGCAACATTAAGGCACAGCAACATTCAAGTCTTACAGTATTGCTAAATGCTTATGTGGAACAATAAATGATCAACTCAGTCTTTGTAATGCTATTCCATCGACGTATGAAATGCAAGTATGGGTATTCGGTCGTGTTTGGTCTCTCAGCGGAATGCATCGATGTGGTCGTTATAGTCCACCATTATCCCCTCTCATTAGGAATATACTGATTGCGCTTAATTAGAGGTTCTCTCGCAGTCCCTTGCGCTCCAACGCATTGGTCCTTCTTGAGACGAATACTCGTTTTTTCACAATCAAGACGCCGCTTACTGGCCGCACTTTGATCTCCGTATGCAACGGTATCTATGAAAAAGAAAAATAATTTTAATATAAAATTCAATTTAGGTAAGTTTTAATAAAGTACTCTATTTGCTGGCTTGAATTCCTTGAAAACGCGTCAGTCAACAGATGTCTGTTCAAAGCTTAGCAAATATTGTAACACGTGTGCTTTGCTCGCCGCCCCTCTATTTCCTCTTAAGATTTCTTCTTCCGGTACAATAAATTAATTGATAGGTGGGTCTTGTTTTTTTTTACGAGAACTAATTTAGAAATTTGGATACGGCTACTTGTTTTTGCAAATTGCCCGTGAACCATATGGCGAGTCGCGTAAGCTCTTACTGACCGGATACGTCTCGTTGATTTAAAGCATCAATGAAAGGACGATCTGTGCGAAATCTGTTCCCACTCGAAACGAATCAAAGTAATCTCATATGACCACTTGTTATTAGAATACGCAACTTTTTATGTGCAATTTTCTCACTACATGCGGGGCGAACCACAAAATAGTTAGAAATTATTTCTGTTCGGATGTTGGAATAAAAGAGCAGAATGCGGGTACTATCTGACTTATTACACACATTGATTTTTTCTGCACAACTTTAATGGCGAATAAAGAAAAAATCTTCTACCTAGCTGTTTGAAGTATGAGTTTTTTTAAAAGCGACATGTTTTAAGATCGTCCTTTGTCAATGAGGAGCTTTTGTACTGAGATAATTTAACAATAGATAGATAAAGTCTATGCGACGGTTCAATGCGCGGTCATAATAGTATGTGTTTACGTTTTGGCTTCGAATACTGAGGACCCGAATCGCTATTGAAATTGTGCAACATAAAGGCGTATATCTGACTCGCTAGGTAACCGTGTCCAATGCATATCACACAAAAGCTTTCGTACCTGAGCTTTTTGAATTCTACTGTTTTTATGTTTTTCATATTCTAATAGTTTTGTGTGAGTTCGTATTGGTTCTTACTTAAAAATATCAGCAATTTTAACCTTGAAAAATAAAATGTTACTCCAATAAAAGCGCCGTGTCAACAAAGACGCGACCTAAATGTAAACATCCATGATAAGAATTTTGGAGACTATCAGTTTCGGAGCTTAAGTCAACATGTTTCAAGGATTTTTATTACACAAAATTTTACTTCTTTGACTTTATTTGTAGAAATTCGTAAAGATTAAGAATTTTGTACTATAACATTTGTCATATATGTATATATATATATACAATTTTACGCCATGAGGTTAAATTAAAACATACCTTAAATCATTGTTGCTGCCACCACGATATAACATCTAGAAGCTCTTCATCTTCAGGACTCATTGGTTCATAAGAATCGTAGGCATCGTGACAATTTGGGCCCGCGGAGCTTTCTGATACTAACGACGGAGCGGGTGAATGAGATTCTTCGGAAGAGGGTGGTGTTTGCGGTCCATTTGGAGTCAGGTTTACTCCTATCTGACTGTCGGAGCAACCTTCTTCACTTTCTTCTAACAGTCGTTTTAAACTTTTGATATATTCTACGGCAAGCCTCAAAGTATCAACTTTGCTAAGTTTTCGCGAAGATCCTCTACCACCTGCTAGGGCTGCCGTCACTGCGGTCGGGATGTGCTGTCTAAGCGCTGCAAATCCATTATTAACTTGTTTCACGCGATTTCTTTCCCGGGCGTTTCTTCGGGCAACAGACGCAGGTTGAGTTGGATACGGCTGGTGGATGTAAGATTTTTTCTTGCAACGGGACGTATCAATTGGAGCAGGAGCAAGTCTTCTAGGTGCAGGTGTTTGTAGTTGCGTAAGCTTCTGATTGACACCGAGATTTTGATAAGTATGTATCGCCGCCATAGGCATCGCGTCAGTAACCTGTCGAGAGTAGGTCAAGAAAAGCGCACGTGTACGTGCCGCGGAGGTCGCCGGTGGATTGGCGGAGGTGGCGCGCACCCCCGACACTAAGTAGCGCGGCGCGGCGGCGGTGGGGCGCGTGCCCGGCTCGCGCGCACGCACGGGCCGCTCCCCCCTCCCCCTTCCCACTCTGTTCAACGCCACCGCTCTGCTACTTGTTGCGCGCCGATCAAAATACGCCGGCGCTTATTATGCCATAGAGCAAGCGAAGAGCTCGCGCCGCTATTGTTGCACGCTGTTGCGCATAATTATCCTGTCCATTACCTTGTACGGAGGACAAGATCTGCTCTCGCTTCGTCTATTTAGAAGTCGTTAAGCTGAATAGACGCTGTAAACGTATCAGCGATAATATTGCGTTATTAACGTCTCATAGCTTTTGTTTTCTTAATTAGATCTGTAAACTTTTTTCGACGATAAGGTAAGTTCGTAAAAAGGTTTTAGGTATTAACTCCTATAATATGATTGTCACAATAAATAAAGCGACTGCAGTTTTTTTCTCGTTACGTTTACCTATATATAAATTTTAATATGTGATATATTGGGCGTTACCTGCGAAGGTTGTCGTAATAGGTGCTATCATAATCAAATGATTCCCAGCGCTTATTATCCGCTACCCGTCATAGTAGTTATGCTTTAAGGGCAGGTGCGTTTGGTGCACTGCCTAACCTAGGCTACAGTCGACGTCTTTTTATTTAAGGTCTAATTAAAGTGTTGGAGTATCGTATTAAGTAGATGTTGTGTATTTTCATAAGATGGCTATACATTTTATATTAGAATACAAGTACACGGAGTTATAATTATTTTGATTACTTTGCGATTGCGATTCAAATAGTACCTAGTTGAGAATGGTGTTTGAAAATATGTATTTTTATTTACGTGTACAGCTCCGCTAAATATAAGCGTGTGGCCCTTTACGAGCTTTGGCCGGTGGCGGGCGTCAGGTTGAGCGCAGGTGTGACATACGCATGTGCGGCACAGTTCTCGATGTGTCGTTTTTGTGCTACTTCTCGAAATTACTAAACATAACCGAATCACGAAAGTTAATGCTATGAATATTCCTAATGAAATAATTTATTAGAAACTGATTAAGGGACTTATAGTAATGTTATCGTTTTCCGTTATAAATAACTTTATAAAACGAGAGAGATTTTGCGGTCAGGTATTTCATTTCTGTGATCAGAACTTTTAATTAATAAAAACAGGTAAGGTAAATTTAAGATGTTAGAAATGAGTTTGCTAAGATCCGCGTAATAAAATAAATACATTGTTGGGTTATCGATGGTGGCATGTCTTTCCTATCGAAGTGGTGTTAGGAGTAGTGGTGGTGGTGCTGGGATTAGTAGGAACGGGGATACCGTTACTACTAACAGCACAGGGAGGCGCTCTTCAAATTTTAACTTGTAGTTTGTAGAGCACCTCATAGACACATCAAGAGATACATTATTTTATTTTATTACATGGAACTTAGTAAATAGATTTTGACCATCTATAATGGATTTCCGCAAAGTAACGCCTAATTCTATTAATTGGGTAAGGTGAATTCTTATGTTTATATTATAATAAGAAGCACTAATAGTTTAAATATTTTACAATCAACTGTTTTGGTGAAATACATAATGTTTAGACTAAATGATTTTTTTATTGAATAGATACATCAAGGAACCACGATCTCGCAGGATACTTCTGTATTTCGTATGGTATATGTAGAGAATAGGAGACCCTTTTGGTAACAAAGCATTTCAATTTTATCGTAGGGGGTGTCCAAATATATTGAATCGGAGATAGATACAGGTGTATTTGGGCCACAACATCCACTTACTGTCAGGTAAAGAGTTTGTTCGTTTGTCTCCCTTTATTAAAAAAAAAACCTTTAAAGGCTGTGTTAGCCCAGTGACTTACCGCTACTTTTTATTCGCAACCCAATTACGCTCCTGAGTTACTTTTAGTTCTGAGTACTGAAATACTACAAACTAAACGCGCAAGAAAACATCTTTAGTTGTGAATGGAAATATTGAAATTTAATTAGTATTAAGTTATAAACAATTAATTAATTAACGAGTGTAATGACAACTCTTTGAAAGTCTACTGCTGAATCTAGGTGTACCCCAGTGATTGCCTCATAGGGGCGTTCCGCTATAGTTGCCATGTTTATCAAGCGGCTTGGCAACAGCAGTATTATATTATTTTGTGTTGTTATCAGGAAGATGCTGCTGCCCATCTCCTGTTTGATTTGATCTCTGTCGCCTCTTACAACACTCACGGGACGATGTGCGGAAGTGGATGGCCTTACACCGCCTCTACACAGTAAGCAGGGAGGTTTGTAATATTTACAAACTAAAAAAGATAATACTGATTTTATAAATAATAGTATGAAGTATACTGTTCCTATTTTCCAATATAGTGCACTCTTAGGCCCTGTTTACATTTTGAGATGTGAGAAATGCGAGTGGCAAGTGCAATTGACAAATGACTAGTGCTTAGTTCGCATTTTATTTCCACTTTTCACTAATCACTGCCTGTCTTATCACACGCACTAAACACTTGTCATTTGTCAGTTGCACTTGCCACTCGCACTTGTCACATCTCAAAATGTAACCGGGCCTTAGTTAGTCCACCTTTTATTTCTGAGAGGGTTTTAGGGCATAGAATTGTTGACGGACGTTCGTGTTGGCAGACTTCAATTATCTTCAAATTTTTATTTCGTAGTTTTATTTCACCTTCGAGTACGTAGAAAATGAGCTCTTAAGATTGTAATTAATAATTTCATTTATCCTCTCGAGGATTGAAGCTGGGCAATTTCTTTAAACATAAATAATATATCCATAGTAAATAATTTCAACCCCTAAATAAACGCAGAGTCGCCATCTGTTTTCTACCCTTAAATGTCTGAACTAAAATCGATACAGTATTTTACCACCTTGATTGTGTTTCTGTATAACTCGCACAGATGGCATTAATCTTTAAAAAAAAACTGAATAAAAGTATTACTATCGTACGTAGGTATTTATAATATATTATGTACAAAACTTGAATAAAATGTTGTGTGAAATTTTCCTAATATTTTGATTTGAGTCGGTATTCGGTAAAAACTTCCTTTATTTTATTGTAATCTGGGAAGTGTGATCGTTTTTGTACTATCTTTATCTTGTTTATTTGATTTTTAATTAAGTTAGTCTTAGTACAGTATTTTATTTTCAAAATAAAACTAGAAGAGAGAAGTTATATTCAGCATATAATTTGAAGAATGAAATAAAATTTCTATATGATTTACGACCAATTTCAAAACGATTTGATTGACACTCAAAAATGATTGTTTCGAATTTAAAAGAAATTAGGCTCTATAGATTTTTTATTAAGTAAATATGAACATCAAATACTGGCCTTAAGATTTCTTTGACTTTTATTGAAATTGATTTTAACACTTCGCCATTCCGAGAAAGGAATTAACTTTATTGATTGAGGTAGTAGTAACCAATTAAGAACCGAAGCGAAATGCCGAAGGTTAAGACTATAATTTTTAGCGGCATCTGTAAACTTTCACCATTAAAAGTTTTGATTTAATTGTGAAAGATTTTTTTAGCAAAGTACATTATAGTGGACACAATATTCAATTTTTTAAAAATATATATTTGAGAAAACATAATATACTCGACCATAACATTTGCTTTAGTAATTCGATTACAAAATCAAGTATTGTAGTCGATGATATTATCATTGATAGTATTTGTATTATAAGATGATAGTATAATTTGGTTATTGTTTCATATTTCTTATTAAAATAAAGTTATCTTATTGAATCTTGAAATAATCGGAAAATAATCGTTCAGTCACATAAAGTATTTTCTTTGGACCGTCGAAATTATCTTGTCATTCATTGGTTTTATTAAAAATTTAGAACACATTTTGCTCACGCAGAACCTAATGGAGACGAGCTTCAATAAGTTAAATTCATACAGTCATTGTTAGCACAGCAGAAAATACATCAATAATAAAATATAAATTGATGTTTAATTTAAAGTTTAATAAATTTTACCTGCATAGCGTTAGCATCGAAAATATTTTGCTTTTATCGCAGATACAAGCTTTATTAATGATATGACTGTCCGCAGCGACACAGACAGATTCTGATTGTCATCGAAACAAACATCGACCAACGCTTTCGCCGTTTAAATAACGCGCAGTTCCCTGCAATAACTTCTCTAGGCGTCCGGAGGCCTATCATTTACGAAATAATAATCAAAAATAAAAGGCACGCGTTTGTTTACGGG
Source organism: Parnassius smintheus behrii (assembly GCA_036936625.1). Classification (NCBI taxonomy): domain Eukaryota; kingdom Metazoa; phylum Arthropoda; class Insecta; order Lepidoptera; family Papilionidae; genus Parnassius; species Parnassius smintheus. The sequence continues at coordinate 37,304,328 of JAUPFT010000003.1, read as the reverse complement.
TACCTATTAGTAATGTTCAGCACAAGCATCTCGCACTGGGGTATAATTTTTGCATCTGCTGGCACCGAGGCACGTCGGCGTTGCTGCAATACCGCGGTATATCACATGTGCGCGTACACCACGCGGTATAATTCGTGTTATTTATTAGTAGCCTACGATCGACTAGTAGCAGAACAGACATTTTTAATTGGGGATAACCACGCGACCATAGTTTTCGTGTAAGATCAACGCCGACTAGGGTTTTAATTTGAACCAATAGAGTGTAAAGTGTAAAGCTTACCGCAAAATATGCTTCAATACTTTATTCTGAGATTAATAGTTAAAATGTAATTCTGAGTATCCTTACTCTTACAGATATATAATAAACTAAGGATGATTATAATAAAGCGGCCAAAAGGGTATTTGTAATTTTGTACACGCAATGTCAATGTTTTTTAAATTATTACTTCACCGCACGTCTATATTTGTTTACGATAATATTGCACATTACAATAAATTTCTTAGGAAGTACAGCACGTAGATGCTCGGCGTTGTAAGCTCAACGGTTGAATTTTATTTCTTCTCTTTGCAAGGAGTTCGCGCATTATGTGTTGCTAGGTTTATTTTTCCATTTCATTATCGACTTACAGAATATCTATTAATCACTTTAATGGTTAAAGCTTCATCAATTGACTATTTTTAATCTTTCATATTAATATCCTAAAGGTTTAATTTGTAAAAGAACTTTGTGTGTAACCAAAATGCACATAAAAGTATAAAGTAAAATACAGAATAGGACAACGAAACTCAAGGTCGACTCCATGGACAATGAACTCTATCTTCGAGAAGCGACCCTACAGAAAGTGGAACTGGTCGAGCCCCGATAATTCGACAAAAATGAGATTGACTTCATTTTAAAGACTAGACATCAACTGTTCAATGGTGTATCAGTTATCGCGTTGGTAAAAACTCGCAACGATCACCGAATGGTCAGAGGCATACTGAACTTAAACGTTAAGTAGGAGAGGTCTCATCTCATGAAATAAGTGCTCCATACCTCTCATGTTTTTATCCAAAGTCCCGAAACCTTTTAGATAGAGTTGTAAAACCGTTTTCAGTGCAATGCAGAAGACGATATGAATGACAAGCTCGTGGAAACTGTCTATATGGTCGGAGCTAAGTTCTGTAAGACCCGCCACAGAAGAAAACAAAAACTCTCCGATCACGCTCTTAATCTCATTGCTGTTAGACAGGAAATGAAGCTGCAGTCTTCAGCAGATTCGACAGCATACAGGCAACTGAACAGACAGATCTCCAAATGCGCGCGGCAGGTCGTACGCAACTTCAATACAGCTCGTATTGAAGAAGCGATCTGTCTGCCAGAGAAAGTCAACTATCAAAGCTATAGACCGAATGTGACAGCATCGTTGCCGAGACACCTGGGATTTTGAGTGAGATTATGTAAGTAGCGATCCAAGAGCAAGTCTTATCAGACACTATTTTGATGATATCCCGAACGTCAGTTTGAGCGAGTTTTGAATGGCTCTCTAGACCTTAAATACGGCAATGCCTCAAGCGAGGATGTACTTACAGCAAAGCTTCTGAAAGCGGGTGGAAAACCGCTACTTGAAGTCCTTCAGAAGCTCTTCAATTGCTTCCTCCATGGGGGCACTACTCCGTAGGCGTGGAGCAGAAGTACGGTGGTCTTGGTCTTCAAGAAGGGCGACAATGCTCTGTTGAAGAACTACAGACCAATTAACCTTCGGAGCCGCATCTACGTGTGGTTTTCGAGAGTTTATTTATTTGATCATTACGAATCGTCTCGCAAGCAGACTTGACGATTTACAGCCTCCCGAACTGCCGGTTTTCAAAAAGAGTGTAGCACCATAGACCACATATATACCCTTCGGAAAATTGTTCAAAAAACCGAAAAGTAAAATCTGACATTTTGGCTTGCGTATGTGGACCATGAGAAAGCCTTTGATTTCTTCGAAATTTGGGTGGTACTGCAGTCCCTTCAGCGGCGCCAAGTTGACAGTCGGTATAGTAATACTCTAGATCGAATTTCGGTCACAGCGGCCAGCCTCAACGGAGACTAGCCAGTTAGTCCTAGTGCAGGACAGAATTATAGTGCCCAAGTATATGCGCAAGCACAGGTGCACTCTCTGTTCCATTACTCCCATAATTCGATGGGACGGTACATCAACACGACCGGAGAGAGATCTCGAGAGAGAGAGGTTTTACGTGCTTTTCGAAGCACGTGATTGAGACACCGCCAACTTCCGGACTCCGGGCAGCCACTGAGAGGTTTTTGACGGAAAAACTCAACAATTGATTTTTTGGCCCGACCCGGGATTCAAACCCAGGACCTCTTGATCAGCAGTTGAACTTCTACAACCACTAGACCAACGAGGCAGTCAGTATATCTAAGTGCTGAAGTGTTTGTAGAGTAGGTCTACGATGGCTATCCTAGTACAAAACCAGAGTACGAAACCTTTTCAACTGTAGAGACGTGTAAGGTGGAACTCTTCACCGCTGCATTGGAAGACGTTTTCAAGCTACTGGACTAGAAAGGATACGGTATTAACATCAATGGCGAGTAAATTACTCACCTTCAATTTGTCGACGATATAGTCCTTATGGAAGAATCACTGGAAGACCTTAGCACTATGCTCAATGACATCAATAGTGTCTTCTAACGGATAGGTCTTAAGATTAACATGGACAAAACAGCAGTCTTGTGTAATGTTCATATCACACCGGTACCGATAGTTGTTGGGAGCACTAAGCTTGAAGTTATTGATGAATATGTTTACCTAGGACAAATAGTCCGGCTGGTTAAGTTCAACTTCGACCGAGAGGTCGATCGACAGACTGGATGGACGGCTGGGTAGCGTTAGGGAAAATAATACTCATCTTCCCGTCAGATGTACCTCAAAACCTGAAAACAAGCTTGTACAATCAATGCGTATTGCCAGTGATGACTTATGGATCTGAGACGCGGTCTTTCACTACCGGCCGTATGAAGATGTTCAAGGTTACCTGCTATGCTCGCGGTTTCTCTGGGTGATAAACTTAAAAATGAGGATATCCGCAGTAGTCAGAGTGACCAACATCACCCAACGAATTACTAAGCTTAAGTGGCGGTGGGCCGGTCAAATAGTTTAATGAACCGAAAACCGATGAGGAAAAAAGGTTCTTGAGTGGCAGTTTCGTACCGCTAAGCGAAGTGTATGGCCACCTGCCACTAGATGGAGTGACGACCTGGTAAGACATGCAGGAAGTCGACGGATGCAGGTGGCTAAGAACCACGCTTTGTGGCATTTTTTCGGGGAGGCCTATGTTCAGCAGTGGATTTATGAAGGGCTGTTATGATGATGATGATGATGATGATTAATTGATTAATTAGTAAAAGATAACAATATTTATGTCGATAAAAGACCATATATAAAAAGAGGAAGAGAGACAAGTGGTGTTCCTTAACTTGTTTCGGGAACACTTTTGAGGATTGAGCACTTTTAATAATATAATAATAATAATAATAATAATTTTATTTCAGATACAAGCTCCATAATTTGTTAGTAATAAATAATATAAACTTAAAATTAATGTTAATAAATATACAACTAAAAAAACAACAATGATTATTTTATATTAAATATAACAGCTCTGGACCCCATATGCACAGTGTTCCAGTGCCGCACTACCGGACAATCAAACCTACCTAATACAGTACATAGGAGTCCGTTGGCACTGTCTCGCACGCGTCGCATCAGGGAGGCCACTCTCTTCAGCATTATTGCATCAAAGCTGTCCGTGTTAGCCTCAACAAACATACCTGATGCGCTGCAATATCGAGACAGCCCCATTAGCATCCTAAAGCCATTATTATATTGAACACTTAGAGCATTTACGGATCTGCGAGTATACTTGACCCACAGGCTGCAGGTGTAAAATGTTTGGCAGTACGCCTTAAAAAGGGTTATCTTGACAGCTTTTGTACACCTTGCAAACCTGCGAGCCAGCATGTTGCACCTCACTGCTAACGCTCTACGTTCTCGTTCAATATCCAAGTCATCAGAGAGGTCATCTGTAACCCAGTGCCCCAGGTATTTAAATTTGGTGACCCTAGTTAAAGGTACTCCTCCAAGCATGACCAGTGGGATATCCTTGGGTTCTTTATTCCCTACCTTGAAAACAAGTAGTTCACTCTTTTTGGAGTTATACCTGAGGCCATGGGCTTCAGCATATCTCTCACATAAATTTATTAAAGTTTCAAGTGCTCTGATCGAAGGGCTCAGCAGCACCATGTCGTCCGCGTAACTGATGCTGTTTACGAAGTTACCATCTATTGAGCATCCGACGCCAGTTCTGCTAAGCTCATCGATCAATCCATTTATATATAGATTAAAGAGCCTCGGTGAAGTTAAGCCCCCCTGTCTCACTCCACATTCCAACCTATATCCACTTGAGTATGAACATGCCCACCTTACATTATTTGATTGGTTGTGGTACCAATACCTTAATATATCGACTATCTCTTTAGGCGTACTCGTTTCCCTCCGAAGCTTATCCCATAATAGGTTGTACGATACCAGGTCAAATGCCTTCGACAAGTCCAAAAAACAGGCGTAGACAGGCGTTTTTCTCGTAACATAATACTGGACGGTATGCTTGAGTCGCAAGATTGCAGTTTCAGTGGACAGTTCAGGTATAAACCCAAACTGTGCCTCATGTACCTGTATATGTTTACTTATTCGACCATCAAGCAAACCATCCAATACTTTGGCTATCACAGTAGCCAGCGAGATCGGCCTATAATTGTTCTTGTCGGCAGCATCCCCGGTATTATTCTTTAGAACTGGTACCACTATGGTCTTCATAAGTTCCTGAGGTAAGTATTCATGCCCTATACATACATTATAGAGCATAGTCAATACCCTAGGCAGATGAACTCCCGCATACTGCAGGTGCTCAATACTGAGGTCATCATGTCCAGGTGATTTACCACGTGTTATATTATTTATGACATTTGCGACTTCTTTCGCAGTAAATCTGGCAAATTCACTGCATGATTTCTCCTCAATATCGAACACCCGCTGCACCGGTCCCAATGGAGATTCCACTTTGAAGTGTTCCCTAAAAACTTCTGCTATATGATGGGGCTCACTCTTACCATCGATACTCGCAGGTAAGCATGATGCAGTTTCCAGCTTCTTTGTTTGTTTCCAAAAACTCTTAAAATCTTTTTCTTTATGGTGAGTAGCCAAAATATCCATTTTTATTTGGTACTCATTGGTCTTGACACCACTTAAGCTTTGACTTAAAACACCTCCTAGCTTCTCGCATTCTGTCATATACATAACCCGCACTGGTCTTACCATACAGCAACCACATTTGGAAACTGCATCGTGCCTCCTGATGGACCTCCCGTAAGTACCTATTTCACCCAACAACCAGTTTGTGTTTACTACGCTTTCTTATCTCATAGCTAGTTTCAGCAGCTTCTCTTAAGATGTAAACAATATTATTATACAACCTATCAATTACAGTTCTATGATCTACATTTTTACACACTTTATCGGCACAAAAACTAAATTCTATCGGAAAATCAATATTTCTTAATTTATTATGACATATTTTACTGTATATGTTAATCTGATCAACGCCCCTCTCACCCCACTTCACCTTGTTACAACATTTTTCTTTATATTGCGTTTTAAATGACAGATTACCTATATTAAAATCTACTTCCAGTGGAAAATGATCTGATTTTTTATTGACCGGGGTAAAGATTTCCAAAGTCTTACTTTATGAACAGAAAATGATTTATCATAAAATGTTAAGGAGTGCGCAGGACATTGAAGGAAAACAGTTTCTTTGGACTACAAGGAAAAGCTATGACAGGAGCTGAGCAATTTAAAACGCTCTTTTAGATAGGCTTATTCGCAGAGAACTAGAGTTTATGACATGGATTATGCCTAACAGTTCAGTAAGCTGAATTGGCAATGAGCCGGCCATATAGCTGGAAGAACCGATAACTGATGGGGAAGAAAGGTTTTTGAGTGGCAGCCTCATACTTATGAGTGAAGAGGAGTGTGGTTCCTTTTCTGAATGGAATGATGACCTGGTAAGAGATGCAGGAAATCGATGGATGCAGGTGGCTCAGTACCGTACTTTGTGGTATTCCTTGGTGGAGGCTTATGTTCAGCAGTGGAATTGAAGAACTGTAATGATAAAATAATGGTGATTCTATTCTACTATAATTTAACGATATCTAGAAGACAAAATAATGATAAAATAAACATGATATATAAACTTAAAAATAAACTACACTAAGACAAAATCAGATATTCGAAGCATTTACACTCAAAATTAATCCAGTCAGACATACCAATTATGAGTTAATTAGCTTCTATATAAAATCATTATTGTCAGAGAGCTTCAAATTGATTTCTTATTATGTAACTTGGCAGTCGATTTGCGGCGGAGACTTTTAAATTAGTAGGTAGGAGACAATTATTATCCATATTTAAGGCGTAAGTCTAATTGGAGACCAAAAGTCGCGCCGCCGGCTAACAATTAATTCAGATAACCACGCGCGAGCTTCAATTATTAAACGACAAGAATATAATTTGTAGCATTTCTCTTTAAACACGTGTACAATATCAATTTAGATATTTTGTGTAATTTAGGCCATAGAGAGCTACAAAATGCATATAAGAAAAAGACTAAATTATTGCAATACGACTCTGTTTGAAACTTTAAGCACAAAATTGTCGACACATTTCTTTTTTCTGTTGCAATTTTTACTTACAAAGTACGGTTCATTTATTGTTTCCATCGAAAAGTAATGCAGTAAAGATGAAATTACTGCGATCAGATGTTTTTAATGAAGTAAAATGGTAAAATGAGTAGTGTAAATAGATTAAAGACTAATTATATACAATATTAGAATGTTACCTATATATGTTCTGCATTATCCAATCCGATTGGCAGCCGGAATTTACAAGATTTGATTATACTAACTAAACTAGGTTGCTTGGTTTTTGCAAAGCCGATATCTGCCCGCAGATTAGATATGCTGCTTTTCAACAATCGTTGAGTTTTGGGTTCAACTCTGAATAAATATCTCAAAATTAGTTTGTCACAGCAAGGTTGACATTTATGTAATTACTAGATATTATTTTTCAATTTTTATGCAGTTGTTTGATATTCGTATTTTTGCTCGGGTGTGTAAATAATGTTGTGCTCTAATGGACTGTTCAATGGTTTATGAATAAGTATATCTAGAATTTTATACAAATTACAGCCAATATTTCTCTCATAAAAAAGTTAAATAAAATATTAAAGACTGCAATTCTATGACATTTAATTTTTATGCTCGTCCTAACCTCAGTTTTATAACTTTTGATTTGTTCTCTACTTCTGTTTAAGTATTCCTCGGTTGCCTCTTATGACACCCGTTAGACGATAAAGGTTGATGGAAATTCCTACATTGCCTGGTTGATTTTTAAATGTTAAATACATTAAAATATTTTTTTCAAATCAAGTCAGTTGTTAAGAATTTTATGTAATCAATTTTTAAAACACTTAAGTACTTAAATAGCCTAACGAGAGCTTATTTAATAACAAATCAATAATAAAAGCTCTGTCTAAATAAGTTGTTTCTTACAGGCTAACTAAACCATACCTATTGTTACCTGCTTCCTATTGGCGGCTTATTCACTTTACCGTACCTTTCCGTTCCTCCAATCACAGCAAGACGTTCTAGTTAGCTGCTCATAGATATTTTGCAAACATTCGTAGGCATGTGGCTAGTTTATGAACGCTCTGTGAACAAGCAAATTCAAACCTTAATAGTCACTTTGCTTATAATTGAGTAGAAAATCTAATATTTAAATAAAGGAGTTCAGATATCATTAATGTGTAATATTTCACACACAAGTATGCTTATTTTATACACTTGAGTGACCACTCAAAAATAAAAAAATGAACTTAAAATTCGTTCAATAAGTAGGTACCAAAACCTTATTAGACATCATAAAAGAATATTTCCAACAAACTTGAAGTCTAATAAGTATTAATTTTAACCGTAGCTTAAGGTTGAATACTAGCCCTATATTTTTGGACGCCTCGCCAACGCGCGAGCTTGTCCGGGGTGCTCTACCCTCGACATGCCGCTATATGACAATTTCACAATATAAAATTATTAGTATGTCAAATTTCATATCAATATATATGATATTATCAATCAATATATATATGTTTTGAAAACTAATCATAAAATTATAAAGTCAGCGTATTTTTTATTAGTTTGTGAAGTTATATTTACAAAAAAAATTGTTAATAATTATAAGTACGGCTGTCAGTTAATCTGTGTACTTGTTTTCTTCACGTTTCAGAAAAATGTAAGCAACGAAATAAAATCTGTCGGCACGGAAGTGCTCCCTCGAAAACGAGCCAACCAAACCAAAACGAAACCTAACTTTTCTTGAATAGCTTCGTCGTTTCTTTGAACCCTCATAACTTGGGTTTGGATTACACCGTTAAACAAAATTCTCAGGATATGATGATAATAGTAGATTTATTAAAAATATGAAGTTTCAATAGCATAGCAATTATACTTTACATTTTATTAATATCTGAAAACCCCCGATTTCATTACTCACTCATTGATGATTATCAAAATTCTTACTACCTAAAGTCCTAGAAAGCTGACATTTCTGAAATGTCTGTAAGTTAGTATTAGTACACAAACAACAAAAAATTCTAAAAGTTGGAACCTTTACCCCCAGCCCCTTAAACTGGGGAATGGAAGTTTGTATGAGGCTTTCGCAATTTTTGATGCTAGAGGCCTGAAAATTGCTATAGGGACACCTTGTTACTCCTTGTTATAAATAATAATAATAAAATACATATTTCGGGATTTCCCGAAAATCATTATTTTCGGGAAATCAATATCAACCTTTAAATTAAGGGATGAAAGTTTGTATATGGGTTTTCTCGTACAAAGATAATTTCATGCCAAAGATCTGAAAATTATACAAGTACACCGACTTCCTATTACAAATTAAAAAATATAAATATTAACTTAAGCAATATTAAATCACAACAGTCAACTGTAATCGAATTTAATCGCCTAAGAGTCAAGTATTGCCTTGATCAATTGCTTATTATAAACAGTAAATCAACAAAGAAAAAAGGCAAAGATAGAGAGAGAGTAGGCTATGAAAAAAGGCACCCCTTATGTGCAAGAAAAACAACCCGAAAAAAGGAAGAAAAAATAAACATAATAAAAAAGTATTTTGATAAGTATCTTCCAAAAAAAAGTGAAATCCTACGAAAAACAACCATATGGCTTGCACTATCATAATGTTATCAGATCTCATGTAGAGCCAAACTTCTAACCCTACACGCCCTATTTCTACAAACCCTAACTTCACAAACTCTACACCTTGGTCAAAATATGTGGCTTGGCCGTTTCGCTACCGTCACACGGACGTAAGGTGGAAAATTTACTCACTGTTCAATACTTTTCTGTTATACAACTGTCCGGTAATTTTATAATTTCGCGGTCCCCTCGTTTTTTGGCTCTAGAAAATCGAAAAATCAACTCAGAGTTTTTTTAACCTTCGTTTTTATGGCATATTTATGAAAAAAAAGGAAAATATCTCACCTGAAGATTTCGTATAGTGACTTTAAATGTGATTATAAACGCACTACTTTGAACATAGTCATAGTCATAGTCATAGTCATTTATTCCTTAGAACAATATTACATTGTATTGGAAAATTAATTAAACAAAATCAGAAATTACGTTTACATGCAATTGACTTAAATAAAACAAAAATCGAATAAAATTTAAATATCATTTGACAATCATTCTATATACTTATATACATTCAATACTTTTCATGTCATAATTAAATATTTTTCATGTCATAATAGATTAAAATATAGTACATAAACAAAAAAAAAATTAACATTCATTAAGTTTATTTTTGTCATTTAGGTATTCGTCAACTGAGTAGTAGCTTTTCTTAATTAATAATGATTTGAGTTTATTTTGGAATTTTCGGTGGCAATAAATAACTTTAAATGAGATAGGTAAGGAATTAAATAGTGCAATGACTTGATGCCTTGTGCTGTGGCGTACAACATTCAAAGTTGGTGTAATTGAAGTTTTTAAATCTTTTCGACGTGTCATTTCTCTCTTTTTCCTTTCTTCGTTTGTTTCATATTTGTAAAAATTTTTTACTAAGTATGTAAGTGAAACTAAGATATACAGAGAGGGAACCGTAAGTATGTCAAGTTTTCGAAAATGTTCTTTACACGACTCAATTTGTGAACATCGAAGTTTATATATATATTTTTGTTAATCTACACAAAAAATGTATATTAAAAATACATTTGAAAACATTTTTTAAAAAAAATCCCAATTATGTAAATTTATTAATTTTTTAGCAAAACGAGCTCGGGACTTAGGGCATCTCGACCCGGAAAGGTTATGTTAGAAGGAACAAACCCTCTAAATCCTAAAAATCCTACTTCTGAGTGGTTTGTAAAACAGTTACCAGGAAGGAGATGGCGGGGTCTATTCGTTCGCTTCTTTGTAAAATAAATATCAATAATTATACGTGAATGAGTGCACTTCAATGAACATGTATAGCCCTGAAACCAATATAAGTTTTCATTTTTTTGTTCCTGTAATTTTTTCGTAAATTCGCCGTAAAAATGAAGATTAAAAAAATCAACGAAATCGGATAATTTTTCGATTTTCTAGAGCTAAAAAACGAGGGGACCGCGATAGTATAAAATTACCAATAGTTCTAGTGAAAAAAAAAACCTTTGGAGGACTAATGAAGTCCATCAAGACACGTTCAGTAAACGTGTGAATTGTTCACTGCACCAGAACTCTTTCGGAAATGAGAAAACGGCCTCTGCCCAGCCGCGAGACGTTTTTAGGTTGTTACTTATAAGTTTTACTTTAATATTAATGCACATATTTTAAATTAGCATTTCACTCAACTAATTTTTAACATTTGAAATAAAAAATGTACATAAGTTTATTGTCTGTACAACTAAGTATGTGTTTATGTAATATATTGACTTCTTGTTGCTGCCTTAAACAATTAATATTAAATTTAAGACATCAGTATAAGAGAGAAGTGATAAGTTGGTTGTAGTAAGTACCGGTAAACAATAACTGGATGATGAATGTGAGACCATTAAAACGGCAAGTACCTACTTAATAAATGTTGTTCACACAATTATGATCAATTTTTCATTACTGATGCTGGCTGCCAATAAATTAAGGGATTCGTAACTTTTTCTTTAGAGCTTTCAGGATTCCTTTGTTGTATATTATTTAGTATATATTTAGTCAAAATAAAATTTGAAATAAAATTATGGCTTTTTAATAGGATTATAAACCACAACAACTTTTTAAATATTTTCCTATTGGTTTATTTATAGCATAATATTACTTATTATAACTATTCTGCAGAAAAGAGTAGAGAACAGTACTTCTCTCTATAAATTACAACAACTCCTACAAATTAGTATGAGTACGTTTAATTTATTAATGTTATTGTAATTTATTTATTTTTTAATAATTTCACTCCCTCATTGGTCTAGTGATCGTAAACGCGGTTGTTGATTATAAGGGTCGGTGTTCGAATCCCGGGTGAGGACAAAGTACGCAGGAAGTTGGCCGTGTTTTCATCATCGTGCCTCTGAAAGCCGTAGGTAGGTCCTCTGCCTGATCTCTCTCCGGTCGTGTCAGATTACCGTTCCATAGGACTACGGGTGCGCACACACTTGGGTACTATAATCCAGTCCTGCACAGTTTTTTGTCTCCATTGAGACTGGCCGCCATGACCTCAAATTTCGTTGGATGACATTAATTTATTGATTCATCAATATGGTTTTAATATTGTATTATTTATATTTGTATCGTATAACGTGATGAACATACATATAAACAAGAAACATAATATACAAAAAATATTTTGGGCGATACATCCTAAAATATTTCGTTGTAAATTCACATACCCTATCACATATGTCTTTCAGTCAATCTAATCCAAACAATAACATTTTTTGTATATTTTCCAATTGGCATTGTTCAGGCTGAAAATACATTAGATAAAGTTTAATAATATAGCTGGTTATACCGATATTACTGAAAAGAGTAAAAAAGGGTGAAGAAACTTTTTAATTCGTCATTCTGTTATTTATAAAAACTCCTAAATAATATGTGTAGTTAATTAAAAATATTTGTGAAACGTGTAATGGCGGCGTAAGAAAATCCACTACCCTACGTCAACCCGCGGGTTTCACGAGAGGCGGAGAGCGAAATAGAACAGGATATGGGCAGCAGCATCTTCCCAGTAACAACTTTAAATAATAGAATATATGGCAAGAGTGGCAACTATGACTAATATGCCCGCGATAAGGAATCTAGTCTTATTAGACATTTTCTAATAAGAAAAGCTAATTAAATTCTATAGGTTATTAAAAAATGAACAAAATGTCAAAACCCCACTTCAAAGTACTATATAAATAAATAAAAATATTCCTCAATAACGTTGTTCTTATAAATCAGTGGTGAAACAATCCTAGAGAATATTAAATATGAACAATGGTACATATGGTAGAGCTATATTATTACAATAGATGTAGCATGAATGGGTCGGTTCGACAGAGGAAGGACCACGCTCTCACAGAATACTAGCGTAAAATAGCAGCTTAACGCTACTGTATTTCGTATGGTGAGTGTCGTATTACATGGATACGTCTCCGTTATTAAACCGGAGACCCCCTACTGGAAACGAGGCATTGCATTGTCCTCACGGCTGCGTTTCCTTGCTGAATGGCTAATATATTTATCCTTTGAGCGAGATCTCCTTCTAGATTTGGTTTAACAGGGCAGCAAAGCTTAAGGTGATCATATTACCCTCATGTACCTTATATATAATAAAATATATAGGATTGTAAAAAATTGTTAAAATGTACAAAATCTAATATACATATATATATATATATATATATATATATATATATATATATATATATATATATATATATATATGTGTGTGTGTATGTGTGTGCGTGCGCGTGCGCGTGCGCGTGTGCATGTGCGTGTGCGTGTGCGTGTGCGTGTGTGTGTGCGTGTGTGTGTGCGTGTGCGTGTGCGTGTGCGTGTGCGTGTGCGTGCGTGTACGCGTGCGAGTGCGCGTGCGCGTTCGCGTGCGGGTGCGTGTGCGTGTGCGTAGTATTATGTTTATCTTTCTTTAATGATGCCTCTCGGTCGCTTACGCCCGTGGCGACATCTCTATACTAGTATAACTAGAAGTTGTCTACTTCCCAAGACTTAATAAAATATAGGTCAATTATATACATATGTACATAACAGGAAGTCGTAAGTGTCAGTCGCTAATTATACAGAGATACGCATTTATTTTCTCATATCTTTCCTTGCTGTTGCATTTCGGATGATCCATATTTTAAAATCGATAATTTGTTATGTTTTCCGAACAAGAACTTCTTTAGGAGCGACTTGAGCGTAAATCAGATCACTTTCGGACGGAAGTACGTTTAGTATTTATTTTGTGAATATAATGTATGTTCATCATCATTACAGCCCTTCACAAATCCTCTGCTGAACATAGGCCTCCCTGCCCTGCATCCATCGACTTTCTACACGTTTTTAGCTCAGGTCGTCACCAAATCTAATAACTCATTCTAATATAATAACAAGGCTGCTACTCGAAGACCTTTATTCCACATCGGTTGCCAGTTCTTCGAGCTATATGGCCGGCCACTTGCCACTTTAGCTTATTATTCCTTTTGGCTATGTCAGTTACTCTGGTTTTACTGCAGATATCCTAGTTTTTAAGTATATTACGCAAATAAACACCGAGCCAATCAAACACTTTTTCTCCATCGGTTGTCGGTTCTTCGAGCTATATAGCCGGTCCGTGGCTATGGCTTTCTACTCCATTTGACTATGTCGGTTTCTCTGGTTTTACTGCGGATATCCTCATTTTTAAGTCTATCGCGCAGAGTAACCCCGAGCATAGCCACTCTCCATAGCTCGCTGAGTGAACTTGAGCTTCCTCATACGGCCAGCAGTTAAGTATCACATCTCAGATCCAGAAGACATCACTGGCTACACGCACTGGTTGTTCTGAAGTTTTGTGGTAAGCCTGATGAGAACATGTGCCGTAATCTCCCGAACGCTGCCCAGCCGTGTTGAATCCGTCGATTGCGTGTTACACACACACACACACACACACACACACACACACACACACACACACACACACACACACACACACACACACACACACACACACACACACACACACACACACACACACACACACGCACACGCACACGCACACGCACACGCACACGCACACACACACGCACACGCACACGCACACGCACACGCACATAAAAATAATACTCGGAACTAGTTTCACATTCACACGAAGCTAAAACTTCATTCTTATTCCATTCACTAATGTAATTAAGCTTCCGAATTCGTGTTACTATGAAATGGGCACTGTGACTTTTACTTTTGTATAAAAAAAAACAAAAGAGGACCGTGAATTGTCACGTAGTAATAATTTGAACGTCATTATGTTGAACGTGTGATAATCTGTGTTGAGTTGGCGCCAGATTTTTATTGTCTTAGCGGGTGCTGTGGGACTAAACTTATGAACGTGAACGTGATGAGGCTCTTAAGTATACAAGAACTAAGAAAAAACTTATTATAATCATATTTCAAAAGTTTTTGGTTATTATTAAGTATATAAGAATATACATTTCGTAATTAACAATGGAAAAAACTTGTATTCATCAAACCGCAATGAAGTCGCACTCAGATTTGAGAGGACTTATCATAATTGACGTCTCCGTGACGCAGTGGATTAGCAATGACACCCGCCGCTGAGGGCCGCGGGTTCGAATCCCGCACGGAACAAGTATTTGTATGGTCTACGAATAATTTACTTTCGGATCTAGATGTTTGTCCATGGGAAATCCACGATACAGGAGAGAGATTTTTTTAACGAGAGAAGAGAATTACCACGGTCTGGAGATGAATGATGATCGCAGTTATAGATGTTTTTTAACATCTTTGTCACTGCTTTCGGTCTCTGGGTATTTTGTTATCAACATGATATTACACCAAGCTTTTTGGTGATACTCTTTTAAACAAATTTTAAGATAGTGTTACGAGCTTGAGGTTCGTGACAATAAAAATTGCCGATAAAATTACCTAAATTAACACTTTAATTTACTTTACACAAATTAAAGTTAAAACACTAATAATTAAACACACTAATTCACTTAATTCCGCTCCGAAGCTTCGCTTGTTTCATCAAATCAACTCTGTCTCCATCGCATCTTGCGCCACCTATTTATTTAAATTAGCAAAGAAACATCCCGAATCTTCAGGTAAATGCGCGCAAAGGGACGAGTTTGCGAGTATAGATTTTCTAGAAACTTAGTTCTTCGGATGGCGCTGTCGGTTGAGAGATCTGTGATGTCATTTTCTGCAACGCTCTACTCGCTCTCGTTCCTGACACTAGATGGCGCTAGTATATCGTCGACTGGAGCGCGTAACACTGCCCCCTCCTAAGAAATGCTCGTCCCGAGCATTATCGGTCCCATGATAACGCGCCAAGCGATCCACGTGGACGATCTTAGGAGTCCCTCTTGCGCCTTTCTGTAACGGCTCCGCCATGTCAAGGGCTGTCCTATCCCGTGGTGCACCAACATTGTACAATCTCGGTGCTCCTCTACTACGTGTCTGAGGTCCCCGCACGGCCGCACAACTTGTACATGTACGACACCAATCCTCGACATCGTCACGATAATGGACCCAGTAAAACTGTTCTCGGACCTTCAGTAGAGTTCGTTTAACTCCCAGATGGACTCTTGAACGACCATTATGGCACAGCTGTAGAACATTCGGCACTTTAGCTTTAGGGACAACCATTTGCAAACGACAGCTGTCTCTTCGACCATTGTCCCATTTACGGCACAGGACTCCATTCTGAAGCAGCAAGCTGTCCCATTGGGCCCAATAGCTTTTCGTGGTTGAACTCATCGCTGAGATGTCCCTCCACTTAGGCTTGGTAGCACGGGCCTTCATCCATCCCAGAATCGGCTTGATGTCCGGATCTTCCTGCTGTGCATGACGTAGGCTGTCCTTCCACCCGTTGCTGAGGTGGTCTGTCCTGAGCATCCTCACGGATACCACTTCCTTACTCTCTTGCCTACTACAATGGTTGCAATCTTCAGAACAAGGTCTTCTTGACAATGCATCTGCGTTGCCGTGAGATTTCCCGTTGCGATGTTCGATCTCAAAGTCGTATTCCTGTTGCTGCTGGGGGGTGCTGTTAGCCGCACTTCTTCTCTGAGACCGTTCAGCTTCCCTTCCTAGGGTGTGCTTGGGGCAGCTGGACCGAAGATGGCCCCTTTCCCCACAGCCATGGCACCTAGGGCTGTATCTTTTATTGTGGTCGCGAACCGTAACTGCTGTAACCTCCCTAGCGTGAGGTGAACGATGATCCTGTCGCCGCCAGGCAGTGCCGTTAGCTGCACTACCCTCTCGAGATCGATCAACTTCCCTTTCTTCAGTTCACTTAGGGCAGCTGGATCGTAGATGGCCCTTTTCCCCACAGCCGTAGCACCTAGGGCTGTATCCTCTGTTGCGGTCGCGAACTGTAGCTGCTGCAACCTCCCTGATGCGATGGGAACGATGATCCTGCCGCACGGCTTCCACCTCCAGTGCATGGGCCAAGGCGTTCTTAAGCGTGTCGTGGTGCCCGAGTCTCACAGCAGCTCAGACTTCAAGGTCGCGGATGCCGTCGATGAATGTCTGAACCAGGTTCCCTTCAATGAGCGCAGGTACAGACTGGTATGCTTTTCGAACCATCTTCTCCACCTCAAGGGCCCACTGCTGCAGGTTTTCGTTGCTGCGCTGCACGCGATCTTTAAGCTGCGCGCGAAAGACGTGTTCCAGATGAGCGTCGCCATATCTCGCTTCCAAGGCCTCAAGAAGCTGCTCATAGGTCACTTTCTTACCGAGAGCTTCCAGAACTGTTAAGGCCTGGTCGCGCAGGCCTAGTGTGAGAGCAGTCATTGCCTGACTTTTGTTCCAGCCGTTCGCCTTCATAACAGCCTCGAACTGGATTTTGTAGGCTGACCAGGAAGAGGTACCGTCGAACGGTGGCACCTTGAACCCGCGTAGCGAAGGTGTTGTAGCTACTACGGGAGCTGCAGTTCCATCCCCAAGTTTGAGGTCGTTCAGCGTTTTCTTCACGTCAGCCATCACGTTGTCAACCCGATGGTTCACATGGTTGATTCGGGTTTCATGTTCTTCGATTCGGGTTTCAGCTTCCGACAAACGGTTGTCGTGTTGAGCAACCCTATCCTTCACCTGCCTTATCTCTTTCCCAAAGGTAGCGTGAAGGTCCTTCATGAGGAGCATCTGCTCTTCCGACCGACGAGCCTGTTCCGCCTGCTGATCTTCCAACCGACGGGCCTGTTCCTCCTGTCGGCGGGCCTGTTCCTCCTGTCGGCGGGCCTGTTCCTCCTGCAGCTCTTTCAACTGACTGGCCTGTTCCTCCTGTCCGCGCTTCAGCTGCTCTTCGAACCGACGAGCCTGTTCCTGCAGCATCACCATCAGGGCGCCTAAATCAGGTGCTGCAGAGGCAGGAGCTACTGACGGACCGGCCTCCGTTGCCGGCCGCTGGCCCTCCGACTTCTGCGGCGTTGCACCACCAAATCTTCGTTGGTCCGTCTCCTGCTGGCGTTGACTTCGGGTACGGACACCCTCCGTTTCCTCCTTAGGTAAAATCAGCATGATTTAATCCCACTTCTGACACCAATTGTTACGAGCTTGAGGTTCGTGACAATAAAAATTGCCGATAAAATTACCTAAATTAACACTTTAATTTACTTTACACAAATTAAAGTTAAAACACTAATAATTAAACACACTAATTCACTTAATTCCGCTCCGAAGCTTCGCTTGTTTCGTCAAATCAACTCTGTCTCCATCGCATCTTGCGCCACCTATTTATTTAAATTAGCAAAGAAACATCCCGAATCTTCAGGTAAATGCGCGCAAAAGGACGAGTTTGCGAGTATAGATTTTCTAGAAACTTAGTTCTTCGGATGGCGCTGTCGGTTGAGAGATCTGTGATGTCATTTTCTGCAACGCTCTACTCGCTCTCGTTCCTGACACTAGATGGCGCTAGTATATCGTCGACTGAAGCGCGTAACAATAGTCACGAAACAAGATGATGATGTTGAAATAAATATAGGGACTAATATACTCTATATTTTTATTTGAATTCGACCAGTAAGTTGTATAAAATATAAGCATAGAATTAGATGTCATACCAATAAATTTTCGAAACCATTATATGTGGATAATGCTTAAAGTTTTTTGAAAATCTAATACGGACGAAAATGAGGTCCTGCTCATACCTTTATTATTTGAAGTCCCAGTTACCTTCTTTGCAGTGGTTAAAGTAAAAAACGACTTATTGAATAAAAATTATTCTATTCTATGCATCGACTTGAGTAGGTCAGTGTTTGAAAATAAAAATAGTTTTTCATTGACATTGTGTGTTCACTATACCTTTAAACCCTATTTTATACATATATACTTGAGTCAAACAATACGGTACTGTAATTGTTTCAAAGTGATTTATCCCCAATTAATTTGTCTTAATATTTTTGTAACCAAGACTAAGAACGATAGTAATGAAAAATCATATAAAAACTAAAACTCTAAAGCAAAATTATTAAACGTTCAAATATAGCTGTTAAATTACAGAAACGCTTTAATTGATATCAGTTATTGGTTCAGTAATTGGTCCTAATAAAGTACAATGAGTCACAAATCGACAGTACACTAAAGATCGACAACAATACGAGTCCACGTGGATTCATTCAGATATTCAACGAAAAGAATTCTAATTAGAAGATATTATAGCCTCTTATAACATTATTTTTCTTCTGTTGATGTGAAAAGGCATGGTCAATACTGTTTCGATTTTTTTAAATCCTTAAACTTCTGTTCAAATAAGTGGCTAGGGAAAAAAGTTACGAAAAAATTATATGTAGAAAGAAGTTTAAAACTCCACTCCTCTTGCCCTTTAAATAAAATAACCATAAAACTAATTAGCGATCTAAAACTTTACGATGCTGTAAATAAATAAAATGTATTCTAAAATCCTTAGTTCACATAACTTTTGTGGAATGGTTTTTGTTTTAAAATCGATGAAGACGACTCTCTAATTAAATCTTTAAAAGAGTTTAGAACGAGCGACACATCAATATGAATGAAGAAATAAATCAATGAAATCCCCTAGCGAATACAATAATGAACATAGAATATTATAAAGTAATTATAGTATTCTCTGATAATGAAATACTTTTAGACTACTTAATATATAGAGCGTAATACGAAGCAAATTTGAACTTACTTATGCAATGTCCTAACTAAGTAAGATAACCTAAATTTATTTACTAATAGTTTTGATTAAAAGTTTTGTTTTCATTCGCTAGGTTGTAAGTACGTGTCACTTAAGAACATTTCAATGTAGCAACATCTAAGAGAACGGGCAAAAAATTAAATCGGATTCCTCTTAAAAACGCATTGATGAAATGCCGATCAATTAACATGATGTCTCGGTAGGGTGCCCATCCTACAAACGATGTATAAATAACGCGTTTCCCTCAATTACGATTCGGATGGATTATGCGGTAAAAACCGATTTACCGCTTATGGGGAACACCCCGTGAGTCCGTCTACAAACAGCGGGGTATACTTGGCCACTAGCGTAAATATGCTGTGTTTTCATTAAAATTATATTTTACAGCAGCCTAGCTTTAATGTATTCTCATTATTTATACTTTATACAAGACATGTAAGTCACTGGAAAAAGTATTTTCACTGATAGCAACAATTAACATGACGATATTTTATTGATATTTTGGCTGGTTTCGACCACAATTTTACATTCAAACTGCTACTATAGGATAATAGTTTGTGGAATACAAACTTGCTTAAAGCATGAAAGTAAGTTAACAATGGATTTTTATTATCATCTCTGATTCATTGCTAGGCCTTAGCGATATCGATACAGATTAATTTTGATGTTACTAAGAGATTCTGGGACAATCATAATATATCAAGACCCATTTATTTTTTAACCCGTAGGGTAAATGCTATAGTGTACTGTTATGGGATGTTGCCAACCCCCTATTAAAAAGAGTGACGGCCTGAGGTGGTGGCTTAGGCCATGCAAAGAAATTTGGGGTGAAGACTTTTGTACTCTTATGTTCAGTTGTGGAATTACAATACAAAAATTATGATGATACCCAGGTGTTTTAATGATGAGTATAAAACAGCCGAGCTTAGATGAAACAATTCTTTATTTTTCTATAATTGCGTTTTTATTTTAAATATTTAATACCTATTTATTTCTATTCCGTGAAATAAAGTACTGTTAATGTTTTAAAACACATCCAGTGTATTGTGTATAGTGTATAGTGTGTATAGCGTTACCTTTTTATCGTACAAAACTTGGTGTTCTCTGTAAAATGTATCAGGACTTCGCTCAAGATCGGCTCTTAAGCCTTTATCAAACTCAAGTTTGGTAGGTATGTGTAGTATGTTATCAATGTTAATATTCTCATAGATGATTCGTAATTCTTGATACTCTTTATTTTTAGACGTAAGAGAGAAAAAATCGTTTGTCGTGGGTCTACACGTTGTTAATCATATGAGAATATATAAGAGTCGCACACTTTGGTTCTCCATCTTCTTTTCCATCAAACGATTATAGGTACGATTGGATATCATTCCAACATTGTTTTTGTGCCTCAAACGAGTACATAGTGTTTCGATTCATTGTTTTGGTGTGCACAGAGATTAATTGTAATTTTTTACCTATATCTTCTCTGACCACTATATTTTGGAACTTTCCAAAGCAAAATTGAACTAGCATGTTCTAGATTAACGTACTTATCATGGATCCGTATAGAGTGCTAACGTATGTTATCACTTAACAATAGAAAGGTCTAATTAAGTGCCATTGTAATAAGCCGCAAACATTTTCAATGACTATACATTGTCGAAGAAACTATGATACGACTCATGAAACATGACAATATCATTTTGGCCCGACCTCATTAAGTCTTATGATCAGCAGTTATGCTTGCTACAACTAGACCAAATAGGCAGTCAATGTAAATTCCAAGCAAACCCTAATCTTACTTAATCAATTTAAAAAAAAACTTAATAGAAATGCTTTTGTATTACTTATTACCAATACTATAACAATGCTCTATAGATATTAAACCTGTTATATTTATCTGAAGTGACTTTAGTTTCGCTAGATTAAACGTTGGCCTATTAATGGTGACCATTAATAGGACAACGTTTAATCAGTGTTAAATCCAAAAGTGTATATATCCAAGTGCAATTAAAAAGCATTCCTCAACTAAATATAATAAGAAAGCTGGACGACGCAATCCCCTTGTTGCTAAATCAATTCCTCTTAATACATATTTCAGTCATTGATTTTTTTGTATTCCTTGGCCATAAGCTTTATAATAAATTGCATCAAAAATTATTCCTACTCTCATTAAATTATTTAAAATTTAAATGCTCTTTTAAAGAATGTTTTTGTTTATAATACCTTGAAAGAAAATTTGTATTTCGACCCTACTTCCAGGGGCGAAGGTGCCATATTGCCTCCTGATTCATTGACTTATTAATTTTGTACGCATAAGTAAATTGGCTAACTCTATTGATTTAAATCGTTAAAAGTATATGTCATGATGCATTTTAAGGTACATTAATTTCGACCATGATAAAAAATAGTATACGCACAACGGGAGGAAAGTACCTATGACATCGCCAACCGCGTTCTTATCACTCTCGCCTTCAGCTCGGGTGACAATACCACGCGGGTGCTTATCATGTTTTCCTCCATCGGTGCGTTATATACTATCGAATCAATCATGCAATGGAACTGAAGGTCTTCTTAATATTCTGAAATAAACCTTCTATCGTATTCTTCATATATTCACACTCTTACACTCACATTCACACACACACACACACACACACACACACACACACACACACACACACACACACACGCACGCGCGCAAACACACACACACACACACACACACACACACAAGCAAGCCCGCGAGCGCGCACGCACTCATAAATTATTGCACCCACATCCATATTTACAAATTTTTACCTTTAAAGCTCAATGATTATCATAGCTAATATTGAAGTCCGGTGACCTGTAACTCAGATTTTAATTACCTACTTCATGCACCAGCAATCTACAACCATTTTTGTATAATAACTATTAAGTTTAGTGTTAAGACATTATTGTGGTATTGTGGTTAGAAATAAACAAATTTTCAATTAGTTATTTTTAAAAGCGCAATTAATAATATCATTATCTTATAATTAAGCTATGATTATTTAAAAAAGAATGTATTTTATAAACCTTTCGGCCTCATGAAGCTTAATTCTTAGCTACGAGTAAAGTGGTCAGAATCTTAATTGCACTTGGATATTTCCATAAAATAAAGTATCATAATATGTACTTTGAGATGGCATATCAAATTAATTAATGACAAAATCGTTTTAGCATTAAGTTCTAGGGTTTATTCGAACTTATATAGATAAAAATATACACTCGAATATGCTTAGCTCTTTTTCTTTCAGAGCTTAACATATGAGAAGATCGGGTTGTGTAGCTAACGGAATAAAATGGCAATAAAATTACCAGAGTGCTTAGTGGGTATGCTTACAATAACTCGAGTTTAAAATATCTACACTTAATAAACAAGAATATTTTATATACAAACCAGACAAGCAGCATACTGGAGTCCAGTTCCAAAATAATCGCTTGCAGGAATTTAAATAAAGTGTCAATTAGAAGGTGTGCATGCGCCGGCGTTATTGTAATGTCTTTATGCTATAATCTGGACTACATGATATCCCCGACGTTTGTATTTTGCCTGTGTAACTTAATCGATCTTCAAATTCCCTCTATTTGTTTATTTTTTTTTTTGTTTTAAAAAAAGCTTTTATTACAAAGAAATTGTATAATCACTTAATATTAGTCTCTAAGTAGAAGATTTTAACAATGTTAATAACAGGTTCGTTGTGTCATAGTATCATTGTGAACTGCAAAAAGGTGTGCATGCGATGGCATTATTTGAATATGTTAATGTTGTACTTTATATTACATGATACGTGGCATTTATATTTTGTTTGTGTAACTTAATTGTACTTCAATAAGAAGCTTTTTATTTATTACATAACATACAATTTCTATAATCAATCTTAAATTACTCTGTGACTAGCAGATATTAATAACAGGATTGTTTTACAGGTCGTACTAGGAATTTTCAAAGAAAGTTTTAAAAGCAGACTCAAATTATGTTTGTCTACTCTAAAAGGAAATATTTTTACGTATAGGCAATAAAAAATTCTTGCAAATCACAAGCTTTAATAATAACCGAAAGTTAAACATTATTCCAAAGCTGCGTGTGGCACGGGGCACACACCTACTTTTGAAACATGAAACAATAAATCGAAGTACAAAAAATACGTGTTACCACGGTCTGGTGTTTACGCAGACGTACTGACATTGTCGTGAGACCTAAAAGCACAAAACTTGAAACATTTAAGGGGAAGGCTGCAACTATATAAGGGTCATGCACAATCACGACCACCGTATTAAACAGTTACAGCATCAAGATCGGAGCAATTAATTGATGTTTTTCTAATTGCTTCCATTTCCTGTTTATCAAGCACATCCAGTTGATTAATTTTTATAATGTAAACCAGAGCGGTAGAAATCTCTTGCACAATCGAACTTCAGCTTAAGAAGTTCATGTTGTAATAAATATTTCGCTCTCCTCATTACCCTACCTCCCAAACCGAGGACGCCGCATGCAAAAACAGTAAATGACATTGTCCAATATGCGAGCAACGAATTCACTTAGTAAATTGAGAAATAAAGGTAGTTTTTACTTCCCGAAAAGTGCTCTAATTGATATTTTATTCAACGCTATTGCTCTCTGGGTGGCGGGGTATAAGAATATCAATAATGAATATGACACCAACGATGCCGTGGCCCGCTTTTGTTTATGCGGAAGTAAATTTAAGGCTTAACCGGTTTTTTATTACTTTTGACGCGTTTGTTGATTGTGAAAATTTAATACTATTGACGTTACTGATAAGAAAACTGGGTATATAAAATTAACTTTTTTTATCAAAATTAAATAAATTTGTGCCCAACTATTTTAACAATAGTAGTTTTATTAGATAGTAGAGCTCTTTCTTTAGAGTGCATCTGGGCTGCCACCATCTTCTGACCTATGCTGCCAAAATGGCAGTCAGTATTTTTACTGACTTTATTTGTATACTATCTTATAGTCTACACCAGGTGAAACGACTTCCTTTCTGCATAGCAATCCGCCTGGGAAGGAACAATCCTCTCACTGGTTTCTGCCGTCAGTTCGTCAGTCACAGCAGTTCGTACACTGTCTCTAGTGTATAAAGAGTCAGTATAATTGTGATAACGCATCTGTAGCTTTCTTTGTTAGTTACTATCTACTGGTGGATTTGATTGTCACTTTTGTTGTTTTAAAAAAAATCTGGTTTGAATTTGCTTACAATAACATTCAGTTGCACTTTATCATTAGGTACTGTTATTTCGCTTATCTTTTTAAATATTATAATAAATATTTATAATGATTTTTTATTATATTATTAAATTTTTCGAGATATCTTGAAAAATCGGTGCCTGTGATCCTAACCTGTAATGATTTTAATTCCCAAATTGTTTTTAGTCAATAATAAAACAAGCAATTTACGTTTAAACAAGATCTCATCTGGTGTTAGTTGGTGATAGGGCCCTAGACGGTTATCTTAAAAAATATTCTTAATTAATGTTGAAATAGATTTATATTTGTAAACCATACCGAATTTTTGTAAAGCATGGGCAAAATTTCAAAATTTCTCCCAAAATTTTTGTACTCTCCAACAATTAGTTTACCTGAGTAAATTAACAAAACATGACGCGAGTGGTCGACAAATCACAAACTGACCATTTAAACATTATTCCAACTAGCAGATGTTACAGGCTTATTAAAAATAATGGGATGATTGGTTAAAAACCCTTTCTAAACAAAACGATTGATTTGATGTCTTACTTTGGACCCTCAAATAACACGGTTAAGTAAGTAAGAAGCTTTTTCTTACAATTAATTGGTAGGGACTCTATTCGAGATTACATTTTTATTTAATTATACCAGCTTGCGTGACATCATACATTAATTTCGGTGCAGGTTACTTAGTATCGAATGATAGAAATTAACAAGTCAGTCTGACGTCCTCATTTCATTTTTTATCGTCAAGATAATCGCATGCCTGTGATAAAAATTTGTATCAACCCTTTCGGATGTCGGTGCTTGTTTTTATGGGTACAATTTCTTGCGAGGCAGAGGAGCGATTTGATCAGTTCAACAGTGACAAAATACTCGGGGATATGTTCCTTTGTGATGAGACTCGGCTTTGTCTGAATATCGAGATGTGCCCCACGATATTTTAACCTCATGTCATTATTAAGACATCACTTACCCGGTGGCTGGGAAGATCTTTTTGTCGATAAAACTTCGGTCATTTATACTGGGCTTTGAATCAGTAGTTACATTGCAGTATAAATGTAGTTACTTATTATGTCATACGGAAACATTTATACATAGATTATGTTAATGACTATTGCTAGCTAACTTATGACGTAAGTTCGTTAGTTCTATTAATTGTTGTATGACTAGTGTTTAAAAAGTCGCTATCGTATTTGTATTTCATTACAATGAATAATGTAATCCACTAAATGTCTATTAAATTTTAGTCATACTATAGAAAACTCATATTAAAAAAGGAAATGGGTAGCAACATTGCAAGCGTGGCAACTATGACGAAATCCCACCATGAGGCGATCTATGGGGGAGGCCTTTGTTCAGCAGTTGACAGTGGTGGACAGTGAATGGTGGGTAGATAGAAGAAATATAAGTTATGTTTTATTCAATAAAAACTTAGATTAGGTGCTAGGTGCTTTTTTAGTGTGTGAGTAGGACGCATTAATGTCCCGACTTCCGAATGTGAAATTATTTTATTATATTTAGTTCTTTGAAGTCGGCTTTTTAATTTTTGTTCAAATTTAATTTCTTAAACTTTTAAGTGGACTAAGTAATATCTCTTAGTAATAATCTCAATATTGTCTACATAGTTAAAAAGCGGTCAAGCTGCGACCCGAAAGGTAAAGTAAAGTAAAGTTACAGCCTATATACGTCCTACTGCTGGGCACAGGCCTCCCCTCATTTCTGACAGGGTTTAAGGAAATATTTTTTTTCTTATTCCTCAGATATGCAGGTTTCTTCACGATATTTTCCTTCACCTCCGAGACGTGGTAAATCAGCACTTAAAATTGCAATTAACAATTTAATTGGTGCCGGCGGAGGTCGAATCCGGGTTACTCGCGTTCTGTTACAGCGAGCGTTAACCATCTGAGCTACCACGGCTCAGATGGTTACACACGACTAACTTCCCAGTAGAAGAAATAAAAAATATCATATGTTTTAATGTTTTATAAAATTTTTCATTCGGCACAAAAAACGACTTGACCGATTTTGCTCAAAATTGAATGAGCTCTAAGTTACATAATTATGCATTAAATGAAACTGGTCCCATGTCAATATCACTCTTTGTTCTCAAGACACACGAGGCTAAAATTGAATCCGAACATACATACATACATACGTATATGTGCAAACATGGACATCCTCTTAAAAACCATACTATTCGACTCTAAAGACCTTGTAACGTGGAGATATGTTAAAATTTCTAATTTGCAAAATCGGACCCATTACAATAACTTAAGTCAATTAAAAACTTCGTATCCTATTTTGCTCCACCCTTAGTGACGGAATTATGTCTCTAAATAAACGGGATATAATACAAACATATATGGGATCACCCCTAAAGTATAACCTATTTAATAAAAAAATAATCATCAAAATCGGATCACATCTGACGAATATGTCGAGTAATATACATAAATAAATAAATTATGGTTAAAAAAAAACTAAAAGAACACTCGGACTAAAAAGTAGAAAAGTCAAAAAAATTTTATCCTGATGATCTTAGTACGGACTTTAATATAAAGTTTTGAGATTATTTGACGACTCCGTGACGCAGTGGCTTAGCTATGAGTTATAGCCCCTGAGGGCCGCGGGTTCGAATCTCGCACGGAACAAGCATTTGTGTGGCCCACAAGTAATTGTTCCGGATCTGGATGTATGTCCTTGTGAAATTTATATTTGTAAAAATTCTAGTGTGGACGTAACGTTTAAAAAAAGTATTGTATTGTAATCGGCCTTTGACCCCAGTGCAAATTTTCAAGTTAATCAGACTCCTAGAAGTAGGTCAAAATTAAGTTAAAAGATTCCGTTACATACATACATACAGGTCAAGCTAATAAAAGCGTGTTAAAAACATAAAAGAAGACATACAGCCGAATTGTAAGTCTCCTTTTTGAAGTCGGCTAATAAAAAGAAATGGTTTCCCTAAAATCGTAACAAATCGTTCCATTGCACGTGAGTAGACAAGGGTTAAGGAAACGACTGGTGAAGGAAACATTAATTAGTAGTCTCGCATTAATTAAATTGTAACGTCTCAGCGAATCTCTCTGTTAGCTCTACGTGGTGGTCCAAAAGATGAAGTGACCAAACTGTATGATTATTTATATATTGTATTAATATTATATATTTATTAAGTGGTAGAATCATGCTGCATATATAGTATGGTTGCATCACGAAACGGTCTGCTCTACCGAGTTTTTTACACAATGCTAGCGTAAAATAGTAGCTTAATGTTGCCGTGCGTGTGGTGAATATGTTCGGTGACCTTTTTTACTGGTAACGAGACATTCTTTTGTTAATATAATATTAGTAATCTTATTAATTAACATTACTAATATTACTTTTAACATCTCCTGGTAAGTTTGAAACGATTGTGTTAGGAGTTGTTCACGACAGTAGTCAACTAACGGATTCGAACCCACGACCTTTTGAGGAGTAACCCGTAACTTATCATTAACATCTCTTTATACCTTCAATTAGTGTCAAGTTCATATTTATATTTAAAAAAACGTGTTAGTGAAGCTTTATATTATGCTTATATAAATTTTAATATCCGTGTAATCAAATTAATATAATATTTTAAAACTTTTATTGGTGTTGTAATAATTGAATATGGGATAATGACGTTTTTTGCGTAAGGAAAATATAGTATACACATTGAAACTCGTCGGTGATAACGGCACGAGTGATGTCAATTTTCCCACACTAAGGCTGTAAAATAGTACATTTCATTTCGAGTGCGGAATGCCTGTTATTGAAAAGAGTTCCGACAAACGTCTATCCGAGCCGAGGCATCGAAGGCCAAAGGTGAAGGTTGACAGTCGGAACAAGTTGCAATGAAAGTTCCGCACGTGTACTAAACAACTATTTTAATACAGTTGCGAAAAAATGCAGCAGTTTAATAAAATAATAAAAACACAATAAACTCAACTAACTTGGGTATTCATTTATCCACGATGTTCCTTATTTTCAGCATACTTTTTAACATTGAAAACCTCGACCATAACGTAGAAGGTTTTAATTTTGCTGAGAGTTTAGAGAAGTATGCCAACATAACATTTTCTGAAAAACTATTTGCTTTTTTCCAATGATTTCAAATGGAAGGATAGGCCAATCTAAATATTTTACTCATGACTTTTTTATACAAGAGAGCATCTGTCATAATACAAACGAGATATCAAAACACGACGTAACCAGGGTCGGATTTTGTAGTATAATTATCCTAATTGTACCATTATTTCATAGTTTGTAGTACATAGTATCGTAATAATACTAAGCGAAAATACCATAATTTTACCTAAAGGTGGACTTGTATTATTATTGGGTCCATTTATATTTTAATATTACCCCTACGATATCGAGAATTTCTGTAGTGTACATGAGGGCCGCGGTTTTTGTAATAAAATTAGAATTAGCTCCCTTTCTGGTCAATCGATGCTCGATCGATGCATTTATGTTGCAACCTTTATACAACTATGATGAGGAGTACTACGATAAAAACTCTATGCTTCAGAAGTAATCGGTTTGAAAACAGAATTTCAAAATATTTTATGAATCAGATTTTCAGATTCAATTACTAATACAACTAATCAGATATGGTTTCTTTTGTACTCTTTTAGTTTTATCCTTATTGAATATAAAATATGTTAGGTACCAATATTCAAAATTTAACTTACACTAAGTTCTTTAGACAAAAATTAAACAGAAATAAAAATAAAACCCTCAAAGAACGAAACGTATAGATAAACTAGATGCGTGACGCCAAAATCGCCGCACATGGGAAAAACGAAATGGAAACGAAATGAAACGTCAATGGTGATATAATTTTTTCAAAATAGTGTAATTGTATTTTCCATGTACAATATTTTTGAGGGTCTGAATCCAACCCTGGCCTAATCTTGGTACCTAACGTAACTAAGCTAACTGTAAAATAAAAGATTAAAAATGCGTTTATATAATAATTTAATTGTAACAAAATTAATATAAGGTTATTTACCGATGATACGATATCCCATGTTTTTTTTTAAATCTTTGTATCGTAATTTTTGCATTCTTTTACCGCGTAACTAGACATATTAGTGACAGACAAATCGGTCTTGCGCGGGCACGCCTGCCGACCGGTTCGCATTGGCCCTAAAGTGTAATTTTAGGGCCAGCGCACTAGTCCGTTTTAGTTGTTCGGTCGGCCCGGTCCTTACGCTGTAATATATAAGTGAAAGCTTTTTTCTCTTCTCTCCATTGAAGTAATATGTACTATGAATAAACATAGGTAGAATGGTCTACAAAGAGACAGCAGCGTCTATCTAACAACGACTAAAAATAAAATAAAAACTTGCGGTTGTCAACCTGCTTGCCAAGCATGGCAAGTGTGGTAAATATCCCCCCATGAGGTAATCTACGGGGCAGGCCTATTTTCAGCTGTGGGCTTTAATAAGCTGTAATGGTAATGGTTAGACACAAATCTTTCATATCATCGGATTAGTAATTACAAGATGTATATCAGAGATTATACAGTTTATTAGTGGCTATAAAATCTTAGGCTGGAGAGGGAGTGGTGGCAGGCCTGCTGTACACCTTGTTTAATTTATGTTGGGAATTAAAACGGGTACCGGATGACTGGTGCAAAGCAGTAATAGTACCAATATATAAAGGAAAAGGGTCACAGCAGGACTGCAAAAACTACCGCGGTATCAGCTTGCTTAGTATTGTGAGTAAACTGTATGCTAAGGTGTTAATTGAAAGAGTTATGAAAGAAACTGATGGAAAAATTTGGGATGTGCAAGCGGGTTTTAGAAAGGGAATGGGGTGTACAGATCAGGTCTTTTCCATGCGCATGATTGCGGAGAAGTTTTTGGCCAAAAACCAGAAAGTTTTTTGTGCATTCATGGACTTGGAAAAGGCTTATGACAGAGTGGACAGGAATGTGTTATGGCAAACACTGAACTCATATGAGTTGAGCGCTGGTTTGATACAGGCATTAAGGTCTCTTTATAGGGACTCTAGTGCTTGTGTCAGGATCAATGGGGTCTACTCGGACTGGTTTGGCATCCAAAAAGGTGTCAGACAGGGCTGTGTAGCTTCCCCTTGGCTGTTCAACCTATTTATGGACCGGTGTTTGCAAACTTTGAAAGATGAAGAATGTGGTTTAAGAATGGGCGAGTTAACCGTCAAATGCCTTTTGTATGCCGATGATCAAGTCATATTTGCGTCATCGGCGTCTGAATTGCAAATGATGGTTACATTAATGAACTGGGAATTAAAAGAAAGGGGAATGAAAGTGAACACATGTAAGACGAAAGTGATGGTTTTTGAAAGAGAAGAAAGCAAAACGGTATGTGAAATAAGAATAGAAGGAGAGTTAATTGAGCAAGTGGATGAGTTTGTGTATTTGGGATGTGTATTTAGCAGGGATGGTAGATATGATAGGGATATAGAACGACGAGTAAATGCAGGGAATAGAGTGAATGGGGCACTACACTCTATTATGGAGAACCAGAATGTGTCAAAACAGGCACGTATGGTGATTCATAATTCTGTGTTAGTCCCTACTTTAATGTATGGTAGTGAAAGCTGGGTGTGGCAGAAGAAGCACGAAAGTAGAATAAATGCTGTAGAAATGCGGTCTTTAAGGAATATGCTAGGTTTGAATCTGAATGACAGGGTGAGAAATTGCGTGATAAGGGATAAATGTGGTATGCAAGATGATGTTGTGACCAGGATTAAGAAAGGAATGCTTCGGTGGTTTGGTCATGTGGAAAGAATGAATGAGGAAAGAGTGACAAAGCAAATTTATATGGCAGATGTGAACGGCCGAGTCGGGAAGGGACGCCCTAGGAAAAAGTTTATCGACCAAATTGGCGATATTTTGAAAATGGGCCACGTTAGAAGTACCCTTAACCGACGAGCATGTATGCGTAGATATATGGATGTGAAGGAGGCGAAAGAGGTGTGTCAGGATCGTGCCAAATGGAAGTCCGTAGTCTCTGCCTACCCCTCTGGGTAACAGGCGTGAGTGTTTATATGTTATTATGTATATGTAAAATCTTACTAGAATTACAGATTGTCACCTCTTACGAAACCTACGGAAATATGTCGTGATGGTTTCTATTATGCTATGACCACACAATGAAACTATAGTCTTTATAGACATTAAAACACATACAATTTCGAATTTTATATACGTTATAAGTGTCGGTTGTCATAAAAAGGGGTTTGTAGCCGCGTTTTAATAATAAAAGCATTAAATCAAAATGCCACAAGTACTTTTTATAACAATAATTTCACAAGTATCAATAACATTAAATAAATATATTATCAAATATACCTATTGAATTAAATAATAATAAAAGATAAATTAGTTATTACACAATCATCATCCTTCCATCTTACGATGTTAATAAAAAATAAATTATTATTGTAGGCAGCCACATCAAAATGAGTTATTAAATTGATGAGCGGCAATATCCTTTAACAAAAAGGCGTTAACCACAAAGAATAGATTTATATTTGACTTTAATTAAAGAATTTTCATGCTTTATAGGCGCAGGCTAATAATTTGTTTTGAAGGAATGAAGCTGTGCCGAGTGGGCGTGACTTCTTAAAAAATAAAACAATTTAGCCTTCTAGTAGTACGATTAATTATTATAAAAAAATTAAATTAAAACAATTTTTTATATAAGTATTCCTTTTTCCTTAAAATATATTATAGTTGTTACTTTAAAATTATGATATATCATAAACCACTCTAAAGTGTAAAATAATTGAAATTTTAATAAAAAATACAACTTCACAAAAACTTCTTCTGACGTGAATAGCTTCTGAAATTAGGTACTCGCAATTAAACTTTGTCTTCGCATCAACTTCAGAATCTATAATGTGGATTTGTTCCATATTAAAAGTTTATTTATTAATAACTTTTAAGTCATAAATAAATTTAGTCTATTATTGCGTCATATTCATACGTTTTGTATACATTGTTTAAGGTGACAAACGACTCAGCACAAAGTCCAGCTCATGCTAAGTAAGTGCAGTTTCCCTAATAGCTATATCTACCCTCAATCAAGAATCGAAATACAGATGCGTTGTCACCTACGAGAACTAAGATGTAATTTGTTACCAGTAAAAAATATCTCCGGCTCTCTACACACAACATTCGAAACACATCACGTTATGTTGCTATATCATGATGGTATACTAGGCGATTTTAGTTAGGCCTTTCTGATGGAATGAACCCCTAATAATATCCTCTAATAATATAGCTACTACGTATAAAATTTTATATTATTTGATTGCAAAGCAAAACTTTAATTTGTTGGTCAATAAAATGTAAAGTTTCTTTCATTCCTCTTTTTCGCTTCCATAGTTCTTAATTTAAAAATCCGACTCCATCGCTTTAATTTGAGTAAAAATTCGGTGCACGATACGCTTTTAGCTTATTTGTGAGAAATACCTCTATCATTATAAAATACCCTCTGTAGTCACATTAGTGTCTGTCCGGATCTAATTTTCACAGCAAGAGTCCGATCGTGCTGCGCTTTTATCAATACTGAAATCATTAATCAAGTACCAATCAACTCATGTGGGATATTTTACGTTTGATTTTAAACTCCCGTGTGACTGCGTTAAATTTAGCGTAAATTTTTCACTTTATTTATAGCACAATCCTAACGGTGTCATACTGTCATATGTTTTTATAATATTGTAGTGACAAAGGAGATAAAAGTCTATGATGTAAGTAACGTTTGTGCACCATGGATACGTTTAACAAATTTTAGACAGAGGACTTAGATATAATGTAAGAATTCTTTACGTGGTAGAGTCACGCTGCTAGTTACGCTCGCTATGCTATCGACAAAAAGCTGCAGGATGAATGGTACGGTTCGACTGAGGTAGAACAACGCCATCATCGAATACCAGCGTGAATTAGCAGCTTAGTGCTGCTGTTGCGTATAGTGGGTATAGATAATCGGAGGCCCTTTTTTATTGATAACGAAGAATGCGGGGGTGACAACGCATGTACATTTTGATTCTTAATCGATGATGGATGTAGATGTCATACACATACTATCAGATGAACTATGACGTGCCAGTTTATTACCCTTATACTATAAAATATATACAAAAAGGCTCAAAACCTTTGGCCATACTGGTTATCTTAATCTTAAAACCGCAACATCACTAGTATATAGTAGTTCATGTCAGAGCACACAATAATGTGTTATACTCTACTACCCTTACAGACTCAGAAGTGACCCGACCACTCTTTCTATTTACTGTTACGCTATTTCTGTACGTGGTGGAGTCACGCTGCAGCTATATTATAGTTGTTCAACCGGGGCACGACCATGCTCTCACAGAATACTAGCGTAAAATAGCAGCATAATGCTGCTGTATTTCGGATGGTGAGTGTAGAGGATCAGAGATCGAGGCATTCCATTTTAGTCCTCAGGGTTGACAACGCATTTGCGTTTTGATTCTTAATGGAGTATAAATGTGGATGTCTATGGGCTACGGAATCCACTTACCATCAGGTGGACTGTGTGCTCGTTTGTCACCGAATGCTATAAAAATATAATAAGTGTGGAACGTAATATAAATAAGGTAAACATAACTAGGATATACTTTTAGCAACAAAGATGATTGTTTTTCTATTAGCAATCTATACACACCATAATAAATCTGTAGAAAAGTCTTGTCTGTAATTCAAATATTTTTTGAAAAAGAAACGAGTCCAAGTGACTAAACAATCGGTAACTGCATCCAAAATCCAAAATTGTAAGTAACTCTGAAATTGTATAAAATTATACTTACCATTGAAAAGTGTATCTAACACTGTCAGAGATTTTAATCTCTATTTGATGGAAAATTTCATGACTGCCCTGGATGTCCAATTACTAGTAGATGTGGTCCATAATCGTGCAAAAGTCTCTTTTCAGTTTTAATTAATTTTATTCAAATAAATACGAAAGTCGTGTAAGGGCGCCGTAAAATTTCATTACATGGAAGCAAATCGAGTACGATTCTCGCGAGGACCATTGAAACTGTTATAGGAAATTTATTATGCTGATTTACCACGTATTCGGTAAAGTAGTATAGAAAAACTAAGTGCTGAAACCTAGATAGTTGAGTAATTTAAAATAAAATCGTGGACACGTGAAAACCGCTAATACGCATTGAAGCATTCCGGCGAACTGTTTCCTGTCCACACTATGTGTAATTAGGACCTTAGGACAAGCAAACTTTACTTAAACAAAGGTTTATTTTAATTTTAACTTTGAATAGAACTGCATCGATACAATTTATAAAGTCACTTTTCGAAACCGGTCATCGAATCGTTTCAAACGTAAACTTCAATACGTAAGCAAAGTCGAATTCGATCTACGACTCCTTTATCCTAATATAATTTGAAGTATCAATTTACCGCGTCCTCGGCGGTGACGGAAAACATCGCGAGGAATCTTGCATATCAGCGAAGTTGAAAAAGCTGCTACTTTTTTACTTTTAATGGGGCTATTATTCAGTTTTTATTTCATTCATGTTTTCTGTGATGTTTCATTTTTGTTTTCATTCTACCGTTAATATTAGGGGTAGCGAAGATGAGTAGAACCACCATCAAAATTCCACTGCTGAACACTGCTTCCACTACACTATTGTCATATAGGTTGGAGATTTGTCGTAGTGTCCACGCTTGGCAGACTTGGCAACTGCCACTTCATTTTTTCGAGTTGTTATCAGGAAGATGGTGCTGCCCATCTACGATTAGAGGTAGTGGATGTTCTTTCGCTACCATTTAAGCGAATATTTTAATAAAAAAATAAGCAGTTGTTCTCACGTTCACCATTAATAGAACTACATTTATGAAATTTTTTTTCAAAACGTTACACCTACACTAAGATTTTCTCTTGTATCGTGGCGGCAGTTTACAAACATAAATTGCACAAGGACAAACATCCAGACCCCGAACAACTATTTGTAGGCCATACAAATACTTGTTCCGTGCGGGATTCGAACCCGCGACCCCCAGCGCAGCCACTCATTGCTAAGCCACTGCGCCACGGAGTCGTCAATTTTTTTTCTATTTGGTAGTCTTTCGAACGTAAGTAAACCACAATCTATTTTATGGTGCTAATCAATATTCAATGTTGCCAATTATATCAATATATATATATATATATATATATATATATATATATATATATATATATATATATATATATATATATAATATTAATAGGAATATCACAAATTTAAGATTACTGACAAAACTATAATTATGAATAAATGTAAGTAGTAAAATAATTAATAGAATCAGGCGGTACTTTGCGGAAATCCATTATACTAAAGAGATTAATAAAAGTGTGTAATGAGCTAAGTCATCTTAGCGGTCAGCCACCATAGAGTCTGCATCACCTGAAGATACCTCGTGTAGGCGAAACACGTGTCGGATTATCGTCGATGGTGTGTCTTGCCTAGAGTAGTGGTGTTAGGAGTAGTGGTGTTGGGAGTAGTGGTGTTGGGAGTAGTGGTGTTGGGAGTGGTGCTGGGATTAGTGGTGACGGGATTATGGATAGTGCACGTAATTGAGGCAGGTCAGGAGGTTCTCTTCAAACTAGGTAAAACACATCATTTAATTTAATTGAGTTGCAAAGTAACTGTTAATATCTTTAGTATAAGTAGTAAAATTTAAATAACGTATTTCTGATTACAAGACAATTTACCTTTGCTATGGATATATTGAAAACCTGCCTTATATAAAAAGTGGTAGGTGTTCCTAGATGTATGATGTTTGCAATTATAAAAAAATCACAAAATTTGTGTTCCTGTAGCGTATTAATTCTCTGTGCTAAATCTTAATCACCTACGTTCAATATTCTTTGAGAATTAACTATAAATCCTGTGACAAACAGACACGGATACACAGACACTAAGGTGACTGTTCAAGTGAACTGTTTGCTAATTTTGGCAAAGAGTATATTTAACAATATTCCTAAGTTGACGCCCACACAAGCGAAGCTGCGGATAATATACCGTAAAACTATAATTGCTATGAAAGGCTTGTGAATATTATTTTCAGCCAAAATGTAATTGGAAAATTATAAGTTTAGACAAAGTATTGGAAATTTCTTATCGTTATTGAAAGTTATTATAAATAACTTATTCAAATTTTTCGTTTTGTTACTGTCACACAAAGATCCTTATACATTTTTTTAAAGCAAGAATTAAATTTACCGCTCGTTATTTGGCGATTATTTTGCGTGAAATCATGGTGCAAAATTACTGATATATATACTTATCATAAATTTCACCCCTTCTGCAATTTATTTTAATCAGACAGTTAAATTATTTCATTATAAACATATTGATTAATGCATATTTTTAAATTTACCCAACTTCTTAACCAGAATAAAGGCAGTTTTAGCACAATACTATTTCGTGGGACTTGTTTTTCTAGATTAGTACCCGTTAAATAAGTGAGAATCATTATGTTCTAAAATATATTTTAAATATTAAAATAAAAACGGCCAGTTTGAATTTTAAATACAATGTAAAAAATAATAAGTAATAGAAATTTTAGAATTAATTCTAGCACATGTGATTATTATTAACACGAAATAGCATAACAATTAAAGCGGTTCCGTTTTAAAAGTCGCACCGAACGGAATATTCTAATCTAAATTTTAAAAGTGAAAACTTGTGATTCTTATTGCTTAATCAAATATGGATGTTACAGCAGATTTAAATTAAATTTTGAATACGGATCATCTCTGTTTCGACATACCCCGCAGATTACTTTTAATTCCGGTTCATCAGGTGAACCAAAACACACAAAGCAAATTACTTTAAACGATTTTCGTGTTTAATGGAGCCCTTACGTATTTAGCCCTGTATTTACGCTAAGGGTAACATTGCAATAATAATACTTTTACGTAAAACAATTATATTTTAACTACCTTTTTTATTACAATGGCTCTAGATGAAGCACAGACGTCATTTATATTATGTTCCATTGTTTTCTTTGATTATGTGCTTCGAGTATTGGTTGGTATTTAAAATAATTAATATACGAATGGTCACCACCATTCGTTGTAATGCATAATGTAGTCGGTCAGAGAACTTTGATACTAGGCCGCGTGATTTCAAATTATGGTAATTGGATGCTACGGTCTATAGACAGAAACATACATCAATTTCTGATTAAGACATGAAAAATGCGGAAAGTTTACTTCATAATTTGTCTCCCCTTAGTACAAAAGTGGATTATTTCATTACCCGAAAAAAATCTCCGATTTTCATCACTAATCGTACAAAACACCACATCATGCTTCTACGAGTATTACACACTATTGTTCTGGGTGAGTGTGGTCAAGTCGACGCATTCGTACTGCGGTCATAATATTATTCCAGCATGATTCAAGTACGTATTAAACGTTACGGGTTCAAACCATAAGCGGAGCCAGTATTAGTAAAAAAACCCAAATTTATTCTAAAACATGCTGAAAACCCCTAGCTCCGATCTTACAACACATTTTTAATCGACTACAAAAAAAGGAGGTTCTCAATTCGACTGTACGTTTTTATTGCGTTACGTCAGAACTTTTTCTAGGTGAATCGATTTTGAAGATTCTTCTTTTATTTGAAAGCTGATGCTTCTGATATAGTTCAATACAAATTTGATCAAGATCTGATCACCTAGTTTTTGAGTTATCTTTAATAATGTGTATTTAATTGACTTTGACTACATTGATGATGTTTTCATTTTACTGATATTGAAGTCAGTTATACAAAATGTTTAATTTTACTACCTGTTACAATAGTGAGTGACTGTGTTAGCGTATTAACTTATGTCACTTATATTAAAACATTTAAAAAATAACTTAAAACATTTAAAATTTAAGTAATATCTGAAAGTAGGCTACGTTTCCTCAATGAATGGCTGCACTCTTAGTCTTTGAGCGAAAAAGAACCACCCCTTGCGTCACAAGCGGTGACAACAAGTTGCACTTACAGTATCCATCTCTCTGAGACTCATTTAAAAATGTAGCTATCTTCATTCGAAATACAATTATAATATAATCAAAATTAAAAAATGTGGAGAAACGCATAGTCAACAATTTGAATGGAATGATAAAATTAATTAAAACAATACCGGTTATTAAATACGTACAGTGACAAACACCAACAACTACGAACACTAATATCACAAATAAAGGCATGGGCTAGAACAAATGTCCAAACACGTTGGAAGCTGCAGCGTTATACATGGAAATGTCGAGGGTAGAACCACTCATGATCGGCATACTAATGAGTGCTGCGAAACTATTTTAGAAAATTTTCATTAAAAAACAGGTCACATAATAAATGCAATGGTTCGGATCCGAGTATCGTTACAACTTGTACTTTGTTGGAATTAAAAGTGCGCAATTCACGAACGAAACATAAATATGAAAATCCAAATGCGTGAAAGAGAAGTGAGACTGTTAAGGCAGGTGTCACGGTACATCTGCGCGCGCGGAGGTCGGCACGTGCGGCTTTACCAAAGTCTTCAGTCGAAAGCCGATTTTACCGGGCGTTAGATTTCTAATGTCTCGTGAAATAAAGTACGGTAGCTTGATCTTGTCAATTCAAACTCAAGACTTATTGCTAATTAAATTATAAATAGTTTCAGTATTAGAGGATATTCCAAAGTTTGTAATAAAATGGTTTCAATGAGAGAAAACCTTCTTCAATATTTTTAGGCATTGTGTATCCCAAAATCCAAAATGTGTGATAGCTAAAGGTATGAGGCACATTTTAAAAATAGTTTCCGATACTACTACGATGTCTTCTATTGCTATATGATCATAAGTACAAATAAACGAAAAAAATATAAGAAAACTTACAACAAATCGTAAAGGCAATCGTAATAACAATTAATAAAAAAGTTTGGAAATTACAAAATTCAAATACGAAAATAATAAAATGAGATATGTAGTTTCATTTAGTAGCTTTCCATTTAAAGGCAATATTAAAGTTATAAACTTTTAAGGTAATCCTTTAATTTTCATACGTATTTTTTGTTTAACGACATTGAACATTTAATAAAAGAGAATTGTTACTGAGCCGTTCGCGAAGATTAAGTGCCTATCCAAGAAACTTGGATTATAATTGAAAAGTAAATTCATGTCCACTTTTTTCGGTATCATTAACATGGCGCGGGCACGAGCGCTCGCCAATTTTATAACCAATTTTAAGATCAGGAAGCTGTTCGTGTGCGACAGGCTGTTTTTAATAATAAATCGATACCACGCGCAATCCACTGACGGCGTTGGTAATCAGCCCTAGTCTGAAATTATCGACATTCGCACAAAATGATTTGGGGCGGAGGCTAACGGTATTTTGATGACCAACGAATTTTTATAGAGATTGCGCGAATCGACAATTAAGGTGTTATTATACTTTCGCACTTCGGATATTATTTCATTATAGCTTATTATACCTTGTCAAGAGTAAGCGGCTTACGTCAACTTTCCAACCTTCACGACCCGCCATTATTGAATCTATTAAAGAGTCGTCGCCACAACCTCAAAAACACCTCCATGCTCAAGAAAATAATGAAATGGTTAGGAGTGTTTTACTGAGTAATAATGTTACTATTATAATAACCAAAAGTGTGTGATTGATGAGATTGTACGAAGGGAAATTAATATAATTACTTCACTGAAATCGCGAGATCTTTATCTTGAAGCTGTCGCTTTAGTCGTCTATCATCAAGTCATTATTAGTGGAGTTTGAAATAATTGTATTATACAACAGGATTTTCAATTTTTAAGTGTTGCGGTCATAATACGAATAAAAGGATCGGCGCCGCGAGCTTGTTATAAGTCTATTAATATTTTTTCGACATTTTCAATAAACGTTTTAACACCTTTTCCCTAAAGGTATCATTAGGCTCATTATTGCATCCCCCTGCGCATCGAAACATTCGATTCGTTTCTATTGACCCCTGAACCGGTTCTGTTGTAAGTTTTTATAAGAGAAGACATTATTATTATCGTTATTTTGTTCATCGCCGTGTAGGTTCTGCAAGATAATAATAAATAAACGGTATTTCTTTCAATTTCTGTAATTTAAAATTATAACTACAGACCACAAAGTTCTAATAAAGGATCTAAGATCGAAATCTATCGCTGAAGCCTAACTCGAGGTCTAGTTTCTGTGATGTTAGTGTTGTTAGCCTTTTGGCTCTTACAGCTTTATCGATAAAGTTGTTAGTAAAAAAAGGAGAGGGGAAGGTTGATAGCTTATATTCCCAACGTTACTTTCGTAACCATGTTCACTTATACAAGTTTTTAGTACAAATTACAGAGTACAGTTGTACAGATGAGTTATCTAACCCCCGTCCGCACAGAGGTGGTGGGTCCCGGCTCTAACGACTAACTCGTATCGTTCGAAATTCTGACACGCAGGTGTACGGTGTGTACGCGATGTGGAGGAGTGTGCGACGCACCCATGTGATTTGTTGTTTTAACTGTGCTTGTGACGCTAGATATATGTGTACTGTTTGTACGTGAAGGGCCGGTGACATTTGGCTCATCGGAATATAGCAAAACTGGGGCTTTTGTTAAAACGTTACAAAGTTTCCGGTGACTGGCTGTGACGTTTAGAGTTGTAGCATAAGTAGCTGATTTTAGCAACAGGGGGTTGTGACTTGGCGCTTCCAAAATGGCGCTAAGATATTTCTTTAAAGAGATTTAACGGATTTAGACGGTAAAGGAAAACATCGTGAGGATACTTGAATGTTTGAAAAATAAAACAAATAAAATGTTTCAAAGACATGTGAAGTTTGCAAATACGCATTGAGGCAGCACGGTGGACATTTCCTTGCCCTAAAACCCTCTCAGGGATGAGAAGAGGCCTGTGCCCAGCAGTCAGGCATATATATAGTCTGTGACTTTAACTTTTGTAACTTTTATTCGTAGATTGACTGAAGTTCGTAATCCCTGTGCGAGTCAAAATTTCGCCGATATCAACCGGCTCCGGTGGCTTTGCAAACAAAGCTATTTTGAACGGCTTCGAATTCGTTTGAGGGCGTGGGCTAAGGGTACGCTTGGTTGGGACATGCTAGGTCTTACGCAAATTTTATAAAGATAGAGCTTACTCTTGAGGACAGTTTTCTCTTGCTGTTGACTAGCAGGTGGAGGCAACTAGAAAGTGAAAATCATACCGTGGTCGAATGTGACCACTAGGTATTTGGCCATCGTTTCCCAGGGGATCTGATGGACGAATATGGTGATCGTATTTAATGAGTTTTTCCTTTGGTATATTGCTACACTATTCTCAGGATTCAATTCATTTCTTCTTAAGTGAAACCATTCGCCTAAGCGATCGGCGGCTTTTCGGAACATATTGATGGGAATTTTTTTACTGCAATGGACGAAAAAGAGTGCCATGTCATCGGCAAAGAGTGTGAAGTACAGCTGGGAGAGAACGGAGCCCTGTGGGATTCCAGCCCTATACAGTCGCTTTGAAAAGCGAGTTCCCTCAACTCAATAATA
Organism: Parnassius smintheus behrii; assembly: GCA_036936625.1. Taxonomy (NCBI): domain Eukaryota; kingdom Metazoa; phylum Arthropoda; class Insecta; order Lepidoptera; family Papilionidae; genus Parnassius; species Parnassius smintheus. Next base: position 37,262,029 of record JAUPFT010000003.1, on the reverse strand, counting down.
AAAATGAGGTTGACAAGGAAGGCTTTGAAGATGTCAGTGAGCCTATCAGGTACGTTGAGTTTATACAGTTGAATAAAGCAAGCAGTCTTGCAAAATTTTGTCAAACGCCTTCGCGACATATAAGAGGTATTCTGGGTACGATAGTTACTTGTGTAAAAGAAGTGTACCAGAATGTAATCCGTTAGGCAATGAAATTGATTTGTGCACGAGTGTTTGGATCTAAAGACGAAAACTGCTCGTAGGGAAGAAGCTGGTTTGCGAAGATGTATTTTTGGAGATGATTAAATATGATTGGAGTTGGAGGCTAATTTGTGCGGTTTCCCCGGTTTCGGGATTCCTATAACGTCCGCGTCTTTCCCAGTGTCCAGGAATGAACAACTGGAGAGAAGAGCATTGAAAATGCCTACTAGGAGGCAAACAAGAGGCGCATAGTGTGATTTTAGCGCCCAGTCACAAGTGATCAGGGCCGCGTTTAATTTTACTAATTTTTTAATTTCTAATGTTTCAGGTTTGATGCTTTGATTTCTTGCTTTCGAATTTTTTACTACCCATGTTCACGTGAATAAAAATTGAAATTAATATTTATTTTTGATAAATTTTCCATTTAATAACTTTTTACGAAATTTCGTTAGTTTAAATTAATTAATCAACATTGGTTTCCGCATAGCCCTGTATCAGATCAGTGAAAGTGTTATTAAGTGGTGATGCAGCGATGTGTGCCACGATCCGAAAAGCACTCTTGTCAAAGATACACACATGTGTATCTTTAATAAGATTGCTTAAGTTAGCAAGACACGCGAACGATATCTAGCCGGTTCCATACGTACACAATAAACGTTTTTGAAATGCCGACTGCTTTAATAGCGGTCGACTTCTATACTAACTGTCGTATGGAATTAGATCGATAACACGTACTTGTTGTTCATCTAAGAACTTATTTATTCGCAATTAAAGTAACAAAATCCGTAAAATAAAAAAATCTTTATTCTATTTTTATATTAATAGGAAGTTAATTACAAAAGTATATGGGAAAAGCTATAATTATTCTTATTGTTTATCAGCCCCTTATATTTTACTGCTGGAAGAAAGCTTAGAAAACGGATTGGCGACCATGTGTCGAGCGTCTTGCACCTTTGACGCTGCTCCACGTTGCAAGTCGGATATTTTGCGTTTGGCGTAAGCAAGTACAGTAACCCAAAGCTATGAGATCTTCTTTATCTTCCCACAGTTTTCTGACTTCTTTTCTTACCATACCATCAGTACCTGTCCCGATGTATATAATATATAATTGTAATTTTAATTGATAACTTATAAAATATTTCTTTATTTTATCGAGTTAGTGAAAACTTTACTCTATTTAACCAAGTCTTAAGAATTAATTTAATTTAAATTATACGTTAACTCTATGAAGAAACGGACTGCTCTGTTCTCTATTATGAGCTATGTAACGACTAAGAATGAAACTGCAAATATACTGAAACTATTTACAAATATTATATATATTTGGCCATCAAAAGATTCAGCTTATGTGAGGTGCCAACGCTTCGGGTGTTAGTACAGCGCTTGTTATATATTATGTAGTCGTACATAAACTTCAACAGCTTGATTTATATATAGAGAGCTCAGTCCGCTTACGCTATTATGACGTGATTACAGCGCACACATATGTCTATTAATTTATAATAATTCAGTCATTGCATACATCCATCAATCACAGCTTATAATAGTCCACTGGTGAACATGGCCTATGTTGTCCCCCATAAATTGTCTTATAGTTGGATTTTGCCATAGCTGCCACGTTGGCAGGCGGGTTGGCAACCGTATTTTTTATTATTTTGAGTTGTTATTAGAAAAATGCTGCTGCCCATCTCCTGATTCAGTTACCCCCATGTCGTCTCTTACATGGCACCACTGTAGGACATAGAAGAGAAGAAGAGTGGAAGATTTTGATTAGATGGGCAAAATCGGAAAACACATACGAAAAGCGAGATGTAACTCAGATATCATGATTTTAAAGACTTTACTTTTAAAGACTTCTTTCCCTAAATAATTATTTTCATTGCCACTATTGATTGACAGGCACATTGTATTTTATTGATCAAAATATTTTGAGGCTAAATTGAGACGTCATCAAATTATTCTTTACTGACAGAATAGCGAAATAGCCATTATAAATATGTTTAAAATAATGCCACTAATTCTCACCACATCTAGAGGTCACTAGTAGAGGATGCCACTAGGCTAAGAATTTAGTCGGCGCTTTGTAATTTTTTCTTTGATGAGGTTGCAGAAAAGTATAAACAAATAAAATACCAATCGCAACCTCGAGTTGTTAAAGCAGCACAAATCACTACAAAGACACAGGCTGTCGATTTACTTTAATCAAGTATTATGTTACTGGATTTCTAACACTGCAAACCCAAAACTTATACTGCTTATACCTTGATCCATACCATATGAGCAATATAATAATTAACCTAACAAGAATGTAGGATTATAATAATATTCTACATTATTAAAAGTTAAATGAAACTTTTTCGTTGCGTGCAAATAATATAAAAATAAATTGGCAAAGCGAAGAATGCTATTGGCGTGAAATATTATATACGATATAAAAGCCGGTATACATTTCATCAGTTATAATATATAGCTCGTATAAAAAATAATTCGATGGTTAAAAACAACAAGGCGATTCGAATGCACACGGCGTTCAGAACGGCGGTAGTTATCGCGTATTTACATTAAGTACTCCGCGAACTGAATCAAGAACGTCGTAATTTTCATAACAACATAAAATATATTTTTAAATGGACAGGTAAAAAAATGCACAGCCAAATGTACCTGAGCATCTTCCTTTGTTTTGTGACTTATTAATCATTTCTTTGCAGTTTTGGTTATTCGATTACTGATCAGAATTTGCATCAAACTTTTAATTCGAATTCACAAATTTTCGAACATTGCGTCGTCGAACAAGAATGTTTTTAAGCAGAAGTTACTTTGACAGTGCTGAAAAAAAAGTAAGTAAAAATTTAAAAACAGTGTTGCACTCAATTTTAAGTACATATTGAGCATATAACTTGTTTACATTTTGGTTATTTTATAGCGTAAGCTGTAGGGGGTATTCCTTATCATCCTCTTTATTAGCCCTTAAAAGTCCACTTTTTTCTTTTCTTTTTGTAGAAGAGGGGGCAAACGAGCATGCGGCTCACCTGATGTTAAGTGACTCCGCCACTGTCGGATAGGGAACGTAATGTGAAGGAATTCCGGAATTTAGATAATAAAAATTAAGGAGATATTACCAGTAGCTTTTTATAATGCTTTTTATAAGGTAGAGCCATGCTACAACTATGTTATGGTTGCAGCACAAATGGGTCACCTCGATCGGGGAAGGACCATGCTTTCATAGAATATTAGCATAAAATTGCAAATAGTTGTTGTGTTTTGTATGGTCAGTGTAAAGAACCGGAGATCATTGTCCTAGAAAGGAGGTATTCTTAGTCCTCAGGAGTGACAACGCATCCGCTTTTTGATTTTTATTCGATACAGCTAGCATCTAGCTGTATAAAGGCCACAGCATGCACATCAATTTGACTGTGTGCTCATTTGTCACACTTACTCTATAAAACAAATAAAGCTGCCACTGTACCTAAATAAGCATTTCCAGTGATTCGATAATTAACACGACACCGTATTGCGTTTATTCTCACGGTCTCAAAATTACCGTCATTAAATCACGAACGGTTATCCGACAACCCCAAAGTGCAACAAATGAACAAAAAGGTCAGCAACGGACGTAAAGTTCCTGTTATCATTAGCCGTGTCCGTAGTTCATAGCCATAAGCTTTTCGCACCAAGAGCTTATAAAGCCAATATTTGAATACTTTGTATGTTACATTTAAAATTATTGTTATTTAATGTTGTTTCAGTCATGTCATTCGCTTAGTTTGCTTAGCACTTTTCCTCACTGCACAAATGAATTGTCAATTGCAATATTTCAAATAAATTACAACGTGCTTAAAGGGAAAACATCTGTTATAAAACGTGTACATATGGGAAATAGCGGCTTTTTCAAGTTGACCAGTACCATGAGGTTTAATATTTGCCCCTTTTTCTTAAATTTTTGTATGTTTTTATTTTCAAAATAATTTGAGAATTTTCAAAATCGTAATTATCTACTACTTAAGAGAACTTCTGAAGTATTCATCAGATGCGAATATATTGTACATAAAAACATTATACGTTACAGCCTTTATTACGATATCAATTTTTCTAACGACATCTTTCTTCACTAATTGGCAAGCGTAGAAAGTCAGTTTTCGAAATCAATATCGAAATCACGTCGCTTGCGTACAAATTTCCTGCCCTGAGCTTCTATGGGTAATATTCTTCTTATTTCATTTAATTATTTTTGTTAATGGTGTCTTTAATTTTTTGTTACTTAATTAAATCTATTAAAAGATGTACATTACTATCATCATCGGTGCCATGATTAAGGGTTGAAAGATAATTAAATTTAAAGATGAATAATAATTATAAGGGTTTTTTTGCATATTTTTTAAAATACTCATTTCCACGTTATAAAACGAATAAATAATTCTTTATTAAATATTTAATTAAACGGTATTGGGTTATTAAATGCATTCTCTAAGTCATATCTAGACATGGCGCAAGCAACAATTGCTTCCTAAATACTTTCGCACTCGCTATGCGACACAATTACGCCCCTTCGAAAGGTAGTACAAATGTCCATTAAACCCTCAACTGTTATCGTCCATATAAATAGCCTTATCCGTGGTGGGACATAAATTCCCACGATCGACAGCGCTCACACGGATTGGCTACGCATTGACAGATTTAACGCAGTGTCTACTTCCTTCGATCGTTAACAATTTAGGATCTTGTATAAAATTGGCCAAGTCAATCACCCAGAATTTATTATAGTATCATTGACTTTCGCATTGCGATTCTAGTGTTTAATTTAGTATATTGCATCAATAAATTTACTCTAATGATTAAAACTACTTTTACGGATTTTATCGCGTTTATTTTTACTTTTTATTTTTAATTCCCGACGTTTCGGGCGCTTTCCAGCACTCATGGTCTATCGTCCATATAAATAGACTTATCCGTGGTGGGACATAAATTCCCACGATCGACAGCGCTCACACGGATTGGCTACGCATTGACAGATTTAACGCAGTGTCTACTTCCTTCGACCGTTAACAATTTAGAATCTTGTATAAAATTGGCCAAGTCAATCACCCAGAATTTATTATAGTATCATTGACTTTCGCATTGCGATTCTAGTGTTTAATTTAGTATATTGCATCAATAAATTTACTCTAATGATTAAAACTACTTTTACGGATTTTATCGCGTTTATTTTTACTTTTTATTTTTAATTCCCGACGTTTCGGGCGCTTTCCAGCACCCATGGTCACAAATTATCAAATTTACTCTAAGATTAAAAACCACACTCATAAGAAGGACATTTAAAAAAAGTTCTTAAACCCTACAAGTCCATTATTAAAGCCTTTACTCAGTTCAGGGCAGGCACATGCCAGTAAGAGGGTGTCACGTGAGAAATTTCAGTAACCATTGATTATCAGTTTTGTTTTAAAGCTATGCCGGACAATTGCCACTTCAGTTTATTAGGCTATTTAGGTTATATTTGTCCTATTACGGAATTTTTTTCTTACAAATTTTTCTGATTCTGACCATAGTCCTCCTCTTTATAATTCTCTGCGTGGTTTGTTTTCTTACTATGGCAGTAAATGACTAGATTAATCATAATTTACCCTCTGTTTGTAATTCCAAATATAATGTGTGTCTTCAAGCCAGAAGTGAATAGATTTTTTGTTAAGCAAGTCAGCGCGCTTTACCATCTTCATCTGCACCACCACTTACTATCAGATAGGTTTATAAGCTAGTACTTGACTATTATAGTCAAGTACTGGCTTATAAAATTAAAAAAAACTCAGAGACCAAAATTTGTACATAACAAAGTAGTGGTTTTCATGTTATTATTTCCAAATTAGCTTACGGTTTCATATTCATATAGCGACACTTCGAATATATATATTTATAAGAGTTAAAATTACTATATTCCCATTTCAATTGTTATTTAAAAAAATAGGTGATTCTCCTTTTCTTTTTACAATTCCAGTAAAGGACCACCACGATGCGACGTCGATAGTCCTGTCCGCAATTTGCCTTTGAAACTGCCGGCGATCAGTCTCTTATCAGCTCATAGAAACGATAAAATCTCCGCCGACGAGTTTATTATTGTCCCGCCCATTAACGCCCATTAAACTGCAATCAATACGCACTTATTCATGCGTCGCCAATCGAACTTGCGGATTCTCCTCGACAACACAGTGTCGCGTGTCACGGCATGAGAAATTGTCACTTTAATTATGCGAATTCGACGTGTCACGGCTGAATACGACGAATCAAACTTGAAGTTGCCGCTAATTAAACGTAGATATTACTTATTATTCGACGCATCCGTTTAAAACACCTTTCGGTGACCTAATAAACCTTCATTGATATTCTGACTGTGACTAATTTTGTTAGTTTTAAGGTGAGCTTCGGCGCCGTCTGTTATAAAAAACTAAACAAACATTCCGTAGAACTAATGAGTGTGTAATTTCGTTAGGGAGGCTCTATGTAGGCGGTCCAAGATCTCATGCGCGAAGGGGTGCAGGAAATTAATAGTAGTAATGATTTTAGTTTACGATTTTATTGGACAACAGAAATTCATAATTTTTAAAGAACATAAATATTCTCTGAATATAAAGCAGAAATAAAATTAATCTATTAAATCAATGTTTTGGGTCAAATATAAAATAAAATATGTTTCTCAATACTGTGCTGTTTGTAACTTCCGTCATATTATTGGTACCTAAATCATCAAACTATATTACATACGCACTAGTAATACCTCAATGACCTAAATGCATTTACTTCATAAATTGTATTATCACAAAATGTATATAAAGCTTTCACTTTACAAAAAATTTTTGCCTTTATTATCAACTGCAAGTATTTATTTTGGAAATTGATTATTTTTCAATATCTAGATTCTTTACGTGCTGCAAACTGCTAATGGTCTTGGAATTTTCTTTGTATTAAGTGATATTGTTAAAAATGTATCGTAATGTTCTAATGATTGTGATAAAAAGATAAATTTATAGCTGTAATAGAGCAATATAAGATCACGTGAATTTAAGTTCTGAAATTAAAAGTATTCAATATGCTGGCAGCAATTTCGCGGATAATTTTTGGCGAAAATTATTTTTAAGAGCCTGCTGTTGTAGATATTATATCAATTATATACGGTACTTACAAGAAAAAAATACAAAAGTATATTGATCAGATTTATAACAAGCAGTCCATCTTTCACCCCAATTTAATTTAGAGTATTCCTCAGTAAGGTTTTGAAGATAGCCTATAAAGTTGCCGATTAAATTGGACCGTAAAAAGTTGCATTAACCCTGCGTCGGCACTATTTTAGTGGTGTAATTGAATTTAAAGTTAATTTGTTAAAAAAAATCAAGAGATATCAACAATATAATTATACAGTATTAAAATATAAGTCCTTTCTAGATAGTGATCACATTTTTATATAGTTTTAATATTATTACAATTTAAATTGTTTTGCTTTAAATTGTTTGTTGTAATTTATGAAAAAAAAATATTATTAGTAAAATAAATGTTTTGTAAATCATCAAATAACAAGACAGTCAGTATATAGTATTTGATGATGGAAATGGAATTTAAAGTCATAATGTAATAAACTTGATTGTAATAATGGAATGTAAGGTAGAATGATAACAAATTAGAATTTAATTATATTGTAATATGTATTCATTCTAACAATTTAGAACGCATGAAAAGACAAGATAGGATTATGGTGTTAGTCACTTAACATCAGGTGAGCCGCATGCTCGTTTGCCCACTCTTCTATATAAAAAAGTATAATAAATATAAAAAAAAATGTTAGCTACAATATTATCTGTAGGTATCTGTGGCATTAAATACAAAAGTGATCTACGGGCTGATGTGGCGTGGCGAGTTTTCTTACGCCGCCATTTTACGGCAACATTGTGGTCATTTTTACACATTTCTATTTTTATGGACCATTTTTATTAATTGTCTGTAAATTACAAAACCTGAAACCAATAAGTCGAATAATTAATCAGTTTTATTTTTAGATTGTAAAAGTTCGAGTGATTTGTAGTGAATTCGTCGTGCCACTCACCGAATAGGGCAGAACAACGTCTGTCACACCAGTTTGTATAACAAATCAATGAAAAAAATTGCAATAGATCATGGTAAAATTTCCACACTTTACACATATATCATCATCATCATCATTACAGCCCTTTACAAGTCGACTGCTGAACATAGGCCTCCCCCAAGGTGTGCCACAAAGCACGGTCCTGAGCCACCTGCATCCATCGACTTCCTGCATGTCTTACCAGGTCGTCACTCCATCCAGTGGGGGGTCGCCCTACACTTCGTCTACCGGTACGAGGCTGCCACTCGAGAACCTTTTTTTCCCAACGGTTGTCGGTTCTTCGAGCTATATGGCCGGCCCATTGCCACTTCAGCTTACTAATCCGTTGGGCTATGTCGGTCACTCTGGTTCTACTGCGGATATTCTCATTTCTAAGTTTATCACGCAGAGAAACTCCGAGCATAGCCCTCTCCATAGCTCGCTGAGCGACTTTGAGCGTCCTCATACGACCAGCAGTGAAGGACCACGTCTCAGTTCCATATGTCATCACTGGCAACACGCACTGGTTGTACAACTTAGTTTTCAGGTTTTGAGGTATACCTGACGAGAAGATGCGTTGTAATTTCCCGAACGCTGCCCAGCCGAGTTGAATCCGTCGATTGACCTCTCGGTCGAAGTTGAACTTACCTAGCCGGACTATTTTTCCCAGGTAAACGTACTCGTCAACAACTTCGAGCTTAGTGCTCCTAACAACTACCGGCATAGGTGTGACATGGACATTAAACATGATCTTTGTTTTGTCCATGTTCATCTTAAGACCTATCCGTACTACATATATATATATATATATATATATATATATATATATATATATATATATATATATATATATATATATATATATATATCAGTATGAGCAATTTCAAGCAGACAAACATTAAGTGTAAATAATTCTTCTATCTTAGAAGCTGTGAATATAATTTGTAAAGGTTAAACTATTAATAATCAGATCTCGAGAAAACTGCAACTATTTTTTTTTAATTTCAAGTTAAAGTTTATCTGTTTGTACTATTTGATATAACTGTATTATTTTTGTTTATAGTTACAGCCTATATACGACTCACTGCTGGGCACAGGCCTCCCCTCATTTCTGAGAGGGTTTTAGGACAAGGAAGTGTCCGCCGCGCTGCCCCAATGCGTGTTGGCGAACTTCATATGTCTTCGAAAAAGTTTTTTTCTTATTCCTTAGACATGCAGGTTTCCTCACGATGTTTTCTTTCACCGCCGAGAACGTGGTAAATCAGCACTTACAATTGCAATTAACAATTTCATTGGTGCCGGCGGTGATCGAACCCGGATTACACGCGTTCTGTTATATTTACAGCGAGTGTTAACCATCTGAGCTACCACGGATCTTATTAAATAAAATAAAGTATTGGTTTTGATGTAGATTTAATGATATTTTATACAAAAATTAACTTTGTCTTCGATTGCAATCTTCGTTAATGGTTAGATATACGTCAATAATTTCCGTCAAATATGTAACGTAAAGTTTGATAATTGTCAGATAGGTTTTTATGAAAATATTTTCTATAGTCGAAACATAGTAGCCGTTATTAACTCCCGGTTAGATTCCTGCAAGGTGATGTCATGTATCTGTTACAAGGATTTATTTAACGATCTACTGCTGAACACCTTAATATTTTTTCCGTCTAAAGCGAAAAGAAAACCACATACATTTGAAATAAACAAAATTGCTTTCATAATTAATAATTCCTGCATATTTTTTATTTGTATATATTTTCTTGGATAATTTATCATGTTCCTTCGTGTCCTTTACTCTCTTCTTTGACGACTATTGGCAGTCTGGGAAATTTAGGTACAGTATTTTTAGATGAGTTTTTTCGCCATGAGTCGCTGGCGAGGGTTTTGTCTCTCAACCATCAGTGGACACGGCTTGTGAATAAAGCAGATATTTGAAAGAATTTTTTTTTCTAATCGTAATACTGATATATAATATTTGCTCAGTATAAAAACACAAAGTATTTAATTCAATCCAAAATATATTGAACTCAATACTTTGGAAATGTCAAAATTTTCATATTTTTTTGTTTGGGTTAATATATGACGGATAATTTACAATATCCGGCTATTGCAGTTAAAAAATATCTTGTACTTAATAAAGTAGCCGTTGTAGCATAAGCGTGATGTATACGCTTATACTACAACGGGTCTGAGTTGAGGACAATCAGCGGACGCGTGTCACTCAGTTAAGCAATGCGTTAACGAGCGCATGCAAATACTGCTTCAGTCGCACTAACAATGTTCCTGCAATATCTGGAAATGTGCTGCTTTATAACGACGAATCGATACCTTACTTCAGAAAGCCCTTTTCGAAGTGGCGGTGATCGCAATCCCGTAGGTTTCCCACGTTTATTGCTACTTCCCGTCGGCATTCTGGGTATTTTATGTAATCATGAGGTCCTGGGTTTGAATCACGGGTCGGACGAAAAAATCAATTATTGAGTTTTTCTGTCAAGAAATTCTCAGTAGCTGCCTCAGTAGAAGTCAGGAAGTTTGCGGTGTCTCACCCCCGTGCCTCGGAAAGCACGTAAAGCCGTTGATCCTGCGACTGATCTCTTTCCGGTCGTGTCGATTTACCGTCCCGTCGGATTATGAGAATGAGGGAATAGAGAGTGCACCTATGCTTGTGCATGCACTTGTGAACTATAATCCCGTCCTGCGCCGACGGCTAGCCTCTGTTGAGGCAGGCCACCGTGGCCGAAATTCGGTCTTATTATTCGGACATTATTATTATTATTTTATGTTTAACTGGTGTAAATCACAGATGATTATATCCATTTGATGGAAACTTTAAGCCATTTTAGATATTTATTAAGTACCATTTTATGACACATTTATTTTGGTTTTAGGATTTTCTAATGCTGCCAACGAACTGCGCAAATGTTGCTTATAAGTATGCTTTACGCCAATTTGGATAAGCAAATGCAAAACCTATGCGATTTCACGTAATAAACCAACACTGTTCAAAAATTCATAATAGCAAATTTGTATACAAATATAAAATTTGAGTGCATGAAAATTATTCTCACAGTGACTTGTCACTGTTACTCGAAACAATGGCCTCTAAATTATATGAAAAGTTTGATTGTGCTAGTAGACCTGCTAGTAGCCTTCTGAAATTTAATATTTCTGCCAAATAATTATCGCTAATATTTCTAAAAATTATGTTTAAAAATAATAAAAAGTTTTGAAACTACTTTCTCTTTCTTCTTGCAAGCGGCGGGATACTGATCCTGTTTGTTTTAAATCACAATATATTATATCGAATAAATTCCAGCTCCACATGATTCCAAGCACACGCGTCAAAGTACCAATAAAAATGATAAACGTTTGTGACCCAACCCTGGTTATGAGAAAAAAAGTTAAAGACAATTTTTAGTAGATATTCTTGACTTCAAACACGCTAAAAGTAAAGAAAGGCAACAAAGAGTTCGACTCATCGTTCATTTCAAGTTAGGTTTTTTTATTTATAAATTTATGTAGTCACAGTACATGCTGTAGGTACTACAGTTATCTACCATTTATTCAATTTATATTATACGGTATAATATTTTGAGAGTAAAATGGCCATATAGCTCGAAGAATCGACAACTGGTGGGGAAGAAAGGTTCTCGAGTGGTAGCGTCGTACCGATAAGCGAAGTCGAGGGCGGTCCACCACTAGATGGAGTTACGACCTAGCAAGTGATTCAGGCAGTCCAGGGATGCAGGCCACTCAGAGTTGGGCTTTGTAGCATTTCTCGGAGGAGGCGTATATCAGCAGCGATGTGATGAACTACGTGTAAGGGCGGTATTAAAATATCCATTATCCCATATCTTTCCGTGGATGTTGTACAAGGCGACAGAGGGAAACAAATCTGGAGATAGCCAGCAGAATCTTTCTAATAATAACTTAAAATAAAAAAACACCTACTGTGGCCAACATGACTGCCATGCCGCAGAAATCCACCAATGCCGCGGTGGTCACCATGCCGCAGTAATCCATCAGTACCGCAGTGGTCCCCATGCCGCAGTAGTCCACCAGTGCAGCAGTAGTCCCCATGCCGCACTAATCCACCAGTGCCGCAGTGGTCCCCATGCCGCAGTAACCCACCACTGCTGCAGTGGTCCCGAAGCCGTTCTAATCCACCAGTGCCGCAGTGGTCCCCATGCCGCAGTAATCCACCAGTGCCGCGGTGGTCCGCATGCCGCAGTAATCCACCACTGCTGCAGTGGTCCCCATGCCGCGGTAATCCACCACTGCCGCAGTAGTTCCCATGCCGCAGTAATCTACCAGTGCCGCAGATGTCATGATATGTTGTGATTTTTATAAAAAATTATTCTTAAAGTTATTCCATAGCTCGCCGTCAGTAAGTACAGAGTAACACTAGGTAAATTGTGCAACGATACTCTTACTACTTAACTTATTAATAAGCTAACTAGCTAAATAACTTATTAATAAATAAGCTTTGCCGTCATGGATGTCTTTCATTAGCGTTAACACTGGCTTTATTACAACCTTCGTTAACTGAGTTGTATTGTTAGTAAATTTAAATACACCAGGTCTCTTAGAATATTGTAATTTGATATAGAAAATCTTAATATTGTAAATAACAGAAACTACGTAAACAACAACAACAACAAACAGTATATTATAAAATATGATACTTCGCCAACATGAAGATTAAGTTTTTAAATTGTGCGGCACGGATTCCGTCTATAACATATGTATGCAATGGTACGTTGAGTCCTCTTTATGTCTGTTTTTTTTTTTAATTTAAGTCTATTCAAAAGAAAACTATAGAGATAATGTAAAGAAAATATTACATTCAATAGTTTAATTTAAATTTAAAAAAGATCATTAAATTTAGTGATTTACACTATTCATTTAAAGCGTTTTTATTAAACGTCTGTAAAACATAACATATCTATGCATGAATTTAAGGTACTTTGTAAACACTGTTGTTGTTCAGCTTTAATGAAATTGTATCTATTTGCGGTCATTGTGTACTAATATTGTCGTATTTTGAACTTTATTGTTTAGGACATAAATGTTATTCATATCCTAATGATACGTGATCAGTATTATTAGCCGAGCTATAATTTGATTTGGTTGTATATGTCCACACCTCTGGGTGGGCGCCGACCGCCCGCCAACGCTAAATTAAAAATCTGAACTATGGCGTGGGATGCGAACATTTATTAAACGGTTTTAAATATTTGTTTCAACACCATAATGTTCAAACTGACCGAAAAAATGAAACAAGCATGTATGAAGTAACGTGATCAGAACAAATTACTCCTTATTAGGATTACAAAGATGTAGTCGTAATGTTCCAGATGTAGTAGTACTTCTACGATGAAAAAAGCAGGCACCACCCTTTTACCTTGGTACATAATAATATAAACCTCTTGTCAGAGAAGGAGTTTTTGTATCATAATTTATAACAAAATTTGATATACATTTTATTCATTATTCTTCATATTAACGCGAATTTGACAGCTCCGTAGCGGGGTAGAACTGCGGCGTTGAAGGCCGCAAGTGCGATTATTACAGGTATAACCTGACCCTCTCTATAGCTCACTGAGTGACCTTGAGCTTCCTCATACGGTCAACAGTGAAATACCACGTCATAGATTTATATGTTGTCTATAGCAACAAGCACTTTTTGTACACTATTATTTTCAAGTTTTGAGGATATACGTGACGAGATGTGTCGTAATCTGTTAAACGCTGCCGAGCTAAGTTAAATCTGTTGGTTGACCTCTCGGTGTAAGTTAGAACCTAGCCAAACAATTTATTCTAGGTTAACATACTCGTCAACAAGTTCGAGCGTAGTGCTCTAGCAACTACCCGAATAGGTGTGACATGGAGCTACTCATGACCTTTGTTTAAATTCATTGTGAATACTACGCAATGAATTAAAACTATTCTTTCCGTGTGCCAAAAAGCGCTCGAAACGCGGGGAATTAAACGATAAAAAATACCAATTTTATCTCGCTTAGTAAGTTTTACTCGATATTTTATCCTAAAACTGGGCCAGTTTGCACAATAACAGTAAAACTTTAACCTGTGTCAGCATCCTATCAAAATATAGGATCCGTGCAAGAAATTGACTAATACTTTGAGTCCGTCTAAAAGATAAGGAGGCTAATATGGTAGCTTCCGAAAATGCTCAAGTCTTGCTTTTTTAGCCTCCATTTCTAACAGTTTGTTTTCACCTCACGTTTATTTTGGATTGTTCGGTTTATTAAAATATCTTATTGTTACGAGCTTGAGGTTCGTGACAATAAAAATTGCCGATACAATTACCTAAATTAACACTTTAATTTTCTTTACACAAATTAAAACTTAAAAAACTAATAATTAATCACACTAATTCACTTTATTTCACTCCGAAGCTTCGCTTGTCTCGTCAACTTCAACACTTCCCCAATCGCGTATTGCAGCGCCTTTATATAGGCTCTTCCACGAAAACATCCAGAATATTCCAGAATAGTCAAGTAAATACGCGCACCAACCGACCAAGCGCAGAAAATTCGAGTGTGCGGCTTCCAGAAAGCTTAATTATTCTGTTCCATACTAGATGGCGCTAGTGCCGTCGACTTAACCGTAACATTATTATCGAAGAGAATAATTATGATATGAATTTTGCAATAAATATTGTCTTTCAGCAGCCACCAGTATATTAGTTAAATTTACGTCTCTTGGTGCTCCACTACAACAACCTTTATTGTTAAGTCAATCATAATCTGGGATTGCAAAAACACCGTCTTCTAATATTACGAGAACTTCTCATTGAAACTGTATTATAATCACAAAGTATTCTGGTAATAATAAAATTATTTTTTTGTTGGAAACACATTAGTTCTTTTAAAGTTATCGCTATAATAACTATTTCCATACAATATGCTCAAAATATCTACTTAAAATGAACGACAAACGACCAATTAAAGTTCATGTACTATATCATTTAAAATTCTATAAACAAAATTTATTACATACTATATGTACTTAAAAGCTGCAAAAACTGCTTCAAGACGAACTTTTTGCTAGGTGATTCACCATTATAAACGGTGGCACAATCAGCTATTATAGTCTACGTTTTATTAAAAACTTTCGCGGTGTATAATTTAGAGCAAGGGAATATAAAGAACAATAAATATTTATAATACTACTTTTCCAACGCTGCTAAATTGCGGTGTAATCGAGTCAACATTTATCACAACAATGTTTTTACATTATATTATAGTCGTTATTACATGTCAGACGTGAACTAAAAGTGACTGATACAAAGTACGAACCGCTCCTAAGACAACAACGATAAGAGACCAATTAACTTAAAATTAATTGTTTTATTGTAGTAGTTGCGTCGCTCGTAAAAATTTAAGTGTATCAGTAGCCATTTCGAGACGCTTTTCTTTACCTCTAAGAAATTTTACTTATATACTATAATTATAGGGTAAGCATTATTAACATTTTATGACTTTCAGATCTGATTACGTAATATTCAGTAGCATAAAACTTGCAAACATAACATTAATCTCAAACTTTTGTAAATCATTTTAACATTAAAGATGTTGATTTGGTTTTAAATTGTGTCAAAAAGTTTGACATAAAACATAAAGGTGAATTTACTTTCATAGTGTAGCAAACGAGAGATAAAGGCAAAGTTATGGCCATTAATGAACCAGTTTTAATTTACGATCAAAACGAAGATAAATTATCAACTACAGATGAAGAAGGTATGAAAAAATTAATCGGATTGATGTTGGATGTGCCATTCTCGCAATGCCGTTCATCTTCGACGTTTTTATTTCAATAATTTGTAAAAATAACAAGCAGTCTCACAAAATACAAGTTTAAACATTGCTTATGAATACAAAATATGATTCCATAAATTGCTTTAGTGTGATACTGAATATATTTTTTTAATATCTTAAAGTACTATTAGTGGAAAGTGTTAGTTATGTTGTTTACATTTTTTTAAGTTGAAGTGATAAATGGCACTTATAGTCCACTTGATGATGAGTATAAGACCTATTTACTGGTAACGTTGCATTCTATCTTCGTTTATAGGGGTAACAAGTAACAACGAATCTGCAGTTTGATTCTTAATCGACGATGGATGTAGGCGTCTAAAGGCCACATCATCCACTTACCATCAGATGGACTGTGTGCTGGTTTGCTTATTCTATAAAAAAACTAGCAGATCATTTATACCTGCAACCAACTTCAAACAACCTGCAAACAAAGAAAGTCAGAGTGCATTGTCACCTCTGAGGACTAAGATAGAATATCTTAAAACCTTATTTATACCTTATTATAAGTATAACCTTGAAACTGAAATATTGAAAACGTGGTTTGGTCACGTAGAAAGAATGAATGAGGAAAGAGTGACAAAGCAAATTTATATGGCAGATGTGAATGGCCGAGTCGGAAAGGGACGCCCTAGAAAAAAGTTTATCGACCAAATTGGCGATATTTTGAAAATGGGCCACGTTAGAAGTACCCTTAACCGACGAGCATGTATGCGTAGATATATGGATGTAAAGGAGGCGAAAGAGGTATGTCAGGATCGTGCCAAATGGAAGTCCGTAGTCTCTACCTACCCCTCTGGGTGACAGGCGTGAGTGTTTATGTATTATTTTATGTATGTGTGAGAATGGTACTCAGTTGAACTTAAGACAGTAAAGGAGTCCAACTTTTTGACGTGGAAAGGAAAGGGGGAGATCTCGCAGTGGGTAAGGTATTCAGCCCGGGGAGTAGCCAACGCTCCAGACACTGTATAAAGGAACTTCGCAACTTTGATAGCGCAATTTAAGCTTTCGTGCGTTTTGCTTGTGGCGCGACTACAGCGCCGGCACAACCTAGTAAAACACAATATCATACACGCTCTACGATATCATATAAATATTTCATAAAAACTTATTGCTTTAATATCATACCGATTACTATTACACCAATATTCGGTTTTATAAATTGTTAACGACCACTTGTTTTATTTTTCTCAGGTCTTGTAGGAAAAAAGGTTTAATTCATAAACATTATTACACTCTACACTTACCATACTATACGCAGCAGTACGTAGGGCACTCAATAAGTTTTGAGATATGCAAGAAGTATTCTAGACCAGGATTAAGAAAGGAATGCTTCGGTGGTTTGGTCATGTAGGAAGAATGAATGAGGAAAGAG
This sequence comes from Parnassius smintheus behrii, assembly GCA_036936625.1. Lineage (NCBI taxonomy): Eukaryota > Metazoa > Arthropoda > Insecta > Lepidoptera > Papilionidae > Parnassius > Parnassius smintheus. The sequence goes on along the minus strand of JAUPFT010000003.1, from coordinate 37,244,529 downwards.
TGACAGAAAAATTTATGTTGCAGAAGTGAATGGCAGAGTCGGAAAGGGACGGTGAAAATTTATCGACCAAATTGGCGATTTATTGAAAACGGGCCAAATTAGGAGTACCCTTAACCGACGAGCATGTACGCGTAGGTATATGGATGTGAACGAAGCGAGAGAGGTGTGTCAGGATCGTACCAAATGGAAGTATGTAGTCTCTGCCTACCCCTCTGGGTGACAGGCGTGAGTGTTTATGTTCTATGTATGTTATTCTAGATACTATCAGTGTTTATTTTACATCTTTTCAAAATATTCTCCATCATGCTCTATACAAAATTCCATTCGCCTAAGTTAAACCAACTCTGAAAACACTTTTTCCAGCCACGGCTTCTTTGGCGCTTGAAAAAAACTTGACTTTTATTTTTTCTTTGACTCTTGGGAACAAAAAGAAATCACAAAGAGCTAAGTCAGGGCTGTAGGGTGGGTGACTTAGAGTTTCAATACCAGATTCCTCAATAAATGCTTTTGTTCTAAGGGAGGTATATGAAGAGGCATTATCGTGATGAAGCATAATTCCCCGAAGCCCGGTCTTTGGTCTTCTCTCCCGCACAGCATGAAAAGCTTTGGGTAATGGAACTGTAGTATACCATTCAAAGTTGACAGACCTACTATTTTCCAGCATTTACGTCTACAAATGTCCGCTCCGCAAAAAAAACTAGCCACCACTTTTTTGTCGACGTTGCGAGGTCTTTGCAGTTTCGTCGGTAACTGTCCTTCTGAGTAGACCTATATCGATAATTGCCTTTTTTTGCATTTCATTTTCCGGATCGCATTGGTAGATCCATAACTCGTCACCAGTAACGATTTCTGGTGCTTTTCATGGCACCAATCCACACGAGTCTATTTTTCGCTTTCGCAGAGCAAACGAGGGATCCATCGACAACAAAGCTTCTTCACTCCGAGATGTTAATGTAGGATTGTATGATCATTTTGAAGTCCTTATATGTGAATTTTGGGTCTACTCGCACCAAAATTTCAGTAGTACATACATTTTCTGCTGTTAGTGCTGTTTGCCGAGTCCCGGTTCTTCGGTCATCCTTAAGGTTAATTTTACCCCTTTTGAATTCAGCAAACCACTTAAAAATTGTTTGCTCGTGATGGAGCTGAGTCTAAGGCTGAGGGAGAGAGCTAATGCTGATTGTAACCGTTGTAAACTTAATTGTTCGGTTAAATCAAATTTGAAATCATAATAGGTCATAACGCGCGAATGCTCACGGTTAAGATCCATCGTTTTAAATTAAAAGCGCGGGAAGCGTTGCAGGAAAATTAAAAGAACTTTGTTTTTTTTAATATTGAACAATTTGCTTATGGAGTTCTGCAGACTTCTGCAGAAGTCTGCAGTTTGCGATCATATCCTAGATGGCCGCAACCATTACATCAGATTTGATAGACCACAAATCCTCGCAAAAGAACATCGATTTCTACCAAGGATGATACGTGAGGCTATTGAAATTAAAAAACATCCTAATTTCAGCAGAGAAGGAAGCTGGGTGCTACCACCTGCTTGGGATCCTATAATTAAAAAAATTAAAACTAAACCCAAGCATACCACTGCAAGACTTCAAAACACAGTTAGTTCATTCTGCATAGATCGGACCAAAGACAATAATTAAAAAGCTGAAGGTACTCCGGGTTAACTTTGACATCGGGACGTCAGTCACCTCAGTCCCCCGTGACCATGGGTGCTGGAAAGTACCCGAAACGTCGGGTATTAAAAATAAAATAAATAAAGCGCAATAAAATCCGTAAAAGTAGTTTTAATCAATGTATAGTGTTCGCGTAAATATAAGAAATGATTACGTAAATACATTAAAAATCTTAATCCTAGATAAACAACATACACATAGACTAAATTATACAATCTAAACCATTCTTACAATCCCAATGATTGATCGTCAATAGAAAATCATTATATTAATAGTAAATAATTTTTATAATGGTTTTATCTCTGTTTAATTTGTCAAATGAAATTTGTGAACTTCAAAAAATTTGAAGAGGCAATTCATCAAACGCGACCGGTATCGATGCTCCGTCAACACTCAGTCATTTTAGATGCTGTAAAATGACGGCGATGACTGGTGATAACATCTGTGTCATTTTGTAGGACCCACAGCAATTTATTCAAAGCATATTTGCGTAGATTTGAAATAAAACTTAATAAAAAGAAGCACAATCGAACTTATATAAATAGTTGCAATATAATTAATTGATTGGTATTAGATAATGTAAAATATATAATAATGTGTTACGGATTACATAAGAAAAGCAAATATAAATTAATTAGAATATTTAAAATAAAACTGGAATACCAAATTATACATAGGTATCTTTAATTGTATACCAATTACTTAGTGTAGTTTAAAGTATGTGAGCCTCAGTACTAGACGTAACTGACATGAAAGTAGCGGCAGATAATTACTACTTGCGTAATTATCATTTAAACCCCTGAAACCGGTACATAATACTAGATGTACTGCTGTTACTGGAAGAACTCTTTGATAGAAAAGGAACCGTGCTCCTTTTAAGTCTGAATCCAACTAAAATCTAATAAAGCTACCGATACGTTTTCAATAAATTTAAAATCGATTATATATCATTATAATAATAACAAACTAACAATAACAATAACAAAATAAAGCAGCATGGGCCAGCGGAGGAGCGGAGAGAAGTAGCCATACGCAAGCGTTCCCCTCTGCCAAAGTATCAAGCTCACGCGGCCCTGCTTACAGTAATACTAGTTGCACTAATCACTAGACTAAATCTAGTTGCTCAGTAGAATCAACGTCCAACAAAAATGCCGAAACGTTCAGATGTTTGCTGCACAAAAAGATCTGCCACGTCAAATTCACAAAAATATGGCGTTACCTTTTATATAAAAGTAATTTTCGGTCACATTTACCCTATTTACTTCTATTTAGACTTATATTGACTCCTACCACCTAGTAAGTAGTGTTGTTAGAGTACCGATGTATCTTTGACTGATTATATCGCAAAAATAATTATATAGGCTCAGATTTTGGATAATGAGTGTCCTTCTATTCCAGCTACATGACACTATGTAGTCTTTTCTAGTAGTAGTAGTCTAGTATTTTTCTGTCTATAAATGTCAACATCTATGGATTTCATGGATGTTGACGTTTATAGACAGAAAAAGAAAATATAATGTCAGTCCTCTGTCGCCTCTTACGATATCCTTATCGTCCAATTTGCGGTAGTGGATATTCTTACACCGTCTCTACATGACTATGTTTATTATATCCATATATTCTTATACCACTATACCACTAACTTATTATATAATAGTGTGTAAGTATTTATTGCATATAATGAACTTGTTAGAGCCATCGCGTCAGTAGTTCTCACGGCTTTAAATGGATGAGCGATCGTTCTGACACTCCGACCCATCAAAGCGCGCTAACAACATATCGCAATCGTATCGCAAAATCGGTATGTCCGGCCCGATGGACCATAAGCACCGACGCGACCACGAAGCCCATTAATTTAAACGAACGTGATCAATAAACACGATTATCTACCTCATCAGCGACATTGAAGCATTACAAGCTTTTAGTAAGTTTTCACCGCTATGTGATTTGTCATATCAAAATTATGACAAATCAATAAAATGAATTTAATTCGACAAGCATTCGAACATCGTTCTATTTTTGTTACATTAAGTTTAATAATCTGCAACATTGTTACTACTTTAGATTTATAAATACTTTTTGCCTATAATCACAAAGATATCTTAATGATGGTTGTGATGATGATTATTTATTAAATTCAAAATTTCCGATCCAAAAATGCCATATAAATGCTATTTATGGTTAGGTAAAGTCATTGATGTCTTTGACAATAATGTATAATAGCTTCGTACTCAACTGTTCCACTACTTCAAGTCAACTCCACATTAATTATATATCGTCGTAATAAAACTTTTACTAAATTGTCGAAAAATTTGTAAATTGTTTATTTTTTTGAGTAAAATATATACATAAATATGCTTACATATAATGCATGTTGCAACTGTATGTACGCGTTTTTGGTTTGTATTCCAGGTCAAAACTTTGTATATAATAGGTATTTATGTTACGTAAAATTGAATATAAACTGTTGTGTACATCCAATAAATAAATAAATAAAAAGTGCAATATGTGCGTAAACTGACGTGCAATTATTCTAATATTTTCATAAATTTAAATGTTACAAATTTTATTGAAATATCAATCAAATGTTATATTTGTAGTTTTATACGATTATTATCAGCATTATTTAAAAGTTTAAGGTGAGGGATACATTAAAGACTACTCCTCAGCTTAATATTTAAAAAAATAAGTCTAGTTTAAAAATAATAAAAATTGTAGTCTTCTGTTTATTGATGACTTTTATTGTATTTCATTAGTGATTCATTTAATTGATATAATTCGTGAAAACGTTTTGTAACAATTGTTTTTGGAAACAGTTTATTGATTTTTTTTAATTTAATAAATAATTTAAAAAAATAGCACATTTATCACGACTTAAAAAGAAATATCTATGATCGCTGAAATTTTTATTAATAAAATGCAATAAAATTACCTGGGAATAGTAAACTCAAATAATAGAAACTTTATATTGTGCTGTGTCGATTACGGTGCTCGCAATGTCCTGTACAAGTACTTCTTTAAAAATTTAATGCGAAAGGTTATTTGTGATAAGAGTTTTCTTATTCTACATTGTTATTAAATTACGGTTGGCACATAAAACGAGCCGACTTCGTTTCGTCGTCAGGAAGACAGTCCGCATACACTTTTGTTCAAAGGAGCGCATTCAAATCAAACACGGGATAAAAACCCCATGTTGCTAACAACATCATCACGTCAACAAGCGTCACTAATGTTATTTAAGACGCCATATTGGATTGGAAGCATACGAAATTAATAATTACACTTTCTCAAAGAGATGTGGCTTGTTTAACCGTAACGATAATATTTTGGTCAAACTTGACACCTGCAAGCGACCTAGGAGTCCGAATGACTAATCCCACCAATTTACATACAAATCCAGTGATTGTAAGAGGTGAAACTAAAGAGTGCCTTCTATTAGTAAAAAAGATCTCAGGTTCTCGTCAGTGTTGCTATTTTTTGTTAGTTTTCTGTAACAAATGTGGTGTTTGCTACTGTTCCTTTACACATAATATATTCTGTTAATACCGTGTAGTCGTGGTGTAAGAATATCCGCTACTCTACATCGTCCCTTGGGTTTGTTCGCGGTATAGTACCAAAATGGCTGCTTTTCCTCGCTAAATGGCTTTGCTAAGCCTTTAAGTAAGAAAATAACCAGCACTGTTATCAGCAGCGGTTGCAATTCCTCTAGAAACTTACTGTACCTAGACCTCATATATCAAGTCTCGACAGAAAAATATATAGACGTCTCAGAGACTCATACTTACATCACTAGAATACTCATTGAATAAAAAACGTTTTTTATTCACTAAAGGCTACAAGAATACTAATTAAAAGTCATAACATATGGTTTTACTACTACTACGAAAATACTTATGTCCTGGGAAGAATCAGCAAGAAACCAGCAGGACCGTTTTTTGTACCTAAATTTAATTTAATATTACAGAAATTTTATTATTTTCATGGTAGGGTCACGCTGCAGCTATATTATGTTTGTAGCACGAATGGGTCGGCTCGACCTGGGAAGGAGTAACCTCTCACAGAATACCAGCGTAATGCTGCTGTGTTTCGTATGGTGAGTGAAGAGAACCAGAGATCCATTTTACTGGAAGCTAGACATCCCGTCTTTGCCCTCAAGGGTAACAACGCATTTGCATTTTAATTTCTAATCATGTATAAAAGTAAATGTCAATGGGCCAAGCGTCCACTTACCATCAGGTGAACTGTGTGCTCGTTTGTCACCCCTATTCTATAAAAAAATGAATGAATAAAGAAAAATCATGGTAGCGATCACCTAATTTCCAGTGAATATTATTAGTAATGTTAAATAATATTCTCATTAACGAGTACTTACCAATAACTCCTAACTTAACGTAACATCCTTATTTCAATAGAGAAGATGACTTGGTGATACCATCTGCTTGGGATCCTATAATTAATAAATATGATCCCAACCCAAGCATATCACTGCAAGACTTTAAGATATTTTAAGTTCATAATTCGTAGGTTAGACCAAAAATTAATAATTTTAATCTGAAGATAGCCGTGGTTAACTATGACATTGGGAGTTTGAACAGCTCAGTCCCTTTCGTACCACGGGTTTTGCAAAGTGTTCGAAACGGGAAATGTACAATAATACCGTAATAAAATCCGTAAATACTAGTTTTATTGAAATATGCAGTGTTCTCCTAAAAATAAGAAATCGTTATGCTAGCTCACTTAACACTTACTTCAAAAACTATTATTCAAACAATTTTTTAAATATCCGAATTTTTCACTTACCGACAAAACAAACCAGTATGATAGATAGCATTCTAGCAACCAGTAGTACTGTAAAATGCTCATAGTGCTATGGCCGTAAACTCAGAGTGATCGCTGCATTAGACACGCTCAGTTAGTTAACTTCTGTTAACAAAGCGGGTGATTCACGCTCTTCTCAGAGAATCGCTGCATTAACATTCATTTCTAATTGAGTTTGCTCCAAATTTATGTGCCCGAAGGTTAATAGTGCTGATCAGAAACCGACAACATTTTGAATTATGTTTATTTGTTTTCCAATTACAAGACGTCAGCATAAAACCGCGCAAATTTACACTTTTTCCAATTATTGTTATTCTAACTGGTGTTCCTAATTTCATTTTATTTGTAGTATAGTTGTAGCACGCATGAGTGGTTTCGACCAGGGAAGGACCACGCTCTCACAGAATACCAGAGTAAAATAGTAGCTTAACGCTGCTGTGTTTCGTATGGTGAGTGTAAAGAACCAGAAATCCTGGAAAAAAGGCATGTCATCTTAAACCTCAGGGGTGACAACGCATAGGCATTTTGATCCGTAATCGAGGATAGATGTAGATGTCTACGTGCCAAAGCAAACACTTACTTCAACAGGTGGACTGTGTGCTTGTGTGTCACCTTATTTTATAAAAAAAACTACTTTAAAATAATATCATACAAAATATTCTAATTAAATATTAAAAAACAACGTTAAATTTGTTTATTTTTATGCTTTATTGTATTAACCTTAAACTTTTACCGATCATCCCATAGTGTGATGGAAATGAATGTGTGGTATTGCCAGGTAAGTTAGACAGCTAAATATAGTTAAGGAATAAATAACATTATCAAATATAATGCATATATATATATATATATATATATATATATATATATATATATATATATATATATATATATATATATATATATATATGTAATATCAAATATATAACATTGTTAGTACTTATTAAGATAAATACACCGATTTAAATTAGGGTTAGAAATTACTTATACACTTATATACGAATATAAGTATACTTATGAATACATATTATAAGAGTATGTATAATTTCTTTTAATAAGATGTTGCCGGACAAATATATTTATGTACTATGATTTGACAATAAATATGAAATGAACTTAGAGCAAAGAGTAAATTTAAGGAAAGAGGGAATTTGAGAATTAAACTAAATTTGGTCACAACTGAGTAAAAGGCTCTGGCTACGAACTGAAAATAGGGAAATTTAAATACAGCTTGGAGTAGATGGCGAAAGGCCCGGGGATTATCTGCGACATCTAACCCTGTTAGGGTTATTTGTAATGTAGTGAGACAAGGTCGATTCAACTATACACATTCCTGAACCCATACCGACTCCTGAACCAACATGTTCAGGAGTCCACATCACGGAAATAAAAAAAGGTGCGCTGGATATGTGATGTCACGAGGTGAGACTGCATACGTAACGAGTACATCCGGGACAGTCTCGGAATACATGGCGGGCGGATAAGCTTACCTGCACCCACACGCCTTAGTTAGAATACTTTCAAGAAAATGTTTTGATGCCGTTGTGACAGAAGCGAGATCACGCGACAGGACTAAAAAGCGCTGGCTCAACTTGTAAGGTCGGATTTAGAGTCATTGGACTTACCACCTAGTAAGCTTCAGACCGAACGAAGTGAAAATGAGCAGGAAAGTGGACCGCGGCAGTAACCGAGATAATACATAGGTAATGTGAACACAAGTTTGCTGCATTAGTGGCAATCGAAGGAATGTAGTAATAATGCTGATGTGATGATGATAAATAATAGGCGATTGATAAAATAACTGCGAAGTGACTAAAATAGTACTTACACAAAACCATATGGTGAAGGATCATAAGGATCAATTAACCCATCTCATGACAAGGGTGTCGAACGTGGCGAGTATGGAATATGCAAGATAAGTCCTGTGACTTCCGATAGATGGAGATGTAACCATTTCGTTTACCCAAGGCTAAAAGTATCCATACTGGCGACGGGTACCACCATCAAATATGCGAGACGTCTAATTCTGTGAACATCAATCTGCCAGCTAAGTGTGATAACTAAACCTTCTCTAAAACGGGCAAAACCAATATGTGAAGTAAATTGTAACTCACAGCCTCTATACGTCCGCTCTTATTGCTACCTTTCATTTCTATGCTGCCTTTCATTTCTATGCTGCCTTTCATTTCTATGCTGCCTTTCATTTCTATGCTGCCTTTCATTTCTATGCTGCCTTTCATTTCTATGCAGCCTTTCATTACTATGCTGCCTTTCATTTCTATGCTGCCTTTCATTTCTATGCTGCCTTTAATTTCTATGCCGCCTTTCATGTCTAAGAGATATGTTAATTGCAGTCCAGAACTCCTGAAAAACTAAGAGAAGGCCGGTGCCCCACGATGGAATATTCGTATGTAAGTTAACATACTTTTCACTTTTGCTTTTCTTTGTTACTTTTCACTTTAGTTTCACTATCCATTATAGCTTATTAAAGGCCACTGCTGAGCATAGACCTCCCCGTAGGTTGCCTCATAGGGGGTTATTTGCTATATTTGCCACGCCCGGGAAGCGGGGGGCAACCGCAGTGTTCTTTGCTATAATGAAGACGATACTACCTACCATCTGACTTGCTTTTCTCTGTCGGATGAAGACCGATTCCTCCACAGTCCTTTTAAAAAGAAATTTCTCTTCTTAGGAGAGAAATTTATTTTTAAAAGGACGTTACATCTACAATAAGAATTTGTTTCGTGGAAGCAATTTACATACATAAATTGAACGAGGACACAATTATTTATATGCTATACTAACACGTAACGTTGAAGATACGAAGCCCAGCCTAACAGTGCCGCGACGAAATTCATAACCGCTTCCCTGCGGATCCATCAATGGGTTTAAACAAAAATAGAAACCATGAAATTAAAATATCTTCACATTCAAGTGTTTCTTCTTAAGTATATATATATATATATATATATATATATATATATATATATATATATATATATATATATATATATATATATATACAGCGGAGCCTCACAGCAGCTCTGACTTTTTTCTGACGCTTTTCAAACCAGCTTCTCCACCTCAAGGGCCCACTGCTGCTGGTTTTCGTTGATTAAGCTGCGCACGAAAGACGTGTTCCAGGTGAGCTTCTATATATATATATATAATATATATATATATATATATATATATATATATATATATATATATATATATATATATATATATGTCTGTGTGTCTGTGTGTCTGTGTACACATTCCGCCTGTGGCACCGCTTCCGAGCGGTCGCATCCAGGTAGTCCGCGCTTTCGTTCCTGTACGGTAGTGCTCTCCCGCTCTCGCGCCTCCGCTGGCCCGCTCGCGCTGTACAGCGCCGACGCAGTGCTCAGTCCGCCGGCGGCATCGTTCTCGGACGGTCGCCTCCTGGTGGTCCGCGCTCCCGTACAGTACGGTAGTGCTGTCTCGCGCTCACGCGCCTCCGCTGTCCTGCTCACGCGGAACAGCGTCGAGGCTGCCGGTGAGTCACTTTTGCTACAGCTCTTACCCCCCTGTCTTCGGGCAGGGAGGTCTGACTGACCTCCGCTTTCATTTTCATTTTCATTTTCTTTTTTTTCATTCATTTTCATTTTCATTTTAATTATAATTTTTTCATTATAGTTTTCATTTATCATTTTCAATTTTTTTTTTTTTTCTCATAGTCTTATTTTCTTGTGTTTTCTTGCATTTTACTTTTACTATTACGTGCATAGTGTGTTGTAGTACATTCCGCGTTCTAGTCCCTGTTCTACCGAGAGCAGGGACCCGTCCTCATCCTCATCTTCTCACTTAACCCAATATGGCCAACTCCAGTTTCACTGAGTCCCTAGCCGCCCTCATTACCCAATACGGGTTAAACGGCAATGAGACGGTCCGCGCCGCCATCGCCACCATCGCCGCCCAGGCTCCCCCCCCTGCCCCTCAGGCACACCTTCCGCCGCCAGTACTAGCGGCATTCCTCGAAACGAGGAACTCCTTTGCCCCGCTACATTCAGCCCCCTCAGAAATGGAGTACGCATGCTCCGAATCCTCGGCGTCTACCTCCCGGAAGAGGCCCGCCACTACCTCAGGCTCCGGTTCATCGGAATCCTCTGACTCCGACGGAACCGGTGAGTCAAACTTCACCACGGTCACCTCTAAGCGCAACGGAAAGCGCGCCGCGTTGAAACGCACCCCCCTACTTCAGCGGCCCCTGCCGCTCCCTCAACCTCCGCAGCTCCTGACGCTGCCCCCGTCCCACTGATGTCGTTAGACATCCCTACTCCATCTAAACCAGCCTCTCGTTGTGCCCCAGTGCTGGCGAAGAAGCAAGTCCCGCCCCCTGTCTTCCTAAGAGACAAGGCTAAATTCACCCATCTGTCCAAGACCTGCTACGACGCAGGCATCAAGTATGACCATGCAGTCAACCTCGGGGAGGCCATTAAAATCATCCCTAGCTCCATCGAGGACTTCCGCTCAATTACCCGGCTATTCACAGCCGAAAGGGTATCCTACCACACGTACGCTCTCCCCGAAGAGCGTAAAGTCAGGGCCGTCATCCGAGGCGTCCCATTTGAGTTCTCCAACGAGGAGATACTTGAGGACCTTAAGTCCCAAGGTTTCCCAGTTGAAGCAGTGCACAAAATGCACAATCGTACGGGCAAGAGGTACAACCTTGCCCTAGTAATCTTGTCCAACGTGCCGGAGGCGAAAGCCATCTTCCGGCAGGTGCGCACAGTGTGCGGCCTGTCAAGGGTGAAGGTTGAGCCCCCACACAGGCCCGGTTTCCCGGCGCAGTGCCACCGCTGCCAGCTCTATGGTCACGCGGCGGCCAACTGCTCCGCCCCACCCAGGTGCGTGAAGTGCCTGGAGCCTCATAACACCAAAGAGTGTCCCCGGCCCAAAGACGCCGAATCCCCGCCCGCCTGTGTCCTGTGCAACCAGACAGGTCACCCGGCGAACTACAAGGGTTGCCCACGCGCACCTCAACCTCGCCCCAGTAGGAAAGCTCCACCGCCGGTGAATGACCGCTCATTCCCGGCCCTCCAACAACGGCCCCGCCAGGGCCCTCCTCAGCCTATCCAGGGCTTCCCTCGACCCTCTCAGGGTCCCCCCAGGCCCCCTCAGGGTCCCCCTAGGCCCCCTCAGGGTCCCCCTAGGCCCCCTCAGGGCATAATTCGGCCCCCTCCGGGCTTCTCAAAGCCAATGCAGCCTCCAGTCTTTCCCTGGGGGCCCAAAAAGGCAGACCCTCCGCGGACAACCTCGTACGCACACGAGGCAGAGCCCACAATTGATGACTACAACACACTATATTCCGCGATTAGGAATATAGATGTTAGGGAGATTACAGTAATCTCACGCAAACTGCGCGCGGCGAAGTCCCCCCAAGAGCGTCTCATCGCTCTTGCGGAACACAATGATCTTCTGCTTGCTCTGTTGTAAGTTAAGTTAACTTAATTAACTTAACTTCAATGGCTGATAATAATATTAACCTACCAAGATCCCACGGTCGTATCAAACCTAAGGGTTTATCGCTTGTATCATTCAATATTCGCGGCTTGCGAAATAACCTCCCAGAGCTAAAGCTCTTTCTTCGAAATCGTGAAGTCGATTTCCTCCTCCTACAGGAAATCAATCTTAAAGCTAAGGACACTAGAGGCCTTTCTATTAGAAACTTCTCTCTTCTTCGTAATGACAGACCCGACCGCCGAGGCGGCGGAACGGCCATCTATTACAAGAAGACACTTCATTGCTCGCCCATTTCTACTCCGCAGCTTACCAATATGGAAGCCACGGTATGCAAGCTAGCTATGACTGGACATCAGTCCATCCTCATAGCCTCCTGTTACATCCCTTCAGGAACCTATCCCCTCAAAAAAGATTTTGAAGCCATTTTATCCTTGGGCAATTCAGTCATTATGTTTGGAGATTTTAACTCCAAGCATACTGAATGGACATGCCGCACTACGTCCCCTAGTGGCAAGATACTGCTCGATATCACGCAGTCTCTTGATATCACTGTCCATAGTCCTCTCGGTGTTACTCACTTTCCCGATAACACCGATCACTCTCCCGATGTGTTAGATTTTGCGTTACTCCAAGGAGTTTCTCTCAACCTCGGAGCAATCGAGACACTAGACGATCTAGGATCAGATCACAGACCGGTCTCCCTCATTCTTGGCCATCAGCCACCTCCCCCAATACACACAAAAACCTTCACTAATTGGAAGGGATTCAAGGAGTCCCTAGCTAAAGCTCTGGACTCACAGGATTCTACCATCTCCATTCCGTCGGACTTAGACAGTCCCGAAAAAATCGACACCGCGGTCGACTCACTCTCCACC